>CM055077.1:10788502-10894462 GCA_029204045.2 Tillandsia leiboldiana | reverse complement strand
CAATTATCCAAGGGATGAAACTTAAAATCACTCCGCAGCTAATTGGCGAAGTTCTTGGAATGGAATCTAACACATCGGGGGTCAACTTTTTGAAAGGAAAAAGTTTGACGAATGCCTTGTGGCAAACAGTGATAGATAAGATTTGTTTGGAAGGAACGAATTCAGCTAATGGTAAAAGTGTAAAATCCAAACATCTTCGACTGGAGTACCGATTTCTAAATTTCATCACGTGTTACAACATTCTACCTAACATGCAGACTAAGGTCGTGAGATGGGAGAGACTGCTGTTCCTATATCTCTTAGGTCATCCCTCTGAGGCTGTAGGATTGAACATGAATATCCCCTACATAATTTGGAATAGAATGTCAAGATATATTGTGCATCCTCATCCTTCTGAGCGACTTCCGTTTCCGTTAATCATCATGAGGATCTTACAAAAGTTTGACATTGATATAAGCTCGACATCTTATCAACACTTTTGGGGGATGATAGATGAGTCAACGATTGTGAAGTCACTTCACAAACTACCACATGTTACTCCGACACATTCCACTGGAAAGAAACCTTGTGTCGGCACCTCGGCCTCACCGTCTAAACAAGCATCAGAACAAAGGCGAATGTCTGAAGAACTCGAGATCATAACGGCATCCCAAATTACATTGACCAAGAAAGTAAATTCAATGAGGAAATTGATCAAGAACATGTTCACTAAGATGGGATATAGTGCGTCTGAGGACTCAGACTCGGATGACTAATTTGTGCTTTAACAATTTTTGTGCAAATTTGTGCAGGATTTTATCTGTTTAGACTTTAGTTCAGCTTTTAGGACTTATTTTTAGTTCTAGTTCTTATTTTTCGGAACAATTTTTGAAATCTTTAACTCTCCTTAAATTTTTGTATTTTTTGGCTAATTTTGTGACAAAAAGGGGGAGAGAGTTTATAGAGAACTTGAACAATGATTGATTGAACATGATGATGTGTTGGAACACAAAGGTAAGTAGAACTTCAACTTTTGGTTTTTCCATTTGTTTGAATGCATGCCTCGACTAACTATTTGCTAACTATTTGGGCATGTAATATAACTAACAAGTTGATGTTCACTAACAAGTTTGTGACACTTGGTTTTTGATTGCATAGAAGATATGTTGGTTCTTAACTCTGATCAATTACATATTGCATAGAAGATATGTTGGTTCTTAACTCTGATCAATTACATATCTATATATATATTAGTTTGTCACAAACATGTTCATGACATTTGGTTTTTACGTGCAAAAGGGATATGTTGGTGTTTATTTAACTATGATCAGTTTACATATCTGAATATAAATGTCATGGTAAGTATAAATGAGTTTAAACTTCATCTCTGTTTGTGTTTTTTGAATGATACAAAATTCTTGAGGTATCTAACGATTTCTTTTGTCAAGAATGATTTCTTTTTGCAGAGAGTACAGATGTCTAAGTCTAGAGTCTGTTTTAGGGTTTTAACTCATGTATTGTATTTTGGATCTCCATTGTAAATTTTTGTTGTATGGTGATAGCAACAAAAATATCTTTTTGAATTTTCTTTAGTGGATCTATGTTTTGTCACGAAACCGCCAAAGGGGGAGATTGTTACGGAATTTGAGTTGGCGTAGTTTCGTGAAAGTCTCAAGTCTTGAAGATTGAAGGTGAAGAAAGTTGGATCATTTAACTCAATCTCAAGTAAGAAGAATTCAAAAGGATCAGGTATGTTTAACTAAAGAATTTGTGTGATCCGAATACTTCTTGTAGTGTAGAAACACTTGGAAGAATCTTTCATTGCATAAAAATCAAAAACTGGACTTGGGACATGTTCAGGATCCGGATCAGGTTGTTCGATCCGGATCCCGAAGGTGGTTCGTTCATACATCGTCGCAATCCGGATCGTAGTCTCTTGATCCGGATCCCGAACGTTGAGTTTACCATCTACCTTGAACGATCCGGATCTTGCTTCGCAATCCGGATCCCGAACGTTGATGTTTGGTGAACTGTATGAACGATCCGGATCGTAGTCACATGATCCGGATCCCGAACCTTCGTTTTTCTGGAATTGGCTGTTTTGTTATGACGATCCGGATCCTAGTTATCACGATCCGGATCGCCGTCCGTAAATATCCAGAAATGGTTGGTTTTTGATTCTTATCTCCTTCCTAGGGTTTCTAACCTATAAATACACCCTATGTCTTTCTTTCTAGGGTGAATCCACATAGCCGTCATTTTCTTGTATCATCATATACGGCTATAGATCCACATATAGAGAAGAAAGGAAATCATTAGAGAATACTCTATGTTTCTTCATCTATATTGATTAGTTTGATTCTAGGTTTTCATACTCACATCTTGAGTTGAATCAAACTAATGAATACTTAGATGGTATTTCCGATCTATCTTTGATCTAAGTATTCGGCGGATCATCACCACCCAAAAACAATGATTTTCCCCAAAAATCGGCGCGTGGATTCGCGTGTCCTTGTGGATTCAAGGTTCAATCGCTCTCGTGGATTCGGAGCGAGGCACGTTCGTGGATTCGAACGGGGCTATTGGGTGAAGACCGTGGATTCGGTCGGACGTCGTGGATTCGACGTTGGACGCCGTGGATTCGGCGTTGGGCGCAGATCGTGGATTCGAGAAGCGTCGGAGCGAGCGGAGAAGATCCTCTAGGAGCGTATGGAAAAGGTTGAGTCGTAAGTGTGTACGGTAAATCACCTTGTACGTGTTTTAATTCTAGTGGATTTCTGTCGTGTTATCGGTCCCGTGGTTTTTTACTCCGGTGATGGAGTTTTCCACGTAAAAATCTTGCGTGTTATTTTATTTTCCGCATTGGGTTTTATCGCAACGATTTTTGGAGTGTTTATACGTTTACACCTATTCACCCCCCTCTAGGTGTTTCTTCCCCTATTTAGATCCGTGTTATATACGACCCAACACCGATTACCTACGAGATCCATTTTAAGCCCCGAGTCCATCTCTTGTGTCCAAACTGGCGCGCGAACACCGCCGACATGCCACGTAGGCTTCCAGAAGCTGCTGGTCACACTGTAGAAGCCCTGCAAAGATCCGGGTCACCACACTGCAGGCCGCGCGGGCGGCCCGGGTGCCGCGGCGGGCCCTACAGGCCGCGCGCAAGGCGCGCGGGCCTGCCAGGCCGCGCGGGCGGCCCTGGTGCCGCGGCGGGCCTGCCAGGCCGCGCGGGCGGCCCTGGTGCCGCGGCGGGCCTGCAGGCCGCGCGCAAGACGCGCGGGCCTGCCAGGCCGCGCGGGCGGCCTGGTGCCGCGGCGGGCCTGCAGGCCGCGCGGGCGGCCTGGTGCCGCGGCGGGCCTGCAGGCCGCGCGCAAGGCGCGCGGGCCTGCCAGGCCGCGCGGGCGGCCTTGTGCCGCGGCGGGTTTGCAGGCCGCGCGCTGGGCGCGCGGGCCTGCAAGGCGCCGCGCGGGCGGCCTTTGTGCCGTGCGGCCGCGGGCGGCGCTGTTGCCGCGCGGGCTGCGACCCGGCCGCGCGCCGCGGCGTGGGTGCGTTGGGCTTTCTGCGCCACTCGCGGCGTTCTCGTCGCCGGGGGGGGGGGGGTTTGTCGCCTTGTGGACGTGGTTTTCGACCGCGATTTTTCCTGATTCCAGTTTCCACCTTTTTCGCAGTGTGCCTCTGTGTCAGCTTGGCTACGTGATCAGTGGTGAGCGCTGTGCCGCGAGGAGTTGTGAGATCGCGCTGAGACCTTCGTTGGGCGCGCGGCTTTTGCGGGTTCTACACAGGTGGGTTGGTTTCTTCCGACGGACCACGGGATGCCCCTTTTTCTTTACGAACGCAAAGGTATCGTGACCTTGTGCTATCAGGCAAGTGCGGGTCGGCCGCGCAGGTCGCGGGTTATGGTGTCCGACCGGGACGTGTATCTTGCTGATTGGTGTTCGCTTTGGAATGCATAGCTGCATTCGAAGCCCTGGCCGAGTTACCAGGAGGGTTTACCCCCGGCCGAGTTACCGAGAGGATGCATTTTTCCCTGGCCGAGCTACCAGGAGGGTACCTTTCCCCGGCCGAGTTACCGGGAAGACTGGTTACCCGGCCGAGTTACCGAGAGGACCTTTTTCCCTGGCTGCGTTACCAGGAGAGTGCTTCCCTGGCCGAGATACCAGCGGAAGCTCGCCCCCGGCCGGGCTACCGGGTGGCTGCGGGGGAAATGACCTGTGCGGGTGGTCATTTTCATATTGTGCTAGATGTCATTCAGTACAGCATTGCATTGAGGCATATAGTGATAGATTTACTTACAGCTTTCATTCCAGCATTATCTATCTATCCATCTATCTGTTTTTGCCTCCAGTGGACTTGGTGGGCTACCGAGGATATGGCATCGGTACCCACTGAGATCTGACTTTTAGTTGATCTCACACCCGCCGTGTGTGACAGGTATTACTGAGGAGGCCGTTCCAGGGCCGGCGCGTGCGGAGTCTTCAGACCGTGGCAAGGGCTTGGCCGACTAGTGCCACTTGGGTCTGTTGAGTCACAGGTAGAGCTACTCGGGTATTTTTGGTTCCCACTTTTGTATCTGTGAGTGGTGGTGTACCCCTTTTTGGGAGGTAGCGGATGTTGTACCTGGACTATGTACTTAGTGACTCTTGTATGCAGTTTACTTTATTTAGTGTTGCATCTCCTTTGCTCTGATACTTGTTTGGCTAGATCCCTTCTTGCAGGTTAGACGCTTCGTCTGTGCGGCAGTTTCCGCACAGACGGCGGGTCTGTTGGCGAGCCCGGGTCGCAGGCTCGACCCCGGGGCGTGACAGTTAATCAGGGAGTTTTACATGAGGGCAGTTATAATTCAAGAGGATGATGACACCGGGACATTCATATTCGAAACCACAGTTGGAGGTGTCAAGTTTGATATAACTCATGCTGTAATTGGTGCGAATCTTGGGTTGCCTGTTGATATATCTGGTCTGGAGTTTACTCGGGGTGATTTTCAGTATGAAACTCATTGGGATGTTGTTGTGAATGCAATTTGCAAGTCGGGAACACATACAAACAGGTTGTATGCTGAATCAAAGGATTTAAAGCCGGAATACCACATTCTGTCTTTAATTGTTTGCTACAACCTGTTGCCTACGTTGGGGACTAAAAGGATACGATGGGATCGTCTTCTTCTTCTTCTTTATTTTCTTGGTCACCCGGAGTGTAATAATCGTGAATTTCAAAACTTAATATTAGGCTTAAATTATTTAATTTTGGAAAGAAAATAGAATATTAGTAGTGTAAAGTGGCCCCAAAATATCGACTTTTGATCGGGGTTTGATCTCGAAAATCTGAGATCACTAGTGCGACCGTCTCGTCGAAACAAGAAAGATTGATATTCATATGTTTTCGATCCGACGGTCGGATCTTCCGCAAATCAGCGAAGAAGTTGCGGGGCCCACAACTTAAGTTGTGAATAGTAACCTTTGGATTCGGTCCCCTCTCGATCGGTCGTCGGCCGATTCACTATCTGAAACTTGAACATAGCAGTACGAGTAGTCAATTCTAGCTAATTTCGACATTCTGAGCGCAATGGCACTGACGGAATTCGCGTTTGGCGACTCTGGTGCATTGGAATGCGTGCCAAATGGTGCAAATTGCAGTATTTCATGGCCCGAGAATTCATTCGAGCATCAAATCAAGAAAGAAAATATGCTACTTGAAAGGTCTCGACGAGCCGGACGTTGTGGCGAAATCCGTTTTTCGTTTCGACGATCCATTTTTCTCAAAATGCGTGAAAAACACTGAAAAATTGCGTATTTTTGCGAAAACCTAGACTTTTCTTGGACCAAATAAATTAAGGCTTATTGTTGGAGGTCCTTATAGTAATTAGGACCTTCAGCAGTGGACTGGGGTGTTAGAACACGAGGTATAGGGACCTAGTGGCATATTGTTACATTATTAGATATTTTTGAAGATGTCTTTTGGGCTGTCCATGCGGGGGTTACAAGCTGCATATGGAATGTTTTAAAGGCTCTCTGGCACGTTGGGGAAGCAAAACGCCATTTTCCTTTAGCTCGGATTCACTCCCATAAGCCTCAACCCTAGAGAGAAAGAGAGAAAGAGAGAAAGAGAGAAGAGGGAAGTTTGGAGCAAAATCCTCCAAATTGCTCTCTGGAGTTTCTGAGGTGTTCCTCTGCTTCTAGGACTCAAGCCGAGCTTGCTGAAGGCTGCGCGTTGCTGTGGAGAGGAACCGGCTTCTTCCCTATCTTCTCCAACTCTGAGAAGGTAAGGACTCTCTTCTCTCTGGTTTGTAGCACCTTGGACCTTTGGAAGTGGACTCTTTAGAGTCAGACGATGCTTCCCATAAAGTCGTAGCCCTTGTGGTGGCCCCGGTTTCCGGCGGGAGAAAAATCTCGCCGGAAACCTAACCTAGCTCCGCCTCGGTCGTGTGACACAACGACTCGACTAAATGGGAAAATAAAATGATGGAAATAAATTGTAGGAAGAGAGCATCATCTCCACCAAATTTGGTGGAGTTTGATCAAGTAACCGTGTAGAAAACTCAAACCCTAGTTTTGCGAGTTTCTTGCACCATGGCCGAGCCCTCACTCCGGCGCCGGCGTCGCTCCTCGCCGCCGGGCTCATGGTTGGGAAGCTTTCTGGGAGTGAGAGAAGTGCAACCATACCTTTGCATGGCATCCATGCAGCCCCAATCAAGAGATGCCACGGATGACCCGAGCTTAAGCTCAAGTCGCGGTGGCCGGCGTTCCGGCCGTCTTCGACGGGGATGACATGCCCAGAAATGTTCTTTGGATCATTTAGATCCCAACCATGCTATTGCATGAGCCCCATGCTGCCCCGAAGGAAATCCACCATTGTTGTTGGTGAAGCTCAAAACCGAGCTTGCTCCGCCGCGCCGCCGCCGTGTCCTGTCGCCGGGCATGGGTTCAGGTAAGTTCGTGGGGTGATGTAGCACATTTTGGTGCAAGTGGTTGAGGCCCAGAACTTACAGAACAATGGTCACCATTTTCGAGGTTGAACTTCATCTTCTTCCTCGGGATTTCGGCAAACCGACAGAAGTAGTTGGCCCAAGTTAGCGTGAAATTGATCCTGCAGCCTTGGGAAGAAGTTATTGCCATCTTAGAACCTCCCAGGTTCGGTTTCTGTAGAGATTAAGCTTGGGCCAAGCTTAGTTTATTGTTACTGAAACATGCACACTATATGTTCGATGAAATGCCTCAATGAAAATTAGTATAGATTTAAGCTTCGAGCAGAATATGAAAGTTGTTCCATACCTTCCCCTGAGCTTAATGCTCATTTCAGACCAAAGGTTGTCTGTGTGGATGTGTGTGTGGGGCAGCGTCGAAAAGTTAGAAAGCAAGGTGTTTGGATCCCTGTGATCCAGCAGTTCTGGGCTGCACCAAGGCAAGCCCTCGAGTCTCTGTGATGTCCTGAGCATAATGCTCAACTTATTTTGTGGTTGGCACAAGCAGAAAATAAAGTTATAGTAAATGGAAGCTCTTAGTTTATATGAGTAGCTATGGACTGTTTTGAGCATTATGAAACTTCGCGACAGTGAGCTTCTGACTATTTTGAGGTCACTGAATGCGATGCTCGCCTCAGAAATCAGTTTGGTCGAGCCGAAGAAATAAAAATGCTATAAGCCTATGTTAGTATAGTAAGTCATGGCCCGAAGTTTTTCTCGGGTTCTGTGCTGCTACAAATTGGTGAGCACGGTGTTCCGTGGGTCGAGGGTCACCTACTGGAGATGACGGTTCGTAAAAATAATGTCCCGATTAAGAGAACGAGCGAAAACGGCTCTCAAATTGCTATAAAAGTGCGATTTCTGAAAACCCTAGGGGTCTAAATGCAATTGTAGCCTCACGTGCTGTCTCGGGCAGTGTGTATATAATCTCTAAGCTTTTTGCTAGTGATCTGTTGGCTCTCGTTGAGCGGAAATTGGTTATCGATCTGTAAATCGGCAAAATCGTTGGTTTAATGGCGCCCCGGTGGCAATCGCGCAATTCGGGAAATTGCGGCGGTTCCGCCTAGCCGTCTGTTGAGTCCCAGTAGAATCTGGTTGAGCCAGCGGCAAAGAGTTAAAGCCCGTGTCTCCCGGAAATCCAAATGGAATTTTTGGGAGGGGCATTTTGGTAATTATACCAACACTTGAATAAAAGGTTGAGTTTAGCAATGTTTATGATTCAGGTTGGCACGGTTTGGCTCTAGTCTTCGAGCATTCCGTTGGAGTTGTCAGATCACCTGCAGACAGGTGGGTTTATCTTCGGTCTGAGCTTTATCATTTCGGCCCTCTGGGGTATCGTAATTGGTCGGACCCCTGTTTTTGTGATAGCCTAGATTTCCGTGTTGAGCCTGCTCTTTTTATTGATCAGCATCACTTTTATATTGCTATATCTACTTGATTCATTGATCATTATCAGTTATCAGCCTATATGTTGCCGTGCTTGATTGATCCTTAGCTTGCTAGCTTATATGTTGCCATGCTCGATTGATCTTTAGCTTGCTATCAGACATTATGATCCTTATCAGTTATCTGATTATATGATGCCTTGCATGATTGATCTTAGTTGCTTTTAGATATCATGATTTTATTCTCGGACATTTGCCATGCCTGATTGGTCATTAGCTAGCTTGCATATTTATACCTGATTATCAGTACTTCCTGATTACATCTGATCCATGCTATAGTGGTTGTATATTTCTGTCATTGCATATGATGAGATTCAGTTGGCATTCTGTTGTTGCATCCCTGTGGGGAGATCTGTTGGTTTTCTGTTGTTGCATCCCTGTGGGGAGATCTGTTGGTTTTCTGCTGTTGCATCCCAGTTTGGATTTTTCCGGCTTGTTGCCGATTATCCGGTCGATGGACCGTGAGCTTGAGCGTTAGCATTTTGATCTACACAGAGCCAGCTGTTCTTTCACGTACACTAGCGGAATTGCTACCCGCAGCGGTGTACTTTACCGGTAAAGTGGTCAGCAGTGGCGACCCGTGAGCCCGGTGGGGTTATGATAGCATGCTGGGTGTCCAAAAGTGGCATTAGCCTGAGGCCCCAATGACCAACAGTGGCATTTGCCTGAGGTCCTAGTGCTCTATGGCAGCTTAGCCTGAGGCCCTTGTGGCCAACAGTGGCATTAGATTGGGTATTTTGTTATTCTACCATTGATGTATTGTTTGCCTGTTTATCATCATCCTCTAATGATTGCTCAGTTCTTGTTCAGTACATATATCAGCATGCACTTATTATAATAGTTCGGTGCTCTGTTGTTCTCAACACTATATTCATGATTTTATTATAGCACCATGATATATAACTGCATTGCCTAATGATTATTACTATCCGCTAGTTATTGTATGCCAGTAGGTACGATTTGCTATTTCTCGGCTCGTCGTGCCCACTGGGATACACTGTCGATGTATCTCACACCCCCTGGGTGACCATTTTTCAGGTCGATCGGGTGTTGGGATATCGGGACGTGTTGGTGAGATGCCGCGATAGATTTGACCATGGACAGCTGTTTATCATGTTTATCAGTTTATTTAAATTGTAATTCGAGTTGTAATATGATGTAATAGTTGTATCTGTTCTGGTAGTTTAGTCTACTCTGATGTGGTTTGCCATTGTTGAGCCGAGCATGTATAGAAAATGCTCAATCCAATGGGGATTGAGAATTTTCTATATATGTGGCGGTCTGTCGCGCTCTGGCTGGTTTTAAACTCTGATTTTTTTTAAAAAAAAAATTAAACGCTGTTTTTCGAACTCGGGGCGTGACACAGAGAGTGCATCTGGAGTCTGTGTCAATATTCCATTTCTTATTTGGGAACAAATGGCGCATGTAATTGACGGAACAAATCATCGTGAACTACTTCCTTACCCGATCTTGATCACTAGCCTTTTGGAAGATCACGGAGTTGATATCAACTGTGTCAAATATGACTATGGCTTGGGCGCTATTGACGGAATTACTTTGGCCAAGTCAATTAGCACTCTAAAGACCTTTGGGCAAGTGAAAGGTTGTGCAAGTGATGCGACTCCAAGTGCACCGCCTCGTCAAGTGCAACATCAAGCCTCTACTGGATTAGATGAGGGAGTGACGCAACAATCATTACATCGGGATGTACGCGCACTGAAGAAAATGATGGAACAAGGGTTCAAGAAGCTTGAGGACGGATTAAAGAAGATTTTTGATATCCTCGGCTGCAAGCATGATGATGTAGTTCCTAGAGTGACTGGACCAAGTACTTCACATGGACCTACTTCACATGATGATGATGCTGATGACAGACATGACGATGGGTGACCCTTTTCTTATCTTGGTCTTGCTTTTCATTTTCGTTTAGTTAGAGGTTGGGCTATAAGCCTATATTGGACCGTGGTCTGTGGACCTGTTAGTAGTCCGAAGTAAACATGTTAGCTAAGAACTCGTGGATTGGCCTTGCCCTCCACATTAGGCAGTGGAGCGACAGGGAAATGCAGTAAATGTGATTGGACTGCATACAAGTGTAGCCTTGTTATGAAAAAATGATTGGGGAATTAATAAGGCATTTCGCAAGTAAAGACTGGGTCGTTTGTGGCAGTTAGGGGAGCAAGTGCTCAACTGTGTCTTTCACTCCCCTAACTGCCACAGACAGTCGAGCACTTGCTCCCCCAACTGCCACAAACGATCCAGTCTTTACTTGCGAAATGCCTTATTAATTCCCCAATCATTTTTTCATAACAATGCTACATTCGTAACCAATCACATTTACCGCATTTCCCTGTCGCTCCACTGCCTAATGTGGAGGGCAATGCCAATCCACGAGTTCTTGGCTAACCTGTTTACTTCGGACTACTAACAGGTCCACAGACCACGGTCCAATATAGGCTTATAGCCCAACCTCTAACTAAACGGAAATGAAAAGCAAGACTAAGATAAGAAAAGGGTCACCCATCGTCATGTCTGTCATCAACATCATCATCATGTGAAGTAGGTCCATGTGAAGTACTTGGTCCAGTCGCTCCAGGAACTACATCATCATGCTTACAGCCGAGGATATCAAAAATCTTCTTTAATCCGTCCTCAAGCTTCTTGAACCCTTGTTCCATCATTTTCTTCAGTGCGCGTACATCCCGATGTAATGATTGTTGCGTCACTCCCTCATCTGATCCAGTAGAGGCTTGATGTTGCACTTGACGAGGCGGTGCACTTGGAGTCGCATCACTTGCACAACCTTTCACTTACCCAAAGGTCTTTAGAGTGCTAATTAACTTGGCCAAAGTAATTCCATCAATAGTGCCCAAGCCATAGTCATATTTGACACAGTTGATATCAACTCCGTGATCTTCCAAAAGGCTAGTGATCAAGATCGGGTAAGGAAGTAGTTCACGGCGATTTGTTCCGTCAATTATATGCGCCATTTGTTTCCAAATATGAAATGGAATATTGACACAGACTCCAGATGCACTCTCCGGGTGACCAAGAAAATAAAGAAGAAGAAGACGATCCCATCGTATCATTTTAGTCCCCAACGTAGGCAACAGGTTGTAGCAAACAATTAAAGACAGAATGTGGTATTCCCGCTTTAAATCCTTTGATTCAACATACAACCTGTTTGTATGTGTTCCTGGCTTGCAAATTGCATTCCATCGTCATGTCTATCATCAATTCCATCGTCATGTCTGTCATCAACATCATCATCATGTTCTTCGGTAGATCATCAATTCCAGATGGTGCCGGACCTAGTTCTTCCTGTCACGCCCCGGTGTCGAAACTGCGACCCGGGCTCGCCAACAGATCCGCCGCCCATACGGAAACCCCGTATAGACGAAGCGTCTAACCTGCAAAAAGAACCAACTACAGTATACAGATATCAGAGCTGAAAGTAAACTACTGAAAAACTAAAATCCAATCCTCGTACAACTGAAAATAATACAATATCCATCTCCAAAAAAAAAACGATCATATACAAGTCCTCTGATACAAAACTCAAAAGGGAGACATCTCCAATAAATACATCAGTGTACAAGCTCTCAATACAAAAATATCCTCACTACATCAGTCTCTCAAACTGTAAAATAAAATACAACTCTATACCTCACAACAAGGGTCTCTCAACAGAAGGAAAAGAGGTAAACTAATCTACTGAAGCTCTCCTCAGAAGGGGTACCGCTACACTCCAACGACGGGTAGGGAACTAGCTCGCGACTCCCTCGCCTCGGTCAGAAGAAACAGCAACTGGAACAGGAGAAGAAGTCCCTAGGGAAAAACACCACGATGGGTGTGAGAACTACTTCCCACAGTAGTTCTCAGTGGGTGCCGTCAACAAGCCCAACGGTCTGCCCACTAAGTCTACTAGAGGCATAAAGTAACAAAAGCAGGGCTGAAAAAGGAAAAGCTGGAAAATAACTCTACAGCTACTATGCCTCTATCTAGATGCTCAAGAAGTGGAACAGATGATAATATGATGCATCCACTGACTCTCAAGTATAGTCACCCAATCTACACTGACTGCCTCCTCGGGTCCAGTCAAACCTGCGCCTACCTACTGCCGTTACATCCCGGAGGACCGGACTGACGTAGGGCGTCCGTAGCTGCCAAAACTGGGCCAGCCAGAGGGACTGTGTCCGTGACTGCCAAAACTGGGCCAGTGAGAGGGACGGCGTCGACAAGTCGCGATACCAAAGTGCAAACCCACTCCGGACGTGGCACTCGAGGGGAGCGACCCCAACGAGGACAAGGGTATCCGCGCACTCTGTCGAGCTCAAGTGGCACTGCAGGCTATAGTCAAAATCCACGCTCACGCGCTGAACGGAAAGACTCAATCCTCAAACATCTCGCACAACAGTCGGAGCACTCTCGACGACTCAGCTGATCAGCTCACACGAAACACGAGACACTAGCCTCACCAACCGCTCACAGCACAAACACACTGGCTGGAGATACTCCACAGCCAGGACCACCGTCCACCAGACGGTTCCCACAACAGAACACTAAACTCACAGGAAAGATCGACACCATAAGGGTGCGGAAACCCGATAGACCGGTGCTAAGAACCCTATCAAACAAGAACAGACTCTAGGCTCCGCCTATCGAAGTTCCCGACCCCCTTATAGTTCGGGAACACAATAATCACGGTACAACACGCAGAAGACACCAACAGGGCCCGAAAGTCCCGGGAGACCTACACCTACAACCCTATCAAACAAGAACAGGTTCCAGGCTCGGCCCCCGTGGCTTTCGTCCCGACAAAGGAACGGCCCCTAGAACCCAGACCACTCGAATCCTTTCGAGTGGTGAGATTTACAGGAAAAGGTGCCATTTGTTATTGAAAACCATTTTCACTCAACCCACACAGGGTGAGGATTAAAAGTAGTACCCTTTTTTTTGAAAAGCTATCTTGTTTTGAGAAGAAATCTAGTTTACTAGTGTCCGGCTAACACTAGTAAACTACTGCCACTAACACAGTGGCGACAACGCAAACAGGGGAAAAACAAGATCTCCCGGGACCACCGTTTACCCCAAACGGTTCCCGGTACAGACAAGCGATCCACTACATCAACCAGACTCCACTCTGCTCCCAAGCACGAGTGCAAATGCATCCCACACTAAAAAGAAGTCCCGACCGCTCGGCCCACTACCCGGGCGAGGATAACACTAAGTCCAGGAATGAACATAAAGTGTGGATGTCTAAACATAAATAACCCTAGCCCAAGTGAGGGTTTTCTACTGGTCTGGTTACACATGCAACATATGACGGGGGTGCTAGGTCAGGTTCCAAGATAACTATCATTAACAGATGATAGAGAGCAAGGAGGTCACAAGAACCTCAGATAATAAAGGAAATAACAATTCCTACAATCTAGCATGCTACACAAGAAATACTCTAATATGCATGATCCTGCATCAGTAGAATTACTGTTCAGTCCATAAAACTTGGAGACAAGGCCACCCACCTGAAGGCGCTAACTGTCCAAGATTCCACAGCTGAAAATACCAGGAAATTGATAGCTCCAAGTCTAACAGGTCCAGCACTGTCCACAAACCCTCCTGGGTACAACACAAGGCTACAATTACACTTTATTCCCAAAATTTAACCAAGTAATACAATCTGAAATTTCAGCCGCAAAGATGTCAATTTTTCACCTACACAAAGGGCTCCAAAAATTCTGAAATAAATACCACAGCGATCCTCGCGTCGAGACCTTCGAAACGGGTACCTGCGGGTCCAAATCCGAGCACCGTAGGCCAAGTTACAAATTCCACAGTAACGGTGCGCAAAATCTCATAACCAACAACTGTAAACTCTTGTACAGATAAGGGGGAAAACATAAACCTTCGGGCAAACCTCAGAAAAATCCAAGAAAAATACTGTGATAATCCTTGCGTCGAGTAGATGAAAAAAGTCCAGGGGCTCGTCTCAATCCGATGCCTGGTTACGGAGATATCCTCGAAACACCACGCCGCTGTCCCAGTATTCCTCACAGCAACAGCATCCCAGTAAGCAAGGAAGAACTCCTCGAAAAGTGTGAAATGAGAGGAAACTAAAAATACCTCGATCGAAGCTCTGTCCGTCGCGGATCCAACGGCAAAGAAATCGCTCGAAAAGGTGGTCGGAGAAGGCCGGGGGAGCTCTCGCACCGAAACGCGACGAAGGGGAACACAAATGGACGAGCGTCGCGCCGCGCCGTAAAAATGGAAACCTCGAAGTGCATGCCACCAAAAAATCCTAGGAATCCTCCAGAAGATGCAGAACACGAAGGGGAGCAACATTGCTTAAGGGCTCGGGGTGAGGGGAAGCTCGGAAATGCGGCAAAAGGGGTGAAGAAGGAGGCTCGGAACCTTTAAATAGGCTGCCCGAAACAATTCGGAAAATACCGAACGTGTCCCAGTTTCCGGGCGCAAGGGGACATTCGGGCGCGCACAGTGTTGGGCCGGCCCAACTCTGTAGCAGCCCGAATCTCCCGTGGGCCTCCACGTCGCCCGCCAAACAGGCGACAGCGAAAGCGCCCACTACGCGAGCGACACGTGGCCGCCTCCACACGCCGACGCGTGGCCCCGGCAGCCAGTCAATGCGCGCCTGGCACGCCGCCTGCATCGCCTGCACGCACGTGCCCCGAGGCGGTGCAGCGGTTCCGTGGACCGAGCGTACAACACCACGCCAATCACACGCTGACACGTGTCACCTACCGGTCCACCGTACACCCGCGATAAATTCCGTGGACCGCGTCTGCTGCGCCGGCCAACCGAGAGCCGCCACGTGTCCACCGCCCGGGTGCACGCCTTCGCGGTGGACCGCGCTCCTGCCCGTGCACCTGCGCGCCTGCCCGCGCGCCCGCCGCCGCGCTCCGCCGCTGCCCGCGGCGCTCCGCCGCTGCCCGCCGCTGCCCGCCGGCCGCCGGAACAGTGTCAAGCTGCCTCGAAATCCGTGCGCGACATCCGGGCTCCGAAAAAAGCAAGTAAATAGTCCATTTTCATCATTTTCGCGCGCTGAATCCAAATCCGATGTCCATTTTGCCAAATTCCAACTCTAAAAATTGCCGAAGGCATCCGGAGAGGTGATTTTTTATCCAAACTTCGCCCTGAGTCCAATTTTGACATCCGCGTCGCGCGAAACCACTTCTAAACACTCGACGGGTCCTCCAATTACCCGCGTGATCTCTTTTTTAAACCCGAAGTCCATCACTTGCATCCAAATTGCGCACAAACACCACCGAGACACCACACAGGCCACCAAAAGCCGCCAAACAACCAGCAAACCCAACGCGGGGATCCGGGTCCTCACACTTCCCATCAACCCAACGATGATGCTAGCCACGAGGATGAGTGTCACTTATGTTTATTTATCGTGCATGTGACACCCCCGGAATTTGGTTTAGTCCTATATATAAATGATATAATAGGACTAAATCTCTTAACCCGGCTATAGCATTTTAGATGGTAGCAAGATCCAAAAGGTTATGAGAGTTAAGCGTGCTAGAGCTAGAGTAGTTCTAGGATGGGTGACCCTCTGGGAAGTGGGGCGTCACAGTTGGTATCAGAGCCATTCACCAGCCAGAAATGTGAGATGAGTCTCGGCTGAGCCAGGGTTATATAGCGGGTAGAGTGAGGCTCCCCGGTTAATGACCATTGTGGGTGGAGTGCATCTCCCCACAAGGTCGGCTAAGGCTAGCAAGACGAGTCTCACATCGCCTGGTGCTTGTGAGTGTGCTTGAGCTTGACGTGGACGTCAGGGCTTAAAGGGGGGAAGAATGTGACACTCCCGGAATTTGGATTAGTCCTATATATAAATAATATAATAGGACTAAATCTCTTAATCCGGCTATAGTATTTTGGATGGTAGCAAGATCCAAGAGGTTATGAGAGTTAAGCGTGCTAGAGCTAGAGTAGTTCTAGGATGGGTTATATAGCGGGTAGAGTGAGGCTCCCCGGTTAATGACCATTGTGGGTGGAGTGCATCTCCCCACAAGGTCGGCTAAGGCTAGCAAGATGAGTCTCACATCGCCTGGTGCTTGTGAGTGTGCTTGAGCTTGACGTGGACGTCAGGGCTTAAAGGGGGGAAGAATGTGACACCCCCGGAATTTGGATTAGTCCTATATATAAATGATATAATAGGACTAAATCTTTTAATCCGGCTATAGTATTTTGGATGGTAGCAAGATCCAAGAGGTTATGAGAGTTAAGCGTGCTAGAGCTAGAGTAGTTCTAGGATGGGTGAC
Source organism: Tillandsia leiboldiana (assembly GCA_029204045.2). Lineage (NCBI taxonomy): Eukaryota > Viridiplantae > Streptophyta > Magnoliopsida > Poales > Bromeliaceae > Tillandsia > Tillandsia leiboldiana. Next base: position 10,877,792 of record CM055077.1, on the reverse strand, counting down.
CCCCTGGGAAGTGGGGCGTCACAATGCATTTTAACTTTGCTTTCTTCACTCTCGTCTTTTCATCTATGTACCAAATATTTTTGTACTGTGCTAGTTGAAGTCTAATTCGCGTTGTAATTATGAACAGATGACTGTCCTGTACGAAAACGTATGTTGTAAAGAATTGGACTTTCGTCATTGTAAGTTGTATGTTGTGCTAAGGGAACACTTAAGCTAAGATGTATGTTTATTTCAGATGTACGAAGCTAAGATGTATGACTGTACTGTGCTAAGTTGTATATTGTAAAGGATTGGAGTTGTAAATCTGAAAAGATGACTGTACTGTGCTCAGCTGAACTATGCTATGATGACTGTACTGTGTTTGCGATGGAAGAATTGGAGTTCTAATTCTGAGAAGCTGATTTGTTACATTATGTTCTGCAATTTGCTCACTGTGTTCTCGAACAGCTATATTTAATTATTCTGGAATATTTTTATTTTGTTCTGGAACAGCTATATTTAATTATTCTGGAATTTCCTTTTGTCTTTACACGTTTTATAGAGGCAACTTTTTACACCTTTTTTCAATTTATTATTGTTAACAGATACATTCTATTTGTTAAATTTCTAAATTTATAATTTCTTCAATTTTTAAAATGTAGTTACATTTTATTTGTACCAGTACTCAATTCTGAGGACTGGTACTCAATTCTGAGTACCGGTACCGGTATTGTGTGAGGAACTTTCCTGTATCGGTACTGAGTGAGAAATCCATGTGTGAGGCTTTTGGGTTTTGAGGAACTTGGTTGTGTGCCGGAACCATGTGTACCGGTACTCAATCCTGAGTACCGGTATTATGTGAGGAATCCAAGTGTGAGGCTTTCGGGTTTTGAGGAACTTGGATGTGTACCGGAACTGCTATAAAGGGTCTTGAGGAATCCAAGCGTGAGGCTTTCGGGTTTTGAGGAACTAGGATGTGTACCGGAACCATGTGTACCGGTACGCAATCCTGAGTACCAGTACAGAGTGAGGAACCCAAGGGTAAGGCTTTCTGTATTTGAGGAACTTGGTTGTGTACCGGAACCATGTGTACCGGAACTAAGGATTGAGTACCGATACATAAGGTTATGTACCGGTACTTATGATTGAATACCGGTACTGAGTGAGGAATCCGCTCCCCAGTCAAGTTCCTCAAAACCCTAATGCTGAACCATGTGTACCGGTACTCAATCCTTAGTACCGGTACAGAGTGAGGAATCCAAGTGTGGCTTTCGGGTTTTGAGGAACGCAAAAGGGGAGGATTAGCATTGGATGCTGTTTAGAAAAGTGGGTAAGTGGATAATAGTGTGCTAAGGGGAGGAGTAGCATTGGATATTGTTTTGAAAAGTGGGTAATTGGGTACTAGTGTGTACCGGGGCTTTGAGCACACCTATACTCAAAAGGTGACAGCTATAGAGGGGACAGCTATATAGTGTCTTTTCCCTCTGGGCACACCTATATTCAAAAGGGGATAGCTATAGAGAGGGGATTCCCGTACAATCATATATGAAAACCGGACCAGCTTTAGATGGGTTTCATACAGTCATATATTCAGCTATATTCAAAAGTAATGCTATAGCGGGGACAGCTATAGAGGGTTCCCGTACAGTCATATATGCATACCGGAACAGCTATAGATGGGTTTCGTACAGCTATATAGGGTCTTTTGAGAGGATTAGCATTGGATACAGTTATATATACAAAATAGCATTGGATGCTGTTTTGAAAATGGAGTAAGTGGAAAATCCTCCGGGTTCTAGTGTGCGGGTGTTTGAATCAAATATAACAATTGGCCACAACACTTTGCCCAAAAGATAGACCATAGAATATATCTTTTCCATAGAATATTGCTTTGATTTGATTTAAAGGAAGAGGGCTTTGAACATATATATCATCATTGATAGACCATAGAATATATCTTTTCCATAGAATATTCAAAAGGGGACAGCTATAGAGGGGACAGCTATGTAGGGTCTTGTTAGAAGGGCACACCTATATTCAAAAGGGGACAGCTATATAGCCCATATTTCCTGGGGAGGATTAGCATTGGATGCTGTTTTGAAAAGTGTGCACACCTATATTCAAAAGGGGACAGCTATAGAGGGTCTTGAGGAATCCAAGTGTGAGGCTTTCGGGTTTTGAGGAACTAGGATGTGTACCGGAACCATGTGTACCGGTACGCAATCCTGAGTACCGGTACAGAGTGAGGAATCCAAGTGTGAGTCTTTGGGGTTTTGAGGAACTTGGCTGGGGAGCGGATTCCTCACTCAGTACCGGTAGTCAATCATGAGTACCGGTACAGAACCTTCTGTACCGGTATTCAAAAGGGGACAGCTATAGAGGGTTCCCGAACAATCATATATGAAAACCGGAACAGCTATAGATGGGTTTCGTACAGTCATATATACGGCTATATTCAAAATTAATCCTTTAGCGGGGACAGCTATAGAGGGTTCCCGTACAGTCATATATGCATACCGGAACAGCTATAGATGGGTTTCGTAGACAATTATAGAGGGTTCCCCGTACAGTCATATACACAGAATGGAACAGCTATCTGTTGGATTCCGTACAGGCATATATATAGAAGATAGCATTGGATGCTGTTTTGAAATGTTGGTTAGTGGGTAATAGTGTGGCTAGGGGCTTTGAGCACACCTATATTCAAAAGGGGACAGCCATAAAGGGAACACCTATATAGGGTAATCATGTTGTAAGGAACACCCATAGATGGGTTCTGTACATCCATAGCATTGGATGCTGATTTGAAAAGTGGGTTAGTGGGTAATAGTGTGGTTGGCAAGTGATCGCTGCTTTCAAATTATTTATAGAAAAGGGCCTAATATATAACTGCTATCTACTTCATACATATATCTCCAGCTCACACATATATCATAGCTCACTATATTTCAGTAATTGTCAAATTTCACATCTTTCCATGTCTAGCGCTAGCTCCACACGCCCGAATAACACATATTGTTTTATGCCCTAGAGGGATAATTTTTGTGATGCTAATATGTTGATGGATCGTGCAGCAAAGGTGGTCATTCTTGCCTACGACACTGCAGATGATTGTTCAAAATATGGAGTGGCTTCTTTCCTAGCAGAACAGGTAGGCGGTAATCCCTATGATTATGGATTTGCACAATGTGAAGGTGCCAATTACCTTATATATTTTCCTACTGCTATGATTCGGGATAGAGCTATAGATAAGTCTATTCTGCAGACCGACAAAATGACCATTACAGTAAAACCATTTGAATTCAACTTAGGTCGAATCCGTGAACGGTATGCGCACTTTGTATGGATTCGCTTGCATGATTTACCGCTCCGTTGTTACGACTATGAACAATTGAAAACTATTGTATCTAGTTTTGGACGTTTTGTTGGTGGTGATGACCGTAGCCGTCTCCGCGAAAATATCAACTTTTATCGTCTGTTGATCAAATGTATTGATCTACAAATAATTCCAGAGTGTGTAACGCTCATTGTGGGAAATCGCGATTGGAAAATAAATGTGGAAATAGAGTCGTGGGAATCCTGCGTAGGGAACGACGCTCCGTAATGTGTTGGCAATGTGACGTCTCCTTTGCCAATTGGATATGTTGTTTACTAATTATCGCTACAACTTTTTGTCGCTAGTACGCAAACATTTATAGCTACTCGCAATATGGTGTTCGTGATATGCATGAAGTACACATCTGTATTTATTGACAATCACGTGTACATGTATATAAGTTCTCCAATCCGATGGGATAAAATTGTAGGACTTAAAGTGCTTACTTATGCATCAATTTTAATTCGTGTTATGTACCATTTGTATAATATAACTCTACCCAATTTTGTTAATTAATTTAATGGAATCCGGTCCGATTTGTCATATCCTAAGGATGTGTGTGATTCGGGTACAGGCGAAAACTGATTATTCCCGGGATATAGAGAAGTATATATACAAGCAGGAACTAAAATATTTTTGTATTTTGCTGAGTATAATACTTGTACCGGGGATAAATAAAGAAACTATGGATTTCGACAGTTCAACAGTAATAGTAAGAATAATATAGGGGATTATATTTAAAATATAAAATTAGATTTTGTACAGTTATGATTTTAAATATGTAATTCAAGATATTTATTAACAAAAGTGATTACACTTTATATTTTTTTTTATATATGAAGAAAAAGTAATAAAAAGTTAATAAGTAATTTATAAAGTTAATAAGTAATTTATAATATATATATATAGATATAAAATTTAGAATTTTGAACTGCAGACCGTTATTTTTTGAAAATTCAAAATGTGTCCACTCTCCTCTAGTTAAAAAAATAAAATATTATTTAATACTCCCGGGCAGGCTCACAGTACCCCACCTTCTCTTCTCCTGTTCTCACGCCGTCTCACACCTGCCTCCTCCTACCCCGCCCACCAGGCCGCATGTGCTTGCCTCCATCGGATCTTAAGTTTGGAAGCCCCAGGCCGCATCACCGCGTCCGCTCGACATCGGAACCTCTCCCAGGACGCCCGTCGATCGCCAGGCTGCAAAGCCCTGAGGCATCCAACCCCTCCCAGGACGCCGGCCGATCTCTAGGTGAACCCTCCGTGCCGCGTTCCGCTCGTCATCTTCGTCGAACTATACGAGTATGTGGGTTGATTCTTTTTTAAATTCCTGTGTTAATTCAAAGTATTGGTAAACTGGGGGTGAAATTAATATTTGCTCTAGATTAATATAATTTAATTATTTTGTACAAATTACATCTTTCCTAACCTTTCTAAAAGTTGTGAAATGTTGTTTCCATTCCATTTAACTTTTGGTTAATGGTAAGAATAACTCCTTAATATTTATTGTGTTATGTGTGCAATTTTTTATCATTGGTGCCATGACTGGCCCTTCGTGTATGTTTTAATTTAATAAATGAGTTGAGCTACTGGTACACCCCTGTTTGGGGTGTACAGTCATATATACAGTCATATATACAGCTATATTCGAAATTAATGCTATATACAGCTATATATAAAATTAATGCAGCTATACAGCTATATATTCAAAATTAATGCTATAGCTGTCACGCCCCGGGGTCGAAACTGCGACCCGGGCTCGCTAACAGACCCGCCATCTGTACGGAAACTGCCGTACAGACGAAGCGTCTAACCTGCAAGAGACAGAACTACAGCTACACAGATATCAGAGCGGGTAAGAAAGCTGTAATATAAAATCTCACTACTAAAAGCTGAGAATAAAAACATAGTCTATCTCCCCAAACATGATGATACAAGTAGAAGTCCACCTATACAACATCTACAAATCCAAAAGGGAGACAACTGAACTAGTAATACAACAACACATAAACAACTCCCACAATCCGGGATGGTACATCTACCTCACTCTAAAGTAACAAATGCTGGTAGGGAACTATCACGCGACTCCCTGTCCTCGGTCCGTCCGGTCAGCTCGGCGGGAACGGGAGAACAGCCTCAGCAACCTGTCACCGACAGAGGGTGTGAGAACTACATCCTACAGTAGTTCTCAGTGGGTACCGTCTCCAAGAACCACGGTCTGCCCACTAAGTCTACTAGAGGCATAAGATAACAGATAAGACCGTAATAATGAAAAGTAAGCTGGAAAGTATCTAAAGCTATCATGCCTCTATCTACTATGCTCAATGGGGAAGAGATCACAGATGATGGTATGCATCCACTCACTACTGACCATATGTCACAAGTACTATGCTCAAAGGACAACTCACTAAGGCACAGTAAGCATACTCTCTCACATAACACTCAATCTCCATGACTGCCTCATAAGGTCCAGTCCAGTCAAGCCTGTGCCCCCTAGTGTATCAACCAGGGTGTCCAATCGGACTAACTCGATCTCTCACAAAGTGACCCCATGGTAGCTCGGCCAGGGGTATCAAGCGACCTCTAGTATAGGAACTAGGCGCATCATCGCAGCCTCGTCAGGCTCGGTATCAACATCGCACCCGGGGCGTAGCTCGAGGGGTGCGACCCCACCGAACTCAAGTATCGCAACTGTATCACTGTCTCATAAGTGGCTCCTGCAGGCTATAGTCCACGATCAAACAGATCGGTATCTCGATGCTCAAAGCACAACTCGGTCGGAGAACCCTCCACGACTCAATCTCACAACACTGACCCACTCAACGAAAGTACTACACAGCTGGGACCACCGTCTCTCCCAACGGCTCCCACAACAACACCCCACTCATAGGCGAGAAGAACCGACTGACGCGGCAAGGATCCAAAAATCCCGATGGACCGTTGCCTAGAACCCCAATCAAACAAGAACAGACTCTAGGCTCAGCCTATCGAAGTTCTCGATCCTTTACCGTTCAGGGATTCGGCCCCTCTCGGTTAAAGTGGGAACTGTCTCAACACACAAACTCACGGCCGGAGATTCTCCACAGCCAGATCCGCGAAGGGTCCGCAAACCCCGGGAGACTAATGCCTACGTCCCCAAGAAAGAAAACAGCCCTTAGAACCCAGATCACTCGAATCCGCTCGGGTGGATAAGTTTATAAGAAACCATGTCATTTATTTCAGAAAACCATTCAATCGGAGAGAAATCCATCTTTTTAATAATTTTTAGTCTTTTTAGGAAAACCCCTTTGAAAATAAGTTTTATGCCCAAACCTCGAAGAGCTAATGCCCTCGTCCTATCAAACAAGAACAGACTCAGGCGACTTTGCGAGGCTTGGAAGAAACATTGTCTGACCAAAATCATGTATTCGTCCAAAAAGGTTATGGGTTCAAGGTCCTGCTAACACAAGTGCACCACGATCACAACATGGTGGTGACGAGAAGAACAGCGGAAAGTAAAACCCCGGGACCACCGTTTATCTGAAACGGTTCCCCACACACTAACACTGGCCTAACCCAGCCACCAGACCCCACTCGGCCCCCCGGCCCGAGTGCAACACCCGTCCCACAACACTCAGACCACTCAGCCCACTACCCGGGCGAGGAACTCTATGTCCAGAAGGATATGCACTGAGTGGGATGTCTAAAACATAAAAGAACCTAGCCCAGATTAAGGTTCTCTATTAGTCTGGTCAAACACATGCACATATGACGGGGGTGCTAGTTAAGTTCCAAGAAAATACTTAAACTAGCATGCAATCCTATCACAATAGAATTAGAAGGAAGTCCGTAGACTTGGAGAGAAAAACCAACCCACCTCTGCTCGCCACCAATTGCTTGTCGACACTTGCAATTGGGCTTAGCGGGATTACCTTACCTCTACGGGGTCTGCACGCAAAACGAGGCACGGTGCCGGAATCCGCACGCAAATCGGAGCACGCAGTGACCAACCACACGACCGCGCGCTCAGCGGATGTCCCGAAGCCAGTCCGCGACTCCACGCGGCGGAAAAACTCACAACCGGCCTTGGCGTGAGCTAAAAACTGCACTGCGAGCTGCCAGGAGCGAAGAAATCGCAAAATCAAACAAACGGTCGAAAACCGAGCATCCGACGGTGAAAAGGCCTCCGTCGGCGAAAAACTGCTCAAAAACAGCTTGCGAAAAACTGCACAAAAATACGCTCGCGAAACTACTCGCGAAAAACTGCTCAAAAACCTGCTCGCGAAAAAGGCATCAAAACTGCTTGCGGAAACAGCTCGCGAAAAACCCTGCGAAAACTACTTACAAAACCCACTCGCGAAAAAGCTGCACAAAAACTGCTCGCGAAAAACAGCGAACCCTGCGGAAACCGCTCGCGAAACTGCTCGCGAAAAACAGCGAAACCTGCGAAAACCGCTCGCGAAAACTGCTAGAAAACTGCGCGAAAACAGCGCGCGAAAACTGCGAAAACCGCTCGCGAGACTGCTCGCGAAAAACAGCGAAACCTGCGGAAACCGCTCGCGAAACTGCTCGCGAAAAACAGCGAACCCTGCGGAAATCGCTCGCGAAATTGCTCGCGAAAAACCCTGCGAAAACTGCGGAAACCGCTCGCGAAAAAGCTGCACAAAAACTGCTCGCGAAAAACAGCGAAAACCGCTCGCCAAGCCGCTGCCAGCAACGACCGAGCGGCGCAGCCAGCCGCACGGCTCCGGCAAGCCTGCCGCGCGTCGCCTCGCAGCGCCGCGCGCGCCCGCTCAGGGCTCGCGGCGCTGTGCGCGGCCAGCGCAGGGCCCGCGGCACCGCGCACGGCCCGCTAGGGCCCGCGGGGTGCGCGCCCTGCGCGCGGCCTTGCGGCACCGCGCACGCCCCGCGCGCGGTCCGCAAGGCGGCGCGCGGCGCGCGGTCCGCAAGGCAGCGCGCGGCCCGCGGCACCGCGCGCGGCTCGCTCGGGCCCGCGCGGTGCGCGCCCTGCGCGCGGCCCTGCGGCACCGCGGGCGCCTCGCGCGCGGTCCGCAGGGCGCGTGCGCCCGCCGCGCGCGCTTGCGCGCGGCCAGCAGCGCCCGCACGGCACTGCACCAGGGCGCAGCACCCTGGTGCTGCCCGCGCGCGCAGGTGTGCCGCAAGGTGCTGCCAGCACTGCAGCACCCTGGCGGCTGCTGCGCGTGGCGCCCCTGTGCGTCCGCGCCGCAGCCGCGCCGGCCGCGCGTGCGCCATTGCGCGCGGGCGCGGCTCCCACGGCAACGATCCCGCGCAAAGAAAAGAAAGGAAAAACAAATAAATTTCCGAAACCTCGAAAAATCCCAAAAATCCAAGCTCCAAGAACAACAAAAACTGCAAATCGCTTACCTCGCCGTCGCACGTCGCACGCCCACGAGCTCCTCAAGAACCTTCCTCTTCTTCTTCTCTTTCTTTTTTCCTTTCTTCCTCTTTTCCTTTCTTTCTTTCTCTTTTCCTTCTCTGCTTCACCCCCAAGCAACAGAGGGCCCCTTTTTATAAAGCAAAACGAATTAATTAAATAATTAACTAATTCAAAAGTCCAACTCCAACTCACTTTTTGCCCTCGGGCCTTCCGCCGCTGTCCGGAACCTCCCGAACCCGGCTGTAAATCGAAAGTACACGTGCTCACAGCTTTTTCTCTTCAAAAAGCTCATCCGTTGAGTCGGGGTGCTCAAATCAAATACCGGCTCCAAAATTGCCAGTTCCGACTCACTTTTTGCCTCTGGATCCTCCGCGTCAGTCCGGAATCTCCCGAACTCTGTTGTAAATCGAAAGTACACGTGTCCGCAGCTTTTTCTCTTCAAAAAGCTCATCCGTTGAGTCGGGGTGCTCAAATCAAATACCGGCTCCAAAATTGCCAGTTCCGACTCACTTTTTGCCTCTGGATCCTCCGCGTCGGTCCGGAACTTCCCGAACTCCGCTGTAACTCGAAAGTACACGTGTCCACAGCTTTTTCTCTTCAAAAAGCTCATCCGTTGAGTCGGGGTGCTCAAATCAAATACCGGCTCCAAAATTGCCAGTTCCGACTCACTTTTTGCCTCCGGATCCTCCGCGTCAGTCCGGAACCTCCCGAACCTCGCTGCAATCTGAAAGTACACCTGTTCCAAGTGTTCCTGAATTTTCGGCACTCCACTGTGAAGTCGGTAAATTTCCAAATCTCATCCTCCATCGGCATACAAAGCCCGGAAAAACCCCGAATCGAGCTGGAGCTTCTGCGTTGATCCGAATCAACCCGGCATCAACTGTAAACTCAAGTGCAACATGCCCAAGGCAACTCTCTGCTCCATGCCAACTGCGTGGTCGGCGCGCTCTCCGCAGACCCGGTACTCTACAATAGCGGGGACAGCTATAGAGGGTTCCCGTACAGTAGCTTTTTCCTTGATGAATATGTCGAATTATCCTCTCATCCCAATGCACAATTGTTTACCTTTCTGTAAGTCTGCATGAATTTAGTACGTTGACTTGCAAAGTATTGGTATAATCTATCAATTTTTTTTCATATCTATGTTATCTTTCTTTTGCGAATTTTTTGCATGGATGTATAAGTAATATAATGATATTAGACATTAGATGGATTCGAGCTTTACATCCTCGAGCAATCGGGCCAGCCCAAATACACCTTATTGCCATTGTCGATTGCAATGTGTCATGAGAACATCTTGGACGCAGAACAATCCGGGCCGGAGGTTTTACGGCTGTTCGAGATATGGGGTAATCTATGTAACGTACATACTATTTTGTTATCCATTCTATATATCAAAAACTTATCATATAGACTTGCCTCCCATATTTTCAGGGGCATGGGGCATGCAATTATTTTAGTTGGTATGACGCGCCGTTTACGAGTAAAAGTATTTCTGTATTGAATGGATTAATAGTAAGTAACAATAAGTTGCGCAATGAAGCTGCAGCTGCTGCAAGGAAAAGAAGATGGGGGTTGTACCTCTTAGTTGCATATTTTGTTATCAGTGGGATTTTCGTTTCTTCATGTTATAACTGCATGTCGAAATCCATAGTATGACTATCTCGCCCCTTGTAATGTATTTAATTTTTTTTTATATATGAATGTATTTATATTCCTCTCTAAGTAAGAATTGCTATGTGTTGTACACTCTATATCGGGAGAGTTTATATTTAACATTAAACATTTTCAATCGGCTCTTGTAGTATTGCATATATATATCATCATGATTAATTGTGATAACATACTTACATTTTTTCGATAGTCTAGCATGAATTTCTATATATCCTTTCTGTGTTATAAGAACTACTTATATATTTATGTTTATATGGCAAATCTGTTTATATCATCATTTAAAATTTAAATTTTTTTTATTTTCTATATTTTACAGTTTTTTACTTTATGTTATAATAAAGTTAAATATTTTATTATATTTTATTTGTTTCAAAATTATTAAATTTAAAATTTTATTTGTATTTTAAAATTTTAAAATTTAAATATTTTATTATAATTTAGATTATAGAGGCAACTTTTTACACATTTTTTTAATTTATTATTTTTAAAAGATATTTTTATTTGTTAAATTTAAAATTTAAAATTTTTTCAATTTATTAATTTTAAAATTTTATTTGTACCGGTACTCAATTCTGAGTATCGGTACAGAGGGAGGAATCCAAGTGAGTGGCTTTCGGGTTTTGAGGAACTCAATCATATACCGGAACCACTCAGTACCGGTACGCAATCCTGAGTACCAGTATTGAGTGACAAATCCAAGTGTGAGGCTTTCGGGTTTTGAGGCACTTGGAAGTGTGCTGGAACCATGTGTACCGGTACGCAATCCTTAGTACCGGTACAGAGTGAGCAACCCAAGGGTAAGGCTTTCTGTTTTTTAGGAACTTGGTTGTGTACCGGAACCAGGTGTACTGGAACTGAGGATTGAGTACCGGTACACATGGTTCAGCTTATGGGTTTTGAGGAACTTGACTGGGGAGCGGATTCCCCACTCAGTACCGGTAGTCAATCATGAGTACCGGTACAGAACCATGTGTACCGGTACTCAATCCTTAGTTCCGGTACACATGGTTCCGGTACACAACCAAGTTCCTCAAAAACAGAAAGCCTTACCCTTGGGTTGCTCACTCAGTACCGGTACTCAGGATTGCGTACCGGTACAGATGGTTCAGGTACACATCTAAGTTCCTCAAAACCCGAAAGGCTCACACTTGGATTCCTCAAGACCCTCTATAGCTGTCCCCTTTTGAATATAGGTGTGCCCTTCTAAAAGACCCTATATAGCTGTCCCCTTTTGAATATAAGTGTGCCCACTTTTCAAAACAGCATCCAATGCTAATCCTCCCGAGGAATTATGGGCTATAAGTGTTTCCGCTTTGTACACCAATATCCTCTCAAAAGACCCTCTATAGCTGTACAGAACCCATCTATGGGTGTTCTTTACAACATGATTACCCTATATAGGTGTCCACTTTATGGCTATCCTCTTTTGAATATAGGTGTGCTCAAAGCCCCTAGCCACACTATTACCCACTAACCAACATTTCAAAATAGCATCCAATGCTATCTTCTATATATATGCCTGTACGGAATCCAACAGATAGCTGTTCCATTCTGTGTATATGACTGTACGGGGAACCCTCTATAATTGTCTACGAAACCCATCTATAGTTGTTCCGGTATGTGTTGGGTTATGATAAATACGGATCTAAATAGGGAAAAAAATACCTAGAGGGGGGTGAATAGGTGTAAACAATAAACACTCAAAAATCTTTGCGTAATAAAACCCAATGCGGAAATGAAAATAACACGCAAGATTTTACGTGGAAAAACTCCAAAACCAGGAGTAAAAAACCACGGGACCGATCACACGGTGAAATCAACTAAGATTAAACACGTACAAAGGTGATATACCGTACTCACACACGACTCATCCTTTTTCCATACGCTCCGAGTTGATCTTCTCCGCTCGCTCCGCAACGCGCCTCGAATCCACAATTTGCGTCCAACGTCGAATCCACGGCGTCCAACGTCGAATCCACGACGTCTGACCGAATCCACGGTCTCCACCAAGTAGTACGTCTCGATCACACGAACGTACCTCGCTCCGAATTCACGAGAGCGGTAGCTCCTTGAATCCACAAGGCCACGCGAATCCACGCGCCGATTTTGGGAAAAATCGTTGTTTTGTTGGTGGTGAAAATCCGCCGAATACTTAGATCAAAGATAGATCGGAAATACCATCTAAGTATTCATTAATTTGATTCTACTCAAAATCTGAGTTTGAAATCCTAGAATCAAATTAATCAATATAGATGAAGAAACATAAAATAAATCTAGTTATTTCCTTTCTTCTCTATATGTGGATTTTTCTAAGTTTTTCTCCGTTAATATTTTTCTGTCATTACCCGGAGTACAAAACTTATTTTGGATTACCCTAAAAGAAATGAGATTAGGGTTTACTTATAGGTTAGAAACCATTGGAAGTGGATAAGAATCAAAAACTAACTATAACAGATTTTTACCCGCACGACGGTCCGGACTGGATTTAGCTTGATCCGGACTGTCGTTGTTTTTCAGAGAATTCCTGAAAAAATAGTGTTCGGGGTCCGGACTGAAGTATCCACGGTCCGGACTGTTCATGCGATTTCTGCAGAATCCACGTTCGGGGTCCGGACTGAACCAAGGGTGTTCCGGACTGGATTTACGCATGAACCTACCTACGTTCGGGGTCCGGACTGGATTACTCTGATCCGGATCCTGAACATATAACAGTCCAGTTTCTTGATTTTTATGCGATTAAAAACTCATCCAAGTGTTTCTACACTACAAGAAGTATTCGGATCACCAAAGTTATTTAGTTAAACATACCTGATCCTTTTGAATTCTTCTTTCTTGAGATTGTGGTATATGGTCCAAACATCTTCATCTTCAATCTTCAAGACTTAATCACTTTCACAAAATACGCCAAAATAAATTCCTTAATAGTATGCATATATGACTGTATGGGAACCCTCTATAGTTGTCCCCGCTATAGCATTAATTTTGTATATAGTTGTATATATAACTGTACGAAACCCATCTATAGCTGTTCCGGTATTCATATATGAATGTACGGGAACCCTCTATAGCTGTCCCCTTTTGAATATAGGTGTGCCCAGAGGGAAAAGATACTATATAGCTGTCCCCTATATAGCTGTCACTTTTTGAGTATAGGTGTGCTCAAAGCTCCGGTACACACTAGTACCCACTTACCCACTTTTCAAAACAACATCCAATGCTAATCCTCCCCTTAGCACACTATTACCCACTTACCCACTTTTGTAAACAGCATCCAATGCTATAGAATATTCTATATTAGAATATTCTATATAATTTGCCCTTCTCAAAAATGCTCAAAGCCCCTCTATAGCCTCCCTAGGAATTATGGCCTATAAGTGTATCTGCTTTGTATACCAATATCCTCAAGCCCAGTTAGGTACTCAATCTCACCCTACAACCCTCTCGCTCTCTATCTCACTCTATCTTCATCCAATTTGAATTTGGACTGTACAGTTTTATGGACAAAAAAGTTCCCTATATTAAAGAGCTATATATGGCAAAAGTGACCCATGTGTTAATGAGCCTACACAAAAGTGATCCATGTGTTAAATAGCTACATCAACCCAAAAGTGCACGCCAAAAGATAGTCAAAAGAACCCTGTGTTAAAGATCTACATCAACCCAAAAGGGCACGCCAAAAGATAGTCACAAGAACACTTTTGACTATCTTTAGACTATGGTACAGTCTAAGATGTTCCCTTTTAAATATAGGTGTTCCCTTCTAAATGGTGCCTAAGAGTGTTCCCTTTTTGGCGTATGACTGTACATAACCTATCTATAGCTGTTCTATATATTTAACTTTACGGAATAACAATAGGAGGGTCACACCTACAAGTGTTGGCTTCTGTATATATGACTGCACGGAACCACGTCTACAGCTGTTCCGTTCTGTATATATGAGTGTACGAGAACACTCTATAGCTGTCCCCAGAAGCTCGAGGAATGGAGAGCAATATAACACTGCGCCAATGATGGCTACAGATGTGCCTTTTGAATATATGACTGTACTAAACCGAGCTATAGCTGTTCCCTAAACCAAAATGGCAGCGCCAACTTTAGACTTGCTTTAGATCTGTAATTGAAGTTGGACAACTAAACCAATGATGCTATATATGGACTGTCAAAAGTGTTCAAAGCCCCACTCTTATAAACTAAAGCAATGAAGATATATATGTTCAAAGCCCTCTTTCTTTAAATCAAATCAAAGCAATATTCTATGGAAAAGATATATTCTATGGTCTATCAATGATGATATATATGTTCAAAGCCCTCTTCCTTTAAATCAAATCAAAGCAATATTCTATGGAAAAGATATATTCTATGGTCTATCTTTTGGGCAAAGTGTTGTGGCCAATTGTTATATTTGATTCAAACACCCCCTGAGCACACTAGAACCCGGAGGATTTTTCACTTACTCCATTTTCAAAACAGCATCCAATGCTATTTTGTATATATGACTGTATCCAATGCTAATCCTCCCCAAGAATTATGGGCTATAAGTGTTTCCACTTTGTACACCAATATACTCAAGCCCACTCTTGATCTCAAGCTCACCCTACACCCCTTTCGCTCTCTATCTCACTCTATCTTCATCCCCCTCTCAATTTCACTCTCGTATACAATTATAGTTATCATGGCTAGCTCTAGCTCTAGCTCTACCTCTAATTCCTCCCATCCTCGCAACAACTACTGCATCATTCCTTGGACGCCTGCGCATGAAGAGATTGATAGCCAATTGGATCGAGCGGCGCAAATAGTTGTCGATGCCTACGCAAACGATAATGAACGTTCGCGGGATGCCGTGGCCGCGTTGCTCGCAAGTCAGATAGGAGGAAGGCCTCATGATTACCAATTTGCAGAAGGTCCTGTCGGAACTTATATAGTAATTTTCCCTACAGTGAGAAGGATGAATAAAGCTATTCGTCGTTTTCCAATTCGCAACGACACATTCGCGATGACGGTATCTCCATGGGATGCCAATCATGTTGGGTTATGATAAATATGGATCTAAATAGGGGAAAAAACACCTAGAGGGGGGTGAATAGGAGTAAACAATAAACACTCAAAAATCTTTGCGTAATAAAACCCAATGCGGAAATGAAAATAACACGCAAGATTTTACGTGGAAAAACTCCAAAACCAGGAATAAAAAACCACGGGACCGATCACACGGCGAAATCAACTAAGATTAAACACGTACAAAGGTGATATACCGTACTCACACACGACTCAACCTTTTTCCATACGCTCCAAGTTGATCTTCTCCGCTCGCTCCGCAACGCGCCTCGAATCCACGGTTTGTGTCCAACGACGAATCCACGGCGTCCAACGTCGAGTCCACGACGTCTGACCGAATCCACGGTCTCCACCAAGTAGTACGCCTCGATCACACGAACGTACCTCGCTCCGAATCCACGAGAGTGGTAACACCTTGAATCCACAAGGCCACGCGAATCCACGCGCCGATTTTGGAGAAAAATCATTGTTTTGTTGGTGGTGATAATCCGCCGAATACTTAGATCAAAGATAGATCGGAAATACCATCTAAGTATTCATTAATTTGATTCTACTCAAAATCTGAGTTTGAAAACCTAGAATCAAAGTAATCCATATAGATGAAGAAGCATAGAATAGATCTAGTTTTTCCTTTCTTCTCTATATGTGTGGATTTCTCTAAATCTTCGTTAATTTTGGATTATGAAATTTTCCACCATACGGATCATTAGACCTTTTTTCGGCTTTTTCCACACTCCCTAAGAAATGAAATTAGGGTTTACTTATAGGTTAGAAACCATTGGAAGAGGATAAGAATCAAAAACTGACTGTAACAAACTTTTTCCCGCACGACGGTCCGGACTGGATTCGGCTTGATCCGGGCTGTCGTTGTTTTTCAGAGAATTCCTGAAAAAATAGTGTTCGGACTCCGGACTGAAATAACCACGGTCCGGACTGTTCATGCGATTTCTGCAAAATCCACGTTCGGGGTCCGGACTGAACCAAGGGTGTTCCGGACTGGATTTGCGCATGAACCTACCTACGTTCGGGGTCCGGACTGAAGTACCCTGATCCGGATCCTGAACATATAACAGTCCAGTTTCTTGATTTTTATGCGATTAAAAACCCATCCAAGTGTTTCTACACTACAGGAAGTATTCGGATCACCAAAGTCATTTAATTAAACATACCTGATCCTTTTGAATTCTTCTTTCTTGAGATTGAGGTATATGATCCAAACATCTTCATCTTCAATCTTCAAGATTTAAACACTTTCACGAAATATGCCAAAACAAATTCCTTAACAATCTCCCCCTTTGGCGGTTTCGTGACAAAACAAAAATCCACTAAAAAAAAATTCAAAAAGATATTTTTGTTGCTATCACCATACAACAAAAATTTACAATAGAGATCCAAATAAAAATGAGTAAATGAGTTAAACTCCTAAAACAAACTCTAGACTTAGAAGTTTGTACTCTCTGCAAAAAGAAGTAATTCTTGACAAAAGAAATCGTTAGATACCTCATGAATTTAACAATAAAAAAACCAAACAAAGAGATGGAGTTTATACTCACCATGACATTTATACAAGCAGATATGTATTAGAATACCAATCAGAGATAGACATATCTTCTAAGAAATAAATTCCAAATGTCATACGAATATTAGTCATCAAACAACTTATTAGTAATATTACATGCCCAAATAGTTAGTCAAATAGTTAGGTGAGGCATGCATGCATTCACAAATACAAAACCAAAGTTGTTGTGATACTTACCTTCCAAGGTTCTCAGTGTCCAAAGTTCTCACATATATGTTCCAAATATGTTCCAAATGTCATAATCTCTCTCCCTATTTTTGTCACTAAAGTTAGCCAAAATTTACAAAAATTAAGGGAGTTGAAAGTTCAAAAATAATGAGAACTAAGACTAAAACCTGCAAAACAAAACAAAAAAAAAAATCAATTGTCAGACTCTGAGTCTTCAGAGCTACTACATCCCATCTTTGAAAACATCTTCTTCACCAACTTCTTCATCGAAGTGAATTTCTTTGTCAGAGTGATTTGGGCTGCAGTGATTATTTCGAACTCCTCAGAGATGCGCTTATGTTCTTTTGTGATCTGTTCTTGTTCAAAAGATAACCTTTGCTGCTCCTTATAAATTGAAGTCACTGAAGCTTCATCATCTGACACGGGTACTTATTTTGAAGGTGTTGCTGAAGTACCGACTGAGGGTTTCTTGCTACGTGGAGAAGTCGGAGTAACATGAGGCAGTTTTGGCAAAAACTTTACGACAGTCGAATCATTAATCATACCTAACTATGTTGATAACTTGTAGAGCTAATATCAACCTTGAATTTCCTTAAGATTCTCATTATGATTAATGGGAACGGTAGTCTTTCCGTTGGATGAGGATGTTCAACGTACCGTGCCATCCTACTCCAAATGATACAGGGAATATTGATGTTCAAACCCACTGCCTTTGACGAATGTCCCAGTAGATATAAGAAAAGCATGCGATCCCATCGTAGGACTTTCGTCTGCATGTTCGGAAGAATATTGTAGCATATGATGAAATTTAGAAACCGATACTCAGGTCGAAGTTCTTTAGAGTAAACAGAATTTCCAGTTGACTGAGTCTCCGCCATGCATATTCCATTCGCAACAGTTCGCCACAACAAGTTTGTTAAACTTTTTCCTTTCAAGTAATTGGTCCCTGTCATGCTGGATTTCATCACTATGACTTCTCCAATTAGATGTGGAGTTATTTTGAGTCTTGTCCCTCGGACCGTCGTATAAAATTCCATTTGACCGTCTTCATGCTCTTGAAGCTGCAGTGCATTTGTGTAGAAGGTCCGTACCAGATGCAAACAATATCCAAGCGTTTCAGGAAATTTGCAGACTTGAATGAGATTGGCTTGTTCAATCAGATTTCCAAACGCCGGAGAACGGTCTCGAAGAGCTCCAATATTCACGTGTCGTTCACCAATACATTCTCGGTTTTCAAAAGCTTTCAGTCGATCTGTGTTAATAGACACGTGTTCCTCTGGAGGTAGTGAATCATGAGCTATTGGTTTTTCAATCTCAATCCCTCGTGCTTGTCCCATTCTTCGAGCTACACTTTTTTTTTTCATAGAGATAGATGTTGGCGGCATTGTAGCTTTGCCTTTCTCCGCAGCAATAGGCGCTGTCTTCGCCTTTGTTGTACTAGGAGCTTTCCTTTTTGATGTAGCAGGTGCTGCGTCATCTTCCATTAGCTCATCCCAATCAACAGATTCCGTCTCGGAGTCGTCCACAAGGACATACTCACCTTTTTCTTGAGTTTTCTTTGCTCTTTTCAGCTTGTTCGTCGCTCATGTGTGTACCATTGCTACAAGGAGCACTATAATCCATGCAAAAACTATTTTTGCTAGTGCTTTAGAAAGCGAAAAAACCTGCGAGCAAGAACTCAAGAACGCGAAAAATTGTTTAATTTTCAAAAATTTGAAAAATTATACCCAAACAATCATTATCGTGTAGAGAGACTAGGAATCAAGTTAGTTTTGCAAAAAGAATTTTAAAAATAGATCAATTCCATAATTTTCAAAAATTCTCATTATATGCCCTAAAACCGAATTTTTAGAAATCGAAGCTTAAAAATCCGTTAATCAAGAGAATACCAAGCATATAAACAAAACTAATCTACCCAGAGTTCTTATTTCAAAAGAAATTTGACCAAAAACCATCTAAAATTGAATTCGAATCATGATTTTCACTTACGTTTTGATGAACAATGCAAAAACAGTGAAAAAATTGAGTTTTGATCAAAGAGACTTACTTGAATCCGAAGAACTCGAGTTTGAAAGGCTCCAAAACAGTTGTTTTCTAGAGAGAGAAACTCTGGAGACTTGGAAACAAAAGCTTGTGATAAAAAGAAATCAAAACCCTTTCGTTTCTTATAAAACCTAGCCGTGGTCCGGATCGAATCAAGAATCCAGTCCGGATCGGTTACCCGCAGACAAGTTCTGCGTTCGGGATCCGGAACAGAAATTCCAGTCCGGATCGGCTACAACTTTTTCTTCAGAAAAATTTAGAAAAATTCCAGAAAATCCAGAAAAAGATTGTAAGCACTTTTGTATGTCAACTTTAAACAAAAATATCGTTTCATATTAAAAGAAATAGATTATGCTAAATCTATCAATAATATCCAAGTAATGAAACGAAAATTTATAAGAATTAAAACCTTTAAAGTTGATCAAGTTCAAGAACATCCATCCTGATCTAATGTGTAATGCGTTTATCAAATCATCAATTTAATAAAGAAAATGAAGTACCAAGATCGATAGATGTTTAAAATCCCAAATAAGTTAGATAATATATATAGTCAATTTATTATAAGGAGTGACTCTTTGAGCATCTTTCAATAAAATCCCCACCATATACCAACCTTGGAATTTGACAGAGTCAAGTATTCCAAAAAGCATTTTATCTAATCAACAAGAAAAATCATGCTTTGTATACATGTGGTAGCTGCACACAGTACTCGGACGACCGAGGTGGTAGCTCTTTCCTCCATGTGGTGGTAGTTTTCACACTCCTCATTGGGATGTAACTCTTTCCACATCTTTTGAGAATAAAACTTTAATAAACTCCCCCTCAATTGGCTATCAATTATTTAAGATATGAAGTATTCAACCAAAAATTGATCTCGAGTTCATATTTAACTAAATTTTCAAATATGATAAAAACTATACCAAGAGATCATTGAGAGAGAAATTGACTTTGATCAATTAAAAATAAACTAATTGATATAAATGATCATTGCATCAAATGAATTATCATGATATCCGAACCATAATAAATTTCTTAAAAATATGAAAGGATGCAAGTAAAGTCAATTATACTAATGCTCAATTAATGTTCTATGTTTAAGCATAGATAAAGAACACAAACACACAACAAAACCTAACCTAAGCAATGATTTCAAAAAGTGTTATTTCAAAGAAAGCATTCCAATTGTTTTACGCAAATGAATAAACCGTTTTTGATCCAAAGGTTTTGTTAAAATATCAGCTAATTGATCTTCTTCAGTTGAAACATAAAAAATTTGAAGAATACTTGATTCAACTAGCTCTCTTAGAAAATAATATCTAAGTTCAATGTGTTTTGTTCTTGAGTGCAACACAGGGTTTTTAGAAATATTTATAGCACTAGTGTTGTCACAGAGAATAGTTACCGAAGACGCAGGAATTCGGAAGTCGCTCAAAACGCTTTTCATCCAAATCAATTGTGTTGAACAACTTCCTGCTGAAATATATTCCGCTTCGGCAGTCGAGAGTGCAATGCAGTTTTGCTTTTTACTATGCCATGCAACAAGATAATGGCCAAGATAAAAACATGCACCACTCGTACTTTTCCGATCATCCACAGATCCTGCCCAATCGGCATCTGAATATCCTATTATGTCGAGAGTTGTGCCCATAGGATACCAAATTCCGAAATTCAATGTTCCTTTGACGTACCGGATGATCCTTTTCACCGCTTTCAGGTGAACCTCATTTGGTGCTGACTGATATCTCGCGCAGATCCCAACACTAAAGGATATGTCCGGGCGACTAGCCGTGAGATAGAGTAGACTTCCAATCATGCTGCTATAAAGCTTCTCGTCTACACTTTCACTAAGAGATTCACTTCCTAATCCCTTGTTGCTAGTTCCCATTGGAGTCGGAAAGTCTTTAGAGTTTTCTAATCCAAACTTCTTGACCAACTCCTTTGCATACTTGGATTGGCACAGATGGATGCCTTCTTCACTTTGTTTCACTTGCAATCCAAGAAAATAAGTTAGTTCGCCCATCATGGACATCTCAAATTCGCTTTCCATGGTTTCAGCGAATTTAGAAGCATCATTATCCCTTGTTGCACCAAATACAATGTCATCGACATAGATTTGTGCCACAATAAAGTTATCCTGAAAATGCTTCACAAAGAGTGTCCTATCCACTCCCCCTCGAGTGTAGCCCTTTTCCAAAAGGTGCTTTGTCAACCTTTCATACCATGCTCGCGGTGCTTGTTTCAGACCGTAAAGAGCCTTTTTCAATCGAAAAACATGGTTAGATAGTTTATGGTCAATGAAACCTTTCGGTTGAGCCACATAAACTTCCTCGTTTAAAAAACCATTTAAAAAGACGCTCTTAACGTCCATTTGAAAAAGCTTAATTTTGAAATGACAAGCAATCGCGAAGAGGATGCGAATTGACTCGAGACGAGCTACCGGGGCGAACGTCTCATCAAAGTCTATACCTTCTATTTGTGAATAGCCCTGAGCAACTAGGCGTGCTTTGTTCCTGATGATGGTACCATCCTCGTTTTTCTTGTTCTTGAAAATCCACTTAGTACCAATTATGTTGTGTTGCTTCGGAGGCTTCGTTAGTTCCCAGACTTTGTTCTTTCGAACTGATGGAGCTGTTCCTGCATTGCTTCAATCCAGTAATCATCCTGAAGTGCTTCATCGACGTTCTTTGGTTCTATCATAGAGACGTAACACGCAACTCCACAAACCAACTGTCTCCGAGTCCTGATTCCTTCTTGTGGGTCTCCAATAATATTTGACTCTGGATGATCCTTGGAGATACGTAACGTTTGAGGTAACGAAGTGCTCGGAGGTATGTATGATGATTCCTGCATATCAGATAAACTAGAAGAACCATTAGATGCATCAACATTATCGGAAGAATTATTATGAGAAGATGCATTTACAAGAGTATCATCATCAAGAGACATATCAGGGGTAGATTTATCAGATGAAAAATGAAAAGCTTCATCTACTTTAACATTAAAAGATTCTACCATCGTTTTAGTTTCGAGGTTAAATACCCGATATGCTCTACTGTTTGTAGAATAACCCATGAAAATTCCTTCGTCACTTCGAGAGTCGAACTTTCCAAGATTTTCGCGATCACGTAAAATGTAACAGCGACTCCCAAAGATTCGAAAATATTTGTGTAGTGCACCGGCTTTGCTGAAGTAGCCAAGTGCGGGTGAATCGCTTTCAACGTATTTTAAAATGTGATTAAAATATGGTGGAATAAGTTTGGTTCGAAGAAAATGGCTTTCGGATCAAAAGTGAGTTGAGAAGGTAGCAAGCTGAAACTTGGAGTTTCGGTTTGAACTTTGGCCAAATTGGGCAAAATGTGATGAGAACGCATTTTAAAGGTGTCTCTCAGGGTGCGTGCAAAATTTCAGGCAAAACCGAGCTCATACGGTACGAAATTGCCGTAAAAACGGACTCCGGAGGCTAAATATGCAAAAATCTGCCTAAGTGCAGAAATTTCTGCTGGGTTCGGGTACTCAATTCTGAGTACCGGAACGCAATGCATTTTGTGCTGAAAATTACATTGAGTACCGGTACTGAATGCTGAGTACCGGTACGCAGTGTGCCCGAGTGTAAGAAAATTGGCCATAAGTATTCTAAGTCCCTGGGTACCGGTACTAAATGTTGGGTACCGGTACCCAATGCAAAAATTGGTGATTTCCAGCCCTCGGGTTGGAGATTTCATAAATTAGTACCGGAACACAATGGTTGGTATCGGAACTAAAGGCCGTGTACCAGTACTCAAACCCGAGTACCGGTACTCAATGCCCAGAATGCTGGGATATAGAGATGAATTCTTTTGTAAGTGGGGGCAGTGTGGTAATTTCACCCCACCAACTGCCCACTGCATAAGAACCCCTCTCCCTCTCTCTCCTCATTCTCACTCTCCTCTCCCATTTCTCTCCCTCTCGCTCTCTCTCTCTCTGTGCGTGCGAACCAGAGAAGAAAGGAAAGAAGGAAAAGAAAAAGAAGAAGTTGGAGAAGAGGCTAGGGTTTGGGATTTGATCTCCAAGGAACTTAGGGATTTCGTGGTGAGCTTCAAGGGAGCCTTTCAAGAGGAGTTGGAGCTCATTCCTCTTCCTCCTTTGGGTCAAGAAATCCTCACAAGAGGTAAGTGTAAAATTAGGGTTTTCCTCTTTTAAGATTTTTATGAGTTTATATGGCATAGAAATAATCTCTTATGGTTCTAAACCTATTTTTAGGGATTTTTAGGAAGAGGGAATAGATCAAACCCTAGTTCTTGCAACAAGAACATCAAGGTGGGGGATTCTGCCGAAAATGGGTGACCTCTCCCCTTTGTCTTTTGATTTTCTGACTTAGAAGCATGTTAGTAAGCATGTTAGGGTATTAGGACCAAGTATGTGATAGTGTGGGCCTAACCCTAAAAGTGGATTAAGATAAACCTATGGTAGGTTAATTTTGCATGAGTATAAGGAACAAAGAATAGATGTGTAGGTTTTTATATATTAAGGATCCACACGGATCTAAATAGGTACTATCAAACAACTAGAGGGGGGGGTGAATAGGTGTAATACTTATAAAACCAATCTCAGTGCAAAATAAAAACCAATGCGGAAATAAAAAATAGCACACCGAGATATACGTGGAAACTCCAATCCAGGAGAAAAACCACGGGACCAACACGCAATAACAATCCACTAAGAATAGAAGAATAACAAGGTGATTACCGACTCCACGGACTCAACCCCTCCTTCAGCTTCTTCGGACCTTGCGCTGACCGGTTGGACGTCCACGCAATAACAATCCACTAAGAAAAGAAGAATAACAATGTGATTACCGTCTCCACGGATTCAACCCCTCCTTCAACTTCTTCGGACCTTGCGCTCCACCGATTGCACGTCCACTGCACACGTTCGAATCCACGAACGCCACTCGAATCCACGAGCACACGTTTCAAATCCACGAAACGCCTTTAGCACACCGAATCCACGATGCCACGTCGAATCCACGACGCAAACTCAGCCGGTAAGAATATTGGCTTCGATGGTGATCCTTTGCTTAGATTATCAATGAAGATCCATGGGGAAAATCTCTAAGCAAAGATTAGATCAATTCGACAAAAGATATGTTCTTGAAAGAACCGTCGAATTGACCTAAAAGAGGCTATAAAGAAGAAAGATAAAAACCTAGCCTCTAGGGTTGCTCTCAAGTGTTTTATAAATTGATCGGCCGTGCTCCCCACGTTTTTGAGAAACCCTAAGTGTCTATTTATAGTTTAGAAACCTTTGGAAAGAGATAAGAATCAAAAACTTACCTTATCTAGAAATTTTCAGGACGGCGATCCGGATCGGATTTACTGTGATCCGGATCGTCGTAACGAGTCAGGCTATTCCAGAAAAACAGGGTTCGGGATCCGGATTGAAATGCCCGATCCGGATCGTTCATGTATTCCAGCAAAAGCCCATGTTCGGGATCCGGATCGAAATGACCTTTGATCCGGATCGGATTTGCCAATGAACAAGCACCCTTCGGGATCCGGATTGGACTGTCTGATCCGGATCCTGAACATGTCCCATGTCCAGTTTTTTATTTTTATGCAATTAAAAATTCATCCAAGTGTTTCTACACTATAAGAAAGTATTCGGATCACCAAAATTATTTAGTTAACCATACCTGATCCTTTTGAATACTTTCTTCTTGAGATTGATGTAACTGATCCACAATTCTTCAACTTCAATCTTCAAGACTCAAGACACTGAGTGTCAACTTGAGCTCTTGTTGAATCTTCTCTAAGTCTTTGATTACTGATTGACAATTTGATCCCTTTAAGACTTCGACTCAACACAACAAATCAACTCACGAAATATGCTAATACAAAAGGCCGTAACAATCTCCCCCTTTGGCAATTTCGTGACAAAACCCAAAAATACATAAAACGCTCAAGACACTCATCTTAAACCAAAAAAAAATCGAAACTCAATGTCATCACCAAAACATTGACTTTCTTTGCGTGAAAGATCCAATAAACAAAAATACATTTGAACCAGTCAATCCTAGAACATACTCTATGACTTAGGACTTGGAGTCTTAAAGTGATGTAGATCCTGCAAAAACAAAACTCCAAACAAATCAAAAGTCAGTCGTTAGAAATTAAATGTAAATCCTACATTTGATTCGTCCTTTTGGTTCTTTTTGTTTTTCGGCTCATTTTTCTCATCTCCTTTCTTCTTCTCGATGATCTCATCTCCGTCTCCCCCTATCTCGATGATCTCATCTCTGTCTCCCCCTATCTCGATGATCTCTTCTCCCCTATTTCTCTCTTCTCCTGTAGAAACTCGAAATATTTTATTTTAATAAATAGAATAAAAGTGAATTTTGAGCTGGTTTTGAATTTAAAAGACGTTTGTTGACCTATATGGTCAATCGCCAGTGTGCAAGTCGCACTATGCACTAGGCAAAAAGGCTATTTTCCAATCCGGACGTAATCTTGGAAATCCGAGATGACCGTTGTGATCGTCTCGTCGAACTGAGCGAGATTCATATTCTGCACTTTTCGATATGACGGTCGGATCTTCCAGAAATCGATGAAGAAGCGGGCAAATTACCGCGACCAATGTAATAGTGGTCTGCGCACAGATCACTTAAGTGAATTACTGTAGATGAACAGTAACCTCAAATTTCGAGACACCGGCGGATGCAACGTTGACTGATTCACTGTTCGGAATCCGAACATAGTGATCCAGGTAGTCGATTTGATCTGTTCTGTCGTTCTGAACGCAATGGCACTGACGAAATCTGCATCTGACGAGCCTAAAGCATCGTAAAGCGTGCCGAACTGTATAATTTACAGTATAAGATGGAATTTAAAAATTTGAGAGCAAAATTTTAGCGAACCAAAATCGCTACCTGATAGGTTTCGTCGAGACGGACGTCGTGGCGGTGTCAGATTTTCAGTTTGACAGTCCGGTTGTCTCGAAAAGTGTGAAACACAGCTAAAATATGGCTTTTTGCACAATGGTCCTTAGATTTCTTGCCTCAGATTGCGTGCCACGGCTTGGAGAGGGACTTGTCTGTGAAACAAAAGTGCTGTGAGGGTTTGGGATCTGAATACAAGGAAGTAGAGGGGGCAAATTGCAAGTTGCACTATACCTATATAAGTGCACATTCCGAACTAGGGTTTTCCACAAACTCTAAACCCTACTCCTCTAAACCTTGCCCTAGCCGCCTGTCCCAACAGATTTCCCTCCTCTCTGCCGTGCTCCCCGGAGCCTCCCCGCACCGGCCGCTGCTTCATCGCCGGAGAAGCCCAAGAAACGATCTTGGACTCAGGCCTTGGGTGTTGTTGGAGAAGGAAGCTTCAAGGAGGCCAAGTTGTTTCAAACCTTCCTGCGAACCCCTCTGTGAGGTCGACACCCAGCCTGGGTGAAGCCGCAGCCGAGCGCCGCCGCGGCCACCACCCTTCTTCTCCAATATCTCCGGCGAGGTAAGAGGATGGAATTAATTTAATTTAACTGGCTCGGGGGTGGGTCTAAAGTGTTGCTGACGTCGAAAGAACCCTCTCTGTGAAGCCCGAGCCGCCGCCGTCGACCCTGGTGGCGGCGGAAGCCACGCGTTGCCGGAAAACGATAATTGGCCGAGCGTCATCACGGGTTCCATCCAGCCGTTCAAACCTTGATCAAGACCGTTGATCTTGGTCCTCTGGGTGACTGCAGGTCTCCCCCAAAGCCTGGGGTCGATCGGATAGAGATCCACTTCGCAAACCAAAGCCCTAGAATCGGGCTTTATTGCACTTCGCCGGAGAAGCTTTTTCCGGCGCCGCCGCTTGACCTCGTCGCCGGCCACCACTGTAGGAAGGACCCAGGCCTCCAACAGAGCACTTTGGTCCATCTTGCATCGTCCCGATCATCGCCGGTCGGAATCCGCCATTAGAGCATCAAAATTCCGGCGAACTCGAACTCCGGCGATTCCGGGGCTTCGCGCGGTGGGAAAACGACGCAGGTATGTTCCTTGGGTATAAATTAGGTCCCCTGTGAAGTTGCATGTAGACTTTGACGCGTGGTTTTAAGTCTCTGTAGTTGCACCCATTTTTAGCAACCGTGCCCACCTCCGGCCGCCGCCGCAGCCCCGCGCCGCCGGCCACCACCACAGGAGGCATCGGGGAGCCGAGGGGACTCATTCGGTCCAAGTTTCTGGGTCTCAAAAGCCTCCGGTTGAATTCCACCATTAATGGCCACCGAGCTCGGGTGAGGTTGGCCGCGGGTCGCCGTCGTCGCCTCCCGTCGCCGTTTAAGTATCCAGGTAATCTCTAAACCCTGAATGATTGTTTCCTATCCAAGTTAGAGGTTCCCAAGTTCCCTCCGTACAGAGTTATCACTTAGGTTGGAGTTAGTTATAGGTTTTGTAAACAATGCCCACAAGGTGTTCGATGAAATGTTTCAAAGAAGAAAAGTAGGGAATTAGACTTCGAGCCAAATATGAAAGTTGTTTAGAATCATCCCCTGAGCTCAGTGCTCACTTCAGATCAAATGGGATCTGTGTGGATGGGTGTATGGTGTATTGTCGAAGTGTTAGAGAGCAAAGAACTCGAATCTGTTGATCCAGCCACTGTGGACTGAAATTAGAGTTAGCACTGGTATCCTGGCATTGTCCAGAGCCGCTTTGATATACAAAGTTTTGTTGTTTGATGATTAGATTCCAAGTTGTAGACAGACCAACCTTAAAATGTAATGTTTGAACAAAACAATGTTCCGGGCTGTTTGCGAAGTTGGGACAGTGTGCCCTAGGCTAATTTGGGGTCACTGGACGCGATGCTCGCGTTAGATTTTGGGTTTGATGAGCCGAAGAATTAAAAAATGCGATTAAGCCTATGTTAGTAAGGAACTTTATGGCCCGAACTTTTCCTCGGGTTCCGTGCTGCCGCAAATCGGTGAGCACGGTGTTCAGCAAGATAAATGTCGCCTGCTGGAAGTGACGATTCGTTAAAATTAATTTCCAGTTAAAAGAACGAGCAAAAACAGTGCTCAAACAGCGCTAAAATGCGATTTTCGGAAAGCCCCGAAGCCAAATTGGCCTTTTCGGAAGTGTAAAGTGATTGCTGTTCCGATCGAACATCGGTTTTAGTGAAGTGGCTTAATTAGTTTGTGGTTTGGGAATATGTGAGTCCGTCCCTGATCAGTATTTCAGTTTCAGGACCTTGCAGTCTGACTCTGGCCCACGAGCCTTCTGTTGGAGTCGTTGGATCCGCCTACATTCAGGTGGGTTATCTTCGGTCCGGGCTTTATCTTTTCGGCCCTCTGTTTGCTTTAGTCCAGTCGGACACCTGTTTTTGGATTAGCCCTGATGATTTTGCATGTTCTTGATTATTCCTGATGGTTTATGATTTTGCCTGATAGACCCTGATCTCCTTAGACATATCACATATACCTGCTTGATTGGTCATTAGTAGATGATAGTTCATTAGCTCCTATTGGACACACATATCATGTTGACTCGATCATGTCATAGAATTGCTTTTATTCAGAGATACATATTTCTTGTATTCTAGATTTCATGATAGATATATGATTGATTTATAGACATCTGCATCCCTGTGGGGATTTCCGGCATGTTGCCGATTACCCGGTCTGCGGACCGGGAGACTTAGCATTTTGCATTGTGATGATTGTACACCTGCTGTTCGTTCGCGTACGCTGTGGGATTGATCCCCCACATTGCGTTCTTTACCGGTAAAGGGTCTGCTTGACCCGTGAGCTCGCCCCTCTTGTTGTATCACTGGGTACGGGGAGCCCCTTGGTTGTACCGATATGAGGAAAACTCTCGGCTGTACCTTTTTGGGTACGAGGATCCTCTTGGCTATATCAATGGTACGGGGTTTGCGGTTCAGTTCTGCTAGGTGGAATCCAGGATGATTATGATTGGCTCTGCATAGATATCTTCGCCTGAGGTCCCCGTGACCAACAGTGGCACCGGTTAGTACTTGTTATTCTTTGTTGATGCATAGCCGATATTTCGATTTTCAGCATTACTTATCTGCAGTTCCTTATGATTGATTACCTGCCTAGTTAGCTTATCTGTGGATTCTGTTGATTATCAGTAGATCTGCTTTATTGTTCAGCTTTACCCTATGATCTTTACTATCCGCAGATTATTGTACCCAGTAGGTACGATTAGCTATTTCTCGGCTCGTCGTGCCCACTGGGATACACTCCGGTGTGTCTCACACCCTCGGGTGACTGTTTTTCAGGTCGTTCGAGTAGAGGGGTGTCGGGACGATCCAGTGAGGTTGTCACGATAGAGCTGTCCCCCTGATGATTGTGGTTGACTCTGATTTATGTTATTTCAGCTTCTCGATTCTTTGGATTATTCCTGTTGACTAGTCATTGTTTAGTTTAGATGTTGATTGATCTCTGATTGATGATTGGATTTGCCTAGCCATGCATGTATAGGAGAGACCCTATCCCTGTGGATAGGGGATTTCCTATATGTGTGGCGGTCTGTTACGCCCGTTTTGCAAACTCTGATGTATTCAAAAAAAAAAAAAAATTTCAGACATGATTTTTAAACTCGGGGCGTGACAGATTAGATGGTATCAGAGCAAATAGGAATACGATGCCTAGGTTTGGCTAGGAACAAACCCTAGGATGACTTGTGTTCACGAGAGAGCGCAGGGTTTTGGCAAAATGGATTAGAGCTCAGGTGTGTTTCGTGTTCGCATTTTTGGGATCGTTGTTAGTAAAGGGTTAGCCGCGGTCATGGTTTCGGCCGTGGGCTTGATGTTTCAGTGGAGCCAAAGGGCTCGGATTAGTTACAGTGGTTAAAAGTTAGACCACCGTTCTTGTC
This sequence comes from Tillandsia leiboldiana, assembly GCA_029204045.2. Taxonomy (NCBI): domain Eukaryota; kingdom Viridiplantae; phylum Streptophyta; class Magnoliopsida; order Poales; family Bromeliaceae; genus Tillandsia; species Tillandsia leiboldiana. The sequence goes on along the minus strand of CM055077.1, from coordinate 10,847,704 downwards.
GTAATCGTCTAGCTGATGGCACAGCAGCAGAAGACTGCTTGTATTGCACCAGCCTTACAGTTTGCCAGAGATTGATCAACTTGTTGATCCTTCAATGTTTCCGTGTTATAGTTCAGTGGCCTACGTGCCCGTTGGTAATCCTGGTTTGTGTAGGATTTAAAATTTTGACCTATGCGACAATTCTAGTGTGGTGTCAGTGAATGTTGGAATGTGGTTCCAGATTCTCGTTAGTTGTCAGGGTGACATTCATGACCACGAGATGGTAGTGACCCTCGGTAGATGTTATGTCATCGACATAGAGACTGTGATGGGAGGTATGTGACGTACCTTCAGATGTGAGTTGTGTCCCCAACTAGTTGTTGGCGACAGATCTATGGTATTTCGCTTCTCTTTTGGTAAGCACGTTGGTGGCCGACAACGTACTGTCAAAAGAACTGAGGAAATACTCTGCCCAGTAATGGGGAGTACCAGATTGGGTCTAAAAGAGTAGCCTGAGAGTTGCTGATATTTTGTGACTGATTGTCACTACTGCGAATCTGTTAGAGGCTTAATAGTGGTTTAGTTAACCTTAAGCTTCGGGAACAAAACTTTTTTTAAGTTGTAAGTTTCGGGGATGAAACTTCTTTTAAGTTGTAAGTGATGTAGAAACTCAAAATATTTTATTTTAATAAATAGAATAAAAGTGAATTTTGAGCTGGTTTTGAATTTAAAAGACGTTTGTTGACCTATATGGTCAATCGCCAGTGTGCAAGTCGCACTATGCACTAGGCAAAAAGGCTATTTTCCAATCCGGACGTAATCTTGGAAATCCGAGATGACCGTTGTGATCGTCTCGTCGAACTGAGCGAGATTCATATTCTACACTTTTCGATATGACGGTCGGATCTTCCAAAAATCAATGAAGAAGCGGGCAAATTACCGCGACCAATGTAACAGTGGTCTGCGCACAGATCACTTAAGTGAATTACTGTAGATGAACAGTAACCTCAAATTTCGAGACACCGGCGGATGCAACGTTGACTGATTCACTGTTCGGAATCCGAACATAGTGATCCAGGTAGTCGATTTGATCGGTTCTGTCGTTCTGAACGCAATGGCACTGACGAAATCTGCATCTGACGAGCCTAAAGCATCGTAAAGCGTGCCGAACTGTATAATTTACAGTATAAGATGGAATTTAAAAATTAGAGAGCAAAATTTTAGCGAACCAAAATCGCTACCTGATAAGTTTCGTCGAGACGGACGTCGTGGCGGTGTCAGATTTTCAGTTTGACAGTCCGGTTGTCTCGAAAAGTGTGAAACACAGCTAAAATACGGCTTTTTTGCATAATGGTCCCTAGATTTCTTGCCTCGGATTGCGTGCCACGGCTTGGAGAGGGACTTGTCTGTGAAACAAAAGTGCTGTGAGGGTTTGGGATCTGAATACAAGGAAGTAGAGGGGGCAAATTGCAAGTTGCACTATACCTATATAAGTGCACATTCCGAACTAGGGTTTTCCACAAACTCTAAACCCTACTCCTCTAAACCTTGCCCTAGCCGCCTGTCCCAACAGATTTCCCTCCTCTCTGCCGTGCTCCCCGGAGCCTCCCCGCACCGGCCGCCGCTTCATCGCCGGAGAAGCCCAAGAAACGATCTTGGACTCAGGCCTTGGGTGTTGTTGGAGAAGGAAGCTTCAAGGAGGCCAAGTTGTTTCAAACCTTCCTGCGAACCCCTCTGTGAGGTCGACACCCAGCCTGGGTGAAGCCGCAGCCGAGCGCCGCCGCGGCCACCACCCTTCTTCTCCAATATCTCCGGCGAGGTAAGAGGATGGAATTAATTTAATTTAACTGGCTCGGGGGTGGGTCTAAAGTGTTGCTGACGTCGAAAGAACCCTCTCTGTGAAGCCCGAGCCGCCGCCGTCGACCCTGGTGCCGGCGGAAGCCACGCGTTGCCGGAAAACGATAATTGGCCGAGCGTCATCACGGGTTCCATCCAGCCGTTCAAACCTTGATCAAGACCGTTGATCTTGGTCCTCTGGGTGACTGCAGGTCTCCCCCAAAGCCTGGGGTCGATCGGATAGAGATCCACTTCGCAAACCAAAGCCCTAGAACCGGGCTTTATTGCACTTCGCCGGAGAAGCTTTTTCCGGCGCCGCCGCTTGACCTCGTCGCCGACCACCACTGTAGGAAGGACCCAGGCCTCCAACAGAGCACTTTGGTCCATCTTGCATCGTCCCGATCATCGTCGGCCGGAATCCGCCATTAGAGCATCAAAATTCCGGCGAACTCGAACTCCGGCGATTCCGGGGCTTCGCGCGGTGGGAAAACGACGCAGGTATGTTCCTTGGGTATAAATTAGGTCCCCTGTGAAGTTGCATGTAGACTTTGACGTGTGGTTTTAAGTCTCTGTAGTTGCACCCATTTTTAGCAACCGTGCCCACCTCCGGCCGCCGCCGCAGCCCCGCGCCGCCGGCCACCACCACAGGAGGCATCGGGGAGCCGAGGGGACTCATTCGGTCCAAGTTTTTAGGTCTCAAAAGCCTCCGGTTGAATTCCACCATTAATGGCCACCGAGCTCGGGTGAGGTTGGCCGCGGGTCACCGTCGTCGCCTCCCGTCGCCGTTTAAGTACCCAGGTAATCTCTAAACCCTGAATGATTGTTTCCTATCCAAGTTAGAGGTTCCCAAGTTCCCTCCGTACAGAGTTATCACTTAGGTTGGAGTTAGTTATAGGTTTTGTAAACAATGCCCACAAGGTGTTCGATGAAATGTTTCAAAGAAGAAAAGTAGGGAATTAGACTTCGAGCCAAATATGAAAGTTGTTTAGAATCATCCCCTGAGCTCAGTGCTCACTTCAGATCAAATGGGATCTGTGTGGATGGGTGTATGGTGTATTGTCGAAGTGTTAGAGAGCAAAGAACTCGAATCTGTTGATCCAGCCACTGTGGACTGAAATTAGAGTGAGCACTGGTATCCTGGCATTGTCCAGAGCCGCTTTGATATACAAAGTTTTGTTGTTTGATGATTAGATTCCAAGTTGTAGACAGACCAACCTTAAAATGTAATGTTTGAACAAAACAATGTTCCGGGCTGTTTGCGAAGTTGGGACAGTGTGCCCTAGGCTAATTTGGGGTCACTGGACACGATGCTCGCGTTAGATTTTGGGTTTGATGAGCCGAAGAATTAAAAAATGCGATTAAGCCTATGTTAGTAAGGAACTTTATGGCCCGAACTTTTCCTCAGGTTCCGTGCTGCCGCAAATCGGTGAGCACGGTGTTCAGCAAGATAAATGTCGCCTGCTGGAAGTGACGATTCGTTAAAATTAATTTCCAGTTAAAAGAACGAGCAAAAACAGTGCTCAAGCAGCGCTAAAATGCGATTTTCGGAAAGCCCCGAAGCCAAATTGGCCTTTTCGGAAGTGTAAAGTGATTGCTGTTCCGATCGAACATCGGTTTTAGTGAAGTGGCTTAATTAGTTTGTGGTTTGGGAATATGTGAGTCCGTCCCTGATCAGTATTTCAGTTTCAGGACCTTGTAGTCTGACTCTGGCCCACGAGCCTTCTGTTGGAGTCGTTGGATCCGCCTACATTCAGGTGGGTTATCTTCGGTCCGGGCTTTATCTTTTCGGCCCTCTGTTTGCTTTAGTCCAGTCGGACACCTGTTTTTGGATTAGCCCTGATGATTTTGCATGTTCTTGATTATTCCTGATGGTTTATGATTTTGCCTGATAGACCCTGATCTCCTTAGACATATCACATATACCTGCTTGATTGGTCATTAGTAGATGATAGTTCATTAGCTCCTATTGGACACACATATCATGTTGACTCGATCATGTCATAGAATTGCTTTTATTCAGAGATACATATTTCTTGTATTCTAGATTTCATGATAGATATATGATTGATTTATAGACATCTGCATCCCTGTGGGGATTTCCGGCATGTTGCCGATTACCCGGTCTGCGGACCGGGAGACTTAGCATTTTGCATTGTGATGATTGTACACCTGCTGTTCGTTCGCGTACGCTGTGGGATTGATCCCCCACATTGCGTTCTTTACCGGTAAAGGGTCTGCTTGACCCGTGAGCTCGCCCCTCTTGTTGTATCACTGGGTACGGGGAGCCCCTTGGTTGTACCGATATGAGGAAAACTCTCGGCTGTACCTTTTTGGGTACGAGGATCCTCTTGGCTATATCAATGGTACGGGGTTTGCGGTTCAGTTCTGCTAGGTGGAATCCAGGATGATTATGATTGGCTCTGCATAGATATCTTCGCCTGAGGTCCCCGTGACCAACAGTGGCACCGGTTAGTACTTGTTATTCTTTGTTGATGCATAGCCGATATTTCGATTTTCAGTATTACTTATCTGCAGTTCCTTATGATTGATTACCTGCCTAGTTAGCTTATCTGTGGATTCTGTTGATTATCAGTAGATCTGCTTTATTGTTCAGCTTTACCCTATGATCTTTACTATCCGCAGATTATTGTACCCAGTAGGTACGATTAGCTATTTCTCGGCTCGTCGTGCCCACTGGGATACACTCCGGTGTGTCTCACACCCTCGGGTGACTGTTTTTCAGGTCGTTCGAGTAGAGGGGTGTCGGGACGATCCAGTGAGGCTGTCACGATAGAGCTGTCCCCCTGATGATTGTGGTTGACTCTGATTTATGTTATTTCAGCTTCTCGATTCTTTGGATTATTCCTGTTGACTAGTCATTGTTTAGTTTAGATGTTGATTGATCTCTGATTGATGATTGGATTTGCCTAGCCGTGCATGTATAGGAGAGACCCTATCCCTGTGGATAGGGGATTTCCTATATGTGTGGCGGTCTGTTACGCCCGTTTTGCAAACTCTGATGTATTCAAAAAAAAAAAAAAATTTCAGACCTGATTTTTAAACTCGGGGCGTGACATCTCCCCTATTTCTCTTCTTCCCCTTTTTGTCACAAATTGTCAAACAGTGAACATACTAGACAAAAGGAAATCACTAACAAGATGCTGTAAGATTATGATAAGGAATAACCCTAGAAAAATGTATGATGGATGTAAAACTAGGAGAAAACCTAGATTAAGGGTTTAACGAGTGGCATAATAATCTAGGAGTTAAACCTAGATGAACGAGTGACATTGTCTTAGAGATTTACCTAAGGTTGATTATAGAGTGTACAATATAGAGTTAAAGAAACTCTAAGCTAAGAAGAAAATGTGAAATAGAGTCAATGAACTCTAGGTTGTGCATAAGATGGAACTTAGGTAAAGGAAACCTAAGATGAACTAGTTGAGTTAAAACTCCCAATTAATGAATTAGAGTCAATGTAACTCTAAGTTGAATGTGAAACAGGAAAAATAGAGTTAAGGAACTCTAGAAAAAAGATGAAAATGCAACTAGAGTAATGAACTCTAGGTTAAGGTGAAAAATGGGTAATAGAGTCAATGAACTCCAAATTAAGTGAAAGATGAAATAGAGTTAATAGACTCTAGGCCAAATGTAACTAAAGGTTAATAATGTCCTTGGGACATAGTAAACCCTAAGGTCGTGAATTGAGAACAAGTAAAGAAATTGCCGAGTGGCAAGACAAAGTGTATATGTAAAGGAACAAGAAGTTCAAATCTAAATTTGGTGTTATAGACACCCAAACTATCCTAGAGTAAAGAACTTAGGATAAAGAGAAAAGCTTAAGAGAAAGCTGAAAGTGGCTTAATAAGCAAGATAAGCAAAATGCTTAAAAGAAAGAGAATGTTTAAAGAAAGGTAAAAGGAAAAGTAAAGTACAATGGGCCGAGCACTACGGGAGGCGGTGCTACAACCTGTTCTTGTTTGATTGGGGTTGTAGGCGTCCGTCTTCTAGAACTCTCGGACCCTGCATGGTTATGCTTTAAAAAGAAAATAAGATAATGTGGCAACATACCAAGATGTTGGCTGGGAGATGCCGATCACCCTCGACTCCCAGGGGAGATGCCGATCACCCTCGACTCCCTATGTTGTGACGGGAGATGCCGATCACCCTCGACTCCCTATGTAGTGTTTGGAGATGCCGATCACCCTCGACTCCAAGTGACTAGTGGGCATGGCGATGCCGATCACCCTCGACGCCGTGGGCCCGCAGTGTGAAAGTAAAGATAAAAGAGGAAAAGAAAAGCTATCGCTAGCCTAGGACTACCTCGTCTCATGGTAGCATGACTGCCGGGCTGGGGCCCGTTGGGCGAGGTTTTTTCAAGGGGCGAGTAGCTTGAGATTAAAACACAAGAATGTGAAAAGAATAAAGAGGTAATAGAGTGGCCTAGGTGGCTGGGTTAGTATAACCCGTTTGCAGCGGCATAGTGGCCGAGCTTATAGATAGTAGCCCAGGTGGCACGATTGATAGCAGTGATACAGGGAACATACACAGATAGTGTAGATTTATTCATACAGGTTATGATCATGTTAGTCAGCATCTGCAGTTATTTATAGCATAGTTATCTTGCTATCCTGCTTCTATTGGACCAAGTGGTGTAGAACATTCTTTCTCGGTGGTTGAACCCACTGGGAACTCGGTCGTAGTTCTCACACCCTTTGGGTGACATCCCCACATGTTCAGGTATGGATACAGCGGTCGAGACGGATACAGGTGCAGTCAGCGAGGCATTCGACAGGGGCAAGGGCCCAGCAGCATAGAGACCTAGAGGGTCTAGAAGATGTATCCCTTTTTATATTTTGAGTGAACTATGTATTGTGAGGAAATGATGTAAAAGAATCGTAATATTTTAATTCCATGTTGAGAGTTGTAAAATGTAATAAATTTATATTATGGTTCACTCATGTATGCTTTCATTTATGGTTTAAACTTGTTGTTTAATGAATGAAAGTTTTAGTTAGTAGCTGCTTTTACTCTGATATCGTATCTCATCATACGCATTGCTTTGATTGAAGATATTGTTACCGTTCCTTTCGGGTATAGAGAGGTCATGCCCGATTCGCGGGTCTGTTGGCGCGCCCGAACCGACCAAATTGGCGGCCTCGGGGCGTGATAATTTGATATTTGGTTTTCTACAAAATCATAGTTCATATGGGCAACGTTTGGTAACGGGGATAAGGGGGGGATAACCCCCTTATCCCCGTTATTATACCCAAACGCAAAATAGAGGGGTGGGAATAGCTAAACCCACCCCTAGCGGGTTATCCTGGGATAACCCGCTAAGGGGTGGGTTTAGCAATACCCACCCCCCCGCGGAATAGGTGAATAAGGGGAAGAGGGCGCGGTGACCGAGGCATTCATGTGGGAACGGAGCCTCAAGCTACCCTCTTCACTCCATCTTCCTCCCTGCTCTCTTCCTCCATCTTCTTCTCTGCGATCTCACTCCATCTTCTTCCCGAGCGAGCTACTTCCCTCTTCACTCCATCTTCTTCGCTGCTCCTCTCCATCCTCTTCCTCCAACTCACTCTTTCCCCATCTTGCTCCGATCCGAGCGAGCTACTTCCCCGATGCGGCTCGCTAACCGAGGAAGGTAGATCGAAGGACCGCGCGTCCCCGGAACCCTCTCCGCCTCCATCTCGGCATTCGGACCAGCTCCCTCTTTCCCACTCTTGGTTCGATCCGAGCGATCTGCTTCCCCAGCGCGGCACGCTAACCGAGAAAGGTAGATCGGAGCACCGCACGTCCCCGAAACCCTCTTTGTCTCCATCCTGGTAGCCAGCCCAGCTCTCTCTTTCCCTCTCTTGCTCCGATCCGAGTGAGCTACTTCCCCGGCGCGGCACGGTAACCGAGGAAGGTAGATCGGAGGATCGCGCGTCCCCGGAACCCTCTCTGCCTCCATCCCGGTAGCCGGCCCAGCTCCCTCTTTCCCCCTCTTGCTCAGATCCGAGCGAGCTACTTTCCCGCCGCGGCACGCTAACCGAGGATCTTGCTCGGAGCACCGCACTTCACCGGAACCCACTCCGCGACCGACCCATCTGGTGCCCCTCCTTTGCTTCTTCTCAGGTTCGGAATACTTCAAAAAGGTAAATAATTGTGCCATCTTGTTAGAGAGAAATGTGTGTTGCTTGAACTAATTGTGTCATCTTGTTAGAGAGAAATGGGTGCTGCTTGAACTAATTGTGCCTTCTTGTTAGAGAGAAATGTGTGCTGCTTGAACTAATTGTGCCATCTTGTTAGAGAGAAATGTGTGCTGCTTGAACTAATTGTGCCTTCTTGTTAGAGAGAAATGTGTGCTGCTTGAACTAATTGTGCCTTCTTGTTAGAGAGAAATGTGTGCTGCTTGAACTAATTATGCCATCTTGTTAGAGAGAAATGTGTGCTGCTTGAACTAATTGTGCCATCTTGTTAGAGAGAAATGTGTGCTGCTTGAACTAATTGTGTCATCTTGTTAGAGAGAAATGTGTGCTGCTTGAACTAATTGTGCCATCTTGTTAGAGAGAAATGTGTGCTACTTGAACTAATTGTGCCATCTTGTTAGAGAGAAATGTGTGCTGCTTGAACTAATTGTGCCATCTTGTTAGAGATAAATGTGTGCTGCTTGAACTAATTGTGCCATCTTGTTAGAGAGAAATGTGTGCTGCTTGAACTAATTGTGCCATCTTGTTAGAGAGAAATGTGTGCTGCTTGAACTAATTGTGCCTTCTTGTTAGAGAGAAATGTGTGCTGCTTGAACTAATTGTGCCATCTTGTTAGAGAGAAATGTGTGCTACTTGAACTAATTGTGCCATCTTGTTAGAGAGAAATGTGTGCTGCTTGAACTAATTGTGCCTTCTTGTTAGAGAGAAATGTGTGCTGCTTGAACTAATTGTGCCATCTTGTTAGAGAGAAATGTGTGCTGCTTGAACTAATTGTGCCATCTTGTTAGAGAGAAATGTGTGCTGCTTGAACTAATTGTGCCATCTTGTTAGAGAGAAATGTGTGCTACTTGAACTAATTGTGCCATCTTGTTAGAGAGAAATGTGTGCTGCTTGAACTAATTGTGCCATCTTGTTAGAGATAAATGTGTGCTGCTTGAACTAATTGTGCCATCTTGTTAGAGAGAAATGTGTGCTGCTTGAACTAATTGTGCCATCTTGTTAGAGAGAAATGTGTGCTGCTTGAACTAATTGTGCCTTCTTGTTAGAGAGAAATGTGTGCTGCTTGAACTAATTGTGCCTTCTTGTTAGAGAGAAATGTGTGCTGTTTGAACTAATTGTGCCATCTTGTTAGAGAGAAATGTGTGCTGCTTGAACTAATTGTGCCTTCTTGTTAGAGAGAAATGTGTGCTGCTTGAACTAATAGTGCCTTCTTGTTAGAGAGAAATGTGTGCTGCTTGAACTAATAGTGTCTTCTTGTTAGAAAGAAATGTGTGCTGGTTGAACTAATTGTGCCATCTTGAAGTGATAATGTGAGTTGGTTGAACTAATATTGCCATCTTGTTTGAGATAAATGTGTGCTGGTTGCACTCTAGTTGCCATCTTCGTATCATAATGTCTGCTGGTTGTAGTAATATTGCCATCTTATTTGAGAGAAATTTGTGCTGGTTGATTTAATAGTGCCATCTTATTTGAGAGAAATGTGTGCTGGTTGAACTAATAGTGCCATCTTGGAGTGATAATGTGAGTTGGTTGAACTAATATTGCCATCTTGTTTGAGATAAATATGTGCTGGTTGCACTCCTGTTTCCATCTCCTTGCCATAATGTGTGTTGGTTGTCACCCTGTTGGTATCTTGTGTGCTGGATGTGTGTATGCTTCCTATCCCCTGTTGCCCTCTTTTGTGATTTTTGTGTGTATGCGCCCTATCCACCTGTTGTTTAAGATCTGCTAAACAAATCGACGATGATGACGGTTGCCATAAGTATCTGATGCATGTCATGGATTTACAATCCACTGCAGCCCCCTACCATTTGGCAATCATTTGAGTCAAATTTTTTTAATAAAAAGTAAAATGTAATCGGCTGATAGGCAGCATACACACAAACAGCATATAAGAAGGCAACTGGGTGATAGGCAGCCTACACACAACCAGCGCACATTATGGCAACAGGGTGACAACCAGCACACATTAAGGCAAGGAGATGACAATAGAAGTTCAACCAGCACCTATTTCTCTCAAACAAGATGGCACTATTATTTCAATCAGCACACATTTCTCTCTAACAAGATGGCACTATTAGTTCAACCAACACACATTTCTCTCTAACAATATGGCAATATCACTACAACCACCAAATGGGCATATATATAAAGTCAGAAAAGTGGCTTTGTCGGATAATTGCTTAAAATATCGACGATGATGACGGTTGCCAGAAGTATCTGATGGATGGCATGGATTTGCAATCCACTGCACCCCCATACCCTTTGGCAATCAATTGAGTCAATTAAGTATTTAAATATACTAAATAGTTGTAATGATTGAAATTCCCCGGCAATACCCGTTCAATTAGATAGCACCGAATGATTTGAACTACACCTTTTTCATCTTGTATGATTCACAATTGAACTACGAGTAGTAATTCACTTTAATTTGTACGTAACTTATTGTTATCTTTGTGCCTTCGTATAGATCATATAACTCTTATTCCAGATGCGTCTATTCAAGAAACATACAAAGCATCAGGCAAGAAAAAGTGTGGCATTCGACGCGCTCCCTAATATCCTAGGTTCACAGGAGGGTAGTTCTGGGCAGCGTGCCCAACCTCATACCCGAACTCAAAATTGGTCTGAAATTATGGACTCAATTTTTTTGGCTTTGCTCACTGAAGAGCATGCATTGGGGAACTTCGTGAATGGGTCGTTCACCAGTGTAGCCTGGGTTCGAATCATTTCTGCATTCAATGCAAGGACCAACTTGCAATTGAGCAAAGAACAGATCAAGAATCGGCTAAAAGTTTTAAAGCGCACATTCATGCTTTATAACTGTTTAGCCAACAAGAGTGGATGGGGCTAGGACTATATAAACAATATCCCGACTGTCGGTGATCCAACTGACTGGGATGCAGTGATAGCGGTAAATTGAACCTACAATCATAAAGATTTTTGTAAAGGCTCGCGTACTATACGCATAATTGACATTAGACATTCCTTTAATCTTTCTCCAGGAAAATCCGGCATACGGAAAATGTCGAGATAGACCCTTTCCGGCATATAAGGATCTGGCCTTCTTGACCGAAAAAACAACGGCCACTGGCCAATATGGTTTTACTTCTACTATGTCTGCAGCTCAAAATATTGAAAGTTCATCCTCATCTTCCCCTGGTGAGGATGATACTCTACTTGGGGTACGAATGTCGACTTTCAATATCTCACCTAGTCCATTTGAAGTAGGATCTTCTGCAGTGCCTCAATATGCGAATATCAGGGCGACGCAATCCTCCGACTCTCCAACCCCTAATCCTGAAATCCCAACTGTCGGAGGTAGTGCTAGTGGTAGCGATTCCGGGGGAAAACGACCACGCTCCCCAGAACCCACAAACCCTAGACCCAAAAATACCCCGACCTCTGGGGGACGGCGGCGCAAACCTGATGCCGGGCTTAGTGTAATCTCTGAGATGGTTGAAATAGGCAGGCAAAAGCTTGAGCTTGCCCGCGAAATTTATCAGTCCGAAAAGACGAGCAGACCTGTTATTCCAACCATTCAGGATTGCATGACCCGAGTGTATGCTATGCCAGCTATTACTCCAGAAAGGGTGCTTGTTGCAGGCGACGCCCTGAAAGATCTAAATAATCGTCAACTCTTTATGACCATGACAGACGACTTAGCTGTAATGTGGGTTGACCGACAAGTGGCAATGCAAAATGTACTATATAAGCAATACTTTCCAGGATTGTAGATTTCGTTTTAAATGTTTATGCTTTTGTTTGTTTATTTAGACCGTTGCCATTCTATGTATTATGCTAAGTAGACAATTATATTTTGTTTGCATGATGTTTGATATACTTTGTAAATATTGACTTTATTAACAATAATGCCTGAAGTTGTGTTGTATTACAACGTCATATGTTGCGATTGTCACTGTTCAATATATATTGTACTTACAGCATAAATGGGTGCTTCGAATGATGGTAATGTGTTTACCTCCACAATCAGTACCACCTTAAGGGACCTTTTAGATGATGATGATGACATATGGGATGATGTACTTGCAATGTTGATTCAGCAAGGTTACTTCACATTTAGGCAAACTGTCGAAAAGCAACCGTGTCGTACCCGTCCATTTACAGGGCACCAGCTAATATGTGATATATTGAATGGTCATCCTGATCGTGGGTATGACCAGTTTCGAATGCCGACCACGACTTTCATTGCACTGCGCGATGAGCTAGTCCGAAAGGGATTGGTACAAAACACACGCAATATGACAATTGAGGAACATTTAGGAATATTTATGTTTTGCATAGGACATGGGGTGGCTAATAGGGTCATTGCTGAAACATTTCAACATTCGGGTGAAACTATCAGTCCACATTTCAATAATGTCCTTCGGTCGATTGTAACGTTGAAAGACGATTACATTAAACTTTCGCCGAATAATATTCCGGTGCATTCCCGAATTAGAGATAATGCAAATTTTCACCCATTCAAGATATGTATGCTTTTATATTAGTGAATTTACTTATATGTCATTTTTATATTTTATTAATTGACTTACTATGTTTGATGTTTACTGGTAGAATGCAATCGGTGCGATTGATGGGACACATATTCCCGCGGTTGTCAGCAAGAGCAAGAAACCGAGATTCCGGAATCGCAAAGGATTTACTTCTCAAAACATGATGGCTGCAGTATCCTTTGACCACAACTTTATATTTGTCTGCACTGGTTGGGAGGGATCAGCAGCTGACATGCGAGTACTTCGATGGGCTTGCGAAAGTGGAGGTTTCACAGTGCTTGAAGGTATATCACACATACTCTATTTCTCTTACATTACTTTAATCATGGGAAATATAAAAATTTACATTGTACATGTTTCGTAAAATATATAGGCAAATATTATTTGGTAGATTCAGGCTATACAAATACAGAAAGATTTCTTGCACCATATCGAGGGGAGCGTTACCATATTAGCCAATTTGATGGAAACACAGGGGGGCGCACTCATCGAAGTCCACGCGACCTATATAATCATCGACATGCTCAATTGAGAAATGTCGTGGAGAAAACATTTGGTATTTTAAAGAAGCGGTTCAAGATCTTGACTGTTGCTACACCGTTTCCATATAAAGTCCAATGTCAGATTGCGATGGCATGTTGCGTTGTACACAATTTCATTCGACGACACCAATGTGCAGATGCTATATTTAACGAAGAGTTAGAGGAACAACCAACGGAATTCGGTGACGAGGAAACGGGTGATTATGTTGGTAGTGCAGAATCACGGGGAAGTGACGAGTTGCGCACATTTATAACTAACCAGTTATGGAATAGTCGAAGTTAGATATATAATAGATTGTATTATACCGAATTTTATGCTTACAATGTGGTTGCAAAATTGTTTATTATTGGAGAGCTTTTCGATTGGTTGTAGTAATAATGCCATCTTGTTTGAGAGGAATGTGTGCTGGTTGAACTAATATTGCCATCTTGTTTGAGAGGAATGTGTGCTGCTTGAACTAATATTGTCATCTTGTTTGAGAGGAATGTGTGCTTGTTGAACTAATATTGTCATCTTGTTTGATATAAATGTGTGCTGCTTGAAATAACATTGCCATATTGTTTGAGAGGAATGTGTGATGGTTGTACTAATATTGCCATCTTGTTTGAGAGGAATGTGTGCTGGTTGAACTAATATTATCATCTTGTTTGAGATAAATGTGTGCTGGTTGAAATAATAGTGTCATCTTGTTTGAGAGGAATGTGTGCTGGTTGAACTAATATTGTCATCTTGTTTGAGAGAAATGTGTGCTGGTTGAAATAATAGTGCCATCTTGTTTGAGAGGAATATGTACTGGTTGAACTAATATTGTCATATTGTTTGAGAGAAATGTGTGCTGTTCGAAATAATAGTGCCATCTTGTTTGAGAGAAATGAGTGCTGGTTGAAATAATAGTGCCATCTTATTTGAGAGAAATGTTGTGCCGGTTGAAAAAATAGTGTCATCTTGTTAGAGAGAAATGGGTGTTGGTTGAACTTCTATTGCCAAATTTTTTACCAAAAATTAGTTTGGTTGCACTCTTGGTACCATCTCCTTACCATAAAATTTTATATCATTTTTAAATATTTAATATTTAATTGTAAATATTATTTTAATTTTTTAATATTTATCTAAATTAAATATAAGGTTGAATAATACCATAAATTTATTTAATTTTAAATTATATCGTAAAGGGCAAATTAGTAAATTAAAATATTTAACCCCTCAATTCTTCTTATTCCTCTGTACCCAACCAAACACAATTTTCTCTTATTCCTCTTATTCTTCTTATTCCTATATAATTTACCAAACATAATTTTCTTTAAACCCGGTATAACTCTTAAACCGAACCAAACGCAAATTTACACTAGTTTCTGCTAATATCATAACTTATACCTATCCCCGGTATAACTAAATTTTTCTTATCCCCGAACCAAACGCAGCTTAGGAAGTTTTCAGAACTATTATTTTTCTTATAAACTAATTCATGATTAAAAATTAAGAATTAGATCATTTTGAAAACTACATACAAAAAATTGGAACGTAAACAAAGTCTTTTGGAATGGGCTACAAAGACACATCACGCAGTAATGTATGATAGTTCTAGTCCTTCGCGTAGCCAAGCGTACGCTGTGCTATAACAATGTATTGTATTAGGATCAGTCGCACTTGGTACTACGAGAAGGTTGAAAAAACATTCTTAACCTAACATCATCCTTTTAAGCTGTAGCTGGACAAGTTATCTATCCCGGACTCCATAGTGAACAAAATCGCACATGTAAAACTTGTTGCTACTTCAACATATATCAATACTAGGATTTTGACCGATAACGGCATACCAACCCATCGCATAACGAATATTTGCTCGAGTACACATTATAGTGTAAATAAAGCTCTGGAAGACATTTGTATATAAGATATGATTCATGTTCTCGTGTATCTCCTAGCAAGTATTAGGACGCTTCTTCAGCCACAAGCTTTTGTCTTCAGCAACAAGAGCATATATAAGTTTGCAATTATGCGTTTGGAGCTATTCAAAAAACTCTATATAATTGCTGTAAAACGAAACCAAAAGTCTCCTTACGGATTTCGACACCAAGCACATAATTTACTTCATCCCTCTCCTTCGAGGCAAAGATCATTATCTTCTTATCATTTTCTAGAAAGAGTACATCTCAATATACAGAGGATAATGAAGCTACCTTTGAACTATTTAACTCAAATGGCAATCCAATCATCGCAAGCACATCATTAGCAATGGCGAAAAGGAATTTATATACCAATGCCCAGCTTACTGATTCAAGGCATAGATATATCATTAGGGGTGACAAAACTTTATGCTCGTCACTATACATAAGCAAGCCAGTTGATCAATCCATGTAGATCAGCTTTAATGTCCATTTGGAGAAGTTACAAATTAATGCAGATCACCTTGTAATCAAGGCAATCTCATCAGGCAAATTCGTTGCTACAAAGCAAGAATCATGTTACCTCTTGAGTAACATTAATCTCTCCAACTCCTGCAAATGAAACTGTGTCCAATTTGGCTACGGTTCAATCTGCAGCCATTACGTCTCATTTTGTAGTTACGACTGCAGTACTTGAATAATAAAGCAGCAATTCGAACAATAAATTCGGACAGCCATGCTGTTAGAACTGCAGTGCAACACCAACTGCACGTAATCAGGCAGCTACAACCTGCTCAGATGCAAGCTAATTTGGAACACGAAGGAAAACAATACAAAAAGGAAATTAGATTTAAAAGTAGAAGCCTTCAACTCAAACAAGGAGGCAATTACACATCCATTAGGGCCAAATTTCAGTAGAGAAAAAAGAAAAGCATAACATACATTTAATAGCTATGTGAAAAAGATCAGCTAACTAGAGGTTTAGAGGAAAAGAAGCTGCGTCCAGAAAATCAGATTCCCAAACTTAGTCAGCTAGGGCACAATTTTGCGACTCTTGCACAGAATTATACCTCCATTTTGCTCTCCTTGATGGGTTCTGATGCTGGAATGGGTGACATGCTACCTTGAAGAACCCCTAGAGAGGGCAATTTAAGTTAGCATTATATCGAAAAATAGATATACAAAATATACTAGTCAAAAGACTACGGGAAATTTATATATATATAACCCTTTTCCAATAATTTCAAAAAAAATTCTGACTTTTCATCTTTCTTCTTTTACAGAAGTACCTACTGATCGTCTTTTTGAGAAAATTAACAATATACTATCAGCACTTCTACTTTTAATACCCTTTTTCACAGATCTAACCTTATAAACATCCAATACACATCTCTTTCCTATATTTTATCCCCCCTCACCTAATAACCTACCCTTACAAATTTCAAATAGATATCAAATTGAAAGGATAAAACAATATACTAAAAGAACAGAAGATAAGACTACTAGCAGAATATTCCTAAATTCTGCTGAAAGATGCTCAGCAGGGACCATTTTGAAAAAAATAAATTAGAATTCAAAGACGTTAAAAAAAAAAAGCTAGTAAACTTTTTTTTATAATTGTCTTTAAAATCAAGGAACCACATAGAAGTTTCCCAAAGATTATTAGTGTTCACAACATTTAATCAGAGGTGAAAGTAGGGTTTAGGACAAAATGAGATGGCAGTCACATATAACATAGAGAAGCTAATGCCCCAATTTCCATTAGTTATGAACTAAAGAAATAATAATGAACTAGGCTACTATGCTATTAATAGCACCAAAGTTATTGGTACTATTAGGCTTTTAACCCTTGGATGAAGGGATGTACGGTTAGGATAATAGTGGGCCTCTAGGGTTTAGTGGTTGGTTGAGGAAATAGTATAATCTGAGTGGAAATGATTAAAGAGTAGATCTAACGGCATAAAA
This sequence comes from Tillandsia leiboldiana, assembly GCA_029204045.2. Classification (NCBI taxonomy): domain Eukaryota; kingdom Viridiplantae; phylum Streptophyta; class Magnoliopsida; order Poales; family Bromeliaceae; genus Tillandsia; species Tillandsia leiboldiana. Next base: position 10,830,784 of record CM055077.1, on the reverse strand, counting down.
TTTGGTAGCACCAAGTGCTTGGTGCTATCGATAGCATAGTAGACTCAATAATAATTAGTGATTAAAAATTTTGAGCTAAATTTGGTTGCGGATATAATTCACACAAGATTAATTGGAGGAATGAGTATATTTGTATTCGATAATAGTTTTCTTCTCTCATTTTTATTGTCTTTTTCTTCTTCTTTTTTTTTGTTTTTTTTTTTTTGAGAGTTTGTATATTTGACTCCACCTAATGCGGAAAGAGGATAGAGTCAAAGTTCACCAATCACGGCATCCACAATTCTGTTAGGCTGCGTTTGGTTTGGGGATAAGCGAAAACTCGTTATTCCCCGAATAGGTATAAATGTGGGAACTAACTGGAACTATTATAAAAATGTGTTTGGTTGGGTATTAGATTAGTACTAGATATAAAAGAATTTGTGTTTGGTGTGATAATAGGGAATAAGAGGAATAAAGAGTAATAGTTGTATGAAATGAAGAAATTACCCTCAACCATAATAGTTTTTTAAAATAAATAAAAATTTTACTTATATGATTTTAAATATTTAATTTAAGATATTTATTAAAAAAACATTATTAAAATTTATATTTTACTTGCATATAAAAAAAATATTAAAAATTTTTTAAATTTTGAAACTTTATAAATTTTTAAAAATTTTGTATATAAAAATTGGTATAAATTTTAAAATTTTAAAAATTTGGTATAAATTTATTAAAAATTAAAGTTAAAAATTTAAAAATTTGTATAAATTTAAAAATTTTAAAAATTTTTAAATTTATAAAAAATTAAAGTTACAAATTTTAAAAGCTATAAAATTTAAAAATTATCTAAAGTTCAAAAATTATAAATGTTAAAAATTTTAATTTTAATTGTCTCAAAAAATTACAAAAGTGGGAGCAAAAAATTTTAATTTTTAAATTTGTATAAATTTAAAAAAATTTATAAAAAAATTTCTATAAATTTAAAAATTTTAAAATTAATAAATTTTTAAAAAAAATTAAAAAATTTAAATTTTTAGATTTATTAAAAAGTAAAGTTAAAAATTTTAAAATTAATAAAATAAAAAAATTAAATTTTAAATTTTATAAATTTAAATATCTTAAAATTTAAAAATATTTAATTTTTAAAAAAAAAAATAGAAAAAAGAGATGGAACAAGATTGGTACCCAACCTTGTTCCACCTGTGGGGGGGGGGAACAGGAACAGCTGTTCCCCCCCCTCACCGAGTTATCCCGGGATAACCCGGTAAGGGGGGGAACAACCCCCTCCCTTTTTTTTGTTTGGGGATAAGGTGGTTATCCCCCACCTTATCTCCCCCTTATCCCCGTTGCCAAACGAAGCCTTAAAGTTAATGGCTCCACCTCCCACTTCAACTGACAGAATTGTAAAAATAAAATATAGCAACTAACAACTAATGAAGCCCTTAGCTGTAGTAGAATCTACTAGAATCTCGACAAATGGGATAATTCAAATTGAGCAAGTGTCAAGAAGAAATGGTTGATGGATCTATTTTGAAACGGTCAAAATTCTCAAGTATACGGGTCTTGGTACACTTTACATACATAAAATATAGAAGAGATAGATGAAAATAAGCATCACTTATACCTGGAATCGGTGGGACCTGAATACTAGCAGGTTCCAAATGTCCATGGGCGGATGGCAGTAAACTATTTATTTGCACTTCATCTTCTCCACCAGGAACTTTAGCTTCACCTGCAGATGGCCGGACTTCAGACCTTAGGGCATAGGTGGTTGACCACGAACTTCCACTAGATCCAGCCAATGCCATTATCACATCTGCCTGCTCTTCAAAAATGACAAGGAGTTCACAATCACAGTAGACATTAATCACAATATACTATATAATTTACTCACATCTTAAACAAAGTTGAAGATTGTGGAGACATTGCACAGGGGAAAAAAAATCAGCCTAATTAAAATTATTAGCTTCAAAAGAGCATGGAGTGTCAAATGAAGACAACAAATTTGTTACTTTACAATCACAAAATCATGTGCCTGTCAATCAGGATAGATCGAATGACAGAACAGATCTGTGCTCCAAGGCCTAGTTTGGTAATGAGCAGCTAAAAGGATCCATTTTATGCTTCGGAAGGCCCAAAAATTTGAAAACACTTTCAATCTGCCCTCTTCCAGTGCTATAAAACTCCAGTGGCAACCCTTCTCCAATGGTAGTTGCCAACGCAATTGTATATCTTTGGAGAAAGGAATATTGAAGCACTTTTGGATTTATTTTTTTTTGGACCTTCCTTTAGCCACCAAATTACCAAACTAGGCCTAAGTCCAATTGATAATAAAATAAGCAGATAAAAAAAATATATACAGAACAGAATTTAATGAGGTGAAAGTTCGACAATGAATTTTCAAAAGTTTCATGGATTTCATATTCCCACCAATCAAAACTAGCAGACGACATCAACTCCATTGCAGAGCCGCCCTTTTCAATTTTCCACTTTAGTCACTCTAAATAATTCCCTTCCTATGTAAAACCATCCCATCACAGCAACACTTATATCTGATGTGGGATCAAAGGATGTACGCAATGATGCGAAATTGTGTATATGAATAACTCAATTTGTTCTCACAAAATTAAGCAACATTTTTCAATAAGCAGAATAAAGAAGGGGCATGTTAGTCAGCAATTTATTTATGCATGATCTCGTTTGGTAATGATTATTTCCATATGAAAACCAAAGAAAACAAAATGTGGATTTATATACCTGCATAAAGAAGAGAACTACTAACTGTTCATATTACTTAGTATAATACCCATGAGAAATTTAACATTTGTCATTTGACATCCCTAAAAGAATATTCAAATAGCATCCTAAGGTCATTAATACAAGATCTAAAGTATTTGATGTATATGAAGATTCAATCAATCCGGAAAATAATGAAATTATTGACTTTGCAAATCTGATCTAAATTCAAAAGGAGATCCTTCTAGGCTAGCTATCTTACATATTGAGACAAGGGGGAATTCCCAAAATTGCAGTATGCATGCTATGTAATGGACTACTTCCAAGAAGAGGAGAGGGAGTTGGGGGCTGAAATCTCAGTAACTATTCATGCAATTAGATTGAGTTGCGCATCTGACTTGTATTTTTTTACTGTATGGAAACTAAATTACTCTCTCCTGAGGGAAGAAGAATGTTACTTAAATCTGTGCTGGCGTCATTGCCAGCTACTACATGAAGTTCTTTATCTTTCCAAAGAACCTTCATCACAAAATTGCTAAACTAATGAGACACTGAAGGCGAGATCAGAGGAATGGAGGTAAGCATTTGTACTTAAAATTTGGAGCTCTATTTGCAAACCATTAGTTCAGGTTGTTTAGGCATAAGAGAGACTTCGCCAGCTAAGAAAGCATGGATTATAAAGGTCGGGTGGAGTCTAAGTTTACAAGAAAATAAAAAAATCCAATCCAAACTAATAACAGGAATGGAGCTAAAACATGCAGTGAGAAAAAGAAATTCAGTTGGATTACTCAAAGGCTCTTGATTACATCATTATATTAATGAGACTGATCTTAAAGGAGAATGATATATAATAAAGGCAGGACATGGAAAAGAACCAATGGCACTGTCAAGAACATTAAAGGATTCATTGAGAAAGAGAGTAATAATTTGCAGTTCAAAAACAATATCAAGAGGACATCAAACTGAAATTGGCATACTAGTCAAAAAAAATTCTGCAAAAACTCCAACTGCCATGATATGGCTTGTCAAACCACACAGACTCAATCCATTTGAAAGACAAAAACCAAGAAATATGATTTACTAGAATGAAATTATGGACTAAAAGGGAAAAATCTTGATACAGTCGAAGAGTAATCTGAACAGACATTGGGAAGTTGAAACAAATCTTCGCGAATAATTCTCAATGCTCGTCTAGCAACATAATTTCTTAATCTAACAACTTGATGAATCCATATATCACTAAGATCAAAAGAGAGATCATCTACAAGCAAACATTCCAAATTTACAAACTGTCAATTAGAATATGCTATATAATATTTTACTCTGTAACCATAGAATATGTAATAGAGTATTTCACCACAACAAAGGCCATCCCAGGACCACATACGAACAAGGAATATATAACAACATAGCTGATAAGGTGAAAGTAACTAAAGTTTGACAAAAAAAATGAAGATAGAACATCATAAGAAATGTTATGCTTAAAAGGAGATCGACTTCGTGCAAAAGTTATCAAATTCCACAAAATGGATGACAACATTACCCATACACACATTCTTCATGTTCTATCAAGCCGCACAACCTTCGAACAAAGAACATAAAGCAAACCTTATTTGGATGGACATTATCAAAGACATGTGCTTGACCAGCATAGAATATGGTCATTTGCCGACCACCAGATGTTTTAGGGAAATGACTGCAGAAAACAGATAAGAGTAATACATATAAATCAGTAGCTGATACCAAAATATGTATGGGCCAATCTCTTTCCAATGTCATGCCACAATAGTTATTTGGTAAAAATTGTACAAAGACACACCTCAACTGTAGGCAATTTGAAGATAGACCATAATTATTTTTCCTTTTTTTTTTTAATATAAACCCTCTCAACTTTGCTTCTTTTGCTTCAAATTATTTCAACCATTTGAATTGGGGAACACGCATAATGATTTCATTAGTTGTTAGCCATTTACAGGTAGCAAAACCCCCAGTTCTGTCAATCAAGAAAGGGGAGGAATGTTATCTTTTAAAGAATTGCCAATTTAACTGAAGGAAATAACTCAAATTATAATGAGAATAATTCTGGGGCTCTATTTTAAAATGATCCTAAACCTCATGGGGTCTCCACACATTTTCACTTTATTTATTGTTTTTACCTGGGTGAATTAGATGACTCAGGTTGGAGGGTGCGAGCAAGCTTCGGCGTAGTGCTAGAAGGCAACAACGCAGTAATGCTCCTGTCACCAGACTGGCTTCCTGGATCTGTTATCTTCAAGACTCCGGAACCTTTAATTCCCGTTCTAGAACCTTCATCTGCCGCTGGTTGAGAAACAATCGTGGCACCCATGCTATTAGCATCCCTATATGTATATGGGGATGAAATTTTATCTCCACAAGCCCCATTTTGCCCAAATCGGGAAGGATAATGGATTAATTTCCCAGAACTCATGGGCACAGACCGGTCACATCTAAAATTAGGAGATAATATAATAGAAGTTGGCCTTTGTGGAGGCTGCATGGAAAAGGTGATTTCATCGACACGTGATCTTCTCGACTGCTCCCCTACGAACTCCTTTCCAAATGCCTATTTTTCAATTTTGAATGGGCATTTATTTAACAAAAATAAAATTAATTTGTGGTAAAACGCATGACATATTTTACATGAAAGGTAGAAGGAAAAACCTTATGCATTCGTGAAGTTTCAAGAGAATCTGAGCCCAACGGAAGCAACCTATCTTTAATTAGACTCGTATTAGCCGAGTCCGAGTTGCTCCTCTTCCTTCCTGAAAAGGTCTTACAAACCTCAACCCCTGGTAAAGCAGTCTTCCTAGCATGAAAGTGAAAAACCTCAGAATTGTCCCCCCCATGCCTCTCTACCAAATCTAAAAAGACAAAGTAAATGAACCTCTTACGCCCCACGAAAATTGGTGTATAGGCAATCATCGTAAAATTGAACTCCATAAAGATATATCAAGGTAATAACATTCATAACAAAGCAACAATCATCTATTCGAAAATAGACAGAAGGAAAGTCTGAAGAATATGACATGAAACAGCATACACAACCACGAAACACCACATTCAAGCTATAAAAAAACTTAGAGATGAGATAACGTAAGATAGAAGTACTTAGACATGAGTTGGATTGCCATCTAAAAATATTCTTAAAAAGAAAGATAAGTTGTCTTAAAGAAAGTAAATGGATGCGCATAGTATCAGGAGATCATAGCTTGAGACCTTAAGAAATAGAAATGTAATACACTTCAGAAGCCTACTTTATCGGAAGCTCCTCTGATATTTGTGCCACTAAGCAATAAAAGGTTGATAACAACATTATATCAAATCATAGTGACCAAAAAGAAAAGGCTCTCAAATGTTTATTAAAGAGTTCTATAGATTGCACCACACCAGACAGACCATCCTGTTAGTATCATTACCATAGTTGACTTCATTTTCCATGATGAATGAAAAAGGTGGCTGAGGACAAAACAGAAACAATGACAATGGTTAAACAAATCTAAAAGTCCTAAGATCACGAATCTAGAATTGTAAGAGAAGATAGTGGAGGTGGTAGATGGTTAGTAGGAGTTAGTAGAATAGTAATACAACAATGTGTGGAAGTGGTTGACAAGAACAACTAAGAAGCATTAAAAAGGAGAGAGAGAGAGAGAGAGAGAGAGAGAGAGAGAGAGAGAGAGAGAGAGGGAGAGAGAGAGAGAGAGAGAGAGAGAGAGAGAGAGAGAGATAATAAAGAAAAATGCTTCTCCATATTACAGATTAAGAGAAAGAATATGCATGCAATGGTGAGCATAACAGGTATTATTGATTCCAAACTAATACTGCAAAAGTTAAGAAGCCAAAGCAGAGAGAGAAGAAACCAAAAATAAATATCTATCGCCTTAGAAACATGCCTCTCAATGAAACAAAAGACAGTGGACAGAGGACAAGAGAAAATTTCTCTGAAATGATCAATATAGGAGAACAGAAATAGACTAGAAGCCCAAGGTACAACAAAGGGAAAAGGGCGGCATTGACATAAACACAAGTTGGAAGGTTAGTAGTTGAAGGATAAAGAATATCTACTGAATATCTATATAAAGGAAGTATGGCTATAAAAAACTTTGAAGTATCAAAGAAAAAAGTCTATATAAAACTCTGAGAAAATTCCATATCGGGTGCTGCACTAACTGTTCATATTCAACTCAATGCTTCTAGAGCAAGGTTGTAAGTGTTTAGGCACGGGATCATGACATACACCGGTAGGAATGGCACGGCACAGCACCATAATATTCGGACATTTGTGCATGGCCTGTGTGCCGATGGTGCAACATCTTGTTTCAACACACTTTGCCACAAGAATTTTCTAAGAATTTTGGTAAACTTATGTCCTAACAACACACTTTGCCATGAGAATTTTCTAAGAATTTTGATAAACTTATGTCCTAATTGTTCTTAAATATATTTCTTTCAATTATGCACTTCAGATGGAATTTCTTCTTATTTAAAGGAAATTGCATAGACAATCTTATGACCTTTCATTAGAATGAGTATTATATTTAGGGTAAAACCATATTCCATGAAAAATGGCTTCCAATACATCGCAATTTTTAATGTAAATCAGCATATGCATGTATGATCCTTACAATGATTGAAAACCAAAACATCTATGTAATGTTTATCACTAATTTTATCAAATCTTCAGAACATTATTTGAAATTGCTGCAATCATGGGTTCCATATGGGAAAAATCAAACTTTCCCCATATTGACCCTCCACCTGATCAAATTTGGATCATTTAAACGCATGATTAGTAAAATGAAGGAGTTTGGAAAGCAATTTTTAACTTGGTGAATAAATCGAAAAAAAAAAGAAGAGGATTTTGACATGTGTCATCAGCATGAAGTTGGTACCAAGCCAATACCTCATCTAGATGGTATAGCACGGTAGGCATGTCATGTGAACAAGAACTTAAATCCTTGTTTCAGACAATCCATTCATAGAACGGAGCGTAGAAACTAGTAAGAACATAAAATAGAGCAGTGAGAGACAGCAACAATGCAAAGGCATATGATGGGTTTTTCGTCTACTTGAAGCCACAAAGTTTTCATCCTGTAAGATCTTTCACTTCTCTTCTAACCATATGATATCACACTGTAATGACAACAAGAGATTGGAACTTCCTCTCAAACTAATCCAAGAAAAAAAACTTCTCACATGCCCCAATCCATAAAGCAGTTTCAGAGAATGAGATATTCACAACTTCACATGCATTTCACAGCTAAATTAGGTTAAAACATAAGAGAGACCACGAAAGAGATTAGTAGACAAACCCTGTGAATATAGGAAAACATCTAACATGCCCCAATCCATAAAGCAGTTTCAGAGAATGAGATATTCACAACTTCACATGCATTTCACAGCTAAATTAGGTTAAAACATAAGAGAGACCACGAAAGAGATTAGTAGACAAACCCTGTGAATATATGAAAACATCTCACATACCCCAATCCATAAGGCAGTTTCAGAGAATGAGATATTGACAACTTCACATGCATTTCACAGCTAAATAAGGTCAAACATAAGAGAGAGCGAGAAAGAGCTTAGTAGATAAAGCCTGTGAATATAGGAAAACTTCTCACATGCCCCAATCCATAAAGCAGTTTCAGAGAATGAGATATTGACAACTTCACATGCATTTCAAAGCTAAATTAGGTCAAACATAAGAGAGACCAAGAAAGAGATTAGTAGATAAACCCTGTGAATATAAACAACTAGGAGACTCACAGAGTGCTACAAGCAATTACAACACACTCATTACTAGTTCGGCAAGGCCTTTCAGAACAGCTTCTCTAATCAGAGAAGCAAACAACCACGCATTTGGCAAAAAAAAAGTCTAGAGATTCTGGCTGTTATGCAAAGCTGCAATTAGCTTTTCTGTGAGCGCTAAGACATAAGAAGCTTCTCGTAGCAGCGGGAAGCTATCAAGAAATTTTAATAGCATTTCTAGTCTTTACCAACACAATTGACTGAGACAGAACAACCAATATACTATAAGTCGTAAAAGAGAAACAAGAAAAAAGTTAAAAACACAGGTCAAGAGCTGTAACTTGTAAACAACAACAATAATAACAAAATTAGGATGGGGCATTAAATTTGAACTTCATTTGACCACCTGAAGCCTATTAAAGAAACCTAACTGAAGTAGCTTTCGACTTACCATTTTAAAACCTTACGGATGAAGCCATAATGAAATCAAACCTACCGCACAAAAAGAAAGGTTCAACCACCCGATTTAGAATGAACTTCTTACCAGAACCCAAGTACGAGATAGCTTAACATGCAAAACTAGAAAACGTGTAAAATTACAAAAAAAATTATAAAAAAATTATAAAAAAGTTTTCATTCGTTCCCAATGCAGATGAGAGGAATAAAAATCGGCCCAAATGAAAAAACACAAAACAAAACAAAAAAATAATCAAAACATTAATTCATCAAGTAGCATCCAATTATTACAAGCAAAAAAAAAAAAAAAAAAAAAAAAAAAAAGCAAGGAAGAAAAAAATATTTATAATCAGGAGAAAAGAAATCAAACCTGAACCCATTTCGGAGCTCCCGGAAACAAACCCTAACCTGCCGGAAGAAGCCGCCGGCGAGGCCTCAGCAGCCGGCGCCGGCGCCGACGCAGACGCCACGCCGCTCTTCGTCCACAAGGAGGGCGGTGGGAGCATCGCATCCGCACCGCTCATCCCCAAGAAGTCGTGAAAGATGGGGTTCTGCTTCTTCTTCGCCTTGCTCTCATCATCATCCCCTCCGGCCATCATCGCCACCGCCATTATCGTCCTCCCTCGTTCCATCCCCTCTTCTTCGCTTTATCATGATCACCCATGCTCTTCGCCATTGGGAACAGAGAAAAAGAGAGAAAGCACCCACCACACCACCACCACCACCTCTCTCTCTCTCTCTCGTTCGTCCTCTTCGTTTTAGGAGGAGGGGGAATGAAGAGCTCGGATTCCGAGAAAGGTAAAGGCGATTGATGGAGAAAATGGGGAACGAGGAGAGAGGGAGAATGAATGCTTGTGTGTTGTTTTCGTTTACTTGGAGTCGTGAGTGCGCAGGATAAAAAAAAAAAACTACAAAGGGGCTTTGGGTTTCCATTACCTTTAAATTTTTGTTGTTCATGCGTGCAGGAATACTTGCGCCATGCACCTGGTGCACCGTGCCCTGTAATTTTTATTAGAATAAATATTTGACGCCATCCCGTACAGTGTGGTGACTAAAAAGGGGTATTTACAAAAGTAACCATCCTAATATTCTATATTACAAAAATAGTCTTCTAAAAAATTTATTTACAAAAATAGACCTCCGGAAGTCAGGGGATTCAAAAGCGGTGAACCATTTGCCGCTTTCTTGAAAAGCGGTAAATGGTTCACCGCTTTCTGAAAATTTATCGTAGTCCCGTAAAAGAGGCAGATGATTTGCCGCTTTTAAAAGCGGCAAATCATTTGCCGCTTTTAAAAGAGGCAAATCGCAAACCATTTGCCTTTTTTAAAAACTTTTTAGTGTGTTTGGTATCCAAGTGCATCTAAATAAAAAGATAAACTATATTAGATATAATATTATTATAATATTTCAAGCGTAATATTATATATAAAAATAAATATAATATTTTTTTATTGTACTTTTACCTCGCATCTAAATTTTCTCAAGCAACTAAACTTTAAATTATATTATTTTATTATTTTTTATAAATGAGTAATAACTAGTTTGGTATGAAAGTTCATCTAGTACAATGAGATAAAATAGAGTTAAAATATATATATATAAAAAAATATATTTATATTTTTAAAATAAAATTAAAATAAAAATATATATCTTAATAATCTCACCGTAATATAAAATTAAATATTTTTTTATCATACTTTAACAATTCCCCAGGAAACCTAAATTCTTTCTAAGCAGCTAAAATTTAAGTTATAATAATAATAATAATAATAATAATAATAATAATAATAATATATACAAGATGCTGGGCAGTTTGAATCCCATTCTAAAATGAATTTGTAGGATTCTCGGTCCTAATTTTATAAACCATAATCTAAATAATAATTATGAAATAATTTTAGTCACTAATAAAAAATTCAAACATTCATGTGATTTAGCTTTTGTTAAAATATATATAGGTTAAATTATGATTTTGATTCAATGAAATTATGATTTTGATTCAATGTACAATCGATAATCTGCAACTCAGTTTGTTTTGCTAAATATTTACTTTCGTATCAGCGATTTATTAAATATTGATTATTAAATTTTAAATCCTATGAAAGCGGTAATTTGTTTACCGCTTTTAAAAGCGGCAAATAATTTATCGCTTTTAAAAGCGGTGAACCACTTGCCGCTTTCATAGGATTTAGAATTTTCTGTAAGTTTATGAAAGCGGTGAATGGTTTACCGCTTTTAAAAGCGGCAAACCATTCGCCGCATAAGACTATTTTTGTAATAAAAGTTTTCAGAAGTCTATTTTTATAATTATAAAAAATTTTAAGATTATTTTTTAAAAAAATTCGACTAAAAATTCTATCTTTATACTAAGAAAAATGTTAGATGTATATTCCAAATGAGATGTACATCTTACACCTATTTTATTATGGGATGGGATGAATTCTACTCGTCAGGATATATATTTCAGGATGGAGTGGATGAATACCCTATCTTCATCGATGTGACGAGTAGATGAATATCCATTTCAGAATGGGATGGGTGTAGGATGTACACCTTATTTAAAATGTACACCTAGCATTGTTCTTATACTAAACTTCCGAAGAATAGAAATAATGCTTTTAATCACTATATTACTAAATTATATTTTTAAATTATACTTTGAATCCGTGTATTTTCAAAAGTTTGAAATTTTTTTACTTTCACTTTGATTTTTACAATCGGATTCAAATGGACTATCAATTGTAGGAGGCATGGCATGTACTATTTGAAATAGTTAGAATCAAATTGTATTATTTTTTAACATATTGATCTTGTAACCGAAAAGTTAAAAATTTAATAATTTTGACCATCAAAATAAAATATCTGTTATTTTATCAGTAATCAAAAGATTTTAAAATATGAAAAAAAATTCTTTTCACAATCTAAACCAAAATCATTATTTTCAATCTTAAACTCAAAAATTTATAATTATTTTACTATTTTAAATACTATAATGAGATAATCTATTGTAAAAAAGTTTTCATACAATTGAAAGGTAACAGAAATTGGTATTATTCTACTAGATTTACTATATGTATATATGTTAATGCCAAAGCATGCTATTTTAATAGCATTATGTTGAACAAATAGGCGCTCAAAATTTATAATTTATTATTTTTGATATACAACTCTTTGGAATGGTAAATTAATCCAATAAAAATTTTAGTTATAAAATGAGCTAGATTCATATGCTTTTGAATGTACGAGGCTTTTGTATTTGTAAATTATTTTCAATGATAGAACATTTAATTCAGCGATCGATTTCGTTAAACATAATCAATACTAATTAAATTTTATATTTTTTAAATTTTGTTTGCCTAATAAATAAATGGTCTCAAAATGAACGACGAAAAATTTTAATAAAAAATTAATATTGATAAAAAATTTAAATTTTAAATCAAAAATTTTGATCTTACTATTTATATTAAGTATATTTTTTTATTAAAATTTTACATAATTTAAATTATTTTAAACTATTTAATTTATAAATATGTCGCATCTATCGTTAAAATAGTCAATTTTGAAAAAATTTGATCGTTTAATAAATTATGTCGAAAACTTATAAAATTTTTAACCTAACGAAACTGATCATTTATTCAAATATTTTGTTATCAAAACTAATTTATAAGTACGTAAAGTTTTTTAAAACACTAAAGGCGTGTATTCATTATAAAACTTACATAGCATAATTTTATGGTACATGATGCACTGGATTCATGCGTAATTTATGAGTTTAATAGAGAGATATGGATTTAGGCTTTGAATACGGTTAATGCTTTGTGTACATCTTATTTAAGATATACATCTTACATCCTATTTATTTTAGAATGAAATAAATTTTATTCGTCATTTCGAAGTGACGAATAAATAAATATCATTCTAGAATGAATTTAGGTGTAGAATGTACATCCTAATAAATGAAATATATATATATATATATATAGCATAGCCCTTTGTATACTCATCAATCATCAAGTACTGAGAATAAAATTGTTACAGGGTGATGATTACTTTACGACCGTTAGATGCGAGCAAGTGTAAAAGAAGACATAATTAGGAGCATTTAGAGGTCACCACTATGATAGCGAAATAATCGTTTGAATACCAAACTAAAACAAAAAAAAAAAATATTAAAATTTAAAAAGGTTCGGGAGTAATGATTTAGCCAACCAAAAAAAAAAAAAAAAAAGAGTTAAAAGAATGTTTTACTGCAAGAGGAATCTGTCCACGTAGTGATCATAGCTTACAGTTCTTAAAATTAAAGGTTGGTGCCACCCTGAGTCACCGACACGTGAGAGAGCAGTAGTTTCAAACAGGAAAGGAGATAATAATGGTTTAATATTAAAAAAATGCTTAAAGATAAAAATTGAAAAATCTTGATAAGTTTTAGTGGGTAGCAAAGTGTGTGCGAGTGTTTGGGCAAGTTACTGCAAAGCGATTTCGATATGTATAATTAATTTGAGTTTGTAGAGTTGATTTTGATAATTAAACTGTAGGGTATTTGGTTAGGACTTTTTTTTTAAACTAATCTTAAAAAATTATAATATTTGCAAAATAACCCTTATAAATTTTTTTTTGTAAAACTAATTTTACTTTTGCCAGCAGGGCGCCACGGAGGCGGGACGAGCTGAAGGCGCTGAATCGTTCAGCGTCTTCACAAAAACCCTGTGAAGACGCTGAATAAACCAGCGCCTTCACAATATGTGCTGAAGACGCTGAAGGCGCTGAATCAATCAGCGTCTTCAATATATATGCTGAAGGCGCTGATTCATTCAGCGTCTTCAGCATATACTATGAAGGCGCTAAGGACTTGGCCAATTTTCGCGAAAAATGACTAAGTCCTCAGCGCCTTCTGCTAAAGGCGCTGAATAATTCAGCGTCTTTAACATGATATGTTTAAGGCGCTGAACTATTCAGCGCCTTGAACATTTATGTTAAAGGCGCTGAATGGTTCAGCGTCTTTAACATATAATGTTAAAGGCGCTGAACCATTGAGCGTCTTCTTTACAGCTATATCCACCCGCGCGCGCAGCATTGCGCTCATTTCTCATTTCCTCACTGTGAGATCGCTCACTGTGAGGGATCCTCTGTTCTCACAGTGAGGGATCCCTCACAGAGGGATGGATCCCTCTGTTCTCACTGTGAGCGATCTCCTCACTGTGAGATCGCTCACAGTGAGCAATCCCCTCACTGTGAGAGTTATCTCACAGTGAGGGATCCTCTGTTCTCAGAGTGAGGGATCCCTCTGTCTCACAGAGGGATCCCTCACTGTGAGAGGGATCTCTCACAATGAGAGAGTTATCTCACTGTGAGAGATCCCTCACTGTGAGAGGTTTCACTGTGAGAGATCGCTCACAGGTCGCCCTTAGCATTACCTTGCGAGATCTCACTGTGAGAGGTTTCACTGTCGCTCTCTCACGGTGAAGTTCAAATTAGTATTTTAAAGTGCTTAATTTTTTTTGTAGTTAAAATGGCTCGTCGCATGTCGCTAAGTGTTCATTGGGATGGACAGTTAGTTATCGATGAGAATGGTCCAAAATATATCGGCGGTCGAAAAAAATTAATCGCGATACCTTCTGATTCTACATATACTAGTTTCGAGACGAGAATGTATCGTTTAACAAATTGTAGAAGAGAAGAATTTCGTTTAAAATTCACTATTCGTTGCCCAAGTGTCGGTAATGAATATTTAGCTCACGAAGTAGTAGATGATGAATCATTGGAGGGAATGATTGGATTATGTGAACATTATGGTTTTGTGACGGTATACATTGAGAAAGAGCTACATCCGTCGGAAAATTTTGAACCGCAAGATTATTACACGAGAATGCTCCACAATTATATCGATATGGGTCCTTCTGCCAATGTAATGGATGATCCAAATTTTCTAAGCCAAGATGGTGTAAGAATTACAAGGTTAGTAAAATAACATAATAAATTGGTGATTTGTAATTTTCTGTAATTGGACTTAATCATTATATATACTGCAGAGAAAGTGAGTATTCGCCTATTGAGAGTGTTGTACCTTGCTCGGTTAGTGTGCCACCAACGACCACATGTGTGCCACCTACGACCACACACACGCAAGCCACAACCTCACGTGGACAATGCACGACCTCACGTGGACAATGCACGACCTCACGCGGACAATGCACGACTTCCCGTCTAGAACCTGAATTGTCTCATTTACAACTAGAACCTTATGATTGGGGGTAAGTACAAATCAAAGTAACATTTAAATTAATGGGATGTGGAGGTGGTAATGTTTACTAAATGTGCAGGTTATCTACTTCCTATAAACATTGGAATAATCCTGCTATTCATGATTTTGGTACTAATGTTGACGAAGGAGGTGAAAATATTGATGAAGGAGATGCTAATGTTGACGGGGGTGGTGATAGTGATATTAATCATGAGGATTCACCAATCAATGATGATCACAATAGTAGTGAGGATGAAGATTTGAATGATCCATCATATGATATAGATGATGATCATGATGGAGGGTTAAATTATCTTGCAAATGTCATTTTCAATGAAATGGACAACCCAGAAATAAGCAACGAATATATTGACAATCCTGACGAGGAAATTGAATTTGTTGATCATTCGGAACGTTTTCCTACAGATAATAATTGGATGAATCAGTATGTTGTAGATCCTACCGAGGGTGATATTCGATAAATCAATATTGGTCTCCCTAGCAATGACGGGACTTGGGTTAGCCGCGTCTTTCGTGATAAGACATCTTTATTGAATGCTCTAGACCGGTGGCATATTGATCATAATGTACAAATGAAAGTTTTGAAATCTACTAGAACGACTTATACTGTCAAATGCTTCGTCGAGGGATGTGCATGGAGATTACATGCTTCGGTACCTAAAGATACGACGTACTTTAGGGTTAAAACATATGCTGGTCCACACACATGTGTAATTCCAATGCTGAACGCGGCACACCGTAATTATAATTCGAGCCTTATATGTCAATTGATTCTCCCTACATTAAAGGCTAGACGTAATATGACACCAAAAGAAATTCAAGAAACGGTGCGAGAGACTTACCATGTTGACATAACATATTGGAAGGCTTGGCAATCAAGGAGTAAAGCATTACAGCTTATTTACGGGAGCTGGGAGCAATCATACACAGACTTGCCTCGTTACCTTAATATGGTGAAGGAATCTAATCGAGGTACTTTATGGCGTCTGGAACATAGGTGGCCCGCTGATGGGATTTCTCGCTTTGGTCGTGTTTTTTGGTCATTTGGACATTCGATTCGTGGATTCGCACAATGTCGGCCGGTAGTGAGTATTGATGCCACACATATGTACGGCAAATACGAAGGTCATGCGTTGATGGCGACGGCTGTAGATGCAAATAATGGACTATATCCTTTGACATTTGCAATTTGTGAGGGCGAGAATGGCGGGAGTTGGCGATGGTTTTTGCAAAACCTGCGTCATTATGTTACCCGCGATAGAGCCATTTGTTTTATATCTGATCGATTTCCTGGATTGAGGGAAATAGTGGCTACAATCTATCCTCCAGCACAGGGTCACGCGCATCGTTGGTGTCTTCGACACATGAAAGCAAATATGAATAAGCGCTTCAAAAATAAAACTTTGTTAGATAAATTTTGGCAGATCGGAATTGCTTCAACACCGACGGAATATAATCAGTTGAAGGAAGAATTAGAAACTTTGGATCACGATGCTTGGCAGTGGGTCCATGATCTTCATAGATATAAAGAGTACTGGGCAAAGGCATTTGATGGAGGCCGCCGGTTTGGATTGAATACTACGAATCTATCTAAATCGTTAAATGGGGTACTTAAAGACAGTCGTGGTTTGCCTATCACGGCTTTTGTTGCGGCTACATTTTATAAGCTGAATAAGTTTTTTTTTTTTATCGCCGTGCTTATGGTGAAAGTATGACGGACGCGCTAACCCCTAATATCAAAAGAATAATTACCGAAAATATAGATACGGCGCGGGGACATCGGGTTAACCGATTTGGACTAATAGAATTTGAAGTCAGATCTCAAGATTTCTCCTTCAAAGTGATCGTGAATGGAACAAATGCAGAATGTTCATGTGGTGATTTTCATCTAACGGGAGTACCTTGCTCGCATATCTTAGCAGTTTGTAGTACAACACATATGAGATTAGACTATCATATTTTTTGTTCAGTCTGGTATAGTACGGACTGCTATCGTGCGACGTACGCACCACATTTTCATCCTGTTCCTGATAGACGACACTGGCCACGACCCCAAGGTCCCCCGATTGTACCGCCTCCTATACGAAGGAAGAAAGGTCGTCCACGATCTACACGTATTCGTAATATAATGGACGAGAGGGGTGGCCGACGAGGAACATGCTCCATTTGTAAACAGGCAGGACATTATAGGAGCACTTGTCCACAAAATGTACAAAGAGTGCAACAAGGACGTCGGCGTATGACTTCCACAATTTTTTTTATCTTGTCTTAATAGTTGCTCTGTTTTAGCTATTATGTTACTAATATGTAGATTATATATTGCAGATGGCAGATCACGAGGACGCGGGACCAGTTGATCCGTCGGTCCTATCAGAGCAGCATCTCCATAGGTCAACATTTATCAGGACTGAGGTAAGAGCTATAAAATTTTATTTGATATTTTATTGTAATACAAATAAGCCGAATTGGTGTAAAAGCTAACTAGATTTGTTTTGACATTACAGGGGTATCGTGCGGTGGAGTTCTCAGAGCATGGGCGCAAGCTCAACCAGTGGGAGCTTGACCATCCAGTTGTACTAGATCTACTCCGATAGTCTGAATTTTACGGGGTAGCACGCCTGAGACGCGTGCAGCTGGATCAGGCTTTACTAGCCGCCCTTGCCGAGAGGTGGAGACCGGAGACCCAGACGTTCCACTTTCGACATGGTGAGATGACCGTCACACTCCAGAATGTGGAGGTTATTTCAGGTCTCCGTGTCGACGGTCCACCAGTGACGGGAACTTCACTTCAAGAGTGGGTGCCGCTATGCGAGGCATTGTTGGGAGCTGTGCCCGACGAAATAAGCGGGTCGCAGATACGCCTAACGTGGCTATATCATCAGTACAGCCATATACCGCTAGATGCCCCTGCAGAAGTAGTGGCAGCTACAGCCCGTGCATATATGTTATATCAAATCGGGTGTAGTTTGTTTCCCAACCCCAGCGGACACAGAGTTCACCTAAAGTAGCTATCACTTTTGGCTGATTTTGATCTCTGTGGGGCTTATGCATGGGGTGCAGCTGCCTTGTCTTATATGTATCGAGCGCTAGGACTTGCCTCACTGTACGGGAAGGCCGAGTGTTGTTGTTTTGGGACGCTATTGCAGGTATAATATATAATATTTGGATTTCATTATTATGTTAATATTGGTAATTAATATTTTATTTCTAATATTAAGTCGTTTGTGTTAATATATAGATTTGGGCTTGGGAGCATATTCATATCGGCCGACCTACAGGCGTCCTAGCGCTACCCGACATTGTAGATCTCCCTCTGGGTTGCCGGTAAGATATTTATTTAATATAGTAGATTTTTGTATTTCAACTGTAATTGCAACTAATATATATATTTTACAATCTAGATGGGCAAACGCTGGAGGACTACTGTCACGCCCCGGGGTCGAAACTGCGACCCGGGCCCGCCAACAGATCCGCCGCCCATACGGAAAACCCCGTATAGACGAAGCGTCTAACCTGCAAAAAGAATGATACTATAGCTATACAGATATCAGAGCTGAAAAGTAAACTACTGAAATAGGAATAATACAACTGTCAAATAGTACAAGTCTGAACCTCACTACAATAGTCTCTCAAAATAAAACACTCAAAAGTAACTAACTACTAAAATCCAGCAGACTGTACTACTAAGCTCCAAAAAGGGCACCGCTATACTCCAAGGACGGGTAGGGAACTAGCTCGCGACTCCCTCACCTCGATCAGCAACAAAAGGATCAGCAACTGGAGCAACAGGAACTGGAGAAGGGGTCCCTGGGGAAAAATATACACCACGATGGGTGTGAGAACTACATCCCACAGTAGTTCTCAGTGGGTGCCGCAACCAAGCCCGACGGTCTGCCCACTAAGTCTACTAGAGGCATAAAGTAACAAATACAGTACTGAAAGGAAATGAACTAGAAAATAACTCTACAGCTACTATGCCTCTATCTAAATGCTCAAGAAGTGGAACAGATGGAAACATGATGCATCTACTAACTCTCAAGTATAGTCACCCAATCTACACTGACTGCCACATAGGGTCCAGTCAAACCTGCGCTGTAGTGAACCGGAATTTGGAATATAAATAAATGGAAATAAAAATAGTATGAAATACTATTGTTTATTGAGGTAAAGAATGACCTAGAAATGAATTGGGCCCAAATCGGGATTAAAATAAGATATCTAGAATCTTATGTGAGAAAGTGGGCCCAGACTATAAGTGGAAAATTCACAGTCTCGGAAAATTCCTAGAAAACTACGGGAGCTCCGTAAATATGTTTTAAGGCCATGGTAAAAGTTTCGCGTTGATCGGACACCCGGATAGTGAGAACGGGCTCCGCCAGCGAATTCGAATACAGTGGGACTTTTGGTGACCCAGAGGTGGTCCAAACTGAAAAGTTTAAGTACCATGAGGTAAATTAAGTTAAACCATGGCTGCCTGTCAAATTTGAGCGAAAACGGGCGAGAACGGACGAAAACGGGCGAAACTGGGCTTGGGCCCAAGTTTCGGGCGCCCGAAAGTGGGAACCGGGCACCCGGAAAATACTGTAGCAAACCCGGTTTTCGGGCTGCAGTGAACCGGGTTCGGGCACTGTAGCGAACCGGTTACTGTAGCAGCCCGGTCCGGAATAGTGCGCCCGAAAGGTTACTGTGCGCGCCCGGAAGTCACTGTAGTGGCACGGATCCCGAGGCAGTGGCACGAATCCTGAGGCATCGGGCACGGATCCCGAGGTAGTGGCACGAATCCCGAGGCAAGCATTTCCCGCGCGAGGCACGGGGGCGCGCGGCCCGAGGCGCGCGTGGTGGGTGGAGAGCGCCACGTGTCGCTCCGCCATTGGTCGCTCTGACCGAGGGCTGCAGGCGTGCGCGGGGAAGGCGCGGCGGCACTGTGGCGTGTCAGTGGGGACAGGCCACGTGTCGGCCTCCCATTCGTCGGTCAGCGCGACGTGACGCGCTGACGCAACGCGACGCTGCGGCCGGTGTCAGCAGGGAGCGTGGGTGCGGTCCACGTGGCGGCCCCTGATTGGCCGCCACATTTCGTTGGTCGCGGGGCACGGGTCCACGGCCACGTGTCGGCCCCTGGTTGGCCGAGCGTGGTGACGTGGCGCTGAGCTGGCGCAGGCGTGGACGCGTAGACCGCGGCGGGCCGATTACTGTAGCCGCCCGGAAACTTTCGGGCACCCGAAAGGGTGCGCCCGAAAGTTCGGAAATGGCCTATAAAGGCCCGAAACGACTCCTTTTCCTCATTTTTCCCTTTCTAGCTTCACCCGAGCGCGCGGGGAGGGGAGGAGGGCGATTTTCGCCGGGGTTTTCGAGGGCGTACGAGCGCGCTGTGGACCCCGTGGAGCGTGCAAAGTACTCCAAAGAGACTAAAAGACGCGATGGACGACACGACATTGTTGAGGTAGGCCCCGTGTGTCGTTTTTGTGGTATTCTTGGCACAGTTTTAAGGTTTCCTTTTGGATTTTGGATTTGACTCCCATGCTTACACGCGTGTTAGGGACCAAGTTTTACTGTGCCGTCTTACTGCCCGAGTTTTGCGGGCGTTTTTAGCGCGTCTCATTTTGCGTGCCGATACAAGGTATGTGCTCCGTTTTGCGCGCAGGTTGGACTAGCGGGCACTGTTTTTCAAGTAGACTCTAACAATACGCCCCGTTTTGCGTGCAGGGTCGATAAAATATGCACCGTTTTGCGTGCGATCCTACAGTCAAATGTGCACCGTTTTGCGTGCAGTTTCGAGGTACGTGCACCGTTTCGCGTGCAGGTCGTGTTATCGCGCACAGTTTTGCGTGCAGACTCTAACAATGTATCTCGTGTTGCGTTCAGGACCGGATGAAGGTGCACCGTTTTGCGTGCAACCCCACAGTCAGATGTGCGCAGTTTTGCGTGCAGTTTCGAGGTACGTGCACCGTTTTGCGTGCAGTTCGTGTTATCGCGCACCATTTTGCGTGCCGGTTCTAACGATGCATCTCGTTTTGCGTACAGGACTGGATGAAGGTGTACCGTTCCGCGTGCAACCTTACAGTGGAGCGCGCACCGTTTTGCGTGCCAATTTGAGGTATGTGCTCCGTTTCGCGTGCAGGTCGCGTTGTCGTGCACTGTTTAGCGTGCCGTCACTAATAGTGTGTACCGTTTTGCGTGCAGGGCATGAGAGGTCGCGCATAGTTTTGCGTGCAACCTTCAGAGAAGCATGCTCCGTTTCGCGTGCAAGCTCGAGGTACCAAGTGGAGCCGCGTGGAGGCCAATTGCAAGTGTCTACAAGCAATTGGCAGAATAGCGACCAAGTGCGGACATGAAAGGGATTTCGAACTCCACAAGGTGGGGGATTCTGCCGAAATTGGGTGACCTCTCCCCTTGTTCTTCTGCTTTTCGATTCGAAGCATGATAGTAGCCTGTTAGAGGCGTTAGGTAATTATGATTATAATTGCCTGTGTAGAAGGACACAGATGAAAAGTGTAACTGTTGGTTGCCAGAGATAGAGGAATAGATGTGCATGTGCAAATGGACACAGAGCAAAAGTGCAACTGTTGGTTGCCAAAGATATATGATAATTATGCATGCGTAGAGATAATTATTATTTTATGAATAAGATAAAAATAATTGCATGCATGAAAAAGGATTAGCTAGTATGATTGTGATCCTGTTAGGGTATGACCCTAGGAATCATGTGACATAAGGAAAGGAAACATGTTGGTAGCAAGACTAGGAGAAAACCTAGTTTCAGGGTTCACTGAGTGACATCAAAACTTAGGAGATTATCCTAGGGTTGGACGAGTGGCATTGTCTTAGGTGATAACCTAAGGACACTGGATAGAGTGATCAACATAGAGTCAAGGAACTCTAGGATGAGTATAATATGGAACTTAGGTAAAGGGAACCTAAAGTGATCCAGAGGAGTTTAAACTCACAGACAAGGAATTAGAGTCAGAGTAACTCTAAGTTAAAAGTGAAATAAAAAATAGAGTCAAGTGAACTCTAGGATTCAGTAAGGAATCAGGAAAGTGGGATAAGATCCCAAGGTTAAAGAACAAAACAAATATAACCTTAAAAGGTCACAGGGTGTCCGGGCAAAGGGACAATAACTTTAACTTCAATTTAAGTTAAACAAAGAAAGTAAAATGTGAACGAGTTCAGGAGACTCTGGTTACCCGTGTGGCAAGACCTAGGGTAAGGGATGAAAAAGTGGTCAATAAGCAAGACAAGCAAATTGCTCATGATAGAGCTAAAATTGGTTATTAAGCAAGACAAACAAATTGCTTAAGATAAAGAGAATGTAAATGGCGCCTTCGAATTTGAGACTCGTCAAGTGGAGCAGGACTCCCTGGGCAGTGACCCGTCGGACGAGGTACTTTCGGAAGGCTTAAAGTGAAAGCAAAGTGCTAAATGCTCAAAGGAAAGAGTGATAATAATTGCTAGTGGCAATGTGAGCTGAAGGCTCGAGTAAGAAAGAAAAGTAAAGCAAGTGTTCAACGGCAAAGAGGCTAAGAACTAAAGTGAAAAGAAAAGAAAAGAAAAGAAAGAGAACATAAAGATCCTCGGTGGAGCCAGCCCAGGTTGGAGGTACGGGCAGTTAATTCCTCTCCCGGGTAGAGACCCGTTCGGGACGCTTCAGCCGTAGGACAAAGCAACTGAAATACAAAGATAATAAAATGGGCGTGCCTTCGAAGGTTGAAATGTGGCTCTGTGGGACGTAAAGGGCTTGCCCTCTCCCCGGGCGCATCAGGATCGGACGCAGGGAAGCCCCCTCCCTCCGATAGCGGTGGTCCGAAGAGCACATTTACTTCGTAGGACGGGGTAACACTCGCGGGTGTTATCGGCAACCTTGGAAATCTTATCTGATGGTAGCAGGACTACCGGGTTCGGGCCCGTTGGATAAGAGTTTCTGAGGGTTAACTTGAACTAAAGCACCAGAACTTAAAGAATAAAGAGAAATTAGAGTGGCCAAGGTGGCCGGGTTAGTTTAACCCTGTGTACAGCGGCATAGCGGCCGAGTTGGTGCTTAGCAGCCTAGTGTGGCTAGACAGATTAGTGTTGGGTAGTTGGTTTTACACAGATAGTGTAGTGACATGTTATATTGCATAGCTGCATTTTGGTATTGAGGATTTTAGTTCCTAGCACTATTATTATTGCTTCCATTGGACCAAGTGGTGTAGGACACTTTTTCTCGGTGGTTGAACCCACTGGGAACTCTGTCAGGAGTTCTCACACCCCTTGGGTGCACCCCCCACAGGTTCAGGTATGGATGCAGCGATCGCGACGGTTCAGATGCAGACGGCGAGGCATATGTCAGGGGCAAGAGCCCAGCAGCATAGAGACCTAGAGGGTCTAGCAGAGGTACCTTTCTTTTATGTTTCGAGTGAACCATGTATTGTGAGGAATTTATGTAAAGGAATTGTAATAAATTTATTTGCAAGTTCAGAAATGTAAAATGTAATAAAGTTCATTATGGTTCATTCTTATCATGCTTTCATTTTCGCTTTAACTGTTTGTTATTGAATGAAAGTTTTAAATTAGTAGTGATCTTACTCTGATATTATATCTCATCATACACATTGTTTTGATTCGAGATGGATGTTACCGTTCCTTTCGGGTAGCGAGAGGTCGTGCCCGATTGGCGGGTCTGTTGGCGTGCCCGAACCGTACAAATAGGCGGTCCCGGGTCGTGACATGCGCCCACCTACTGCCTCACATCCACAAGTGGACGAGTCTACCATAGGGTCTCCGTGACTGCCAAAACTGGCCCAGCCAGAGGGCACCTACTGCCGCACATCCACAAGAGGACGGGTCTACCGTAGGGTGTCCGTGACTGCCAAAACTGGCACAGCCAGAGAGACTGCGTCGACAAGTCGCGATAGCAAAGTAACAGGCCCAACTCCGGAGTGGCACTCGAGGGGCGCGACCCCACCGAGGAAAGTATCTGCGCATCTCTGTCGAGCTCAATATGGCTCATGCAGGCTATAGTCCAAATCCACGATCAACAAGATCAATAGTAACTAACATCACCTCTCAACTTACTGGCTGGAAATACTCACAGCCGGGACCACCGTCAACCTGACGGCTCCCACAATAGGACACCAAACTCACAAATAACACAGAAGGACCGACACCATAAGGGTTCAGAAACCTCGATAGGTCGGCGCCTAGAACCCCAATCAAACAAGAACAGACTCCAGGCTCCGCCTATCGAAGTTCCCGACCCCCTTACAGTTCGGGAACACGACAACCTCGATACAACATGCGGAAGACACCAACCAGGGTCCGAAAGTTCCGGGAGACCAACACCTACAACCCTATCAAACAAGAACAGGTTCCAGGCACAGCCCCCGTAGCTTTCGTCCCGAAAAAGGAACGACCCCTAGAACCTAGATCACCCAAACTCTCTCGGGTGAGGGAGTTGTAATAAAAAGATGACAGTTATTACTGAAAACTATCTTAATCTGAGAAACCCAATTTAATATATTTTAGTTCTTTAATAAAAATCAGTTCAAATAAGTTTTATTTTCCAAACCCTGAAGGGCTAATGCCTTCACCCAAATCAAAACAAGGACAGGCTCCGGCGACCCGCTCGAAGTTTGGAAGGAAAACATTAGTTTACAAAAATTATATGTGTCCAAAAACAGTCTGGGTTCTAGGTCCTGCTATCACTAGTATACCACGGTCACTAACATAGTGACGACAAAAAGACAAAGAAATACGACAACCCGGGACTACAGTTTATCCAAACGGCTCCCGACACAGCTACAAGCGTAGCTACACCTACTAGACTCCACTCTGCCCCCAAGCACGAGTGTAACATGCATCCCACACTAAAAGAAATCCCGACCACTCGACCCACAACCCGGGCGAGGATAACACTATGTCCAGGAATAGAATAAGAAGTGTGGATGTCTGAAGCATAAATAAACCTAGCCCAAGTAAGGGTTTTCTACTGGTCTGGTTACACATGCAACATATGACAGGGTGCTAGGTCAAGTTCCAATTGTGGTACATAAGTTAACACAGATAGGAAGCATACATCAACATGATCATGATAACAACGCGAGAACATCCTCTCTAAATCTAACATGCTTCCTAACACATCTAACTATCATGTATGATTTACTACACGATAGAATTAATGAATAGTCCACCGATTTTGGAAACGAAGCCACCCACCTGGAAAATACGTGTTCCACAACAGAATAACCTCCTCTCTGCCCAACTCTCCGTAAAATACCCAAATTTGCAAATCACTGCAAAAAGTACCACACATAGCATCAACGGTAGCAGTTCCAAATACAGCACTTGCTGTTTGCCAAAACCAGCACAGAAAACGAGGAATTTCACCTCTGTCCAGTCCTCAGAAAAATCTAGAAAAATCACCGTTGCGATCCTCGCAACGAGTAGCCCCAAATCGAATATTTATACTCCTCAATCCGACACCTGTAGGCCAAGATAAAAATAAAACATCGCGGTATGTTAACTCCCTCATAAACACAAGCCTGCAGTAAAACAGTCCCAAAGAAGCTTAATTATCACCTTCGAAGAGTCCTCCAAAAATTCCAATAAAAATACGACGGCGATCCTCGCGAAGAGTAGATGTCGATCGAGTCCTCACATGTCGAAATCCGATGCCCGAGTGCAAAGGTAAAAATCAGACAAGCCTCTGCTGTCCAGAAAAACCACCAGCAGAAAGGGGGTTCAAAGATGCCTCGTAAACCGCACCAAGAACTCAAAAAAAAGCAAGGTGATCAACACAAAAATCGAAGGTCTACCTCTCATGAAACCGATGCCACAAAAATAATTCAAAAATTCCATCGGAATAGCTCTGTGGACCTCGCGGACCGAAATGCGACGATAACAGGCCTCCGATGAAAGAACGTCGCTCTGCGCTACGATGCCGAAGTCGTCGATGCCGCGGCCTCCAAAAATTCCGAGCTTCCTTCAAAATATCCAGAACAGGAAGATGATCAAGTTCACTTCAGGGCTCAGAGGCTAAGGAGCTCGGGAAAAAGGAGAAAAGGCCCAAAGAATAAGGCCTATTTATAGGCCCACACCAAAAAAGGACCAAATGGGCTATTGGGCCCAACTTCCGGGCGCCCGCAGCATTTCGGGCTGCTACAGTGTTGGGCCCGGCCTAATACTGTGCGCGCCCGAAACACCAAGAACGCGCCACATCCGCACCGCCCACGTGTTCCGTGTGCCTCGTGCACGTGGGCGGCTTGAGCCCGCCAATCAAGAAGTGCCACGTGTCCCCACGCGGTTCACGTGGTCCACGCCCCCGGTCTACGCGCCGGGTCTTCCGGAATGTGTCAGCCAACCAGAAGCCGCCACGTGTCACAGACCAGTCCTTGACGCCGCCCGACCAATGAGGGGATGCCACGTGGCAAAGCCAAACCTCAGTACTCCCGGTGCACGCTTTTCCTGTGGATCGGCCGCCCGCGCTCGCGCCGCGCCTGCCCGCGCCTGCCCGCGACCGCGCTCCGCCGCTGTGCCGCCGCGCTCCGCCGTGCGCCGCCGCCTGCCGATGCCCGCCGGTCGCCGGAATCACTGTTCCGGCCGCCGGAACAGTAAAAATATTTTCCGAGGTCCGAAAAATACAAGTAAATAGCCCATTTTTATCGTTTTCGCGCGCTGAGTCCAAATCCGCTGTCCGTTTCTCCAAATTCTCATCCGAAATTTTGCCGGAAGCCCCCGAAAAAGCAAACTTGATCCGATTTTCACGCCGGTTCCAAATCTGGGATCCGATTTGAACACAGACAACTCGATTACTCATCTTAGGCCTCCAGAAGCCACAATTCACTCTGCAAAAGCTCTGCGGAGATCCGGGTCATCACAACTACGATTCAGAGCCAATGTCAGGACCGTTGACATTGAGTTTTATAGAGATGAGTTAGATCAGCAGAGAGAGATGCAGGTATGTAGATGTTTAAATCAATACTTTAAATAATTTTTTTCTAAACATTTTTATACTAACTGATCATTTTGTGTCATTAACAGGTTATATGGATGCCGTACACAGATGAGATTTTAGCTGCATTACCAGACTTCTGTGTACATGGCTCGCAAGTCTGGCGTTCAAGGACAGTCATCATCTGCTCTCACATAATAGAGATGCATGTACCAGACAGAGTCCTGCGGCAATTCGGTCTTCTCCAGCATATACCTCTCAATGTGGAGTCCATCCGACGCGTGACATCACGTGGGCGTCCGGATGAGGATTGGATTGCATTTCACGCTGTACACATTAAGAGGTGGTCTGAGAGGCTAGATCACATTGTTGATCAGCTCCCGGCTGCTGGTGAGGACCCACTGCAGGCGGCATCCATATACATGCAATGGTACTGGACGATTACGAGGCGATGGATATATCGTCCAGTGCAACGTCCTCCGCTGACTTTTCATCCCCGTGGGCATATCGAGAGGACAATGGTATAATAATTTATATATATAAATTTAACATGTTTTGTATATTTAATATAAATTTAATTTGTCAATTGAAATGCAGGCCGACACACTACGACAGATGGATACTACTATAGGCCAGTTATTGCATGATCGTCCGTCGCCTACGAGGATATTCGGGACTCTGACAGATATGCACGAGCATATTCATATGGTACTGCAAAATGTACCGTCGGTACCTACTGTCAGAGTTGCTGAGGGACGAGTAGATTATGCTCACGCATCGTCCTCGAGTCATCAAGTACCTTCATATCACTAGAAATTTCAAATTAAGTCTTCAAATTCAAATTAACTAACTATTTACGCCATTTCAGGTGCCACGATCTCCATCTCCTCCTATTCAGGCCCCTACGACATTTCCCTCGACGTCAGAGTCACTCCCGCCTCTTGTATCACGGACATCATTTGCATCGACATATTCACGTCGTCGTCCCTCGTCATCATCACCACAGGATATCCAACATATTGGTGAGCATGATGAGGGTCGTATTATCGAGGAGCTCGATCAGTTGGCAGCGGCCGAGCATCTTGATGATATGCCGATTATCGAGCTTGTTGTTCCTCGTGGGCGTGGGCGTCCGCGAGGGCGTGGACGTAGGCGTGGCCGAGGAGGTCGAGGGAGAGGATAAGCTCAAAATTGAGTTTTATCTCAATTTTGAGTTTGATGGTGTATTATCAACATTTTTGTGATTACATTTTTTTATTGTTACTCAACTGTTATATCTGAATGTTGTGAAATTGTTCCACATTATTTCTGAATGTTTTAGCTCAATATCTAGATGTTGTGAATCTTGTTGTATTTTTCATTTTGTTATGAAACTTGTTGTACAAATTTTATTTTTTTCACTTGAAAAAAATTCTTTGTTGGTACTGTGGTTAAAGGCGCTGAACCATTCAGCACCTTTAACATTTATGTTAAAGGCGCTGAATGGTTCAGCGCCTTTAGCATATGATGTTAAAGTCGCTGAACTATTCAGCGCCTTTAGCAGTTATATTTGAGGGTTTAGTCAATTTTTGCGAAAATTGGCCAAGTCCTCAGCGCCTTCATAGTATGTGCTGAAGGCGCTGAATGAATCAGCGTCTTCAGCATATATTCTGAAGGCGTTGATTCATTCATCGTCTTCAGCACATACTGTGAAGGCGTTGATTTATTCAGCGTCTTCACAGGGTTTTTGTGAAGACGCTGAACGATTCAGCGCGTTCAGCTCGTCCCGCCTCCGTGGCGCCCTGCTGGCGAAAGGAGGGTTAGTTTTACAATTTTTTTTTTTACAAAGGTTATTTTGCAAATATTATAATTTTTTAAGGTTAGTTTAAAAAAAAGTCTTTTGGTTAAGTTTATAGAGAAAATATTTTTTTTAAAATAATTTTATTAAATTATTTAGTATTTTTTTTTTAGATTTGCAAATAATATATTTAAATTTAAAATTTAAAATCTAAAATAAAATTAAATATTTAATATTTAAATTTAAAATTTAATTCTAAAATTTAAATCAGATTTCAAAAAATAAAATTTAACTGTTTCTGATTTTGAGCCATTAAAATCAAAAAGTTAATTCTAAAAATTAAAATTAAATTTTAAAAAAGAATTACCCACGCTCTATTTGTTATGGTGTGATTGTTTGATTTTCATTAGAACAAAAATGTACAAAAATTCTTAAATGTTAGCACTTTTGTAAGTACTAGATATAGTGCACGTATGATGCACGTCACATTTAAAATTAAATTAAATTTAAATATAACTTTTAAATTAAAATATATTTTGAATCTCTATTTTAAATTTAAATATATATGTTTCTAATTTAGTTAGATCATAAATATTTTTATATATATAACGACTCGGCCCACTAGCAATAATAACTCGTTGGACCCAAACCACAGCCCAAAATACTTAAGCCCAGCTATTATTACTAGTGTCCATGTCTCATATAAACTCAAACACAATATTGGGGGCGTCATAAACTCAAACACAATATTGGGGGCGTCACAAACTCCCCCCGAAACACAATATTGGGGGCGTCACAAACTCCCCCCGTTTAGGACACACACACAGCAGTCCAAGATCACCGGGCGATGTGAGACTCGTCTCGCTAGCCCTGTCATCTAGACCCAGGCTCAGCCGAGACTCGCCGCACACTTCCGGCTGGTTATTGGCTCTGATACCAAATATAACGACCCGACCCACTAGTAATAATAACTCGTTGGGCCCAAACCACAGCCCAAAATGCTTAAGCCAAGTTATTATTACTAGTGTCCATGTCTCATATAAACCCAAACACAATTCCATCCACATCCGATGTGGGACTATTGGGGGCGTCACAATATATGTTTCATAAAATATAATTTTTTAAAAATATATATCCAAAATTAAAAAATTATAATTAATTTTAAATTTTAAATTTAAATAATTATTGATTTGATAGGTCTATTCTTAAATCATTTTAGTTTTCAATCCAGATTTATTTTTAGTTAGGTAATTAATTATTTTTTCTTATAATTTGTATAGAATATTTTTTTCATTCTATTTATAATTTTTTATCTGTCAACTTAAAATTTTCTATTTGCTTTTATTTGTAGTATATATAGATAACAATAATATTTTAAAATTTTCAATTAGACCTTCAAAATTTTACTGGTAAAGTTACTAATAAAATAGTTGTTTTGATCGCATATACAACACATAATTTTGTAGGGTTACAAAACACAATATATATATATATATATATATATATATATATATATATATATATATATATATATATATATATATATATATTCTGTTCTAATATGCATCATAATGCGTTGGAATAGAAGAACAAACTCCTTTTAATATGTAAGAATATAAAAAATATTTTGTTTGTGTTTTGAAACTTAATTTACATTCAAACAAAATATTTAACATGTACCACTATTCAGACAATAAGGCCCGTTTGGAAATAGAAAAGTGTTAGAATAATTAATTTTTTTATACTTGGAACAAAGATGTATTATAGAATAATTAGAATTAAATATAAATGTCTGTTTGGTATGCAAGTATGTTATTCCAAAGAATAACTTTTTTTTTTTCGTTTGGCTGTGTTATGAGAATAATTGAGAATTGGAGAAAAAAATAAATACATTTTTTTAAAAATACCAGCATTTGCCCTTGTGAATTTTTCTTATTTTGTAATATTAGTACTATTTATATGGGCTAATATTATTAAATATAATTTTTTTAAAACAATATTCCTTGTAAGAAATTACTTTAAATTTGTATTTAAATTATTAGTTACGTGGCATCATGGGGAAGATTGGTTTAATTCATAATCTAATTACCTTTATTTATATCTCATATTTTACTTACTTTTAATTAGTTTTTATTATTGTATATATTATAAAATATCAGTTTAATACTAAGTTATACTTTCATCTGTACAGTTAAGTCCTCTCTAGGATAACAAAATTTGGTTAAGTTATACCAAGTTATATCAAGTTTATTCCACACACGTGTTAGAACAAAATGAAATCTCAATTCGAAAAAAATACATATAATGAAACGTAAAAAAATAAAAAAAATTCTGCGTGAAATTTTGACTACATACTATAAAACAGATGAAATTAAAAAGACAAGCATGCTGAAGTAAAGATAAGCAACTCACTATCCTATATGAGAATCAATTATATCAAAGCAATTTAGTAAGAACGAAATATAAGCAAAATTTATTGCAACATGGTGATAAAATACATGAGTAACAAAATAACTTGTAGAAAAGTGCAAGTTCAAATTTAGAACTGGAATAAAACGAACAAGCATCAACAACTACATATAGGTTGTAAAATGATTGTAGCCGAAATTATGTGGTAGTCCATGAGCTGTGAACAAAAATATTAAAGAAAGTTACATGAACATCATTTAAACATACACCTATCTATTAGTCCATAATTGTTTCGTTACCATAGTGCGGATCGCGTCACCCCGCCGTGCATCGTCTGGCCCAACCAAGGGTGTAGGATCCTCCTCTTGATCATCAAGACCAACAGGATCAACTGCCATGTTGAAGTACAAATCATTTTGTCATGACCCGGATTTTCGCAAAGACCTTAATTGCATGGTGTTTAGCGGCTTCTGGGGGTTTACTCTGAGTGTTAGAGGTGTCTGTGCGCGAATCGGACTCAAGGAATAGACCCCGCGCGAAAAACGAATCAAGTTTACCTTTTTATGCCTTCGTCGAAATTATAGAAGCAGATTTTCGCGGAACGGATTGCGGATTTAGATTCAGCGCGCGAAAACGGTCAAGATTGACTATTTACTCGTATTTTTCGGAGTCCGGGCACCCAAAAACGGACAACCGGAAGTTTTACAGTATTTTTGGGTGTACGGGGGAAGCCGTGGACCGGAGGGACACGTGGCGGCTTTCCATTGGCGCGCGGCAGACACGTTGAGGCTGCAGAGTGGCTGGCATAGCCGGCTTGGCAGGCGCGGCCCACGGGAGTAGCGCGGGCAAGGCCGGGCAGGCCGGGCAGGCGTGCGGGTAGGCGCGCGGGCAGGAGGATGGGTGTGCCACGTGGCAGCTTTTTGTTGGGTTATATGTAATACGGATCTAAATAGGGGAAAAAACACCTAGAGGGGCGTGAATAGGTGTAAACGTATAAACACTCAAAAATCGTTGCGATAAAAACCCAATGCGGAAATAAAAAATAATACGCAAGATTTTTACGTGGAAAACTCCATCACCGGAGTAAAAAACCACGGGACCGATAACACGGCAGAAATCCACTAGAATTAAAACACGTACAAGGTGATTTACCGTACACAATTACGACTCAACCTTTTCCATACGCTCCTAGAGGATCTTCTCCGCTCGCTTCGCGACGCTTCTCGAATCCACGATCTGCGCCCAACGCCGAATCCACGGCGTCCAACGTCGAATCCACGACGTCCGACCGAATCCACGGTCTTCACCCAATAGCACCCTTCGAATCCACGAACGTGCCTCGCTCCGAATCCACGAGAGCGGTTGAACCTTGAATCCACAAGGACACGCGAATCCACGCGCCGATTTTTGGGGTAAATCGTTGTTTTTGGGTGGTGATGATCCGCCGAATACTTAGATCAAAGATAGATCGGAAATACCATCTAAGTATTCATTAGTTTGATTCAACTCAAGATGTGAGTATGAAAACCTAGAATCAAACTAATCAATATAGATGAAGAAACATAGAGTATTCTCTAATGATTTCCTTTCTTCTCTATATGTGGATCTCGAGCCGTATAAGATGATACAAGAAAAATGACGGCTATCTCGACTTACTGGATTAACCCTAGAAAAAGAGTCATAGGGTCTATTTATAGGTTAGAAACCCTAGGAAGGAGATAAGAATCAAAAACCTAACATTTCTGGAGATTTTACGGACGGCGATCCGGATCGGATTAACTGTGATCCGGATCGTCGTAACGAGTCAGGTAATTCCAGAAAAACGAAGGTTCGGGATCCGGATCGAAGTGCTTGATCCGGATCGTTCATACAGTTCACCAAACATCAACGTTCGGGATCCGGATTGCGAAGCCTGATCCGGATCGTTCAAGGAAGATGGTAAACTCAGTGTTCGGGATCCGGATCAAGAGAGGCTACGATCCGGATTGAACTGGTGTATGAACGAACCACCTTCGGGATCCGGATCGAACAACCTGATCCGGATCCTGAACATGTCCCAAGTCCAGTTTTTGATTTTTATGCAATGAAAGATTCTTCCAAGTGTTTCTACACTACAAGAAGTATTCGGATCACACAAAATCTTAGGTTAAACATACCTGATCCTTTTGAATTCTTCTTTCTTGAGATTGAGTTAAACGATCCAACTTTCTTCACCTTCAATCTTCAAGACTTGAGACTTTCACGAAACTACGCCAACTCAAATTCCGTAACAATCTCCCCCTTTGGCGGTTTCGTGACAAAACACAGATCCACTAAAGAAAATTCAAAAAGATATTTTTGTTGCTATCACCATACAACAAAAATTTACAATGCAGATCCAAAAATTTAAAAACATGAGATAAACTCCTAAAACAGACTCTAGACTTAGACATCTGTACTCTCTGCACAAAGAAATCATTCTTGACAAAAAGAGATCGTTAGATACCTCAAGAATATTTAGCATACAAAACCTAGTACAGAGATAGAGTTTATCTGATCATCATGACATTTGAGAATTCAGATATGTAAGAGAATCATAGTCAAAAACCAACATATCTTCTATGCAATTAAAAACCAAATGTCACAAAAGGTTAGTCCAACATCAACTTGTTAGTCATATTACATGCCCAAATAGTTAGTCGAATAGTTAGTCGAGACATGCAAACAATCATAAGATGAAAACCAAAGTTGAAGTTGAAGTGATACTTACCTTGATGTATACAAAATCTTCATCAGCAAGATTTTCACAATCATTGTTCTAAACTCTCTCCCCCTTTTTGTCACAAACAAAGCCAAAGATTACAGAAGTGGAGAGAATGGTTAACAGTTCAAGTTGGAGAACTAAGGACTCAAATTAAAACTTAAAAAAAAAAAAACCTGCACAAAAGAAGGATTTAAACATATGCATAATAAACAGAAATTGGAAGGATACGGATTATTCAGACTCGTCTGAACTGATACAGCCGAGGATTTGGAATATCTTCTTTATTCGCTTGTTCATTGATGATTGATTCTTATTTACCTTCTTTATTTCTTCCTTTACCTCAATTAGTTCATTTGATATACGTTCTTGCTCGTTGGAGAGCCTTTGCTGTTCTTTATAGATTGAGGTAACAGATGCATCATCATCAGAAGTTGATTGCGGTGCTTGTTGTGCCGGAGGTGCTGGTTGTGATGGTGGTGCTGGTTGGACTGGAGGAGCTGCTGCCGGTGCAGAGGTTGTTGCTTGTTGTCGTTGTTCTCGTTGCCGGTGAAGAGGTATGAAAGGTTCATCTGGCTTCGTCGAAAGAGACTTTACAATTGTTGTGTCATTGATCGTTCCTAGACTGTGCAGATAGGAACTCGCATTTGTGTCAGCTTTAAATTTGCGAAGAATGCGCATGATGATCATTGGATAAGGTAGTCTCTCTGACGGATGAGCTTGCTCCACATATCGTGCCATCCTTGACCAGATGACGTAGGGAATGTTTAAGTTAGCTCCCATTGCTGCTGCGGGGTTTCCAAGTAGATAAAGGAATATCATTCTTTCCCACCGAAGAACCTTTGTGTTCATGTTTGGAATAATATTGTAACAAACAATAAGGTTTAAGATGCGGTACTCTGGTCGTAGTTCTTTCGAGAAAACGGAGTTTCCTGTCGACCGAGTATTTGGAACACAGATTCCATCAACTACCACTCTCCAGGAGTAGGTGTTGAAGGCTTGATTCTTCAGGTAATGAGTGCCATCGGCTCGGGCGTCCATCCCTAGTACTTCACCAATTAGCTGAGGCGTTACTTTAATTCTGACATTCTTGACTAATGTTTGAAAATCCCGACGCCCGCTTTCCTGATCAACTAGATAGCAGGCATTCTGATAAAACATCCTCACTGAGTGAAGACAATACCCAGAGGTCTCCGGGAAATCGCAAATGGAAGCAAGACCTCTCTGGTCAAACAAAGTCCCAAACGTCTGAGAACGCTGCTTTAAGGCTTTTACATCAACATGCCTTTCTCCAATGCATTCTCTGTTTTCAAAATCCTTTATTCTAGCCGAGCTGACAAAGTCTTGTGGAGGTGCTTGCCTATCAGCTGGTTGCTCAATGGAGATTCCTTGTGCACTCCCTCTTTTGCGAGCAATACTTTTTCTCCTTGTCTTCCCAGAAGTTTCTTCCATTGGAGCTTTGCCTTTCTCAGCAGCAGTGGGCGGAGCCTTCGATGTTTCTGCAGGTGCTTTTCTCTTTGAAGCAGTCGGAACAGTCGTTGCTTCAACTTGCAGTTCATCCCAATTAATTGATTCCGTTTCAGATTCTGTATCGGAATCATCTTTAGCTTTCTTCGCTTTCTTAGCCTTCTTAGCCCTCTTGGGCTTGACGGTGTCTCTCGTATGAACCATAGCCGTAAGTAGGAAAACAATCCAAGTGATCACCATTTTGATTACTAGTGAAAGATGTATCCTGTGAAGACCAACTCAAGAACACATGAAAAAATTGTTAATTTTCAAAGATTGAAAAATTGTACCCAAACAATCATAATCATGTAGAAGACTAAGAATCAAATTAGTTTTGCAAAAGGACTTTTAAAAATAGATCAATTGCATGATTTTCGAAAATCCCTATTATATGCCCTAAAACCGAAATTTTAGAAATCGAAGCCTAAAAATCCGTTAATCAGGAGAATACCTAGCATATAATCAAAACTAATCTACCCAGAGTTCTTATTTCAAAAGAAATTTGATCAAAAACCATCCACAAACAAAGTTGATCCAAGAAATTCATGACGTTTGAGGAAGAAGAGAGAAAAACGGTGAAAAACCGAGATTTTGATCAATAAAACTTACTTGGAGTTGAAGAACTTGAGTTTGAAAGCTTCCAGAAAGGATGAAATCTAGAGAGAGAGGCTCTGGATGTTACGGAATTTGAGTTGGCGTAGTTTCGTGAAAGTTTCAAGTCCTGAAGATTGAAGGTGAAGAAAGTTGGATCATTTAACTCAATCTCAAGAAAGAAGAATTCAAAAGGATCAGGTATGTTTAACTAAAGAATTTGTGTGATCCGAATACTTCTTGTAGTGTAGAAACACTTGGAAGAATCTTTCATTGCATAAAAATCAAAAACTGGACTTGGGACATGTTCAGGATCCGGATCAGGCTGTTCGATCCGGATCCCGAAGGTGGTTCGTTCATACATCGTCGCAATCCGGATCGTAGTCTCTTGATCCGGATCCCGAACGTTGAGTTTACCATCTACCTTGAACGATCCGGATCTTGCTTCGCAATTCGGATCCCGAACGTTGATGTTTGGTGAACTGTATGAACGATCCGGATCGTAGTCACATGATCCGGATCCCGAACCTTCGTTTTTCTGGAATTGGCTGTTTCGTTATGACGATCCGGATCTCAGTTATCACGATCCGGATCGCCGTCCGTAAAATTCCAGAAATGGCAGGTTTTTGATTCTTATCTCCTTCCTAGGGTTTCTAACCTATAAATAGACCCTATGTCTTTCTTTCTAGGGTCAATCCACATAGCCGTCATTTTCACATATCATCTTATACGGCTATAGATCCACATATAGAGAAGAAAGGAAATCATTAGAGAATACTCTATGTTTCTTCATCTATATTGATTAGTTTGATTCTAGGTTTTCATACTCACATCTTGAGTTGAATCAAACTAATGAATACTTAGATGGTATTTCCGATCTATCTTTGATCTAAGTATTCGGCGGATCATCACCACCCAAAAACAACGATTACCCCAAAATCGGCGCGTGGATTCGCGTGTCCTTGTGGATTCAAGGTTCAATCGCTCTCGTGGATTCGGAGCGAGGCACGTTCGTGGATTCGAAGGGTGCTATTGGGTGAAGACCGTGGATTCGGTCGGACGTCGTGGATTCGACGTTGGACGCCGTGGATTCGGCGTTGGGCGCAGATCGTGGATTCGAGAAGCGTCTGGAGCGAGCGGAGAAGATCCTCTAGGAGCGTATGGAAAAGGTTGAGTCGTAAGTGTGTACGGTAAATCACCTTGTACGTGTTTTAATTCTAGTGGATTTCTGCCGTGTTATCGGTCCCGTGGTTTTTTACTCCGGTGATGGAGTTTTCCACGTAAAAATCTTGCGAGTTATTTTCATTTCCGCATTGGGTTTTTTATCGCAACGATTTTTGAGTGTTTATACGTTTACACCTATTCACCCCCCTCTAGGTGTTTCTTCCCCTATTTAGATCCGTATTATTTACGACCCAACAAGTGGTATCAGAGCGGGAATAGGGTTGTGAACAATGGTTGAAGGTGGAAACATCAATCGACCCCCTTTCTTTGATGGAACAAATTATGCGTACTGGAAAGTACGGATGAAAGCCTTTTTATCTTCCATCGACGAAAGGGTGTGGCATTCAATTGAATCAGGATGGACTAATCCAACTGAACTTATCTCTGATGTTCACACCTTAAAACCTAGGTCGAAATGGACCAAGGAAGAGTTTGAGTTATCTTCTTACAATGGCAAGGGAATTAATGCTATTTTTAATGCCTTATCTCAAACTGAATTCTCTCGCGTCTCGGCATGTGAGACTGCGAAAGAAATCTGGGATGTTCTCCAGGTTACACATGAGGGAACTAACCTCGTGAAGATTCAGAAACTGCAGATGCTTACGAGCAAGTTTGACTCTATCTTGATGGCAGAAAATGAATCTTTCACGGACTACTATACACGATTGCAAGACATCGTAAACTCATGTGCTAATCTGGGAGAGAAGATTCCAGAATTTAAGATTGTAAGAAAAATCTTAAGAACTCTTCCTGAACGATTTCGCCCAAAGGTTACTGCCATTGAAACTATTAAACACCCGGACGAAATACGTGTAGAAGAATTAGTTGGTTCATTACAAACTTATGAAATGACTTTTAATACTAACAATTCTTCTGGAAAAGCATCCACTTCTAAGTCTTCAGGTTATGCGTTGAAAACAACTAAGGAAGAAGACGCGGATACATCCTCCTCGGACGATGACGAGAACCTTTCTATGGAGGAATTTGAGAAGCAGCTCGCTCTCTTGACAAGGAATTTTCGCCGCAACTTTCGAAGGGGTAATTCAAGCAAATCTCCATCCTTCGGAAAGTGGAACAAAGGCAAGGGTACTCCAAGTCACAAGTCAAGAAAGCAGGAGAACTTCTCAAAGGATAAGAAAAGTTCAGAAGGACAACTGCAATGCTTCAAATGTCGAGGCTACGGCCACATTGCAACGGAGTGTCCTAACAAGTATCCGGCAAAGAAGAAGGCGATGCAAGTCGTCACTTGGGATGACAACTCAACGTCAAATGAGTCGTCTTCAAGTGATGAAGAAAAGAGCTCCACGGCATTCCACGCGTCCACATCTTCACCATTCATGTGCTTTATGGCAAGTACGTCTGAATCATTGTCCAACTCCACTGTTGAAAAGAATGCAATGGACAATGAATCGGATGATTCGGAAGGTGAAGAGTTTGCTCTAGCCTACCACAGACTTTTGAGGGATTCAAAGAAAGTGGCTAAGCAAAACAAGAGTTTGAGAAGGAGATTGCATGATCTCGAAGAAGAAGTAAAAAGGGCAACTTCTTTCTCAAACGCTCTTGAAGTGGAAAGGGAAAATCTGGTAAAAGTTAATGTTTCCCTTCAAGAGTCCAATGAGCTTTTTGAGAAGGAACATACAAAACTGGTGGATAAAGCGGATCACTTCTCAAAGCTCTACAACGAGGCTCGACAGGATAACCTGGAAATGACAAAGACCATTTTCCAACTCAAGAATGACTTACAGCGATTCTCTTCAGGAAGGAGTAAGTTGGATAGACTTCTTGGTCTTGGTCAATCAAATAGGTTCGGCCTCGGATACACTCAAACTGGAAACAGTCCAAGTTCGAGTGAGACAGTCTTTGTGCCTCAGTCGGTATCTCCTCCTCCGACACCGGAATTCAAGACAAACAACGACAACAAACCTACTTCATCCTCTTTGGGATCGTCAAGATCTAAGGTATGTTTTCGTTGTGGTGTTTCAGGGCACATAAGAAGATATTGCAAGATGGGAGTCGAACGCTCATCTCAAAGACCTCTTGCAACAACTACCAAAACGGCTCCTCCCCGTAAATCAAAGCAAAACTTTTCAAATGAAAAGAGATTTGGTAGTTCATCGCGCAAGACGATTACATCAAGGAACAACAATCGCTATAACAAGACGCCTTCACCTAGGCATATAACTTCTCGACCATTGCCGACGCACTCTAAAAGGGTTTGGGTGCGCAAAGGTGAAATTTTCCCTTGTCTTGTTTCCAATGTTTCCTTGCATGCATATGATAGTTCGTCTTGGTATCTGGATAGCGGGTGTTCCCGTCACATGACCGGTGACAAAAATAGTTTTCAAAGTCTTGAGAAAATCTCCGGAGGACACGTTGTTTTCGGAGACGGTCGATCTTCCAAAATTGTTGGAAAAGGGACGGTAGCTATTCCAGATGGCCCGATTTTGAAAAACGTCTTATTTGTTGATGGCCTTAAGACTAACCTCATAAGCATAAGTCAACTTTGCGACAATGGTTTTTCAGTTAACTTTTCATCGGTTGAATGCGTTGTAACTGATAAGGACCATGCTTTCTTTCTAAAAGGGGTTAGATCTGAAAACAATTGTTATGTTGTTCCTAATAAATTTTCTGAAAATTGTAACTTAGCCGCTTTGAATAATGAAACTCTTTGGCATGAAAGGCTAGGTCACTTAAATTTTAAGGAACTTACTAGAATTTCAAACAAGGACGTGGTCAAGGGGATTCCAAAGCTTTTATTTAAACAAAACGTTGTGTGTGGTGGTTGCCAAAAGGGAAAACAGTCTAGGACTGCACACAAGAACTTGAACCACGTTGGTACAAAACGGCCCTTGGAACTTTTGCACATGGACTTAATGGGGCCGACCCGTCAACCATCTTTGGGAGGTAAATGGTACATCTTTTTATTGGTTGATGATTTCTCTCGGTTTTCTTGGGTAGCATTTTTGAGAGAGAAAGCTGATACGTTTGACTCTTTTCATGAGATTTGCCATCGTATTATGATTGAAAAGAATGAAAAGATCATTCGTGTTAGAAGTGATAGGGGTGGAGAATTCATAAATTCAAAATTCATTGACTTTTGTACTTCAAATGGCATTAAACATGAATTCTCGGCACCCTATACACCTCAGCAGAATGGTGTTGTTGAGCGCAAAAACAGGGTTGTTCAAGAGATGGCGCGTGTGATGCTTCATAGCCGGAAATTACCGCTACATTTTTGGGCTGAAGCTGTGAACACCGCTGTCTATGTCATTAACAGAGTGTATTTGCGCCCAGGAACCTTGAATACACCATATGAGCTGTGGTTTAGTAGAAAACCGGATATCAAGTACTTTCGTATCTTCGGGAGTCGATGTTACATCTTACGTGACCGTGAAAATCTTGGAAAGTTCGACTCTCGAAGTGATGAAGGGATCTTTTTGGGTTATTCTACGAATAGCAGAGCATATCGAGTATTTAACATTGAATCTAAGACGATCGTAGAATCTATAAATGTTAAAGTAGATGAAGCTTCTCATTTTGAATCAGAAAAATCTACCCTCGATATCTCTCTAGATGATGATTCTCCTGCTAGTGCATCTTCTCATAATAATACTTCCAATATTAATGATGCATCTAATGGTTCTTCTAGTTTATCTGATGTGCAGGAATCATCTCGTGTACCTCCGAGTACTCCGTTTCAACAAACGCTACGAATCTCCAAGGATCATCCGGAATCGAACATCATTGGAGATCCACAAGAAGGAGTTAGAACTCGAAGGCAGTTGGTTTGCGGATTTGCTTGCTACGTATCTTTAATCGAACCAAAGACAATAGATGAAGCTCTTCAGGATGACTACTGGATTAAAGCAATGCAGGAAGAGCTTCATCAATTTGAGCGAAACAAAGTCTGGGAATTAACGAAGCCTCCAAAGCAACATAATGTGATAGGTACCAAATGGATCTTCAAGAACAAGAAAGATGAAGATGGTACTATCATCAGGAACAAGGCACGTCTAGTTGCTCAAGGCTACTCTCAAGTAGAAGGTATAGACTTTGACGAAACTTTCGCCCCTGTAGCTAGACTCGAGTCCATTCGTATATTGTTTGCTATTGCTTGTCATTTTAAAATCAAATTATTTCAAATGGACGTCAAGAGCGCATTTCTAAATGGGTTTTTAAATGAGGAAGTTTATGTAGCTCAACCGAAAGGTTTTGTAGATCATAAACAACCTAACCATGTTTTTCGTTTGAAAAAGGCTCTTTACGGTCTGAAACAAGCACCGCGAGCATGGTACGAAAGGTTAACAAAGCACCTTTTGGAGAAGGGCTATACTCGAGGGGGAGCTGACAGGACTCTCTTTGTGAAGCATTATCAAAATAATTTCATTGT
The DNA here is from genome assembly GCA_029204045.2 of Tillandsia leiboldiana. Lineage (NCBI taxonomy): Eukaryota > Viridiplantae > Streptophyta > Magnoliopsida > Poales > Bromeliaceae > Tillandsia > Tillandsia leiboldiana. The sequence goes on along the minus strand of CM055077.1, from coordinate 10,789,019 downwards.
AGCACAAATCTATGTCTATGACATTGTATTTGGTGCAACAAAAGATAATGATGCTTCTAAATTCGCGGAGACCATGGAAAGCGAATTTGAGATGTCCATGATGGGAGAACTGTCTTATTTTCTTGGATTGCAAATTAAACAAAATGATGAAGGTATTCACTTGAGTCAATCCAAGTATGCACTGGAGTTGGTCAAAAAGTTTGATCTAGAAAATTGTAAAGATTTTCCAACTCCAATGGGAACTAGCCACAAGGGACTTGGAAGTGAATCACATAGTGAGAATGTAGACGAGAAACTGTATAGAAGTATGATTGGAAGTCTACTTTACCTCATGGCTAGTCGCCCGGATATATCCTTTAGTGTTGGGATTTGCGCGAGATATCAATCAGCACCAAAGGAGGTTCACCTGAAAGCGGTGAAACGGATCATCCGGTACATCAAAGGATCAATTAATTTCGGAATTTGGTATCCTATGGGAACAAGTCTTGTTGGATACTCAGATGCCGATTGGGCAGTT
>CM055077.1:10714237-10788402 GCA_029204045.2 Tillandsia leiboldiana | reverse complement strand
TTTTTTTACTCCGGTTTGGAGTTTTTCCACGTAAAAATCTTGCGTGTTATTTTTTATTTCCGCATTGGGTTTTTATCGCAACGATTTTTGAGTGTTTATACGTTTACACCTATTCACCCCCCTCTAGGTGTTTATTCCCCTATTTAGATCTATTATATATATAACCCAACAAGTGGTATCAGAGAGGGAATAGGGTTGTAAACAATGGTTGAAGGTGGAAACATCAATCGACCCCCTTTCTTTGATGGAACAAATTATGCGTACTGGAAAGTACGGATGAAAGCCTTTTTAATTTCCATCGACGAAAGGGTGTGGCAATCAATAGAATTAGGATGGACTAATCCAACTGAAATTATCTCTGATGTTCGCACCTTAAAACCTAGGTCGAAATGGACCAAGGAAGAGTTAGATTCATCTTCTTACAATGGCAAGGGAATTAATGCTATTTTTAATGCCTTATCTCAAACTGAATTCTCTCGCGTCTCGGCATGTGAGACTGCGAAAGAAATCTGGGATGTTCTTCAGGTTACACATGAGGGAACTAACCTCGTGAAGATTCAGAAACTGCAAATGCTTACGAGCAAGTTTGACTCTATCTTGATGGCAGAAAATGAATCTTTCACGGACTACTATACACGATTGCAAGACATCGTAAACTCATGTGCTAACCTGGGAGAGAAGATTCCAGAATTTAAGGTTGTAAGAAAGATCTTAAGAACTCTTCCTGAACGATTTCGCCCAAAGGTTACAGCCATTGAAACTATTAAACACCCGGACGAAATACGTGTAGAAGAATTAGTTGGTTCATTACAAACTTATGAAATGACATTTACTACTAACAATTCTTCTGGAAAAGCATCCTCTTCTAAGTCTTCAGGTTATGCGTTGAAAACAACTAAGGAAGAAGACGCGGATACATCCTCCTCAGACGATGACGAGAACCTTTCTATGGAGGAATTTGAGAAGCAGCTCGCTCTCTTGACAAGGAAGTTTCGCCGCAACTTTCGAAGGGGTAATTCAAGTAAATCTCCATCCTTCGGAAAGTCGAACAAAGGCAAGGGTACGTCAAGTTACAAGTCAAGAAAGCAAGAGAACTTCTCAAAGGATAAGAAAAGTTCAGAGGGACAACTACAATGCTTCAAATGTCGAGGCTACGACCACATTGCAACGGAGTGTCCCAACAAGTATCCGGCAAAGAAGAAGGCGATGCAAGTCGTCACTTGGGATGACAACTCAACGTCAAATGAGTCGTCTTCAAGTGATGAAGAAAAGAGCACCACGGCATTCCACGCGTCCACATCTTCACCCTTCATGTGCTTTATGGCAAGTACGTCCGAGTCATTGTCCAACTCCACTGTTGAAAAGATTGCAACGGACAACGAATCGGATGATTCGGAAGGTGAAGATTTTGCTCTAGCCTACCACAGATCTTTACGGGATTTAAAGAAACCGGCTAAGCAAAACAAGGGGTTGAGAGGGAGATTGCAGGATCTCGAAGAAGAAGTAAAAAGGGTAACTTCTCTCTCGACCGATCTTGAAGTGGAAAGGGATAATTTGATAAAAGCAAATGTTTCCCTTCAAGAGTCCAATGATCAACTCGAGAAGAATTATATAGATATGGTGAACAAAGCGAATTACTTCTTGAAGCTCTACGGCGAGGCCCGACAGGAAAAATTGGAAATGACAGAGTCCATTCTCCAACTCAAGGATGACTTACAGCAATTTTTATCTGGAAGGAGTAAGTTGGATAAACTTCTTGGTCTTGGTCAAACAAACAAGTTCGGCCTCGGGTACACTCAAACTGGAAACAGTCCAAGTTCGAGTGGGACAGTCTTTGTGCCTCAGTCGGTATCTCCTCCTCCGACACCGGAATTCACGACAACCAACGACAACAAGCCTCCTTCACCCTTTTCGGAATCGTCAAGCACAAAGGTATGTTTTCGTTGTAATTTTGCAGGGCACATTGAAAGAAATTGCAAGATTAGACCTCAAAGATCAAATCAACCACATCTTGCAACTCCTACCAATAAGTTCACTCCCCGGAATTCAAAGAAGGATTTTTCAAAAGAAAAGAACATTGGTAGTACTTCAAACAAGACGATGACAAAAGAAATGGATCAATCATACAAGACGTCTTCATCAAGGAAAATTTCTCAACCATTGCCAACATACTCCAAAACTCAAAAGGTTTGGGTATGCAAAGGTGAAATCCTTCCTTGTCTTTAATCATTCTACGATTAAATGTTGTGTAGTTTATGTAGACTATTTTTCTTTCTTTTGGCCAACTCGTCAACCATCTTTGGGAGGTAAATGGTATATTTTCTTGATGATTGATGATTTCTCTCGGTATTCTTGGGTAGCATTTTTAAAAGAGAAAGCTGATACTTTTGATTCTTTTCACGAGATTTGCCTTCGTATTATGATTGAAAAGAATGAAAAGATCATTCGTGTTAGAAGTGATAGAGGTGGAGAATTCGTTAACTCTAAATTCATTGACTTTTGCACTTCAAATGGTATTAAGCATGAATTCTCTGCACCCTATACACCTCAACAGAATGGTGTTGTCGAGCGCAAAAACAGGGTTGTTCAAGAGATGGCACGTGTTATGCTTCACAGCCGGAATTTACCGCTACATTTTTGGGCTGAAGCTGTGAACACTGCAATCTATGTAATTAATCGAGTTTATTTACGCCCGGGAACGTTAAATACACCATATGAACTATGGTGTGGTAGAAAACCCAACATCAAATATTTTCGCATCTTCGGGAGTCGGTGTTACACTTTACGTGACCGTGAAAATCTTGGAAAGTTTGACTCTCGAAGTGACGAAGGGATATTCTTGGGGTATTCTACAAATAGTAGAGCATATCGAGTTTTTAACTTGGAATCTAAGACGATCGTAGAATCTATAAATGTTAAAGTAGATGAAGCTTTTCACTTTGGATCTGGAAAATCTACCCTCGATATCTCTCTAGATGATGATTCACCTGCCATTGCATCTTCTCATAATAATACTTCCAATATTAATGATGCATCTAATGGTTCTTCAAGTTTATCTGATGTGCAGGAATCATCTCATGTACCTCCGAGTACTCCGTTTCAACAAACGCTACGAATCTCCAAGGATCATCCGGAATCGAATATTATTGGGGATCCACAAGAAGGAGTTAGAACTCGGAGGCAGTTGGTTTGTGGATTCGCTTGCTACGTATCTTTAATCGAACCAAAGAACATAGATGAAGCTCTTCAGGATGACTACTGGATTAAAGCAATGCAGGAAGAGCTCCATCAATTTGAGCGAAACAAAGTCTGGGAATTAACGAAGCCTCCAAAGCAACATAATGTGATAGGTACCAAATGGATTTTCAAGAACAAGAAAAATGAGGATGGTACTATCATCAGGAACAAGGCACGATTAGTTGCTCAAGGCTACTCTCAAGTAGAAGGTATAGACTTTGATGAAACATTCGCCCCTGTAGCTAGACTCGAGTCCATTCGTATACTATTTGCTATTGCTTGTCATTTTAAAATCAAATTATTTCAAATGGACATTAAGAGCGCGTTTCTAAATGGGTTTTTAAATGAGGAAGTTTATGTGGCTCAACCGAAAGGTTTTGTAGACCATAAACAACCTAACCATGTTTTTCGTTTGAAAAAGGCTCTTTACGGTCTGAAACAAGCACCGTGAGCATGGTACGAAAGGTTGACAAAGCACCTTTTGGAGAAGGGCTATACTCGAGGGGGAGCTGACAGGACTCTCTTTGTGAAGCATTATCAAAGCAATTTCATTGTAGCACAAATCTATGTCGATGACATTGTATTTGGCGCAACAAGAGATAATGATGCTTCTAAATTCACGGAGACCATGGAAAGCGAATTTGAGATGTCCATGATGGGCGAATTGACTTATTTTCTTGGATTGCAAATTAAACAAAATGATGAAGGTATTCACTTGAGTCAATCCAAGTATGCAATGGAGTTGGTTAAAAAGTTTGACTTAGAAAATTCGAAGGATTTTCCGACTCCAATGGGAACTAGCCACAAGGGACTTGGAAGTGAATCACATAGTGAGAACGTAGACGAGAAACTGTATCGAAGTATGATTGGAAGTCTACTTTACCTCACGGCTAGTCGCCCGGATATATCCTTTAGTGTTGGGATTTGCGCGAGATATCAATCAGCACCAAAGGAGGTTCACCTGAAAGCGGTGAAAAGGATCATCCAGTACATCAAAGGATCAATTAATTTCGGAATTCGGTATCCTATGGGAACAAGTTTGGATATTGTTGGATACTCAGATGCCGATTGGGCAGGATCAGTGGATGATCGGAAAAGCACGAGTGGTGCATGCTTCTCTCTCTGTGGTGACCCGGATCTTTGCAGGGCTTCTACAGTGTGACCAGCAGCTTCTGGAAGCCTACGTGGCATGTCGGCGGTGTTCGCACGCCAGTTTGGACACAAGAGATGGACTCGGGGCTTAAAATGGATCTCGTAGGTAATCGGGGGGCCCCATCGGATGTTTAGAAGAGTTTACGCGCGGAGTGGATATCGAATTTAGGCTCGGCGCGGAATTCGGATTAAAAATACCTTTCCGGGAGTCTCCGGCAAATTATAGGATTGGAATTTGGCAAAATGGACGTCGTTTTTGGAATCAGCGCGCGAAAACGGTCAAGATGGGCTATTTGCTTGATGTTTTTGGGTTGGCGGTTACTGTTCATGCCGGAACAGTACCTCCGGCAGTCGCCGGCGGCGGCGGGCGGCGCCGGCGGCGGCGGGCGGCGCCGGCGGGCGGCGGCGCGGCCTCGGGCAGGCGGCACGCGACGGCACGCGGCGCGGGCAGGGCGCGGGCAGGCGCCCGGGCGCGCGGGCAGGCGCGCGGTCCACCGCGGAGGTCGTGCACCGGGGGCGGGCCACGTGGCGCTCTCCGGTTGGCCGGTGCAGCAGGCGCGGTCCACTGAATTTGGGCCCGGATGCACGGTAGACCGGGTGGACACGTGGCGTGAGGTAGTTGGTCCGGTGTTGTGCTCCCGGTCCACGCAATCGGTGGAGTTGTTGACCGGGGCAGGTGGCCGTACGGCGGGGCAGGTGGCCGTACGGGCCCGGGTCAGCCGCGACGTGCACGGTCCACGGCGCGACGTGCGCGGTGCACGGGTTGCCGGGCCACGTGTCGCGTCGCCATTTGCGGGCGCAGGTGCACCGGGTGCAGTGGGGCCCGGGGGAGTAGTGGACTGGGCTGTGTGGTGGACCGGGCCGCACTGTGCGCGCCCGAAACTTGGCGGGCCGGGCCGCACTCTGCGCGCCCGAATTCGGGCGGACCGGACCGGGCGCCCGGAAGTTGGGACAAGATGGGAATTTTCCCAATTGTTTTCTTCAGCCTATAAATAGGCAGCCCGAGCCCTCTTTTCTGCTCTTTTTCTCTCAGCCCTTGCAAGATCTCCCCGAGCTCCCTTCTTGGAAGATTTTCATCTTCAAGTCCTTGATCTTCCTGCAAAGTTTTGGGATTTTTGGGAGCACGCATCCCGAGGTTCCCCATTTTACGGTGCGGCGCGATGTTGCTTTCTAGTGTTCTTCTTCGGCGCAGCGACAGTGTTTTAGCTCCCCTGGGCTACCCCGAGATCATTTTGCTGTGATTCTTGCGCCGGCAGACTCCTAAGAGGTAGGACTTCATCTTTCGTTTTGGTCGCACTTTCCCGTTCGAGGTTTTGGCACGGATCCCGAGGCAAACTGTAACCCCATTTTCTGTGTGGACTTCCTTGACAGCAGCGGGGTATTTTGGCCATATCTTTGCGTACGAGCGTCAGCCGGAAACGAGCTTATACAACTTTTTCATCTACTGATCGCAAGGAACGCGCTCGTATTTTTCTTGGATTTTTCTGAGATTTCATCAGAGGTGAAAATTACTGTTTTCTCAGTGAACAGTGTACAGTTTTAACACAGATTTTTGTATGAGTGTACCCCCTTGCCGAATTTTTATCTTGACTTACCGAACTCCGATTTGGGCGTGTAAGGTACCGTTTCGAAGCTATCGACGCAAGGATTGCTGTGATATTTTTATTGGAATTTTCTGGGCACTATCTGCAGGTGATAATTTAACAGTTCAGAATTCGAGGTTGTATGTGGTTTTAAGTGCTATAATTGGGAGCCTAGTGTAATTAGTGGACTTTGTATTGTGCCAGGAGAGTTACGGGTGTGCTGAACTTATTGGAGCAAGGGATTAGAGTTATTTGGTGTTTTCAGCTGTTGGGCTTTGGACAGTCAGCTTTTCAGGTGGGTGCCTTATTCCCGGAACCGTTGGACGGTTCTCTAAATTTCCATATGTTAGCATTGCATGCAGGTGAATGGTACAATAACTGGGATTGATCGGTAAGTTTAACAATGAGGATTTTATGAAAATTGCAAGTGAATTATTCACAGTATGACAATGGTATTAATCAAATAGTCATGTTGACGATTAGTGGAAGCTTATCTAAGGCAAGGATACCCTATATGATTAATTATCATGCCATATTAGCACATAACCTTTTATGAGGATGGTTTATGCATTGGGATAGGATTATGTAGTTATGTGCAGGTTCTACTCTGAGGAGCCATTCTGGATTGAGAATTATGGACAGGTATGGTCATTGATAATTTTGGCATGAGGTTTATTTTCTTTATTCTTCTTGAGGACAAATGCATGCTTGTATGGACATATGTGTATGGACATATAGTTAGGCCATCTTTTACTGCTGCACTACATATTGGAACTTGACTTAGGAGAAACCATGTTATTCCTTTCTCCTTCTTGTTAGTCAGGCGGTCTGTGTTGCTCGGGTGCGAGCAGGGGTCTGGGGTAGTGTAGCAGGGACATTGGTGACAGGGACGGGTTGTGCTGGATTGCGGCTGGCAGGGTTTTGGCGGTGACCGCGGACTTTGGGCGGTTGACCGGAGGTCGGTTATAGTACTTTGGTTATGGACGGCAGGGTATTGCGGCAACCGCGGATATTGGGCGGTTGACCGGATATTTATTGATGTATCAGATTGGGTATTAGACTTTTCTCTTGTGGATGGAGTTTCCACTTATCATTTACTGTGGTATCCGTTTAGGGATCGAGCTTTCTCTAGTGGTTGAGCTTTCCCACTTTGATCAGAGTCATGATCCAGTCCTGCTACATCATATTACTTTCGGCTACTTACTTTACTCGTGTGGGTCGCTCCCCTCGAGTACCACTCCGGAGTGTGCGTCAGACAGACTTTGAGTCCTTGAGACTCCTTTGCTTCGGTGTTATGCATCGGCTGGCATACCCGTTGCGGCAGGCAGAGCCAGACAGACTTTGAGTCCTTGAGACTCCTTTGCTTCGGTGTTATGCATCAGCTGGCATACCCGTTGCGGCAGGCAGAGCCAGACAGACTTTGAGTCCTTGAGACTCCTTTGCTTCGGTGTTATGCATCAGCTGGCATACCCGTTGCGGCAGGCAGAGCAGGCAGTACCAGTGTTTACTGGTCTATCGATTGGGTTTATTCAGGTAGATACTTTTGTTACACTCGTGCCTGGGGGACCGAGTGGAGTCTAGTAGCTGTGTTTAGACCAGTGCTAGTATTGTTGGGAACCGTTCGGGGTTTGACGATGGTCCCGTGGTCGTTGTGGGTTCTTTGACCATTGTGTGAGAGGTTGAGCATCTTGAGTCTATCCGTTCTGAGAGAGAGAGAGCATGGACTATGACTATAGCCTGCATGAGCCACTACTCAATAGCGAGTTAGTCCGTTTGGACGCCCTACGTAATTCCTGCCCGTCAGCGGGAGGTGGTTGTAGGTGGGCGCAGGTTGGACTGGACCCGATGTGGCAGTCAGCTCGATTGGGTCGATTGAGCACCTCGTGTGCGAGTGTTGCATATATTTATCAGAGTTTCCCCATTTGAGCATTCAGATAGAGGCATGGTAGCTGTAGAGTGTCTTCTGCTTCCTCTTTAAGTTTTACTGCATTAGTTATCTTTTGCCTCTAGTGGTCTTGGTGGGCAGATCGTCGGGCCTTGGCGATACCCACTGAGAACTCCCTTTTTGCGTAGTTCTCACGCTCGTCGGGGGTTTTTCCCCTTTTTGTCCTTTCTCTCCCTTGTTTTGCAGAGTCTTGGCGGGTGTTGCCGTTTCTGCGGTTGCTGTTCGCGGTGAGGGAGTAGCGAGCTAGATCCTGACCCATTGGCGGGTAGCGGTACCCCCCCCCCCCCCTTTTTTGAGGAGATCTTCAGCATAGTCGGTAGATTAGTATTTATTTCCTCTTTGAGAGACTGTTGTAGTGAGGATATGATGTATTGAGAGCTGGTACACTGATGTTGTATTTGAGATATCTCCCTGTTGAGCTATGAGTTTTGTACTCGAGGTTTTATATGATCATCATTTTTGGGAGATGGACCTTGTTGTTTTATCTTCAGTTGTACAGTGGTTGATTTTATTCTACAGCAGTTTTATCTTTTAGCTCTGATATCTGTTAGCTGTAGCTCTTTTTGCAGGTAGGACGCTTCGCCTATGCGGGTTTGGCATAGGTTGCGGATCTGTTGGCGAGCCCGGGTCGCAGTTTCGACCCCGGGGCGTGACAGATTAGGTGGTATCAGAGCCTAGGTTGTAGGTCATGGTGGACTTAGAAACCCTAGGCTTGTGGTTAGACCCTAGGATGACTTCGTGAGAGTCGTGATTTGTAGCGAGAGTCCTGATTGAGTTTCACACCTCTCCCGAGGGACGGGACGAGTGATTGGCATGTTATTCTCCTAAGTAGTTATGTTGGCTGCAGACAACATAACGCTGTGGAATGGGTGACATGCTCTAGACTTTCGCTGGATTGGGTCGAGCGTTGTTGTGTGCTGATTTGTGGTTTCGTCGTGGCGAGCAGTGTCTCCCCGACGCTGGATTTGGGACCCTGGTGCATCCTGTCATGGCAGTTGAGCTTGAGCGGTTGGTTGTGGGCCGGATACCCGGACTGAGGTCAGAGAACTCCGGACCCAGATGACAGGATTGTCAGAGGCATATCAGCGGCAGAGTGAGCAGCTAGTTTGGTGGCGCAGTTGTCAGAGCGGTGGGCAGCCCGACAGTACTTTTCTTCTGAGACCACCAGGATGTAGTATCGTCAGCGGCAGGGATTTCTGTAGTGCCAATAGAGCGAGTGGCCCCCTCCGTGCCAATGTTTAGTGCCAAGGCACTGAGGTAGGGTGGATGGTCGACAGCAGAGGAGCTGTGGGGCATGTTTGATTAAGTGAGCCAGATTTGGCAGATGAACCACCCCGACTCGTAAGATTGAGTTTGGAGCCTTTGGAGGCAGAGTCGTGGTTGGGGGTGATGGAGTGATCAATTGAGAGTCTCCCTGTGCTAGAGAGTTTATGCAGTTGTTGAACTGGCGCTCCAGGTTTAGAGGGACGAGGCACATAGGATAAGTGAGATTGGGAGTGGATTGCGCCAGGATACTCCTTAGTTTCTTTTCGGTCCCTCATGTTCGGGTTTTGGACTGTGGATGCCTCGTCGGAGTAGGCATTGTGTTTGGAGCTGGACACTGCAGTTCCTTGGATGGGGATCTGCCGCTAGAGGCGAGTTTTGGAGGGAGGCGCTTGGCGCTAGGTGATGGAGGACAGATCGGCAGGCAGAGGCATTTTCGTTTTGCTTTCCTGGGTGGTGGATATCCTTGTGGATGGTTAATGTTAAGCTTACCCAAGGGAATTCTACCATTTGTGATTTATAACTTGCATATTTTGATTGTATCATATGGGATTGAGGGGTGAGCTTAGAAAGGATAAGTGTATAGGGAATTACATGGATTAATGGTGTTTTGTCTGATGACGGTTGCAATGATGGATTTCTGAGATGTTGGGGATCGGGTGGACCCCGATGGCAGTATCAGCGTCTATATCAGAGTGGCGCAGCGGTAGCGTGGATTGGTTGTTTGCGAGAGACCACGTTTGGCATCTCAGTGTGAGCATGGACAGAGGTCGTGCTCCCTTTGTGATTGGTCTAGATATTTTGGCAGGCTGAGCGACGACCACTTGCATCGAGCGGATGAATCTGTGCCGCCCGGTTGGAGGGCGCCATGGTAGTGGATTGAGTTGTCGCAGGTGTGATTTTTTCACAGTAGTCGGAGTTAGTGCACTTTGCATTCCGGCATGGACTAGAGGCAGAGTTGTTACCACGTGCACTAGTGGTACAGGATACCATCGGTGTTGTGCATGTGAAGGAGGCTTGTGGATTATGTTCAGTGTCGTTGAGACCATGAGTTATACCGGCAAACCTTTTGATATGGGTGGCAGTTCGATGTTTTGACAGTGCTTGGAATTGGTTGGCACGGCACCACTGGATGGTTAAGTGCAGAGAGGGTGCTGATTGTGACTTTTGCGAGGCAGACAAGGGAGGCTTGTTATGGGGAGATTGTTCGAGCACACATGGTTTAGCGACTGTGTGAGAGGAGCTTATGGTGGCGCCGGGACCAAAGGATATTTCTATTACTGCGAAATCCCGGGTGTGAGTCCACTCGAGTTGATGATTATGCCGCCTGTTAGGGAGATTGAGATTGCGGTTGACGTGGTTCTGGAAACCGCGCCAACCTCAATAGCACCACTTGGATTATCTGTAAGAGCTGGGAGAGTTGATCGCACCGGTGTGGGGATCTGTTGGATCGAGGGTCTGTTTGACCTAGTGCCACGTCGTTGATACACGACGGTGAGAGCCCTTTGGGATTGGAGTCCAGGCAGGTCCAGGTATTATTTAGAATCTTTTGATGGAGCTATGTTCAGGCAGTTATTGTGTGATGCCTGCACCAATATGGAATTTCAACTGAGGGCTTTGTCTAGATGGTGTTCAGGACGGTAGGGGCATTACGAGTACAGTGAAGCCAATGGATGGACTAATGCCCTGTTGCCTCTAGATTGAGGAATTCTGTGTTTCAGTTGGCCTTGAACGGTTTGATAGCGGCATCCTCCAGGAATATTTTGGTTTTACCCCCCTCCCTGATTGATTTAGAGCTTGTGCAGCATTTGTATATGGTGTGACAAGGTCTGTGGGGAAGAAGCTTTTTGCCAAGTCATTGTGGTGCAAGTTTTAGCTTCGAGAGCATATCTTCCTGGATTACTTCTTCTGGCCGAAGGGGCGGCGGTGGAAATTCGGCCAAAGTGGATGCTATTTAAGACTGGCCGAGATCGACGGTCATTGTTGGGGTGAGGAGTTTTTGGACCGGATAGTGCCAGCAGAGCTTGATGACCGGGTGATGAGATTGGTACCAGCGCCGATTCTAACCTTGTCAGTGGTGGGAGATGGATTTGTGAGTTATAGTGATACCTCCCGTAGTGGCTGTAGAGCCACCATTGGATTTTGTGAGCTTCCAGTATCACCCCGACAGAGCCACTGTGGTGGCGGATGCCTGGAGCAGAAGAGCTATTTGGGAGTCGAGTTTGACGGTTCCATAGCTGGCACTGTGTGGGGCCATCCTTGTGTGCAGGGTTTGAGTTGAGTCCCTGAGGATCCCTTTTGATGAGAGGCTGCGGCTGAGCAATCCACTTAGGTGGTTAAGTGTTGAGGGCGACCGAGTGCGAACCCCTGCCTGTTTGGGCCCCTTTTCTGTGCAGGTGTTTGTGTGGATGTGATTCGGGTCGCTTTGGTTGAGCTGGCTCTTGGGAGTGATTTTAGAGCGTGTTACTCAGGCTGTTCGTTCCTTTCCCCCAGTCTTTTGTTGGAGTTTGGAGGTTTTTCTGCGTCTCAGCTCAAGAGTGTTATGTTTTGGACCCCTCGCCCGTGATTGACTCGTTCCTTTTGGGGTCTGTGAGAGTTTGGAGTACGAGGGACGCCCGTTGTGAATTCCGACTCGTGAGGTGAGGGAATTGCGCAATCGGGCTATGCCGTACTGGTTGTTGCTGTTGTTGTTGCTGGGGAGTAATCACGGGGAGTGATAGGTGACTTGGGAGCTGGAGACGGCGGTGTTGAATATTGACCCCTGGTTTCTGAGACTCCTTGGGAGTTGCCTTAGTTTCGAGGACGAAACTTTCTTCTAGTGGGGGAGGATGTGGTGACCCGGATCTTTGCAGGGCTTCTACAGTGTGACCAGCAGCTTCTGGAAGCCTACGTGGCATGTCGGCGGTGTTCGCGCGCCAGTTTGGACACAAGAGATGGACTCGGGGCTTAAAATGGATCTCGTAGGTAATCGGGGGGCCCCATCGGATGTTTAGAAGAGTTTACGCGCGGAGTGGATATCGAATTTAGGCTCGGCGCGGAATTCGGATTAAAAATACCTTTCCGGGAGTCTCCGGCAAATTATAGGATTGGAATTTGGCAAAATGGACGTCGTTTTTGGAATCAGCGCGCGAAAACGGTCAAGATGGGCTATTTGCTTGATGTTTTTGGGTTGGCGGTTACTGTTCATGCCGGAACAGTACCTCCGGCAGTCGCCGGCGGGCGGCGGCGCGGCCTCGGGTAGGCGGCACGCGACGGCACGCGGCGCGGGCAGGGCGCGGGCAGGCGCCCGGGCGCGCGGGCAGGCGCGCGGTCCACCGCGGAGGTCGTGCACCGGGGGCGGGCCACGTGGCGCTCTCCGGTTGGCCGGTGCAGCAGGCGCGGTCCACTGAATTTGGGCCCGGATGCACGGTAGACCGGGTGGACACGTGGCGTGAGGTAGTTGGTCCGGTGTTGTGCTCCCGGTCCACGCAATCGGTGGAGTTGTTGACCGGGGCAGGTGGCCGTACGGCGGGGCAGGTGGCCGTACGGGCCCGGGTCAGCCGCGACGTGCGCGGTCCACGGCGCGACGTGCGCGGTGCACGGGTTGCCGGGCCACGTGTCGCGTCGCCATTTGCGGGCGCAGGTGCACCGGGTGCAGTGGGGCCCGGGGGAGTAGTGGACTGGGCTGTGTGGTGGACCGGGCCGCACTGTGCGCGCCCGAAACTTGGCGGGCCGGGCCGCACTCTGCGCGCCCGAATTCGGGCGGACCGGACCGGGCGCCCGGAAGTTGGGACAAGATGGGAATTTTCCCAATTGTTTTCTTCAGCCTATAAATAGGCAGCCCGAGCCCTCTTTTCTGCTCTTTTTCTCTCAGCCCTTGCAAGATCTCCCCGAGCTCCCTTCTTGGAAGATTTTCATCTTCAAGTCCTTGATCTTCCTGCAGAGTTTTGGGATTTTTGGGAGCACGTATCCTGAGGTTCCCCATTTTACGGTGCGGCGCGATGTTGCTTTCTAGTGTTCTTCTTCGGCGCAGCGACAGTGTTTTAGCTCCCCTGGGCTACCCCGAGATCATTTTGCTGTGATTCTTGCGCCGGCAGACTCCTAAGAGGTAGGACTTCATCTTTCGTTTTGGTCGCACTTTCCCGTTCGAGGTTTTGGCACGGATCCCGAGGCAAACTGTAACCCCATTTTCTGTGTGGACTTCCTTGACAGTAGCGGGGTATTTTGGCCATATCTTTGCGTACGAGCGTCAGCCGGAAACGAGCTTATACAACTTTTTCATCTACTGATCGCAAGGAACGCGCTCGTATTTTTCTTGGATTTTTCTGAGATTTCATCAGAGGTGAAAATTACTGTTTTCTCAGTGAACAGTGTACAGTTTTAACACAGATTTTTGTATGAGTGTACCCCCTTGCCGAATTTTTATCTTGACTTACCGAACTCCGATTTGGGCGTGTAAGGTACCGTTTCGAAGCTATCGACGCAAGGATTGCTGTGATATTTTTATTGGAATTTTCTGGGCACTATCTGCAGGTGATAATTTAACAGTTCAGAATTTGAGGTTGTATGTGGTTTTAAGTGCTATAATTGGGAGCCTAGTGTAATTAGTGGACTTTGTATTGTGCCAGGAGAGTTACGGGTGTGCTGAACTTATTGGAGCAAGGGATTAGAGTTATTTGGTGTTTTCAGCTGTTGGGCTTTGGACAGTCAGCTTTTCAGGTGGGTGCCTTATTCCCGGAACCGGTGGACGGTTCTCTAAATTTCCATATGTTAGCATTGCATGCAGGTGAATGGTACAATAACTGGGATTGATCGGTAAGTTTAACAATGAGGATTTTATGAAAATTGCAAGTGAATTATTCACAGTATGACAATGGTATTAATCAAATAGTCATGTTGATGATTAGTGGAAGCTTATCTAAGGCAAGGATACCCTATATGATTAATTATCATGCCATATTAGCACATAACCTTTTATGAGGATGGTTTATGCATTGGGATAGGATTATGTAGTTATGTGCAGGTTCTACTCTGAGGAGCCATTCTGGATTGAGAATTATGGACAGGTATGGTCATTGATAATTTTGGCATGAGGTTTATTTTCTTTATTCTTCTTGAGGACAAATGCATGCTTGTATGGACATATGTGTATGGACATATAGTTAGGCCATCTTTTACTGCTGCACTACATATTGGAACTTGACTTAGGAGAAACCATGTTATTCCTTTCTCCTTCTTGTTAGTCAGGCGGTCTGTGTTGCTCGGGTGCGAGCAGGGGTCTGGGGTAGTGTAGCAGGGACATTGGTGACAGGGACGGGTTGTGCTGGATTGCGGCTGGCAGGGTTTTGGCGGTGACCGCGGACTTTGAGCGGTTGACCGGAGGTCGGTTATAGTACTTTGGTTATGGACGGCAGGGTATTGCGGCAACCGCGGATATTGGGCGGTTGACCGGATATTTATTGATGTATCAGATTGGGTATTAGACTTTTCTCTTGTGGATGGAGTTTCCACTTATCATTTACTGTGGTATCCGTTTAGGGATCGGGCTTTCTCTAGTGGTTGAGCTTTCCCACTTTGATCAGAGTCATGATCTAGTCCTGCTACATCATATTACTTTCGACTACTTACTTTACTCGTGTGGGTCGCTCCCCTCGAGTACCACTCCGGAGTGTGCGTCAGACAGACTTTGAGTCCTTGAGACTCCTTTGCTTCGGTGTTATGCATCAGCTGGCATACCCGTTGCGGCAGGCAGAGCCAGACAGACTTTGAGTCCTTGAGACTCCTTTGCTTCGGTGTTATGCATCAGCTGGCGTACCCGTTGCGGCAGGCAGAGCCAGACAGACTTTGAGTCCTTGAGACTCCTTTGCTTCGGTGTTATGCATCAGCTGGCATACCCGTTGCGGCAGGCAGAGCAGGCAGTACCAGTGTTTACTGGTCTATCGATTGGGTTTATTCAGGCAGATACTTTTGTTACACTCGTGCCTGGGGGACCGAGTGGAGTCTAGTAGCTGTGTTTAGACCAGTGCTAGTATTGTTGGGAACTGTTCGGGGTTTGACGATGGTCCCGTGGTCGTTGTGGGTTCTTTGACCATTGTGTGAGAGGTTGAGCATCTTGAGTCTATCCGTTCTGAGAGAGAGAGAGCATGGACTATGACTATAGCCTGCATGAGCCACTACTCAATAGCGAGTTAGTCCGTTTGGACGCCCTACGTAATTCCTGCCCGTCAGCGGGAGGTGGTTGTAGGTGGGCGCAGGTTTGACTGGACCCGATGTGGCAGTCAGCTCGATTGGGTCGATTGAGCACCTCGTGTGCGAGTGTTGCATATATTTATCAGAGTTTCCCCATTTGAGCATTCAGATAGAGGCATGGTAGCTGTAGAGTGTCTTCTGCTTCCTCTTTAAGTTTTACTGCATTAGTTATCTTTTGCCTCTAGTGGTCTTGGTGGGCAGATCGTCGGGCCTTGGCGATACCCACTGAGAACTCCCTTTTTGCGTAGTTCTCACGCCCGTCGGGGGTTTTTCCCCTTTTTGTCCTTTCTCTCCCTTGTTTTGCAGAGTCTTGGCGGGTGTTGCCGTTTCTGCGGTTGCTGTTTGCGGTGAGGGAGTAGCGAGCTAGATCCTGACCCATTGGCGGGTAGCGGTACCCCCCCCCCCTTTTTTGAGGAGATCTTCAGCATAGTCGGTAGATTAGTATTTATTTCCTCTTTGAGAGACTGTTGTAGTGAGGATATGATGTATTGAGAGCTGGTACACTGATGTTGTATTTGAGATATCTCCCTGTTGAGCTATGAGTTTTGTACTCGAGGTTTTATATGATCATCATTTTTGGGAGATGGACCTTGTTGTTTTATCTTCAGTTGTACAGTGGTTGATTTTATTCTACAGCAGTTTTATCTTTTAGCTCTGATATCTGTTAGCTGTAGCTCTTTTTGCAGGTAGGACGCTTCGCCTATGCGGGTTTGGCATAGGTGGCGGATCTGTTGGCGAGCCCGGGTCGCAGTTTCGACCCCGGGGCGTGACAATCTCGGCCATTGCCTTGTTGCATGGCACAGTAAAAAGCAGAATTGCATAGCACTCTCGACTGCCGAAGCGGAATACATTTCAGCGGGTAGTTGTTCAACCCAACTCATTTGGATGAAGAGTGTGTTGAGCGACTTCCGGATTTCAGCATCTTCGGTAACAATTCTTTGTGACAACACAAGTGCAATTAACATTTCTAAAAACCCTGTGTTGCACTCTAGAACAAAACATATTGAACTTAGATATCATTTTCTTAGAGAGCTAGTTGAATCAAATACTCTTCAACTTTCATATATTTCAACTGAAGATCAATTAGCTGACATTTTAACAAAACCTTTGGATCAAAAACGTTTTATTCATTTGCGAAAAGCAATTGGAATGCTTTCCTTGAAATAAACTTCTTTTTGAAACCTTTGCTTAGGATAGGTTTTGTTTTTGTTTTGTTTTGTTCATTATCTATGTTTGTACATAGGACATTAATTGAGCATAGATCATAATTGACTTTAATTGCATCTTTTCGCACATTTTGAAATTTATTATGCTTTTGCCATCATAATATTTCACTGTTGCAATGATCATTTATGTTAATTAAATCATCTTCTAAGTGATCAAAGTCAATTTCTCTTTCAATGATCTCTTGGTATAGTCATTATCTTATTTGACTGCTTAGTCGAGTATGAAATCGAGATCAATTTTTGGTTGAATACTTTATATCTTAAATAATTGATAGCCAATTGAGGGGGAATCAAAGAAATGTAAAATGCTCAAAAGATGTGGAAAGAGTTACATCCCAATGAGGAGTGTGAAAACTACCACCACATGGAGGAAAGAGCTACCACCTCGGTCGTCCGAGTATTGTGTGCAGCTACCACATGTATACCAAGCATGGTTGTTCAATTTTTGATTAAGTAAAATGCATGGTTGAAATTCTTGACTCTGTCAAATTTCAAGGTTGGTATAAGGTGGGATTTTAAAGAAAGATGCTCAAAGAGCCACTCTCTTCAACAGATTGTCTAGAAAAATTATCTACCATATTTGGGATTTCAAACATCTATTGATCTTTGTATTTCATTTTCTTTACCGAACTGATGATTTGATAAAGGCATTACTCATAAGATCAAGTTAGATGTAATTGAAGGTGTTCAACTTTAAGGGATTTAATTCTTGTAAATTCTCGTTTCATTTTTGGATATTATTGATAGATTTGGCATAATCTAATTCTTGTTGTATGAAACGATAATTTTTGTTTAAAGTTGATACACAATTGTGCTTACAATCTTTTTCTGGTTTTTCTTGAATTTCTCTGAAATTTTTCTGAAGAAAAAGTTGGAGCCGATCCGGATCGGGCAAGATGATCCGGATCCCGAACGCAGGCTTTTTCCTGTGGCTGGCCGATCCGGATCGAAAGCTCGATCCGATCCGGATCACGGCTAGGGTTTTAATAAGAACAAGAGGGTTTTGATTTCTTTTACCTTAATCTTTTGTTCTCAAGTCTCTAGAGCCTCTCTCTCTAGAACTATTGCACCTTGGAGCTTTCCAAACTCAAGTTCTTCGAATACAAGTAAGTTTTATTGATCAAAATCTCGGTTTTTCACCGTTTTTCTCTTTTCCTCCTCAAACGTGATGAATTTCTTGGATCAATTTCGTTTGTGGATGGTTTTTGGTCAAATTTCTTTTGAAATAAGAACTCTGGGTAGATTAGTTTTGATTATATGCTAGGTATTCTCCTGATTAACGGATTTTTAGGCTTCGATTTCTAAAATTTCGGTTTTAGGGCATATAACAAGGATTTTCGAAAATCATGCAATTGATCTATTTTTAAAAGTCTTTTTGCAAAACTAATTTGATTCTTAGTCTCTCTACATGATTATGATTGTTTGGGTACAATTTTTCAAATTTTTGAAAATTAACAATTTTTTATGTGTTCTTGAGTTATTGTTCACAGGATTTTAAATCTTTTAAGCATTTGCACCAATGGCGTTCGCGTGGATAATCTTCCTTTTGGTAGCAATGGTAGGACCTAGTGCGTCTTCTATAAAAAGAGAACAAGATGACTCAAATCAAGAAGAGACAAAGAAAGTTTGTCAAAATGATTCAGAATCAGATGAAGAAGACTGGGAAGAGATTTGTGAACAAGCACAAAAAGCTATTGACAAAGAAGATAGGTTGTATTTGAAGAACAAGAAGCTGATGAAATCTTCCTCAACAACCAAGCAGTATACTAGGCGAAAGAATTCGAGGGGAACTGGAATTCAGATTGATAGACCCCTCGCCAGAGCTCGCTCTCTCCCTAGAGAATCTCCATGGACTGAAGGTCAAGATGCACCGTCTGGATATATACTACATCCTTCAACGTCCTGGAGACACACGGCAAAAGCGAATGTAAGGTCCTCAATTCGACAAGAACAGCGAAGATCGTCTGCTGAACAAGACAGTGTATCTACAAATCTCAAACAGATTATCTCTGAGCAACATAAGATGAAAAGAAAGGTCTCCACAATGTCAAAAATGCTTCAAGCGATTTTGAAGAAGTTGGATTGTACCAATCCTACTAGTTCTGATTCAGACTGACTTAACTTTCTTTTTAATCTTTTTCTTGTGCAGATTTTTAATCTTTTCTTGTGCAGGTTTTTCAGTTTTTAGGACTTACTCTTAGTTCTAGTTCTTACACTTCGGAACAATTTTTGAACTTTTTAACTCTCCTTAAATTTTTGGTAATTTTGGCTTTGTTTGTGACAAAAAGGGGGAGAGAGTTTAGAGAGAAAACTTGAACAATGATTGAACAATGATGATGAATATGTGAACATCAAGGTAAGTATCACTTCAACTTTGACTTTGGTGAAGGGTAAGTATCACAACTTTGATTTTTATCTTGTGATTTGTTGCATGTTCCTACTAACTATTCGACTAACTATTTGGACATGTATTATTACTAACAAGTTGTGTGATTACTAACAAAGCAAAGTTATGACATTTGAAATTTTATTGCTTAGAAGATATGTCAATGTTTGATTGTGATCTTATTACATATCTGAATTACTCAATGTCATGGTGAGCATAAACTCTATCTCTGTTAGGTTTTGAATGCTAAATATTCTTGAGGTATCTAACGATCTCTTTTTGTCAAGAATGATTTCTTTGTGCAGAGAGTACAGATGTCTAAGTCTAGAGTCTGTTTTAGGAGTTTATCTCATGTTTTTAAATTTTTGGATCTCCATTGTAAATTTTTGTTGTATGGTGATAGCAACAAAAATATCTTTTTGAATTTTCTTTAGTGGATCTGTGTTTTGTCACGAAACCGCCAAAGGGGGAGATTGTTACGAAATTTGAGTTGGCGTAGTTTCGTGAAAGGTTCAAGTCTTGAAGATTGAAGGTGAAGAAAGTTGGATCATTTAACTCAATCTCAAGAAAGAATAATTCAAAAGGATCAGGTATGTTTAACTAAAGTTTATTGGTGATCCGAATACTTCTTGTAGTGTAGAAACACCTGGAAGAATTTTTAATTGCATAAAAATCAAAAACTGGTGTTCGGACATGTTCAGGATCCGGATCAGAGCCAACAGTCCGGATCCCGAAGGTTGTTGTTTCATACATTACTTCAATCCGGATCGCAGCATCTCACGATCCGGATCCCGAACGTTGAGTTTTCTGAAATGTATGAACGATCCGGATCAGGCATTCCGATCCGGATCCCGAACGTTTGTTTTCTGGAAACCGTCTTTATTGCTACTGCAATCCGGATCGTCCAAATCCGATCCGGATCGCCGTCCGTCAAAATTCCAGAAATGTTAGGTTTTTTATTCTTATCTCCTTCCAAATGTTTCTAACCTATAAATAGACCCTATGATTTATTTTTCTAGGGTAAGCCGATAAAAGCGAAATAGCCGTCATTATAAAATATAATCTTTTATACGGCCTAAGATCCACATATAGAGAAGAAAGGAAATCATTAGAGAATACTCTATGTTTCTTCATCTATATTGATTAGTTTGATTCTAGGTTTTCATACTCACATCTTTAGTTGAATCAAACTAATGAATACTTAGATGGTATTTCCGATCTATCTTTGATCTAAGTATTCGGCGGATCATCACCACCCAAAAACAACGATTTACCCCAAAATCGGCGCGTGGATTCGCGTGTCCTTGTGGATTCAAGGTTCAACCGCTCTCGTGGATTCGGAGCGAGGCACGTTCGTGGATTCGAAGGGTGCTACTGGGTGAAGACCGTGGATTCGGTCGGACGTCGTGGATTCGACGTTGGACGCCGTGGATTCGGCGTTGGGCGCAGATCGTGGATTCGAGAAGCGTCGTGGAGCGAGCGGAGAAGATCCTCTAGGAGCGTATGGAAAAGGTTGAGTCGTAAGTGTGTACGGTAAATCACCTTGTACGTGTTTTAATTCTAGTGGATTTCGCCGTGTTATCGGTCCCGTGGTTTTTTTACTCCGGTTTTGAGTTTTTCCACGTAAAAATCTTACGTGTTATTTTTTATTTCCGCATTGGGTTTTTATCGCAACAATTTTTGAGTGTTTATACGTTTACACCTATTCACCCCCCTCTAGGTGTTTCTTCCCCTATTTAGATCTATTATATATATAACCCAACATGAGCGGTGCCAGCAGAGTTTTGAGGAGCTGAAGAGGAGACTGATTTCAGCACCAGTTCTTACACTGCCAGTGATGGGGGATGGATTCGTGATTTATAGTGACGTCTCTCACAGCGGATTGGGTTGTGTTTTGATGCAGCATGGTAGGGTAATTGCTTATGCTTCACGGCAATTAAAGGATTATGAGAAGAATTACCCTACTCATGATTTGGAGCTTGCAGCTGTGGTGTTCGCGTTGAAGCTGTGGCGGCATTACCTCTACGGTGAGCATTGTGAGATCTATACGGATCATAAGAGCTTAAAGTATCTGTTTACACAAAAGGAGCTGAACCTGAGGCAACGCCGGTGGTTGGAGTTATTAAAGGACTACGATGTGAGTATCCTTTATCATCCCGGCAAGGCCAATGTTGTAGCAGATGCTTTGAGTCGGAGGTCGGTGCAGAGTTTGAGCATGTTGATCACGCAGCAGGCACCGCTGATTGAGCAGATGAGACGACTCCAGATTGAGGTAGTATCCCCTGGGGTCTCTGCTAGACTTATGTCTATGGTCTTGCAGCCCACTTTGTTGGACAGGATCAGGGAGACACAGAGTGAGGACCCCCACTTGGAGAGGATCAGATCACAGATACGGGCAGATCAGATAGGGGATTTTACTGTGGATAGCTCGGGAGTACTGCGGTACAGGGACCGAGTATGTGTGCCTATGGACCCTGAGATCAGAGATCAGATTTTGAGAGAGGCCCATTGTACACCTTATACCATTCATCCTGGTGGTACTAAGATGTATAAGGACCTCAAGGCACATTTTTGGTGGTCCGGAATGAAGCGGGACATTGGAAGATTTGTGGCTCATTGTTTAACTTGCCAGCAAGTGAAAGCAGAGCACCGAGTCCCTGCTGGCAAGTTACAAAGTCTTCCAATTCCCGAGTGGAAGTGGGACTACGTTACTATGGACTTTGTTACTGGACTGCCGAGAGCGCAAAGTGGAGCCGACGCGGTTTGGGTTGTTGTGGATAGACTCACCAAGTCTGCACATTTCTTGCCTGTTCAGATGACTTGGTCGTTGGAGCGTCTGGCACAGTTGTATCTGGATGAGATAGTGAGGCTGCACGGTGTACCAGCGTCGATTGTTTCAGATCGGGACCCGAGGTTTGTGTCACGCTTTTGGGGGAGTTTACAGTCAGCCTTGGGGACCCAGCTCAGATTTAACACTGCTTTCCACCCACAGACTGGTGGCCAGTCCGAGCGCACCATACAGACCCTCGAGGACATGCTGAGAGCGTGCGTTATGGATTTTGGAGGGGGGTGGTACCGACACTTATCATTGGTTGAGTTTGCGTACAACAACAGCTATCAGGCGAGCATTCAGATGGCTCCGTTTGAAGCGTTGTATGGACGCAAGTGTCGGTCACCCTTGTATTGGAGTGATGTGGGTGAGAGGAGGACTTTGGGACCAGATCTTCTTTTGGAGGCCGAGGAGAAAGTTAGAGTTGTTCGCCGACATCTTGAGACTGCTCAGAGTCATCAGAGGAGCTACGCTGATACTCGTCGGCGAAACCTAGAGTTTCATATTGGTGACCATGTATTTTTGAAGGTCTCGCCTTCGAAGGGGGTCCGGAGATTTGGAGTGCGTGGGAAGCTTAGTCCCCGTTTTGTTGGACCCTTTGAAGTACTTGAGAGGGTAGGCCCTGTGGCTTATAGAGTTGCTCTTCCTCCACGCTTAGCCGGTGTACACGATGTTTTTCATGTCTCAGCTCTGAGAAGATATGTGTTTGATCCGTCGCATGTGGTTGACTTCACTCCTTTGGAGATCAGCGAGGACCTGGTTTATGAGGAGCGCCCGTTGCGGATTCTTGCTCGTGAGGTGAGGGAATTGCGCAACCGGGCCATCCCGTATGTGAAAATCTTATGGAGCAATCACGAGGAGCGAGAGGCTACTTGGGAGCTGGAGACAGAGATGAGAGATGCCTACCCCTTTCTCTTCGAGACTTCCGGTTGAGGTACGTCTGTTCTACTTTACTATGTTTCGAGGACGAAACTTCCTTTTAGTGGGGGAGGATGTAGTGGCCCTGGTGCCCATGCAACGTTCTTCCGATGAATCCACTGTTAGAACACCTATCATTGGTGTATCTGGCCCATGGTGCATCAATAGGATGCCACAGATGGACCCTGTGTGATATTACTTGCTGTGTTGGCTTTCGGCTGGGTTTGCCGAAATTTCGGAAAAGAATTAGGCCAAACAGAGGTCGAAAATGGATTCAGCACGGAAAAACGCTTGAAAACGGTTATTTGCTTGTTAAATTCTGAGTCCGGATGCCCAAAAACGGACTCCCGAAAGTTTTTCGCGCGTTTCGGTGCATGGGAACAGCCGTGGACCAGCCCCTGCCACGTGGCAGCTTCTGATTGGGCCGGCGCATACCGCTCGGTCCACAGAGCTTGGGCGCTGGTGCATGGACCGGCGCCTGGACACGTGGCGGCTGCCCATTAGCGGGCTCACGCGACTCAGTCCACGGGGGCGCGCGGTTGGTGTAGTGGACCGGGGCGGGCCACGTGGCTTCTTCTGGTTGGTCGGTCCATGCGCACCTGGCGTATGCGACGCGGCACAGTGCCATGTGGCAGACGCCAGTTGGCGGGTCAACGCATGCGCGACAGCGCGTGGACCGCGCCGGGCGCGGCGCACGATGGACCCGCCGGGCCACGTGTCGCCCGCTGGTTGGCGGGCGCAGCGACCCGGGTGGGCCGCCGTGAACCGCGGCCCGTGGTCGCTGCCGTGGACCGCGCTGCACGTGGCGCGCCATGATTGGTGGGAGCATGTGCGCCGGCCGCGGGGAGCGCGGGGCCGGACACGTGGCGGCCATCGGGTGGCCCCGCACCGCTGTCCCCTGTTCGGGGGGACACGTGGCGGCACCGGATCGATCCGGGCGCGCACAGTGTTGGGCCGGGCCCAACACTGTAGGCGCTCGAATGATTCGGGCGCCCGATTTGTTTGGGCCGAGAGCCCAATACTTGGACTTTTTGGTTTTTTTTGCTGTAGCCTATAAATAGGTAACTTGGGCCTCATTTTTGAGGCCTTTCCCGAAGCTTTTAGCTCCTGAGCCCTTTACCAAAATTCTTCCTCTTCCTCTTGTGCATCTTTTGACGGAAGCTCAGGATTTTTGGAGGCCGCGACGACGGCGACTTCTGCATCGGGGTGCGGAGCGGCGATTTCCTGTAGGAGGACCATTTTCGTCGCATTTCAGTCTGGGAGGTCTACAGAGCTACCCCGACGGTATTTTTGGACGATTTCTGCGGCGACGGTTTCGTAGGAGGTAAATCTACAACTTTTTGTTGGACACTTTTTCTGGAACTGAGCTTTTCTTGGGGTTTTGGGTATGTTTTTAACCCCCTTTGCGGCTGATGGATGGTTTGGACAGCACCTACTTGTCGGATGTTTATCTCCTCAACCGGACATCGGATTTCAACGATTCAGGAGTCTATCGACATCTACTCGTTGCGAGGATCGCCGTCACATTTTTATTGGAATTTTTGGAAGATGATTTTCAGGTGGATATTTCGTGTTTTAGGGACTGTTCATCACAGATTTTTGGGAACTTGGGATTTTGTGGATTAAAGTGTAATCTTGGATTATGTTTTGTACCCAGGAGATTGTGAGCACTGCTACCGTGTTGCTAGCTTGGTGGATACTGTGTTTTGGCTGTTTCTGGACTTTTAGCTGTACAACCTTGGACAGTTAGCGTGCTCAGGTGGGTGACCTTGCTTCCAAGAACTCTGGACTGTGTACTAATTCTATGTGTATAGGATCATGCATGTTAGAAATTGGAGTAATAGCATGTGTAAAACTGTATGTTGTATCTTGTATATCAGTTGTTGAATCTTTTGATTCCTACTTTATGTTAAGTAGTGAAATCTTGGAACTTGACCTAGCACCCCTGTCATATGCATCTTGTTCAGCCAGTCTGTAGAAAACTCCAACTTGGGCTAGGTTTTTATTGCTCTAGACATTCCACATCACGATACTTCATTTCACTATGGACTTAGCTTTTCCTCGCCCGAGTTGTGGGCCGAGAGGTCGGGTGGTTGTGGGATGCATTTGCACTCATGTCTGGGGACCGAGTGGAGTCGATAGCAGTCTGTAGATTCGATTTCTTTGGGAGAGTGATAGTGATGGTAGACCTGGGTTCTTGGGAGCTGTCAGAGTGACAGTGAGTCTCAGCTGTGTAGATTCCAGCCAGTGAGTGAGTCAGTGATTTGTTTGTTAGCCGATCTTGTTGATCGAGGATTTGGATCATAGCCTGCATGAGCCACATTTGAGCTTTACAGAGATACTTTACAGAGATACTTTACAGAGATACTTGTTATGGGTTACTTTGACTCGAGCGGGTCGCTCCCCTCGAGTGCCACTCCGGAGTAGGCGAGACCGGGTTGTTATACCGGCGTGAGTTTGAGATGTTCTTTCGCGACTTGTTGTTGCATTTGTCCCTCTGGCTGTGCTTTTGTTGGCAGCCATGGACATCCTACGTAAGTCCGCTCCTCCGGGACGTAACGGCAGTAGGTTGGCGCAGGTTTGACTGGACCCGATGAGGCAGTCAGTTTAGATTGGGTGATCAGGGAGGAGAGTTAGTTGTGGCATCATATCTTTCTGTTCCACTTTTGAGCATCTAGTTAGAGGCATAGTAGCTGTAGAGTTACTTTTCCCAGCTTTCCATACAGCACTGCATATGTTACTTTTTGCCTCTGGTAGACTTAGTGGGCAGACCGTCGGGCTTGTTGGCAGCACCCACTGAGAACTACTGTGGGATGTAGTTCTCACACCCGTCGTGGTGTCTTCTCCCCAGGGACTTCTGCTCCGGTTCCTGCAGCTCCTGTTGCTGATCCAGCTCCTTCTGACCGAGGTAAGGGAGTCGCGAGATAGTTCCCTTCCTGTCATCTTCAGTGTGTGAGTAGATGTACCCCTGTACTATTTTGGTGTGTGCTATGTCGAGTGACTTTGTAGTGAGGTTTTGAGTTGTACCTTTCTTTCCTGCTTTTCTGAGGGACTCTTGTGTTCTCGTGAGGTTGGTCTGTATACTTGGGAGTTGTAGTTATATTTTATGTCTTTTATTTCAGCTTTTACTATTTCAGCTCTGATATCTGCTAGTGTAGATGTTTCTTTGCAGGTTAGTCGCTACGCCTATACGGGGCTTCCCATATGGGCGGCGGATCTGTTGACGAGCCCGGGGCGCAGTATCGACCCCGGGGCGTGACAATATGTATTGAGAGCCTGTACACTGTTGTATTTATTGGAGATACCTCCCTGTTGAGCTATGAGTTCTGTATCTGAGGATATTGTACGATTATCATTTTTTGGAGGTTGACATTGTGGCATTATTTTCCAGTTGTACAGTGGTTGATTTCATTTTTACAGCAGTTTTATCTTATAGCTCTGATATCTGTTAGCTGTAGCACATTTCTTGCAGGTAGGACGCTTCGCCTATGCGGAGTTTGGCATAGGTGGCGGATCTGTTGGCGAGCCCGGGTCGCAGTTTCGACCCCGGGGCGTGACATGTAAAGTTGATCGCACCGTTTCGTGAATTTATTTTGACGTCATATTAAGTCTGACCTTTAATGTCGGAAGAATCAATTAACATATAAGGCTCGAATTACAATTATGGTGCGCCGCGTTCAGCATTGGAATTACACATGTGTGTGGACCAGCATATGTTTTTACCCTAAAGTACGTCGTATCTTTAGGAACTGAAGCATGTAATCTTCATGGACATCCCTCTACCGTGCATTTGACAGTATAAGTCGTTATAGTAGATTTTAATACTTTCATCTGAACATTATGGTCAATATGCCATCGGTCTAGAGCGTCCAATAAAGATGCCTTATCATGAAAGACCCATCCAACCCAAGTCCCGTAAATGCTAGGTAGACCAATATTGATTTGTCGAATATCATACTCTGTAGGATCCACAACATACTGATTTATCCAATTATCATCTGAAGGAAAATGTTCCGAATGATCAACAAATTCAATTTCCTCATCAGAATTGTCTACATATTCGTTGTTTATTTGTGGGTTGTCGATTTCATTAAAAACTGCATTTGCAAGATAATTCAACCCTCCATCGTGATCATCATCTATATCTGGAGATGAATTATTCAAATCGTCATCATCGCTACTATAATGATCATCATTATTTGGTGCATCCTCATGATTAATATCACTATTACCTCCCCCGTCAACATTATCACCTCCTTCGTCAATATTATCACCTCCTTCGTCATTATTATCTCAACTCCCGTCAACATTAATAACAAGTTCATTAATAGGAGGATTATTCCAATATTCATAGGAAGTAGATAACCTGTACATTTGTTAAAAATAAAATTCCAACATTACCACCTCCATATCTCATTAATTAAAAATCTAAACCTTACCCCCAATCATAAGGTTCTAGTTATAGATGAGACATCTTTGTTCCATATGGGAGGTCGTGCATTGTCCACGTGAGGTTATGGCTTGTGTGTGTGTAGTCGTAAGTGGCACACATGTGGTCATAGGTGGCACGCTACTAACCGGGCAAGGAACAATCGTCTCAATAGGTGAATACTCACTTTCTCTATAATACATATAATGATTAACTCTTACCAAAAGAGATAAAATATAAGCGAAATATTCACCAATTTATTAAAATTTTAGTAACCTTGTCATTCTCACACCACCATCGCTGCTAATATTTTGATAACCCACATTAATATAATTGTGAAGCATTCTCGTATAATAACCTTGTGATTGAAATTTCTCTGACGGATGTAAATCGTTCTCAATGTATACCGTCACAAAATCATAATATTCATATAATCCAATCATTCCCACCAATGATTCATCATCTATTATTTCGTGAGCTAAATGTTCATTACCGACCGTGGGGTAACGAATAGTAAATTTTAAACGAAATTCTTCTTTTGTACAATTTACTAAACGATACATTCTCGTCTCGAAACTAGTATATGTAGAATCAGAACGTATCGCGATTAATTTTTTTCGACCGCTGACATATTTTGGACCATTCTCATCCATAACTAACTGTCCATCCCAATGAACACTTAGTAACATGCGACGATTAGCCATGTTAATAACAAAAAATATATTGATTTATAAAAATTTTATACTACAATTGTGAGAGGGACAGTGAGAGTATCCTCTCTCACTGTGAGAGAGAGAGTGTGAAAGAGGGGGGGACAGTGAGAGTGTGAGAATACTCTCACTGTGAGAGATCTCAAAGTGAGATCTCTCACTGTGAGAGCTCTCACTCAGTTAGAGAAAGAGATAGAGGGACAATGAGAGCTCTCACTGTGAGAGCTCTCTCTCAGTTAGAAAGATAGAGGGACAGTGAAAGAGAAGCTCTCACTGTGAGCTCTCAGTTCGAGAGAGAGAGAGAGGGACAATGAGAGAGAAGCTCTCACTATGAGCTCTCACAGTGAGAGAGAGAGAGAGTGTGTGAGATAGAGAGAGAGGGAGAGGGCAAGTGAGAGAGAGAGAGGGAGAGATCTCCCTCTCAGTTAGAGAGAGAGAGGGACAATGAGAGAGAGAGGGACAATGAGAGAGAGAGGGAGAGATCTCTCTCAGTTAGAGAGAGGGACAGTGAGAGAGAGGGAGAGGGAAATGAGACAACCTGCTATGCTAGGCGATGGTGGGCACTGGCTCCGGCGACGGTGGGCTTCGGCGATGGCGACGGCTCCGGCGATGGCTACGACGACGACAAAGAGAGTGGGGAGAAGGGGAGGGGGGGAATACTGTGCGATTGTGAAGAAGGGGAAAGAGATGGAGGGAAAAAGAGGACACTGTGCCATGCGAGGGTTTATTGGTGAAGAATATTAAAGGCGCTGAACAATTCGGCGCCTTTAGTGTTAATGCTAAAGGCGCTGAATCGTCCTGCGTCTTTAGTGCTAATATGGAAGGCGCTGAGCCTACTGGTTGAACCATTCAGTCTTCAATGTATATGTTGAAGGCGGTGAACTATTCACCGCCTTCACCATATATATCGAAGGTGGTGAATCATTCACCGCCTTCAACAAAAGAGTCCTCCTGCACGTATGGCGCCGAGCTGGCAAAATGAAGATTTGTTTAACAAATATTTTTTTGGGGAGTTAATTATTAAATTTTAAAATTTAAGTGGGTTAGAATTAAAAAAAAAAAAAAAAAAAAAAAAAAAAAAAAGTCCGAAGCACAAAGGGCAACTCCTATAAATAAGAAAAATACTACATGTACACCCCCTAAGGGGTGTACATCTCACACCCCCACCCATCATGATGTGACCCCTAAAATACACCCCCACCCTAGATGGGTGGGGGTGTATGATGTACACCCCTTAGGGGGGTGTACATGTAGCATGGCTCTATAAATAAACACTCCTCGAGCAACCGTTGGTAACTTAATTAGAATTTAGAAGCAGGAGCTCTAACTAGTAGAGAAGGCCATGAAGGAGACGGTGGTGCTGTACCCGGGCATGGGGGTGGGGCACCTCACGCCCATGATGGAGCTCGCGAAGCTCTTCGTCCGCCGCGGCTTCGCCTCCGTGGCCGTGGTGGCCGTGGAGTCCCCCTTCCCCTCGGCCCCATCCATGGCCCCCGTGATCTCGCGTATCTCCTCCTCCGACCCGGCCTCCCCGATCTCCTTCCACGTCCTCCCCCGCGTCGCCTACACCCCTCCCGAGCCGGGCCACGACCCCATCGTGAAGATGTTCGACGTGCTCCGCCTCAACAACGCCAGCCTCCGCACCCTCCTCCGCTCCCTCTCCCCTCCGCCCCGCGCCCTCGTCCTCGACTTCTTCTGCGCCGACGCGCTCGACGTCGCCGCCGAGCTCGCACTCCCCGCGTACTTCTTCTTCTCCTCCGGCGCGGCCACCCTCGCCGCGTTCCTCCACCTCCCCAACCTCCATCAGGACGACCCAGCCGCCGCTGCCAGCTTCAAGGACCTCGGCCGAGCCCCCGTCCACTTCCCGGGCGTGAGGCCCATCCCCGCCTGCGACATGCCCCAGCACCTGTTCGACCGCGACTCCGACACCTACAGCGCCTTCGTCCACTGCTTCGGGCGCCTACCCAACTCCCGGGGCATCCTCGTAAACACGTTCGAGGCGCTCGAGCCCGGCCCCGCGCAAGCTCTCCGCGACGGGCTCCCCCTCCCCGGGCGCTCCATGCCCCCCACCTACTGCGTCGGCCCCCTCGTCACCGGAGGGCTCGAGAAAACAAAGAAAGAAGGAGCCGAAGAGGAGGAGCGGCACGCGTGCCTCGCGTGGCTCGACGCCCGGCCGGAGCGGAGCGTGGTGTTCCTCTGCTTCGGGAGCATGGGGGCATTCTCGGAGGAGCAGCTGAAGGAGACGGCTCTGGGGCTGGAGCGGAGCGGGCACGGGTTCCTGTGGGTGGTGCGGAGCCCCCCGGACCCGGACCGGTCCAAGGGGTTCGAGCGGCCCCCCGAGCCGGACCTGGGCGCGCTGCTCCCGGAGGGGTTCCTGGACCGGACCGCGGGGCGGGGGCTCGTGGTCCCGTCGTGGGCGCCGCAGGTGGAGGTGCTGCGCCACGCCGCAGTTGGCGCATTCGTGAGCCACTGCGGGTGGAACTCGTCGCTCGAGGCCATCACCGCGGGGGTGCCCTTGGTATGCTGGCCCCTCTACGCGGAGCAGCGGATGAACAAGGTGTTCCTAGTCGAGGATATCGGCGTGGGCGTCGCGGTGGAGGAGTACGATGAGGAGCTCGTCGGAGCCGAGGAGGTAGAGAGGAAGGTGAGGCTGGTGATGGAGACGGAGGAGGGCGGCAAGCTACGGGCGCGCGCTGCGGAGCTCAAGGAGAAGGCCGCGGCGGCGCTCGACGAAGCGGGTTCGTCGCACGCCGCGTTCCAAGAGTACTTGAAAGATTTGGAGAAAGCAGGCAACGGAGCTTGATGGAGAACTAATGCGCAACTTAGTCTTATTAAAAAAAAAAAATTCTAATTTAACATTTTTTTAAAAAAATTATTAATTTAGACTTATTTAAATAAATTAGAAAAAAAATAATATTATTATTAATAGGAGTTTATATATTAATTAGGAGAGATTTTTTTTTTCCTTCCAATTCACTTTCTAAATATTTTAAATTTTATTAATTAAAATTATTATTTAATAATAATAATATTATTATTATTATTAAACTATATTATTGATATTATTAAATATCTGATAAAATTACACACGCAAAAATAAAATTTGATATTACTGAAAATAAATATAATACAAAATAATATAATTATATAATAGATATAAATAAATATAATAATAATATTATTATTATTATTATTATTACACACTCGATATGATTAAATATTTAATATAATTAATTATTCGATATAATTATACACTTAACGTAACAGTTGATATAACTTAAAAAAATTAATATTATATTAAAATAATATGATTATACATTATATTAAAAATAAAAGTGATATAACTATACAGTAAATATAGTGTCTTAGGAAATAAAGAATGAGATAAAGAAAAAAATAATTTCTCTCTCCTAATTAATATATAAATTCATATTAATAATATTAAATTATTTTTTTTTCTAATTTATTTAAATGACGCGAGATTGAATTTTTTTTAGAAAAAGAATGCTAGATTGGAATTATTTTTTTTTAAATAAGATTATGTTAGGCATTAGTTGCTTAATGGCTGAGAATTTTTAAAAAATAAAAATAAAAATGTTCTATGTCTCTTATTTCTGTATTTAAAGAGGGCATCTTTGAGATTAGTTTTTGTTTCAGCGAATAATTTCGCCATTTTAAATCATCTGCTATTAGTAATGAGTTATTTGCTTCCAAAAATTAATTAAAGCTCACAGAAGATTAATAATGAGTTATTTATTTCTCTAGTATGTTGGAAATTTATCAATTAAAAAAATGTACAATGTAGTAAAGTAAATTTACTCTCTATCGAATCCCGAATATTTTATTTTGTTGGTAAAAATAATATTACTCTTATACATATTTTACATTCTTAATTTTTATCTGGGCTGTTACTTGATAGTAAAATATTACACCTTAAGCTAATTCAGAAAAAAAAAAAAAAAAAAAAAAAAAAAAAAAAAAAAAAAAACATATTCTGAGCGTAGTATAATTTGAGCTTTTAAATAGCCTTACAAGTATTAGTTTACTAAGTCTGTATTTCCAAAATTCTAAAGCTACGTTAAAATTATTTATTTTAATAATAAATATAAGTTCAGAAATAAATAGAAATAAAATTAATTTTACGTTTCGATTCGATGCAAATTAGGAAGTTCTCGGAAAAAAAAAAAAAAAAAAAAAAACGTTCGGATAGTTAAATTAGAATAGTAAACACAAAAATAATTATAATTTTAAAATAATAATTTTTTATCTAAATAATTAATATAAAAATATTAATTAAATAATAATTTAATTTAATTAATTAATTATTGTAAGATAATTCTAAATATTAATTAATAAATTTAATTAATTACAAATAATTTAATAAATTAATTAGTTAGTTATCTAAATACATAGATAATTAATTAATAAAATAATTAAATTATTCAAAATATTAGATTAATTTAAGAGTTATATAATAATTAAAATTATATTTATTTTAATTAAACTTATTCTTTTTTAAAAAATAAAACTGAAACAGTAATTTCAATCTTAATCAAATTTATTTGAAAAATAATATTATAACAAGATCTTATTTCATGTCGTGCTAAACGATGCCTAATTAAATAGAAATGAGCCATGCTTAATGTCTTAAGTTATTTTTCTTTTGTTTGGTTCAAAATTGTCCCGGTCCATAGATATTTATATGGACCTTTGAAATTTATTTTCATTGAGTGGAGCTCTCACATAAATTAAAGTTGCCGATACAAATTTAGGTCTAAGGGTACATTTAGAAAACTCCGAAATACAATTTTAAGTCATTTTATTTTAATTTTTAGTTTTTTTATTATTATTATTAATTAGTTTGTTTGGATTAGAGGTGTCAACGAGCCGAATACGAGCGAGCTGGGTGGCTCGTTTAAATATCGAGCTGAAAAATTCGACTCGTGTCCAGCTTATCGACTCGTTTAACGAGCCGAACACTAGCTGGCTCGCGAACAACAAATTTAATTTTCATTCATACTATTAGATGTAAAGTTGAAAAAAAATTAAAAAATTTTAATTTAATAATTAAATTTCAAAAAAAAATTGATAATCTAAAATTTAAATAATAAAGTTTATATATATATATATATATATATATATATATATATATATATATATATATATATATATATATATATATATATATATATCTGTTATCGAGCCGAGCACGAGCGAGCTGACCCAGCTCGTGTTCGGCTCGTTTACTAAACGAGCGATTCGATCTCGAGCTCATTTCGAACTGAACACGAGCTGGTTCGCGAATAGCGAGTTGGATTGCAACCCCTAGTTTGGATGATCCAACAAAATAAAAAGAATACAACTCTTATTGATTTTTCGAAATATTTTTTATGAAGAAAAAAAGAGTTTAGACCGGCGATTTTTTTTTTCCAATTTTACCAACTACTTCTTCCTCGCCCTCTTTCGCATTTTGCCCCTCTATAAAAACTAAAATTTAAAATTTAAAATTTAAAATTTAATATTTGAAACTGAAAAATTAAAAATTTAAAAATAAAATCTAAATTTAAATTTTAAAATTCTAAATTATAAAATTAAAATTTATTATTTTAAAATTAAAATTTATAATTTTAAAATTAAATTTATTATTTTAAAATAATAAAATTTTATGTTTAAAACATAAAATTAATATTATAAAATTTTAAAATTTGAAATTTTATATTTTTTTTTTGATTAAACAGGGTAAAACCCTATTTGATTACAAAGTGGTACAGAGTTGAACCCAATGTGCTGAATGCCCTAGCTCACAAGCAAAGCTTGGGCGCCAGCTACACCCGAAAAGGAGACCAGTCACGACACCCATCCTTACAAAAATAGCAAAGACAACAAAAGGGAAACATGCGTCTAATACAGCCTTCATGTAGTCCAGGAATTTAGCAAAAACCACGAAGCAGAATAACAAACCACAACTATTATCTATGCTCTTTCTCTCTGCCTCAAAACACTGGATGTGTTAAATTGGTGTTCGCCGAGAGGCCCAAGAGGAATCCGCTCCTGTCCGAATAGCTAACGAGACCCCCCCTCGCTCCCCACATCGTGGTGAAAAACTGGCCTGCAACTGCATCTGCATCTGCATCTGCATCTGCATCTGCATCTGCACCTCTCCGTGGGTTCCTTACCGGAGTCGTTACTCACCCAACGCCGCTCTCCACAGTGCCATTGTGCGCAGGATCCTCCCAGCACACTCCCTCGTACTGTTGGTTTGATTGTCGAAGATCCTGTAATTTCGCTCCATCCATAATTCCCAACATGTGGCAGCCACGCACACGTCGAGGAAGCCCCGGTCGCTCCATTCGGTCGCCGATGTGCTCCTCTTCCATCTTTCCGCCAGGCCCCCTGGTCCAAGTAGCAAACTTGTCAACCAGAGGTTGTTACCCTGTAAAGTCTTGATCCAAACCGTGCGAGCGTAGTGGCAATCGAAGAAGATATGTTCCAGACTCTCCTCGTCCCCAAAGCAACAGACACAGCATGAAGGTCCATGCCACCCACGCTTGATAAGCTGATCAGCTGTTAACAACCGGTTTCTCGCAGCCAACCATAGGAAAATTTTGATACGAAGAGGTACCTTTAGGCTCCAAAGTTGTAGGATGCGTTGATCGTTGACTCCGTCGAATGCCAGAAAGTTGTAAGCTTCCTTCACACTAAAGCATCCTTTAGTGTTCCATCTCCATTCTAGAGCGTCCGCACAGAGGGTCAAAGCGGTATTCCGAATTGCAGTTTGGAAACTCGTGTATTCGCGTTGGCCCACCGAGTCGTTGGCCAACAAACTGCGAAATCCGAGGTTGGCCTTGTCGGCGAAGCGATGCAGCCATGACTTGACCGATATGTATTTAGGCGCGGATAACGCGAACAGCGTCGGGAAGCGAGATCGCAGCGGTTCGTCGCCCGTCCATTTAGCATGCCAAAAAGGGATTGTCGCCCCGTCTCCAACCCTGAATGTAACAGAAGTGTGGAATGCCCCCGAGGTGGTGAGGATGCCCTTCCATATGGGCGCGCATTTAGCAGGTGTATTTCCCCCCGCACAAGGCGATTTTCTCTTGTAGTTAATACCCCTTAAAAGACGTACCCAAGGCCGCTCTGTGTCAGCATAAAAGGTCCACAGTCCTTTCATTAGCAGTGCAGAATTTGACGTGGAGATGTTGCGAATTCCCAGTCCTCCGACTGCCTTGGGTCGGCAAACCTGCTTCCAATTGACGAGGCAATGAAACCCGCTGGTGTTGTCCATGCCTTTCCAAAAAAAACCCCGTCGAATTCTGTCAATTTCTTTTATCGCCCAATGCGGAATCTTAAAAGCTGAGCAGAAAAAGGTTGGAGCGCTAGATAACACCGAGTTGACAAGAGTCAAGCGACCCGCTCTTGACAGCAACTGACCTTTCCAACCCGCCAGTCGCTTACCAATTTTCTCGACGAGCGGTAGGAAGTCGGTTTTTCTCAACCGCTTGGGTGAGAGTGGTATTTGAATTTTAAAATTTAAAATTTAAAATTTTAATTTTAAATTTTAAATTTTAAATTTTATATTTAAATTTTTTAATTTGAAAATTGAAATTTAAAATTTAAAATTAAAAATTTCACATTCAAATTTTAAAATTTTAAAATTTTAAAATTCAAATTTAAAATTTTAAAATTAGAATTTTAAATCCTAAATTTAAATTTTAAAATTAAAAATTAAAAATTTATATTTTCATATTTAAATTTTTGTTTTGAAAATTTAAATTTAAAATAGAGTATTTTTTTGAAGTTTACAATCCAAACAGTAAAAAATAAAGTAATATTTTTATAAAGTATAAAATTTTTCAAAATATTAAATATATTATATTTATTTTTCAATGATTACACCCTAAGTTGATTAGGGTCTATTATGAATAGAGATAAGATTTAAATGTTAAAAGTTGAATTGTATTAGGATTTCAAAATTTCTAATTGGACTACACAGTGATTCTTACAATGTATAAATAGTCATTGGCATACAGCCAGAGCTGTGTGGCATACGGCTGCGTTTGGTTCAGATATAAGGTTTTTATTTTAGAGATATGTATAAATTCATAAATAATTAGAAACAAAATTGATTTTGTATTTGAATCAAAATTATATTATTTTTGAGAATAAAAAAAAAATAGTATTTGATAATTAGATTGAAATAATAAGAATAAAAATAGGGTTTTCTTGTGGAACTTGTTGAAAAAAAACAGAATGAGCACGAATGATTACTTGAAACAACATTATTGCTTGAAACCTACAAATCTGTGACGTTTCTTTGTCAAACTAAGATTGAAATTTTAGCAATAATTGTTTCTTCTCGGATCTTTTTCTAAAGATTTGTTTGTTACTCGAGAAAACTATGCCAGGTGGTCCCCAGTACTTGAAGTTAGTATCGATACACTTTGACTTGGCTCGTAAGCAAATTATTTGAACAAATCAACTAAAGCAATTTTAATGAACTTGAATTTATTTGAACACAGTGACTATAAAATTCAATTTTAATGAACTTGAATTTATTTCAACAGGGGGACATTACATATTTTAACATATTGATCTTTTTATTTTCTTGATTCAGCAAAGTACATAAAGGCTTCACACAAGCCACGAGGTCATTAATAATCAACAACTATGAGAATCAAGCAAAACAACACAACAATCGGTCATCACATCACACAACACAATACAACACATCACATCAAGCAAAACAACAACACAACAACACAACAACACAACAACCGGTCATCACATCGCACAACACAACACAACACATCACATCACATCAAACAATACAACAACACAACAACACAACAACACAACAACACAACAAAACACAACAGAATACAACACGACATCACATTACAATAAAAAAAATATAAATATAACAATACATAACGACAATATAGACTAATCAAATGGCTCTATACTGTCCAATTGATCCAGACGTGAGATGACTGTGCCCTCTGGCTGTGAAGGAGCTGAAGATGAGGGCTGATCGGTATGAGAGGGCCGTCGGTGCCGTGTTCGCCTAAAAAAAATAAGATCAGGTCCTCGTTGACGACGACCAAGTGGTACATACCCCGATGGTGGCGTAATATCTGATGGTGATGGTGCATGCCCCGACGTCGATGCTCCACCATGATCTGCTGGCTGTGTCCCCGATGTCGAAGCTCCACCATGATATGCTGGGTGTGGAGGTGTAGTATGTGGTAATGTCTGTACAGTGAGTAAACCATCCTCCATCTGAGCAGCAGCACGTGTCAGAACGTCGAAAAGTGCTCCAGTAGGTGAAAGCTGGGGTAGTACACTTCTGACCATATATTCTGTTCTCTGAATGAGATCGACCTGAAATGAAAACAGTATCACAATAATTACATTGACTTTCGTTTGAATATTAAATTAATTATTATATCATACCAAAAATCTCTCGTGATGTCCATGGGGCTGATATGCAAGGGGGGGACGCTGGACTGGAGTAGATATCCACCTCCTGGTGATACTCCGATACCACTGCATATAGATAGAAGCGGCG
Source organism: Tillandsia leiboldiana (assembly GCA_029204045.2). Taxonomy (NCBI): domain Eukaryota; kingdom Viridiplantae; phylum Streptophyta; class Magnoliopsida; order Poales; family Bromeliaceae; genus Tillandsia; species Tillandsia leiboldiana. Next base: position 10,750,930 of record CM055077.1, on the reverse strand, counting down.
CGTATATAATCGGGATCTACATGGGGGTCCACCTCTACTATATACTGAAGTCGATCGTCCCAATGCTGAATATGTATGTCATGAAATGCCGCCCAGTTCTCACCCGCTCTACCTCGTGAAGTGATGCGAGGTAGAGCAACTACTGCGTCGGGTATATGCTGTCGAAATCCAAAATGATGATGCACCCGATCCGGAAGATGTAGCTCAATAATATGAAAACATACTAGAGTCATCCGTGATCGCCATACCGGCGACCCCACTAGACAAAAGGGTGGAAGTGACCCTAGTATATCATCTGTATATGGGCTCCATATAATCTATTGTAAAAAGTATATGATAAGTAACTTGTATTAAAATGAAAGTTATGTGAATGAAAACTTATGATAATTAACTCATGTACCTGAGACTCAAACTGGCAATCAAGTTGATCACGATAAAACTCAATGTCAGCCGTCCTGACATTGTCCCAAAAAGCCAAACTATTATTCCACATGTTTTATTTATATCATATTTAGTAATGATAATATAAAATACTGAAAACTTAACATTTAATACATACCTGCAACCTAGGGGCACATCAATAAGATCAGCCTGTGGTCCGACTATCTCTGGTCGACCGATATGAAGATGGTCCCATGCCCAAATCTACATTAAAAGCTACTTAGAAATAATAAATAAATTTCATGAATGAAATTAGTAGTAAAAGAATATACCTGGAGTAATGTCGCAAAACAACAACACGACGCTTTCCCCCTCATGCAAGCACTGGCTAATGCTCAATAGAGATGAGCTAGCGTGGCAGCTCCCCATGCCAACTCACCGCAAGCATCAAAATCCTCTACTAGAGGCAACCACTTTAAATGCACTCTAGTTCTGCTTAGGTTTGGCATTAGACTACAACCAATATGAAATAAAATGCAGGCTCTAGCTGTAGCCTCTATGACTGCGGGCGGTGCATCTAAGGCGATATCATGAAACTGCTGATACAACTAGTCAAGTCTGATCTCCCCGCCTCTAATATCTCCGGGCACTACCCCAAGCAGCAGCTCACATAGCGCTGGCCACTGATACGAGCCCCCTCCGGTCACTGCCCCCCCATCGATGCGGAGTCCAGTAATAACAGCCACATCCATCAAAGTGACTGTCATCTCCCCATTTCTCAAATGAAATGTCTACGTCTCACTCCGCCATCGCTCGACTAAAGATCCTAGCAATGCCTGATCCAGCATGACGCGCCTCAATCGCGACACATAATAAAATCCCCCTCGTCGAAGGAGCTCCAAAACCACAGGATGCTCAATTTGCCACCGGTTCAATGTACGACTGTGCTCCATAAATTCAACCGGAGAATAATCCTGCAATAATATAAAAATCACATAATATTAGTATATGAAATTTCAAAGAAATAAAAAGGTTAATTATAAAATATATATATATAACCTCATCTCTAATGCAAGTACATCTGTGGTGGGGCTGATCTGTCAATACAGAGGCATCAATCGGTCCTGCCTCCTCGTGATCGTCCATCTGTAATAATACCAATAAGTAAAACAAAAATTATATTAGGCATGAAGTATTGTAAATTAATCAAAACAATCAAGATATTAAACAATCAAGATATTAAATAATCAAGATATCAAACAATCAATATATCAAACAATCAAGATATTAAACAAATAACCTAATCGTCGACGTCTTTCGGTCCTTCGTTGTTGATTTTCAGGACATGTGCTTTTATAATGGCCGGGTTGTTTACACAGACTACACTTGCTCCTACTACTTCCAGCGCCTTCGTCCATAATATTGCGAATGCGAGTAGATTTGGGTCGTCCTTTCTTTCTTCTCTGATGTGGTGGAAGTATAGGTCTGTCATTTAACTCAACCCAATAACGGCGATTGGGGACCGGATGGAACTGTGGTTCGTATGTATCTCGAAAGGATTCAGTAGTATACCAACGGGAGCATAGACTATAATAATCTATGTTCATGTGTAACGAACTACAACAAGATAATATATGTGAACAAGGTAATCCCGTTAGATGCAAACACAAACATGAACATGTAGAATTTATTCCATTGATAATGACTTGGTATTGCAAATCCCTTTCAGTAAGAACTTCAAATTCTTGATATCCATATCGCCTAACTGTATGTGCTCTACCCACTAACATTCGGCTATTGATAGTTTTATCCACATCCGATACAAATTGAGTAAACATTGCTGCTGCCTCTTGACGATGTTTTAGAAAGAACTCAACCACTCGATGTAATGTTGCCATTATAAAAGCGGTAATTGGTAAGCCACGAACTCCCCTCAAGACTCCATTTAAACTTTCCGAACGGTTCGTGGTCATAATGCCGAATCGTCGTCCACCGTCGAAAGCCTTAGCCCAATATGTCCTATCGGCATGAAGTCTGTCAACCCATTGCCAAGCATCCTCATCCATTGCTCTCAATTCGTCCTTTAACATGTTATATACTCGTTCTTCTGAGGCACTCCCGATGGCATAAAATTTTTGAAGTAGGTGTTTTGCTTTGAAATGAATATTCATATTAGCTTTCATGTGTCGCAAACACCATCGATGAGCCTATCCTTCTGATTGTGGGAATACAAGTGCAACAAGGTTCGCAAGTCCTTTAAAGCGATCAGAAATTAATGTAAGAACTCGACCTCGTGTTATGTAGCTCCGTAGACAATTTAGAAACCACTCCCAACTCGAGCCATTCTCCCCCTCGCATATTGCGAATGCTAGCGGGTACAAACCACCATTGCCATCAACACCTGTGGCAATTAATGCATGGCCTCCATATTTTCCATACAAGTGCGTGGCATCGATACTAAGTATTGGCCGGCAGAACGACCAACCATGAATCGAGGGTCCAAAAGCCCAGAAGGCGCGTGCAAACATTCTTGAAGTACCCGTCAATCTTGTAGTTTCAATCTTGGTAATAGTTTCGGGATTTGTTGTTTTTAACATTGAGAAATATCGAGGAAGGTCACAATATGATTGCTCCCAACTACCGTATATAATTTGCAAGGCTTTATTCCGTGCCCGCCAAGCCTTGCTATATGAAATGGTGACGTGAAAGTCACTTCGAACTCTGGTTTGAACTTCTGTAGCACTCATAGCAAGCCTTGCTTTCATTGTGGGTAGTATATGTTGACATATAAAAGAAGATGTACAATTTCTATGCATTGTATTCAAAATATGAATCATGCATGTATGTGGTCCCGCATAGGTCTTTACTTTAAAATGTGATGAACCTTTGGGTCGAGAGGCATGTAATCTCCATGGGCAAGAATTGACCAAACATCTCACAGTATATCTAGTTGTGTTTGATTTAACAACTCTAAGTTGCACATTATGTTCAATGTGCCATCGATCCAAAGCATTCACTAAGGACGTCTTGTCAGAAAATACCCGATCTTTCCATTGATCATCACTCGGAGGACCTTGATAAATATTTTGTTCAACAACGGTTTGGTGAATTAATTCATTGCCCAGTAAAAAACGCTGTCAGTGATCTTCAAATTCTTCAAATTCTACCGGGTCCTCGACATCATCGTTGTTTGCAAATGAATTTTCAATCCATTCAATCCCTTCATCTTGAATGGCGCATGTGAGAGAATTCAATCCGCCATCATGACCAAAATCAATAGATTGTGGGATACCATCACTATCATCATCTGTAGAGTCCATATCAGTTTCACTTACATGCTCATCGTCACTACTATTTATTTGCTCATTATCACTTTCTATTACTTCCTCATTTTCATTTATATTTCTCAACTCTAGATCAGTGCATGCTCGATTGCTAGATGATGGATCCTCATATAGATTATGATGGATAGTTGATCTGCAATGATATTTATGATTAACTATTCGAATCAATTCAGATTTTATATCATTAAATCATATAATCACTTACCGCTCATCAACTCCACCGAATAGATATGGATCCACAGTAGTATATGGTAATGATGTACTCACTGGCACACATGGGACTTCAGACACTCTGTAATACTTATAAAGTCTCAATTATTCATTTTCCGCATCTATAGTAATAAAGGACAAAGATTGAAATTCATAATTTAGTTGAATAAATTTTCATACCTTGATGTACGAAATCGTTCAAGATCGACAAAATTTCTTTGATAAGCACTATTGCGCATTCTCGTGGAGTAAACAGAGGTTGGACCATCACGTGTAGTCAACACTTGCTTCTCTACGTATACTTTTATGCAACCATGAAATGGGAAAAAACTCATCACGCCTATAATCCCATGATCACTTGATATGTCAAGTAATTCCCATTCATTAGGTCCCATTGGACATCGAACTGTTATGCGAAGACGGAACTCCGCTCGATCATAATTAGTGACCTTGTATATTTCTGCTTCGAAATCCCGAAATGTGATGTCGCGGCGAATTCCGATCAATTCTTTATATCCACCAATATATTGTGGTATATTATTGTTCACGAGTAAATTTCCGTCCCAATGAATATAAAACGGAACACATTCACCAGACATACTGACGTACTAAAATTAGCAATAAACACTATAATTAGTCAGCTAAACTTTTATTGAATTAAGTTATATAACATTAATAGCTATAAGACTTGGTGTTTTGTGGCCAATGGTGTAGGTTTAAAAAAGTGCTATTTCCGATGCTTGTAGATATACTGTTACGCTTGAAGACAACGCGTTCCTCAGGGCATGGACATCAGCCTCTAACATTATCATCTCCTACAAATTTTTTTTGCTAAAGTAATCTGACTGAACTAAAATTAAACTTCAACGCATCAATTCCAACCTAGACCCAAGGAGTTTATGTATTACACCCAAGGAGCATGCAGGAATTGTTTTTATTCATATGAAGATGAACTAATGCTCGAAGGAGCAGCATTTTGTGTCTTCGTTCATTTTACAATTGAGCATGCTAATTGTGATCCTTTACAGTCTAGCTTGCATGATCCTTTACAGTCTAGCTTTTCTGATCCTTTACAGTCTAGCATTAGAATCAAATAATTTTAATAGTGCATCAAATGCACACCAAATGGACCATGTAGTTGAATATCCTGATTAAAGTAGATAATAGCATTCCACATTTGATGCTCAGACTTATTGGTATTCATATATAGAGCAAAAAATATAACAAAAATTCAGCACAGTAGCAATTGAAATTCACAGATGAACAATGTTGTTGAATAACTCACAGATGAACAATTGGAGGTTGAATAACTCTCAGACTTATTGGTATTCATATTCAAAGAGGCGACGACGGCGGATGCTCGAAGAGGCGACGACGGCGGCGGCTGAGCGGGTGCTGTTGCGGCGAACGAGAGAGAGAGAACAGAGAAGAGGCGGCGGCGGCGTCTTCCTTCTCCTCCGACGACGGCGCCAGATGTTGCGAGAGGGAGAGAGCGAGAGGGAGAGAGCGACGGCGAACGAGAGAGAGAGAGGGAGAGAGCGAGAGGGAGAGAGCGAGAGATAGAGCAGAGAATGAGAGGCGCTCGGGTCGGCGGGTTTAGGTTAACCTTTAGACACGCGCTCTGAGAGTGCGTGTCTAAACACGCGCTCTCAGAGCGCGTTTCTAAACACGCGCTTTCAGAACGCGTGTTTAGACACGCGTTCTGAGAGCGCGTGTCTAGACACGCGATCTCAGAGCGCGCATTCAACTTGCCAAATCGCCAGCTCCGCTCACGTGGCGTGTACAGATGGAGCCTAGTTGGCATAGTAGGGCCATTTATGCAAATTTTAATTTTGTAGGGCTAATTATGAAAATAAATTTTTTCTTAGGGTCAATTTTAAAAAAAACCCAGAATAAAAATATTTATAATTTTAAAATAATAATATTTTATTTAATTAATTAATATAAAAAATTAATTAAATAATAATTTAACTTATTTAATTAATTATTACTGGATAACTTTAAATATTAATTGATAAAATAATTAATAATAATGAATATTATTAATAAATAATTTAATAAATTAATAAATAAATTAGTTAATTATCTAAAAATTAAATATTTAATTAATAAAATAATTAAATTAGTCAAAATATTAGATTCATTAAAATATTAATATAATAATTAAAGTTATATTTACTTTAATTAATTTTATTCTCCAGCCTCACACGTATACCAATTTATTAAAGACGAAAATTATTATTTTTATTTAAACCAAACGCATTTAAAAAAGAAAACAGAAACAAAACTTTATTGCAGATCTTACTTTTGAACCAAACATTGCTAAAACATTCATCATCTTTTGTTGTGTTTCACAAATTTAACTTGGCTGTAACGATTTGGCTGATTCCACTAATTCTGCCGGTTTTTCATCTGATTCTATTTGAATGCAACTATTTATCTTATTTTACTGGTTTGTTTACTTTAAATTATTTATTAAGTGCATAAATAATTTCTGTTTTAAATCTATATAAGATGGTAATGTGCAATTATGCAAAACCACGCGGGGTTTACTTGAAATTTACCGGATTGGTTGATCGATGAGCCTCGGCCCCCTCTCCACTCCCTTCCCCTTCTCCGGAGATGGCGGCGATTCGCGGCGCTCCGTTCCGATTCCCGCCGCCGCCCAGCGTCGGCCGCCAGCGGCGGATTCCGGCGCCGGCGCCGGCGGCGGTGCGGTCAGGGGGGAATCATCGCATGTTGGTGTTGGGGACGGGATTCGTGGGTCGCTACGCGTCGGAGCGCTTGATCGAAGACGAAGAAGACGAAGTGGAGTGGTGAGATGTGATCTCTTCCTCTCTCTCTCTTCTCTATCTCTCTCTAATCCATGGCCTTCACTACTGCGATTCACTCCCCCTTGTTTTTAACTTTTTACTAGCTTTAGTTTAATCTCGTGCGATAAATGTAACAATTATTAATCAAATCTTAACTATCTAAATATAAATTAATTTTAGGATTTAAATTTAATATTATAAAAATATTTCAAGGTATTTTTTTCAAATCCAGTATATTTAAATTATTGTTATAAAATTCTAGTTAAATATGAATATAAATATATATTATTAAGTGTTGGGGCCAAAATGTGGCTTGCGCGCGATCGGCTTCTGGGTGACCCTCCAGAGGTATCGAAGTGCACCGTGTGCCAACAATCAAGCGATCGGGCCAAGTAGGGATCTGTTCGGCCGGGTTCTCCTCGGGTAACTCTCGCACTCCATCGGCTTGGAGGAGCCGAATCGGAATGCGGTCGCAGAGAGAAGCTCTCCTCTGATTACTTTTCGCGTCCGCTCGGCCTAGGATTAGCCGAAACGGGGGAAGGAGGAAGAGAGGGATTGTCGGTTTCGACTTAGAGTAGCCGAACCGGATGTGAGATAAATAAGCACGAGGGGCTAAGGAGCCGATCGTGGGTAGAAGAGACAATAAATGACACGGCTAATGAGTCGATTACGGCTTTATATTGCAAGAAGAGGAATACAAGTGGGGAAAAGGGATAGAAGGATTACAATTAAGGCTACTCCTAAGAAAACAGTAAAGAAAAAGGTAAAAGTTAAGTTATCCTACTCCTAGATAAGAAAAAATGCTGGGGTGGTACCGGGTTTACGAGGTTGCCGGACCCCGATCTCTTCGGTGGTTCGGGTATTTATACACATCCCGCACCATGATATTAGGCGCTGATTTGAATCATCGGCGTGATTTGGGGAGAATCATCGTAGAATCCTCAACGACTTCCTTTCGAATCGAAGCTTCCCTAAAAGAATGGCAGCCGCATTTTCGTCTAGGTTCATCCCCTGATTGTCGTGCTAAAGCGTGATCTTCGGCGCTTCCTATACTGGACGCCGCTTACCGCTTCAGGGTATGCTACGAGATTCGCGCCTGAATTGCGCCTTCATTCTTTTCAAGATCTTTCCTTTTGGAGCCTCGAGCAGCTGAGGATTGACTTTGATTTCGCCTCTTCCATCGCTTGACTGGGACGGTTCGATATCTGTCTTTGACCGACAGACGGTCCTGAGTGAGACGAATAACCTCTTTGTTGCCCGCTTCTCTTGTCGGCCGACTCTCCTATCGGCTGGCGCCTTCGGCCAATAGCCTTTGTCGCGTCTTGTGCCTTTATGTGACCGAAATTATTCCGGATCGGGATGCAGACCCTTCGTCGGCTAATTCGTCATTCCGTCAGCTGGTGTCTTCGTCTGAAGACGTGTGCTTCGTGTTGTACTATTGTGGGCCGACAGACGGTCCTGAGTGAGACGAATAACCTCTTTGTTGACCGCTTCTCTTGTCGGCCGACTCTCCTATCGGCTGGCGCCTTCGGCCAATAGCCTTTGTCGCGTCTTGTGCCTTTATGTGACCGAAATTATTCCGGATCGGGATGCAGACCCTTCGTCGGCTAATTCGTCCTTCCGTCAGCTGGTGTCTTCGTCTGAAGACGTGTGCTTCGTGTTGTACTATTGCGCACCTGAAGTTGGTCTGAAACAAGACGTGGATCCTTCCTTCTTTGGTTGAGTCAACCGAAGGTTGATTTCGACTCCGCCTGCTTCGTAGTCCAATCGGGCGGTTCGATGTCTGGTGGCAGCAGAAACTAGTCCTGGACGAGGCATTGATCCTCTTCGCCGGCTACTTCCCCTATCGGCTGATGCCTTCGACCGATAATATACCGCATACTGCATGCCTCCCATCATTGGGATTAGCTTTAACCGGGACGCGAGTCTTTCTTCGTCGGGTCAAACTCCCGTCGGCTGATGTCTCCCAACCACTCGTTGATGCCATATGTCGCTCCTTCTCGTGGCAGAAAAATCTGGTCTCAACAATGCCCCCCTCGGCAATCCCCTGACGTGTCGTTCAGGTGATTGCCGAAATTGAGTCAACTTTCAGCGCAAATATCGATACTCACGATCTTTCCAATATCTTGGCGGATACTTGCTCCCTGCCCGAGGGATTCGCGGGTATGCGTTGATTCTTCTCGATTCTCGACAAATCTTTCCTTCACCGTTTCCATATCTAAAGCTGCCATCTTCAAAGCGTTTGCTACCGCTCTGCTCTCTTTCGCTGGCCTATAAAATGGTTCCCTTGCTTGTAGCTCTCTTTATGTCTTTTTTTTCATCATGGCGATCCTTAAGCCATTGCTACAACAATGCTCTGGTCGTAGTTTTTTCGTCTCTGGGGATACTTTCGAGGTAATCTTTCAATTTGAAACTGGCGGCGCTTCAACGCCAGCCGATAGGGGTTTCTCTCCATCTTTGAGCTCTGATGGGGCCTCATTTGGAAAAACCCTTATTGGTGACCTACCGATCCGGAATCTTACGTCCGGTGGTCCAACCAATTTTTGACTGCTTACGGATGGTTATCCCTAAGAAGATCCCTTGGGGCGGAGGCTGACCTTTTGCCTCCATCTCTAGGAACTGGAGGAGTTTGAGCCGCCCCACGTTCCGTTCCCCTACCAAGGCGAGGTGTTCTCCTGCTCCGACTGGCTTTCCTACTGGGTCGGCCTTTTTTCTTCTCCTGGAGGAACCGCGTGGTCTTCCCCAATCGAATGCAGGGAGTCAAGGGATTAAAAGAGACTTCGTATTCTCTTACTCCCACTCCTGTCGGCTCTGAAGGTGATCAGGCAACTCAATTTCCTGCAAATAGTGTTTGGTCACTGCCAGCTTGAAGACAGTTGGGCAAGGAGCCTCTTAACTGAGCGTTTCGACTGCGAGCCTTTTCTTTCTGAAACACTTTTGTAATTGCTCTTCTTTCGAGCTGTACGTATGCCGGCACGTGAAGTTTTCTTATATCCCCTGCTCCATATGTATCCAACAGTAAATGTTTCAGATGGCTCTTTTGAAATGGCTCATTATCCCTCGACCAGCTCGCACGGCTCTGATTGACCCTCGTATACCCGAACGATCTAGGCCGAATCGCGGCCGTCTGCTATACGGGGTACTTTGTCCCCTGATTCCCCTTATCGGATGCATGACCCTCACCCTCGGCCTTCCTGGCCGGTCGGGTCCTTCTTCTGCTTTCGGCCTGATAGCCGAAAGGTTCCCCTGGTCGGCCCTTCCTGGCCGACCCTCAACCCTCAGGCCCAGGTGGGGCCTGAGTGAGTGGTTCTATCGATACGACCCTGGCGGGTCTATGCTCTCAGTTACCTCAACCGAAAGCTTGTTGAATCTCGGCTCCTTCCAGTTGGCCAGGTATGGCCATCCCATACACACCTCCTTGCTCGAAGGATGCACGGACCTGGGCACTGGCCGTATATCTGGCCTGGCCTTGGTGCCGAAGGTCTTCCGGGCTGCCCCCTTCTCTTGGGCGTGGACATCGGCAAGCCCTACTTGGGGTACCGCGGCCGTCGGTTGCTCCGGTAAGGGTGGTGGCCCGTGTTGGCCGGCCGATTTCTGAGGTGGTCCCTGCACAGGGACTTGCCCGTCGCTCCTGTCCCCAGCTCTTTCGGTAAGCTCGGTCTTGGGTACCAGAACCGCCGACTGTGCTAGTAGAGATGGCATCCCGGCTTGAGGCACTAGGGTCATCGGCTGTACTGGCAGAGGCGGTGACCCTTGGTCGCCCTCATGTTGTTGAGGTTGTACCCGTTCGACACTCCTGCCCCGAGTCTGAGGCTGGACGAACGATGGTAGAGAGGGCAGATGAATCCCCACGCAACCCTTTAGTTGACGGTCGATGTTCTGCCCTATCGGTCCCATTCCCATCTGTCGCGGGACTGCTTGCGGTTGTACTGCCCCCAGCAGTCGTGTAGTTTGGGGCAACGTATTTTGTCGTGCCGCTATCGCCGGTGTCGTAGGAGCCGCTGGTATCGAGCTCGCTGAGGACGGCTCAAGTCGGCTATCCTGATTCTGGGCAAATCTCTGATCTGGGATTTGTCCATCGCTCTTGCTGCCCCCCGCCTGAGGCTGAGAAATTGGCTGGGCAGATGGAGCGGGTGTACCCCTATTGGTTCCTTGCTGATGGCCGATGCTCGGACTCGTCGGCCTATCCCATACTGGGTTAAGAGCCGGTTGCGGTTGCCCTGCCCCCAACGGTTGGACTTCGTAGACAAGCGCTGTTGATCGCGCATCTCTTTGTGGTCGCGCCGGCGGTGTCACCGTCGTCGGCAGGTGTGGCGGAGCGGACAAGAACTGCTCGAAACGAGCAAGGCTCTCATCCGAAGCCGAGGCATTAGCATCCTAGGCTTGGATTCTCCTTTCGAGAGACCTCATCATCTGGGCTAGTTGCCTATACAACTCTGATAGAGACGACTCCGGTAGTACCGACTCCTCATATGGTTCCAGGGTTTTTGCATTGATATCGATAGGAGATAGGTAAAATCACATGAGCGTCCCACCGGGCGTGCCAAGAAGGTTGTTGGGGCCAAAATGTGGCTTGCGCGCGATCGGCCCCTGGGTGACCCTCCAGAGGTATCGAAGTGCGCCGCGTGCCAACAATCAAGCGATCGGCCGAGGAGGGATCTGCTCGGCCGGGTTCTACTTTTGTAACTCTCGCACTCGATCGGCTTGGAGGAACCGAATCGGGATGCGGTCGCAGAGGGAAGCTCTCCTCTGAATACTACTCGCGTTCGTTCGGCCTAGGATAGCCGAAACGGGGGATGAAGGTAGAGAGGGATTGCCGGTTTCGACTTAGAGTAGCCGAACCGGATGTGAGATAAATAAGCACAAGGGGCTAAGGAGCCGATGGTGGGTAGAAGAGACAATAAATGGCACGGCTAATGAGCCGATTATAGCTTTATATTACAAGAAGAGGGGATACAAGTGGGGAAAAAGGATAGAAAGATTACAATTAAGCCTACTCCTAGGAAAGTAGTAAAGAAAAACGGTAAAAGTTAAGTTATCCTACTCCTAGATAAGAAAAAATGCTGGGGTGGTACCGAACTTACGAGATTGCCGGACTCCGATCTCTTTGATGGTTTGGGTATTTATACACATCCCGCACCATGATATTAAGCGCCAATTTGAATCATCGGCGTGATTTGGGGAGAATCATCGTAGAATTCTCAACGGCTTCATTTCGAATCGAAACTTCCCTAAAAGAATGTCAGCCGCGTTTCCGTCTAGGTTCATCGCCTGATTGTCGTGCTGAAGCGTGATCTTCGGTGCTTCCTATACTGGACGCCTCTTAGCGCTTCGGGGTTTGTTACTAGATTCGCGCCCGAATCCCGCCTTCATTCTTTTCAAGATCTTTCCTTCTGGAGCCTCGAACAGCTGAGGATTGACCTTGACTTCACCTCTTCCATCACTTGACTGGGACGGTTCGATATCTGTTTTTGGCCGATAGACGGTCCTGAATGAGACGAAGGACCTCTTTGTTGCCCGCTTCTCTTGTCGGCCGACTTTCCTATCGGCTGGCGCCTTCGGCCAATAGCCTTTGTCGCGTCTTGTGCCTTTATGTGATCGAAATTATTCCGGATCGGGATGCAGACCCTTCGTCGGCTAATTCGTCCTTCCGTCAGCTGGTGTCTTCGCCCGAAGACGTGTGCTTCGTGTTGTACTATTGCGCACCTGAAGTTGGTCTGAAACAAGACGTGGATCCTTCCTTCTTTGGCTGAGTCAACCGAAGGTTGATTCCGACTCCGCCTGCTTCGTAGTCCAATCGGGCGGTTCGATGTCTGGTGGCAGCAGAAGCTAGTCCTGGACGAGGCATTGATCCTCTTCGCCGGCTACTTCCCTTATCGGCTGATGCCTCCGACCGATAATATACCGCATACTGCACGCCTCCCATCCTTGGGATTAGCCTCAACCGGGACGCGAGCCTTTCTTCGTTGGGTCAAACCCCCGTCGGCTGATGTCTCCCAACCGCTCGTTGATGCCACATGTCGCTCCTTCTCGTGGCAGAAAAATCTGGTCTCAACATTAAGATATTAGACAACGGCAGATTTTGAAATATGAGTTCATAAAAAACTTTTAGCATTAAACTAAAATGTGATTTAGATTAACTAATTCCTTTTAGAGCAATGCTAGATGTACACCCAATTAGCATTTTCCTTCCTTTTATAGATAATACTTAGATCAATATAGATATTAAAGAGAATCTTGGAATTATTAGTAGTTATGGTCATGTAAGAAAATTCGAGATTAGATGAAAGTGTGTTTGGTTAATTTTATGGAATAGTAGAGGATAGTGAAAAAAAAAGTAATAATTGAATTTGATATAAAATATAATTTAATAAAAATAATTTATTAAAATTTTTTTATTATAAAATTAGTTTATAAAATTAATTTATTATAATATTTGATAAAAATAATTTATTATAAATAATGATTTAATAAAAATATTTTTTATAAAAGTAATTTTTTTCAAATTCTACTTAAACTTAAATTTAATAAAAATAATTTATTATAATATTTAAGCATAATTTATTATAATATTTAAATATAAATAATATGTATTAATATAGTACAATTAATAATTTTATAATAAAAATAATTTATTATAATATATATGATATTATGTCTATATAATTTAGTTTTAAATCAATTTATAATCTTAATAAAACTTGGAATTAAATTTTGGAACAACACCATTTCACTAAAAAAAGGTGGAATAGTTTATTCCAAGCTATTCCGAGATAATCGGAAATAGTAAGGTTTGGCCGGGATAAAATACTCCGGTCAAAAAAGATCTCGTTTGGAAGAGTAGTGGGGATAACTTTTGCTATCACTGCTTCATTCCGGAACTAAGCGGGGTTAATAGAAATAATAATTGCTTAATTTTTAAATTAGTGAACTTATTCTTTCGCTAAGGGATGCTATTTAAATGAGTAAATATATCCTTTTACTGAAGATGCTAACAGAAATCTAAGCAAAAAGGTGTGAAATTTCATGTTGGTTTACAAATTCATTTACATTTTCTACAGGAAGGGGTGGCGTGGCTTTCCTTAATTACAATTAAAAGTTTGCGGACCAAAATGAAACCTGACTAGTAGTCCAACTAGTAGTGTAACATTTTAGAATGAATTTGGTCTTCTGATGTTTCACATGGTATTGAAAATTCTAGTTTCCTATTGCTTATATTAGTAAACTGCTTCTTGAGTTACTTGCTAGTAACAAAATCTGCTAGTTATACTACAAACTGTTGTTGCTAAGCCTGATAGTGATAGGTTTGAGTTTTCACATACAGGCCTTGTTATAGAACTTCTATTAGATACTTGTCTGGTACTGAATCTTTTGATGACTTCGCTTTTGAGTGTAGGCAAGTATCTGGGACCTGCACTAGTGCTGCCAAGAGAAGAGAACTTGAGAAAATGGGAATGGATGCTTTCATCTTTGATGCAACTAAAAGCAAGTATGACTTTCTTGTATTGATGTTTAGTTCTTCTTTATTTTTTGCTTTCTCGTATCAAATTTCACCTTCCTATTATTCGGCATCTTGAAAATGTGGGACTGTATGACTTTATTCCAATGGACAATTCTTTTCGTATTACATTGTGTATGTTGTTAGAATCATATGACTAACCACCTATTTTGGCTATCTTCTTCATGTGAGCCCTTATTTGTAACAACATACAGAACTTACCTGCTATGGCATACTTGGAATTGGATTTCTTGACTAATAAAATTTTTGAAGAACTAACTAAGTTTTCACTATTGTTTTCAGTAAATTTCACCAAAAAGACCATAAAAAAGTAAAAACTACCAGTAAGTTTGTTCAGGGAGAAACATTTAAATCCAATAAACTCTATGATTAGGTAGTTAAATTGAGCATTTTGAAGTTCAGGTATCCATTTCAAAATGTGTTATAGTTCAAATAAGATTTGCATATTTTGAAGTTCAGGTATCCATGTCAAAATGTGTTATAGTTCAAATAAGATTTGTTATTTTGTCTTTTTATTTTAGTTTATTTTATTTTTTTTGGAATTTCTGTCTTACAAACTACTTTGTCATATGGTTCCCTCTAGGCTGACGGACCTTCACACTTTGAAACATGCAACTCATCTGCTCATCTCGATCCCAACCATTGCAGGCATAGGCGATCCTGTATGTTAAACTGTAATTGAGTTTCCTTCGTACTCGTTAAGAAGTGCTTTCTTCAATCACCATTTGCTTTTACAATATGTCGGCTAGTGAATTTCTGTGTAGGCATGCTACTTCCTAATGTCTTATGCAGTTACTCTTTTCATATGAAGACTTGCAAACAACATTGAGCCATGGAAACCTGCGATGGCTATGTTACTTATCATCAACAAGTAGGTGCAAATTCAAAGTGCCTTTTTGTATGATTTTTGTGTTATAGCCGCCTTGTTTACTCTCAATCTATTGTACAATTTAGTTCTGCCTGACTTTTCATTAGCCATTTCTCATTCTTCTGAGAAACGGTAAGAAATTCGATACATGATCTGATTCTGTTTAGAGAAGCAGTTTCTTTATGGAGTATGCTATAGTCTTTACGTATATTTTCTCCTCCCTGGTTTGTAATATAAATGGGATAAATGTTTGTGTTTTATGTATTCACTTAATACTGATGTCAAGCCATAGATATATTTACATGTTCTATTTCGGGAGAACCATTTATGCTATGAGAATGTAACTTCTTTGAATATAAATGGAAAAGGAATACAATTCCTGATTAAATTAGTTGAGATAATTAAGTGTCTCACTAATTTGCATAGTGATTACTTAAATTTAGATGCCATATGGTAAATATAAATCATGTCTATCACCTTGACGTGGGTTGTGGGTGGTTTTCATAATTGAACCAGATTATTTTGTTCTTATTCTTGTCGTTGCTGTTAGTGCCAATGCAACACTTTGAAATATTTATGTATTGTAGATGATGCAGGAGAAAGAGTTTAAAAATCCGAATGCAAAATCCTATTAGTTGAAAACTCTAATGTAATTATATGTTTAGGCACAATGAGACTTAACATACGGAATCGAAAGAAAATAACATAAGAATAAATATCATAAAATAGTGCGGTAAAATCCAAATGAAAATTAAATTTGAAGTAGAAAAATCGGGATGGGAATTTGTACCATCAAAGGATCTGTACGCGAAATTATCGATTGCAAGCGCTGAACAGAATCGTCAAATTCCTACCGATCAATCCAATACCGTCTCTGTTGAAGTAATATCTATGGGAAAACGAAAGTTTTAGGACGAGGAAGAAAAAGAAGAAATAAAAAAAAAAGGAAAGAGGGATCGAGAGAATTAGGGTTTAGCAGAGATAAAGATGACGATAAATCTCCAACGTCCAAGGTGATGAAGCGTAGTCGATATAGTCGTAACAGTGGACGATGACGATTAGGGCACGCGGCTAGGCCTTCGTTCGTTGATTGCGTGTCGGCGGATGACAGCTTCGCACAACTCGATCGGATTTAGCGGAGGAATTTTTCTCCCTTTTTTTTTTTCTTTTTTTTTTTCTTTTCCGGCTTTCTTCTTTTCTTTTTTGAAAAGATTTTTTTTCCTTTTTTTTGTACGGTTTTTTTTTCCTTTTTTTGTACGGCTTTTCTTTGTCGTACGTCTTGAGAAACTTAATGGATCGCGTTTCCGCAGGTTTTAACCCGTTAAGGAAAACGATCCAATAAGTTTATCTTTTTCGTTTCTTGATCAAACGACGTGAGAATTTCGCAAATAAATATTTGACTCAAAGAGGAAACAAAGAAGTTTAAGATGAAGGGATCGCAAATAAATATTTGACTCGAAGAGGAAACAAAGAAGTTTAAGATGAAGGGCCTGACTCCCTACGGACTTACTCCGGGCGACGCAAAATCGCGAAGGAAAACTTGAGAGAATGCATCTCAAAAGGAAACTAAAATTTTCATGTTAATAATTTATTTCGTATAGACCATACTTATAAAGTTTTCTTCTAACAAACTCAATCCGATAAACCCTCGTTTGGATTGGGGATAAAGGGGGGATATCCCCCCTTTATCCCCAAACGGTTTTGGGATATCCCCGTTTGGGGATATCCCCCCAAACGGGGATATCCCCCCCCCCCCCCCCCCCCCCCCCCCCCCCCACACGGGGATATTCCCCCATTCCGGGTATGGGGGGGGGGGGAATATCCCCCCCAACCCCGCCCCTTCCCAAGGCAGAAATGCCTTGGGAACGGGCATTTCTTTTTTTTTTTCCATTTTTTTTTTTTTTTTTTTTATACTTCATTTTTTTTTTTCTTTTATTCTTCGTTGTTTGTTTTTTTTTTTTTACTTCGTTTGATTTTTTTTTTATTAAAATTTATAAATTTTAATAAATAATTAAATTTTAAAATTTTAATTTTATAAATTTTAATTTTATAAATTTTAATTTTATAAATTTTAATTTTTTTTATTTTATATTTTAATAAATCTAAAAATTTTATTTTATTTTTAAAAATTATTAATTTTAAAATTTATACAATATTTTAATAATTTTTTTAAAATTTATATAAATTTATAAATTAAAATTTTTACTCTTACTTAAAATTTTAAAATAAACATATTTTTTTTGCTCCCACTTAAAATTTTTATAAAAATTAAAATGAATAAAAATTAAAATTTGAATAAATTTTAAAATTTTAATTTTGAAAAAATTATTAAAAAAAAGAATAATTAATTAAATATAATATATAATTAAAATTAAATTTTAATCATTAAAAAAATTATATATAATTATAAATTTTAATATATATAATTATATATATATATTTATATAAAAAAAGAATAATTAATTATATAAAAAAATTATATATAATTATAAATATAATAAAAAGAATAATTAATTAAATATAATATATAATTATAAATTTTAATCGTTAAAAAAATTTATTAAGACTAATTAAAATTAAATAAAATTTGATATAGTATATAATTAATTAAATATAATATATAAGATTTGTTACAATTAAAAAATTCTAATACATTCTTTAATTATCAAATTTATAATATACATAAAAATAAAGGTCACATCGTCATTAAACATAAAAGTCAATTTTATACCTCCTTTTTCTTCAACCCCAATCCAAACACTATTTTTCTTATACCAGGTTTAAGCCTCATTTCCAACCAAACACAATTTAGGTTTATACCAGGTTTAAACCAGGTTTAAACCAGGTTTATACTTATACCTGGTATAACTCATTCTGGTTTATCCCCAATCCAAACGATACAATAGAAAATAATAACTAAATCTATCTAGATTCTTATTTAGAAAAAAATAACTAAAATATCTAAGTATATCTCGAACCATGTAAAACTGGTTTGAACTTGAGTTGCATCCAACGTCTTGAATCATGGTGCGATCACATCATCAAGTCAGATACTTGGTTTACGACGACGGCGACGGACATAAGTGTGAAACGGGACCGTGTGTTCGGATAAAAAAATAGAAAAAAAAAAAAAAGTAAGAAGAAGAAGAAAGAAAAAAAAGAAAGAAACAAAAAAAAAAAAAAAAAAAAGAAAAAAAGGGAAAAAAAAAAGAAAGATGGAAAGAAGAAAAAAAAAAAAAAAAAAAAAAGAAAAAAGGAAGAGGGGGTAATTAACAGCAGATTCTTGAGTCTGCTGGAAGCCATGAGCCTACAAATCTGATTTTAAATAAAAAATTTTAAACAAACCCAATCTGTATCATGAATGACCACTCATCGCGGGTGGCGGCAGACACCGTGTCCGCATCAGTAGATTTAGGTGCAGAGATACCTTAACATAATGTAGATCCAAATCAGTTTCTTTGAGAGTTCAGGTAGTTGACCAACTTGTGGTTTGAACATAATTATGTTGAATGTTTGTACATTGCGCTTGCCAAATTAGAGAATTCTTAGTGTTTATCTTTTTTCCTTGCATGGCAAAGCATAAAATTCACACCTGATTTTATGTAGCAGGTGTTTATGGAGATTGTGGAGGTGCCTTGGTTGACGAGGAGTAAGCAGCTACTTTTTGATGAAGTTCTAACTGTGCATTTTTTAAAATATAATTTTATGTGATTTTTACCTATAAAAACATTGATGCAGCTATCCTGCTAACCCGAAAAGTGATTCTGCTAAACTAAGATTAGCAGCAGAGAAAGGGTGGCTGCAATTAGGGAGTGAACTCGGTCTATCAGTTTATATATTTCGACTGGGAGGAGTATATGGCCCTGGAAGAAGGTTCGCACTTTGTAGTCCTGCAATTTTTCCTTTTCCACCACTTTTTTTGTTTTAATTGCAAGAGAGTCCATTGGGCATAGATATGAGTGTTGTTTTAATGTTTGTCTTCTTGTACAACTGTAATGACTTATTATCACTTAATTTAGTGCTCTGGACACCATAATTAGAAGGAAATCCTTGTCAAAAGGACAAAAGTTGAGGGAGTCAAGGCAATACACAGCACGAGTTCATGTTGCTGATATTTATCAGGCGATTAAAGCTAGCTTCAAAGTACGGTCTTCAGGGTATGTGCTCTTTTTCTTCTTCAATTAGATATCTACCTCTGTTATCAATCTTCTATGTTCATTTGGAGCACTACATTTGTATTTCACTCATTCTAAAGTGTTTACTTATTTTACAGCGAAGTTAAAAAAATATAGAAACCTTCCGCAAAACCAGAGTGCATACTGAAATTAGTACCGACTTCGGAGATCAACCTTGTGGCTTTACTGTTTTCCTTTCAGGAGAATATACAACATCATCGATGATGACCCTGCTCCTCGAGCTGAAGTGTTTGCTTTTGCTCTGAATTTGTTAGAGAGCAGGTTTCCTGACATGGCGAAAGAGTTTGATGATGTTAGTTTACCAGATTTAGTATCAACAGAGGAGAAAATGCATGGTGAAAAGTGCGTATCTAATGCTCGTTTGAAGAACGAGCTCGGCGTCAGGCTGATGTACCCGACCTATCGATCCGGGCTGCAGAGCATTTTGAACTCTTGGTCAGTTGATAATTGCTAGCCATGAGATTTCAAGAACAAAATGTTGTGGAGATATCTTAGGACAATAGTGAAAAGTTGAAGTTTATGCATTCTGTAATCTTGTTTTTCATTAATCCTCTCTGTAGTTTAACACATTTTTATTTTGTTATTATGTGATTTGAAAAATGCAACTTAGCTATACTGTAATATTGTTTTTTGTTTCAGTAAAAGAATTTGCAGTTGAATAAAATAGCAAAATGGGAATCATCTTAAACACATTGCCATGGTTAGTGTGGAACAAACAGCTTCCCACTACACGAAAAGCAAAGGACTCTTCATTTGACAAAACACATGTAAAAATAACGGGTGCTAAACGCAGAAGCAAGATCAGGGCCATACAAGTGGCAAGATGCCTCAGAGATCATATAAAGCTTAGCTTTTCTTCCTGATCATATATATACTCAACTTATCCTATCACTATGCCAAAGATATTGGTGATACTGCAACACGGTGTAGAAATCACTCGTATGACACACATTACTATAAACAAAATTTTAATGTATGACTCATCGACTGCAAAGCAAAATCTCCTTCCTTCAGTATACAAAACTTATGGTAGCGTTTGGTAACGGGAATAAGGGTACCCAAACGCAAAATAGAGGGGTGTGAATAGCTAAACCCACCTCTAGCGGGTTATTCTGGGATAACTCGCTAAGGGGTGGGTTTAGCTATTTCCACCCCCAGGCGGAATAGTGGATAAATATTTAATATTTAATATTTAATATTAATATTAAATATATTTAATATTAATATTTAATATTAATATTTAATATTAAATATTAAATATTAATATTTAGATAAATTTTAATATTTAATATTAATATTATAATTTAATATTTAATTGTAAATATTATTTGAATTTTTTAATATTTATCTAAATTAAATATAAGATTGATTAATACTATAAATTTATTTAATTTTAAATTATATCATAAAGGTCAAAATAGTAAATAAAAATATTTATCTCCTCAATTCTTCTTATTCCTCTATACCCAACCAAACATAATTTTCTCTTATTCCTCTTATTCTTCTTATTCCTGTATAATTTACCAAACACAATTTTCTTTAAACCCGGTATAACTCTTAAACCTAACCAAATATAAATTTACACTAATTCCTGTTAATACCATAACTTATACCTATCCCCGGTATAATTAAAATTTTCTTATCCCCGAACCAAACGCAGCCAATAAGAATTTGAAACTCTCTCCCTAAAATGACTATATATTTTTTTGTTGCAGGTACTCCAAAAAGGTAATTATTTGGGAAATTCATTTGTCTTGCATGGATCTAATAATTTCTATATCCTCTTTGGATCTTAATGCAAGGGACGTACAGGCATCAAGCATCAAGCATCAAGCATCAAGCATCAAGCATCAAGCATCAAGCATCAAGCATCAAGCACGAGTTCCTTCAGGATTGGGGGAAAGATTCGGAGTTTCTTGAGCTTTTGGAGACCTATGAGCATAATATCGTTAAGATCATGACCTATTTTCTCCTCTAATTTGGCCACAAGGGCCTTGTCCTTTCCTTCAACATTATGGAGACCCGAAATATGAAATGAATCCTGAAGCTCTCATAGGTTCTCCAATTGTTTCAATTCATATCCCCCTCATTCTTCGCCGCAAAATGGTCCAAATTCTGAAGAGAAGTCAGTTTGCCAATCTCTTTTAAATCCATAAAACCTCAAAAAATTCGAAACCTTAAATTTTTTTCATGTATCTTTCTTGAGCTCCCAAGCAAAAGAGAAGGGGAAAATATTCCTTTCCTCTATCAAAGTCCTCTTCAAGGTCTTCTCCACCTTTTTCTAAGTCTTTTGGAGATCAAAACCTAGCTCCTAGCTGCTGGCTCCCTCCCCTCTCAAGCTACTACTACTGTTGCTTCTTCTTTAGAACGGACGTAGAGGGAGAGAGAGTGGGGAGAGAATGAGAGAGATGAGGAAGAAAGAGAGTGAGAGAGAGGGTTTTTGTCAGCGGTGGGTGGCTGTAGCAGAGGATGTGAAATGACCCAAATGCCCCCACAAAAATTCACTATTTCCTTCCAACTCACACCAGTCTCCGCGCATTTCGGGCACCCGCGACCTTGTCCGAGCGTTTGAAACATCGGAGCCACTGTTCCTCTGGATGGTCCGAGGCACCCTCATCCTGCGCCCGCCACTGTTCATCCGGGTGCCCACAGGACACCCTGGATGTCTGAAAACCCACGCGCACAAAAAAATTCATCTCTCGGGTTGAGAGTCCAAATGTACGAACATGGCACCCACGCTTGAGCCCACTACTGTGCTCCGGGTGCCCGCAGGACATCTCCGGGCGTCCGAAGCCTGTTTAAAGCTTTAGACCTAGCTGTTTTCGTGCATTTCCGACTCAATTTCGATTCGAATTGCTTCGAACCAAACTTGTTCTAACTCATTTTTAAACACGCTTGGGGTGACTTAGCCGCACTTTGATACTTTAGCGAAAGCCGGTGCACCACATCAGTTGGCCATCAGATCGAACCGGGAATACCCTGCTGTCCTGCATTGAGTGTTAGCGGACTGCAGCGAGTCATCTTCGTGTTTTGGCGATTTCGAAGTCTTTCAACGTGTTGATAAGCGAGCACGGTGACCTTTCTACCCTTTCAGGGCAAGGGATTGGGCGGCTAGGGATTTTCTCTGATCTCCCGTTCTCACATTACATCTGTTGTTTGGACGCGACAAGTAGCGTATCTAACTCGCGCGCTTTGTGTTCATTGTTAAGGTTGGCCCGAGCGTGCTTTGCGGACACCGATTGGACTCCGGACTGTGAGCACGACATATGGGACATTGTGTGCTGTCCAACAACACCTTCGATTAGATTCCGAGTCGCGGAATCGAAGGTTTAACTCTAAAACATTTGTTTATTATATAATTGTTGCAATTATGGGACTAGTTGAGGACTTTTGTGCAAATTGCACATGTCTAAATCCTCGGGCAACGTGAACATCTTGTGCTGGACCCTCGGACTGATTGTCCTTGTTTTGAAACGACGACAAAGTCGTTCGGGTCTTTTTTGATCGAAGAGTCGATCGGGCGCATTGGTTCAAAATCAGGACATTAAATCGGTTAATTAGAACGATTGGGAATTTGGCTAAGTGAGTGGGATCACTTATTCGCCGGTTAATGATGTTGGGTTTTAATCAAGGATAGTGGATCTTGTTTAGGTTCGGGCGATCCATCGGGTGAAGTTATCAGTTGAGGTTACCGGTTGAGGTGGGTACTCCGATTCGAAGTCGAGAATGTTGTCGATCTGGTTAATTCGATCCTTCTCTTCTTCTTTATGCTTTGCAATTATGTCAAGTAATCCATTGTTATCTTCATTCACGATTATTGTGATGCTCTCCTTATTACTTTTATTGTTAGTATTCTATCTCGTAGTTGTTCATGTATACACGGACCCTGTGTGCTTAACTAATTCTTGGACTTAGTGTAAGTGGGTTAGTGAATCTCTACGTTTGTCAAAAATTACTTGACGGACACTTTAATATAAGAACATCGTTGGACATCTAGGTAAATTAGATGTATGGTCACTTTCATTGACATCCTATGTCACGCCCCGGGGTCGAAACTGCGACCCGGGCTCGCCAACAGATCCGCCACCTATGCCAAAACCGCATAGGCGAAGCGTCCTACCTACAAAAAGAGCTACAGCTAACAGATATCAGAGCTAAAAGATAAAACTGCTATAGAAATAATATCAACCACTGTACAACTGAAGATAAAACAACAAGGTCCATCTCCCAAAAATGAAAATCATATAATAACCTCGAGTACAAAACTCATAGCTCAACAGGGAGATATCTCAAATACAACATCAGTGTACCAGCTCTCAATACATCATATCCTCACTACATCAGTCTCTCAAAAGAGGAAATGAATACTAATCTACCGACTATACTGAAGATCTCCTCAAAGGGGGGGGGGGGGGTACCGCTACTCTCCAAAGAGTCAGGATCAAGCTCGCTACTCTCTCACCGCGAACAGCAACCGCAGAAACGGCAACACCCGCCAAGACTCTGCAAAACAAGGAAGAAAAAGGACAAAAAGGGGGAAAAACCCCCGACGGGCGTGAGAACTACGCAAAAAGGGAGTTCTCAGTGGGTATCGCCACTAGGCCCGACGATCTGCCCACCAAGACCACTAGAGGCAAAAGATAACTAATGCAGTAAGACTTAAAGAAGAAGCAGAAGACACTCTACAGCTACCATGCCTCTATCTGAATACTCAAATGGGGAAACTCTGATAAATATATGCAACACTCGCACACGAGGTGCTCAATCGACCCAATCGAGCTGACTGCCACATCGGGTCCAGTCAAACCTGCGCCCACCTACAACCACCTCCCGCTGACGGGCAGGAATTACGTAGGGCGTCCAAACGGACTAACTCGCTATTGAGTAGTGGCTCATGCAGGCCATAGTCATAATCCATGCTCTCTCTCTCTCAGAACGGATAGACTCAAGATGCTCAACCTCTCACACAATGGTCGAAGAACCCACAACGACCACGGGACCATCGCCAAACCCCGAACGGTTCCCAACAATACTAGCACTGGTCTAAACACAGCTACTAGACTCCACTCGGTCCCCCAGGCACGAGTGTAACAAAAAGTATCTGCCTGAATAAACCCAATCGATAGACCAGTAATCACTGGTACTGCCTGCTCTGCTGTCGAACTCAAGAACCCCGCCTGGTGCCCGGCGCTCACACCGTGGAAAGCCTACTCCGGAGTGGCACTCGAGGGGAGCGACCCACACGAGTAAAGTATCACTGTATCAAGCATCACTGTATCAAGTATCACGGTATCGAGTATCTCTGTAACCACTGTCTCATAATAGCAGGACTGGATCAAGACTATGATCAAAGTGGGAAACTCCGTCCCCTAACAAAACCCCGATCTGATGCAATAGTACTCAAAAAGTGGGAAACACCATCCACTAGAACAAATCTGATACCCAATCTGATGCAATAGTCAACATCCGGTCAACCGCCCAAAGTCCGCGGTCACCGCAATAACCCACGACCCACAATTGGGTAAAATAATCAAGATCCGGTCAACCGCCTACTGTCCGCGGTTGCCGCAATAACCCACAATCCAACATCAAGCACACCCTGTCTCTGACTCGAAGGTCCCAGCTACACTATCCCAAACCTCTGCTCGAACCCGAGCAACATGACTCAAAAGTCTAAATAAAAAGGAGAAAGAAAGCAATCATGGTTTCTCCTAAGTCAAATCCCAAAAGATAGTGTATCAGTAAAAGATGGCCTAACTATATGTCCATACACATATGTCCATACAAGCATGCATTTGTCCTCAAGAAGGATAAAGAAAATAAACCTCATGCCAGAATTAGCAATGACCATACCTGTCCATGATTTTCGATCCATAATCACTCCTTGGAGTAGAACCTGCACATAACTACATAATCCTATCCCATTGTATAAACCAGCCTCATAAAAAGGGTTATATGCTAACATGGCATGATAATTAATCATATAGGGTAACCTTGCCTTAGGTAAGCTTCCACTAATCATCAACCTAAATGTCTGATTATTACCATCGTCATAATATGAATAATTAACTTGCAATTCCCATAAATCAACATTGTTAAGCTTACCAATCAATCCCAGGTATTGTACCCTACACCTGCATGCAATTCTAACATATAGAGTTAGAGAACCGTCCACCGGTTCTCGGAACAAAGCACCCACCTGAAAAGCTGACCGTCCAAAGCCCAACAGCTGAAAACACCAGATAACTCTAATCCCTTGCTCCAATAAGTTCAGCACACCCGTAACTCTCCTGGCCCAATACAAAGTCCACTATTACACATACATTCCAAAAATCTGCACTCACACACACATACAACAACAGTCCCAGAAATGCTTAATTTTCACCTGCAGCAAGAGCCCAGAAAATTCCCAGAAAAATATCACCGCGATCCTCGCGTCGATAGCTTCGCAACGGTAGCTTGCACGCCCAAATCTGAGTTCGGTAAGCCAAGATATAAATTCGACAAGGTGGTACACTCAAAAGATTTCAGCACAAAAGACTGTAGCACTGTACACAGAGAAACAGTGATTCTCACCTCTGAAGAAATCTCAGAAAAATCCAAGAAAAATACGAACGCATTCCTTGCGATCTGTAGATGAAAAAGTTGTATAAGCTCGTTTCCGGCTGACGCTTGTGCGCAAAGATATGGCCAAAACACCTCGATGCTGCCCCACAAAGCCAAACAGAAAATGGGTCACAGTGTTGCCTCGGGATCCGTGCCAAAAACTCGCAACGGGAAAGCGCGATCAATACGAAAGATGAAGCACTACCTCTTAGGAGTCTGTGGGCGTAAGAATCACAGAAAAAGGATCTAGGGGTAGCCCAGGGGAGTCAAAACACTGCCGCTGCGACGAAGAAGAACACAGGAATGCAACGTCGCGCCGCGCCGTAAAATGGGGAACCTTGGGATTCGAGCCTCCTAAAATCCTAGAACTTGGTAGGAAGATCAAGGGTGAAGAGGTGAACAACTTTGCTTAAGGGGGCTCGGGCAGAAGGTGAGAGGGTTGAGAGAAAAAAAGGCAAAGAAAGGGGCTCGGGTTGCCTTTAAATAGGCTGAAGAAAAACATTTGAAGAAATACCCTATGTGTCCCCACTTCCGGGCGCCGGAGTGTTTCGGGCTGCTACAGTAATGGGCCCGGCCCATTACTGTGCAAGCCCGAAACCACTCGGGCCCGCCACGTAGCCCAGCACTGTGCTTCCCCGGGCCCGGCTGCGCCCGGCGCACCCGCGCCGCCAGTGGCGTCGCGCCACGTGGCCCCAGCAACCCGTGCACCGCGCACGTCGCCGCCTGCATCGCGCCCGTACGGCCACCTGCCCGCCGTACGGCCACCTGCCCCCGGTCAACCACTCCACAGCCTGCGTGGACCGGGAGCACAACACCGAACCAGTAACCGCATGCCACGTGTCCACCCGGTCTACCGTGCACCCATGCCCACAGTCCGTGGACCTCGCGCCGTGGACCAACCAACCGAACAATGCCACGTGGCATCCCGCACTGGCGCACGTCGGTGCCGTGGACCGCGCGCCTGCCCGCGCGCCCGGGAGCCTGCCCGCGCCCTGCCCGCGCCTTGTGCCGCCGCCTGCCGCCTGCCCGAGGCTGCGCCGCCGCCCGCCGGCGCTGCCCGCCGCCGCCGCCCGCCGCCGGCGATCGCCGGAGACACTGTTCCGGCGTGAACAGTAACCGCAATCTCAAACTAACAAGTAAATAGCCCATCTTAACCGTTTTCGCGCGCTGATTCCAAAAACGGTGTCCATTTTGCCAAATTCCACTCCTATAATTTGCCGGAGGCTCCCGGAAAGGTATTTCTAATCCGAATTCCGCGCCGAGCCTAAATTTGATATCCACTCTGCGCGTGAACTCTTCTAAACATCCGATGGGGTCCCCCGATTACCTACGAGATCCATTTTAAGCCTCGAGTCCATCTCTTGTGTCCAAATTGGCGCGCGAACACCGCCGACATGCCACGTAGGCTTCCAGAAGCTGCTGGTCACACTGTAGAAGCCCTGCAAAGATCCGGGTCACCACATCCTCCCCCACTAAAAGAAAGTTTCACCCTCGAAACTAAGGCAACTCCCAAGGAGTCTTAGAAACCAGGGGTCAATATTCAACACCGCCGTCTCCAGCTCCCAAGTCACCTATCACTCCCCGTGATTACTCCTCAGCAACAACAACAGCAACAACCAGTACGGCATAGCCCGATTGCGCAATTCCCTCACCTCACGAGTCGGAATTCGCAACGGGCGTCCCTCGTACTCCAAACTCTCACAGACCCCAAAAGGAACGAGTCAATCACGGGCGAGGGGTCCAAAACATAACACTCTTGAGCTGAGACGCAGAAAAACCTCCAAACTCCAACAAAAGACTGGGGGAAAGGAACGAACAGCCTGAGTAACACGCTCTAAAATCACTCCCAAGAGCCAGCTCAACCAAAGCGACCCGAATCAAATCCACACAAACACCTGCACAAAAAAGGGGCCCAAACAAGCAGGGGTTCACACTCGGTCGCCCTCAAAACTCAACCACCTAAGTGGATTGCTCAGCCGCAGCCTCTCATCAAAAGGGACCTTCTGGGACACAAACTCAAACTCTGTACACCAGAATGGCCCCACACAGCGCCAGCTAAGGAACCGCCAAACTCGACTCCCAAAAGCTCTTCCGCTCCAGGTATCCGCCACCACAGTAGCTCAGTCAAGGTGATATTGGATGCTCAACAAAAATCCAATGGTAGCTCTTCAGCCCCTAAGGGAGGTATCACAAAAACTCGCAAATCCAACTCCCACCACTGACTAGGTTAGAATCGGCGCTGGTACCAATCTCATCACCCGGTCATCAAGCTCTGCTGGCACTATCCGGTCCAAAAACTCCTCACCCCAACAATGACCGTCGATCTCGGCCAGTCTAAAATAGCATCCATTTTGGCCGGATTTCCACCGCCGCCCCTACGGCTAGAATAAGTAATCCAGGAAGATATGCTCTCGAAGCTAAAACTTACACCACAACGACTTGGCAAAAAAAACTTCTTCCCCACAGACCTTGTCACACCATCTACAAATGCTGCACAAGCTCTAAATCCATCAGGGAGGGGGGTTAAAGCCAAAATATTCCTGGAGGATGCCGCTATCAAACCGTTCAAGGCCAACTGAAACACAGAATTCCTCGATCTAGAGGCAACAGGGCATTAGTCCATCCATTGGCTTCACTGTACTCGTAATGCCCCCTACCGTGTCCTGAACACCATCTAGACAAAGCCCTCAGTTGAAATTCCATATTGGTGCAGGCATCATACAATAACTGCCTGAACATAGCTCCATCAAAAGATTCTAAATAATATCTGGACCTGCCTGGACTCCAATCCCAAGGGCTCTCACCGTCGTGTATCAACGACGTGGCACTAGGTCAAACAGACCCTCGATCCAACAGATCCCCGCACCGGTGCGATCAACTCTCCCAGCTTTACAGATAATCCAAGTGGTGCTATTGAGGTTGGCGCGGTTTCCAGAACCACGTCAACCGCAATCTCAATCTCCCTAACAGGCGGCATAATCATCAACTCGAGTGGACTCACACCCGGGATTTCGCAGTAATAGAAATATCCTTTGGTCCCGGCGCCACCATAAGCTCCTCTCACACAGTCGCTAAACCCTGTGTGCTCGAACAATCTCCCCATAACAAGCCTCCCTTGTCTGCCTCGCAAAAGTCACAATCAGCACACTCTCTGCACTTAACCATCCAGTGGTGCCGTGCCAACCAATCCCAAGCACTGGGTCAAAACATCGAACTGCCACCCATATCAAAAGGTTTGCCGGTATAACTCATGGTCTCAACGACACTGAACATAATCCACAAGCCTCCTTCACATGCACAACACCGATGGTATCCTGTACCTCTAGTGCACGTGGTAACAACTCTGCCTCTAGTCCATGCCGGAATGCAAAGTGCACTAACTCCGACTACTGTGATGAAATCACACCTGCAACAACCCGATCCACTGCCGTGGCGCCCTCCAACCAGGCGGCACAAACTCATCCACACAGTGCAAGCGGTTGTCGCTTAGTCCATCAGAAAATATACAATCAATCACAAGGGAGCACGACCTCTGTCTCTGCTCACGCTGAGGCAACAGATACGATCCCCCGCAGACAGCAAAACCACGCTACCGTTGCACTACTCTGATATAGACACTGATACTGCCATCGGGGTCCACCCGATCCCCAACATCTCAGAAATCCATCATTGCAACCGTCATAAGACAAAACACCATTAATCCATGCAATTCCCTATACACTTATCCTTTCTAAGCTCACCCCTCAATCCCATATGATACAATCAAAATATGCAAGCTATAAATCACAAAGGGTAGAATTCCCTTGGGTAAGCTTTACATTAACCATCCACAAGGATATCCACCACCCAGGAAAGCAAAACGAAAATGCCTCTGCCTGCCGATCTGTCCTCCATCACCTAGCGCCAAGCGCCTCCCTCCAGAACTCGCCTCTAGCGGCAGATCCCCATCCAAGGAACTGCAGTGTCCAGCTCCAAACACAATGCCTACTCCGACGAGGCATCCACAGTCCAAAACCCGAACATGAGGGACCGAAAAGAAACTAAAGAGTATCCTGGCGCAATCCACTCCCAATCTCACTTATCCTATGTGCCTCGTCCCTCGGAACCTGGAGCACCAGTTCAACAACTGCATAAACTTTCTAGCACAGGGAGGCTCTCAATTGATCACTCCATCACCCCCAACCACGACTCTGCCTCCAAAGGCTCCAAGCTCAATCTTACGAGTCGGGGTGGTTCATCTGCCAAATCTGGCTCACTTAATCAAACATGCCCCACAGCTCCCCTGCTGTCAACCATCCACCCTACCTCAGTGCCTTGGCACTAAACATTGGCACGGAGGGGGCCACTCGCTCTATTGGCACTACAGAAATCCCTGCCGCTGAGGATACTACATCCTGGTGGTCTCAGAAGAAAAGTACTGTCGGGCTGCCCACTGCTCTGACAACTGCGTCACCAAACTAGCTGCTCGCTCTGCCGCTGATATGCCTCTGACAATCCTGTCATCTGGGTCCGGAGTTCTCTGACCTCAATCCGGGTATCCGGCCCAAAACCAACCGCTCAAGCTCAACTGCCATGACAGGATGCACAAGGGTCCCAAACCAGCGTCGGGGAGACACCGCTCGCCACGACGAAACCACAAATCAGCACACAACAACGCTCGACCCAATCCAGCGAAAGTCTAGAGCATGTCACCCATTCCATAGCGTTATGTTGTCTGCAGCCAACATAACTACTTAGGAGAATAAACATGCCAATCACTCATCCCGTCCCTCGGGAGAGGTGTGTAAAACTCAATCAGGACTCTCGCTACAAATCACGACTCTCACGAAGTCATCCTAGGGTCCAACCACAAGCCTAGGGTTTTCTAAGTCCACCATGACCTACAACCTAGGCTCTGATACCACCTAATCTGTCACGCCCCGGGGTCGAAACTGCGACCCGGGCTCGCCAACAGATCCGCCACCTATGCCAAAACCGCATAGGCGAAGCGTCCTACCTGCAAAAAGAGCTACAGCTAACAGATATCAGAGCTAAAAGATAAAACTGCTATAGAATAATATCAACCACTGTACAACTGAAGATAAAACAACAAGGTCCATCTCCCAAAAATGAAATCATACAATAACCTCGAGTACAAAACTCATAGCTCAACAGGGAGATATCTCAAATACAACATCAGTGTACCAGCTCTCAATACATCATATCCTCACTACTTCAGCCTCTCAAAAGAGGAAAGGAATACTAATCTACCGACTATACTGAAGATCTCCTCAAAGGGGGGGGGGGGTACCGCTACTCTCCAAAGAGTCAGGATCAAGCTCGCTACTCCCTCACCGCGAACAGCAACCGCAGAAACGGCAACACCCGCCAAGACTCTGCAAAACAAGGGGAGAAAAAGGACAAAAAGGGGGAAAAACCCCCGACGGGCGTGAGAACTACGCAAAAAGGGAGTTCTCAGTGGGTATCGCCACTAGGCCCGACGATCTGCCCACCAAGACCACTAGAGGCAAAAGATAACTAATGCAGTAAGACTTAAAGAGAAGCAGAAGACACTCTACAGCTCCATGCCTCTATCTGAATGCTCAAATGGGGAAACTCTGATAAATATATGCAACACTCGCACACGAGGTGCTCAATCGACCCAATCGAGCTGACTGCCACATCGGGTCCAGTCAAACCTGCGCCACCTACAACCACCTCCCGCTGACGGGCAGGAATTCGTAGGGCGTCCAACGGACTAACTCGCTATTGAGTAGTGGCTCATGCAGGCCATAGTCATAATCCATGCCTCTCTCTCTCAGAACGGATAGACTCAAGATGCTCAACCTCTCACACAATGGTCGAAGAACCCACAACGACCACGGGACCATCGCCAAACCCCGAACGGTTCCCAACAATACTAGCACTGGTCTAAACACAGCTACTAGATCACTCGGTCCCCCAGGCACGAGTGTAACCAAAAAGTATCTGCCTGAATAAACCCAATCGATAGACCAGTAATCACTGGTGACTGCCTGCTCTGCTGTCGAACTCAAGAACCCCGCCTGGTGCCCGGCGCTCACACCGTGGAAAGCCTACTCCAGAGTGGCACTCGAGGGGAGCGGACCCACCGAGTAAAGTATCACTGTATCAAGCATCACTGTATCAAGTATCACGGTATCGAGTATCTCTGTAACCACTGTCTCATAATAGCAGGACTGGATCAAGACTATGATCAAAGTGGAAACTCCGTCCCCTAACAAAACCCCGATCTGATGCAATAGTACTCAAAAAGTGGGAAACACCATCCACTAGAACAAATCTGATACCCAATCTGATGCAATAGTCAACATCCGGTCAACCGCCCAAAGTCCGCGGTCACCGCAATAACCCACGACCCACAATTGGGTAAAATAATCAAGATCCGGTCAACCGCCTACTGTCCGCGGTTGCCGCAATAACCCACAATCCAACATCAAGCACACCCTGTCTCTGACCCGAAGGTCCCAGCTACACTATCCCAAACCTCTGCTCGAACCCGAGCAACATGACTCAAAAGTCTAAATAAAAAGGAGAAAGAAAGCAATCATGGTTTCTCCTAAGTCAAATCCCAAAGATAGTGTATCAGTAAAAGATGGCCTAACTATATGTCCATACACATATGTCCATACAAGCATGCATTTGTCCTCAAGAAGGATAAAGAAAATAAACCTCATGCCAGAATTAGCAATGACCATACCTGTCCATGATTTTCGATCCATAATCACTCCTTGGAGTAGAACCTGCACATAACTACATAATCCTATCCCATTGTATAAACCAGCCTCATAAAAGGGTTATATGCTAACATGGCATGATAATTAATCATATAGGGTAACCTTGCCTTAGGTAAGCTTCCACTAATCATCAACCTAAATGTCTGATTATTACCATTGTCATAATATGAATAATTAACTTGCAATTCCCATAAATCAACATTGTTAAGCTTACCAATCAATCCCAGGTATTGTACCCTACACCTGCATGCAATTCTAACATATAGAGTTAGAGAACCGTCCACCGGTTCTCGGAACAAAGCACCCACCTGAAAAGCTGACTGTCCAAAGCCCAACAGCTGAAAACACCAGATAACTCTAATCCCTTGCTCCAATAAGTTCAGCACACCCGTAACTCTCCTGGCACAATACAAAGTCCACTATTACACATACATTCCAAAATCTGCACTCACACACACATACAACAACAGTCCCAGAAATGCTTAATTTTCACCTGCAGCAAGAGCCCAGAAAATTCCCAGAAAAATATCACCGCGATCCTCGCGTCGATAGCTTCGCAACGGTAGCTTGCACGCCCAAATCTGAGTTCGGTAAGCCAAGATATAAATTCGACAAGGTGGTACACTCAAAAGATTTCAGCACAAAAGACTGTAGCACTGTACACAGAGAAACAGTGATTCTCACCTCTGATGAAATCTCAGAAAAATCCAAGAAAAATACGAGCGCGTTCCTTGCGATCTGTAGATGAAAAAGTTGTATAAGCTCGTTTCCGGCTGACGCTTGTGCGCAAAGATATGGCCAAAACACCTCGATGCTGCCCCACAAAGCCAAACAGAAAATGGGTCACAGTGTTGCCTCGGGATCCGTGCCAAAAACTCGCAACGGGAAAGCGCGATCAATACGAAAGATGAAGCCCTACCTCTTAGGAGTCTGTCGGCGCAAGAATCACAGAAAAAGGATCTCGGGGTAGCCCAGGGGAGTCAAAACACTGCCGCTGCGACGAAGAAGAACACAGGAATGCAACGTCGCGCCGCGCCGTAAAATGGGGAACCTTGGGATTCGAGCCTCCTAAAATCCTAGAACTTGGTAGGAAGATCAAGGGTGAAGAGGTGAACAACTTTGCTTAAGGGGGCTCGGGCAGAAGGTGAGAGGGTTGAGAGAAAAAAGGCAAAGAAAGGGGCTCGGGTTGCCTTTAAATAGGCTGAAGAAAAACATTTGAAGAAATACCCTATGTGTCCCCACTTCCGGGCGCCGGAGTGTTTCGGGCTGCTACAGTAATGGGCCCGGCCCATTACTGTGCAAGCCCGAAACCACTCGGGCCCGCCACGTAGCCCAGCACTGTGCTTCCCCGGGCCCCGCTGCGCCCGGCGCACCCGCGCCCGCCAGTGGCGTCGCGCCACGTGGCCCCGGCAACCCGTGCACCGCGCACGTCGCCGCCTGCACCGCGCCCGTACGGCCACCTGCCCGCCGTACGGCCACCTGCCCCGGTCAACCACTCCACAGCCTGCGTGGACCGGGAGCACAACACCGAACCAGTAACCGCATGCCACGTGTCCACCCGGTCTACCGTGCACCCATGCCCACAGTCCGTGGACCTCGCGCCGTGGACCAACCAACCGAACAATGCCACGTGGCATCCCGCACTGGCGCACGTCGGTGCCGTGGACCGCGCGCCTGCCCGCGCGCCCGGGAGCCTGCCCGCGCCCTGCCCGCGCCTTGTGCCGCCGCCTGCCGCCTGCCCGAGGCTGCGCCGCCGCCGCCGGCGCTGCCCGCCGCCGCCGCCCGCCGCCGGCGATCGCCGGAGACACTGTTCCGGCGTGAACAGTAACCGCAATCTCAAAACTAACAAGTAAATAGCCCATCTTAACCGTTTTCGCGCGCTGATTCCAAAAACGGTGTCCATTTTGCCAAATTCCACTCCTATAATTTGCCGGAGGCTCCCGGAAAGGTATTTCTAATCCGAATTCCGCGCCGAGCCTAAATTGATATCCACTCTGCGCGTGAACTCTTCTAAACATCCGATGGGGTCCCCCGATTACCTACGAGATCCATTTTAAGCCTCGAGTCCATCTCTTGTGTCCAAATTGGCGCGCGAACACCGCCGACATGCCACGTAGGCTTCCAGAAGCTGCTGGTCACACTGTAGAAGCCCTGCAAAGATCCGGGTCACCACACCTACTTAACCTTTGTGTCGGTTGCATTCGCTTATCATTGTGCGACTATTTATCATTGTGTGACTTTTATCGTCACGCTATTAGCACATTTCACGTGCACTTACGGTTTGGCCACTGTGTTAGTGTACATTTTCGAAAAGGTGGTCGTACTTGACCCATGATCCCTATGCGGCGTTTTTTGCGTGAGGGGACCCCTGCAGTTATTGTAGTGCCGCGGTTAGTACGAATGGGGTTTGCTTGCACCAGCACATCGAGCAGGTTTCTGGCAGTGCCTGAGGTATGTGGACCAACACGACGGTTATGATTGGGTTACTCTTATTGATGATGGTCCACTTTTACTTGTTATTGAATAATATTTATAGTAGCGGTTACTTTTTATTCTATTTACAATTCTCTTTCGTTATCTCGTTGCTACTATGGTTTACTTTCATTCAGATCATATTATTGTTATTCAGCTTGCTATCTCTCGTGTTGCCTAGTGAGTACGACTTGTCCCTGTCGGCATATTGTGGCATGTAATATTTGTTAACAAGTGACATGTGATCTGATGACTCGACTAAATATTTGAAACTTGTTAACTTTGAACCTTGAACATAACATGACATATGGAACTTTGATGATACGTAATGGTATGTAAATTCGGATTGACTATACTTGTGCATATCAAATTCTTGATGTCATGTATGAATAATCTCTCTGGTTATTTACTGATTTAAATTCTTGAGGTACTTACGTTTTTTCTCTTGTCAAGAATTTTATTTTGCAGAGAGAACAAGATTTGAAGACTCCTCGGTTATGTCTAAGTCTAGAGTTTGTTTTAGGAGTTAAATCTTGTATTTATTTGGATCGTTCATACGTATTTTTGTTGTATGGTGATAGCAACAAAAATCATTCTATTATGTATTTTAAGTGGATTACATGTTTTGTCACGAACCCACCAAAGGGGGAGATTGTTAAGGATTTTTGTATTGGCGTATTTCGTAAGTGTTTTGAGTCTTGAAAATTGAAGTTAAAGACTTGAAGATCACGTGCATCAATCTCAAGAAGAATGGATTCAAAATGATCAGATATGTTAAATTAAATATTTGTGATGATTTGAATACATTCTTATAGTTTAGAAATACTTGGAATAATTTTCATTGCATAAAAATAAAAAACTAGACATTTTATATTTCAGGATCCGGATCAGGCAGATCCAGTCCGGATCCCGAACATGGTTTGGTTCATACGAAAAACCAGTTCGGATCAACCCCTATCCAGTCCGGACCCGAACATGATTTTTGGTAAAACGCATGAAACAGTCCGGATCAGACCCATCCAGTCCAGACCCCGAACCTTATTTTTGAAAATTTTTCTGTCAATGACGACAGTCCGGATCAGATGAAATCCAGTCCGGACCGCCGTGTGGGAAAAATTCTGTTGAGGTTGTTTTTGATTCTTATCATCTTCCAAAATATTTCTAACCTATAAATACACCCTATGATCATCATTTAGGGTAATTCTGAAAATTCCTCTCATTCCTAGTTATTATCTAATCGGAATCAAAAGGTGAATCCACGTACAGATTGAAGGAAAGGTAAACTCGTGGATTCGAAGTGTGTTCGTATTTTATTTTTCGTTTTCGTCGTTATATTATCGTGTTTGATTTGAGTGGATTTTTTTCATATCTTGCGTACTTTATTTCTTTTGAAGAATCAAATAGATTGAATACTTGAGATGGTGTTTTTTTTCTAGATTCTTAGATCCCATAACCCACGCATATGATACAGATGATACCCATTAGTCTGAGCAATGTGGCTTTTGTCACAAATTTTTCCTAATTGCGGA
>CM055077.1:10639519-10714137 GCA_029204045.2 Tillandsia leiboldiana | reverse complement strand
GATCGAATGCATGCATGTTTAGGGTACATGTTTTGTGATTAAGAGGTAAGCTTAGTATTGGATGATTGTCTAAGAGAATTGCAAGATTTAATTTTTCATGTTATATATTATGGAGGACTTGCATGATTCGGATATCCATGTTGATGATTAGTGAAAGGTTTACCTAAGGGATTGTTACCCTAATGTGATTATTAGCATGCCATGTTAGCACATGTCTTATGAGATTGATTTTGCGATGGGCGATGGGGCAGGATTGTATGTATCTATGTGCGGATATCAGTTTGATCATGGATTATGGACAGGTGTCGTTGATGAGTGATTTAGGCATCTGTGGTTATATCAGGTTTGATCATGGATTATGGAACTAATATGTGATTTTTACTCCCGTTATCTTTCTTGAGGACAATGCATGGTTGTATGGGACATCTAGATAGGCCATCTTTTATCGCTACACTATCATGTTGGAACTTGATTAGGAGAAACCATGGTTTGCTTTCTTTTCTCCTTATTCGTTAGTCAGGTGATTCTTGTTGCTCGGGTTTGAGCAGGGGTTTGGAATAGGTCGTCGGACTTCGAGTCTGGGGCAGGTTGGACTTGATTGTGGGTGTTGTGGGTGATGCAGCGACCCGGATATTGGGGGTTGACCGGATATGTATTTTGTGCATCAGATTGGGTATCAGATTTCATTAGTGGATGGAGTTTCCCACTTTTTGTTACTGTTATATCAATATTGGGGATCGGGTTTCCTTAGTGGATGGGTTTTCCCACTTTGATTAGAGTCGTGATCCACTTGCTATATTATGATAATTATGATACTTGTTACAGTGATTACTTTACTCGTGGGGGTCGCTCCCCTCGAGTGCCACTCGGAGTAGGCTTTAGAAAGTGGACGGGTGCGGTCGGTTGGATAGTTGGAGTACTCGAGTTCGTGAGATTGATGACAGAGCAGGCAGAGTACCGGGTTTTATACCGGTTCATTTGATTGGGTTTATTCGGACAGCAATACTTTTATTGTTTGCACTTGTGCCTGGGGGCTGAGTGGAGTTTGGTAGCCGAGATTAGACCAGTGCTAGTGTTGTGGGAGCCGTTTGGATTGACAGTGGTCCCGTGTCGTTGAGAGTACTTCGACCGTGTGCAAGATGTTGAGGAACTTGAGTCTACCCGTTTTGAGAGAGAGCGTGGATTTTCGACTATAGCCTGCAGGTGCCACTATTCGATAGCGAGTTTAGTCCGATTGGACACCCTACGTGGATACACTAGGGAGGCGCAGGCTTGACTGGACCAGATGTGACAGTCAACTCGATTGGGTCGATTGTGCACCTCGTGTGCGAGTGGTTGTATACCTTTTATGGTTTGTCCCCATTTGAGCATTTAGATAGAGGCATGGTTGTTGTGTTATGATAATATGGATCTAAATAGGGAAAAAAATACCTAGAGGGGGGTGAATAGGTGTAAACAATAAACACTCAAAAATCTTTGCGTAATAAAACCCTCCGAGTTGATCTTCTCCGCTCGCTCCGCAACACGCCTCGAATCCACGATTTGCGTCCAACGCCGAATCAACGGCGTCCAACGTCGAATCCACGACGTCTGACCGAATCCACGGTCTCCACCAAGTAGTACGTCTCGATCACACGAACGTACCTCGCTCCGAATCCACGAGAGCGGTAGCACTTGAATCCCAAGGCCACGCGAATCCACGCGCCGATTTTGGGAAAAATTGTTGTTTTGTTGGTGGTGATAATCCGCCGAATACTTAGATCAAAGATAGATCGGAAATACCATCTAAGTATTCATTAATTGATTCTACTCAAAATGTGAGTTTGAAAACCTAGAATCAAATTAATTAATATAAATGAAGAAACATAGAATTAAATCTAGTTATTTTCTTTCTTCTCTATATGTGGATTTATAGTTTTTCTCCGTTAATATTTTTCTGTCATTACCCGTAGTACAAAACTTATAGTGGATTACCCTAAAAGATAGAATTAGTGTCACGCCCCGGGGTCGAAACTGCGACCCGGGCTCGCCAACAGATCCGCCACCTATGCCAAATCCGCATAGGCGAAGCGTCCTACCTGCAAAAAGAGCTACAGCTAACAGATATCAGAGCTAAAAGATAAAACTGCTATAGAAATAATATCAACCACTGTACAACTGAAGATAAAACAACAAGGTCCATCTCCCAAAAATGATAATCATACAATAACCTCGAGTACAAAACTCATAGCTCAACAGGGAGATATGTCAAATACAACATCAGTGTACCAGCTCTCAATACATCATATCCTCACTACAGTAGTCTCTCAAAAGAGGAAATGAATACTAATCTACCGACTATACTGAAGATCTCCTCAAAGGGGGGGGGGGGGTACCGCTACTCTCCAATGAGTCAGGATCAAGCTCGCTACTCCCTCACCGCGAACAGCAACCGCAGAACGGCAACACCCGCCAAGACTCTGCAAAACAAGGGAGAAAAAAAGGACAAAAAGGGGGAAAAACCCCGACGGGCGTGAGAACTACGCAAAAAGGGAGTTCTCAGTGGGTATCGCCACTAGGCCCGACGATCTGCCCACCAAGACCACTAGAGGCAAAAGATAACTAATGCAGTAAGACTTAAAGAAGAAGCAGAAGACACTCTACAGCTACCATGCCTCTATCTGAATGCTCAAATGGGGAAACTCTGATAAATATATGCAACACTCGCACACGAGGTGCTCAATCGACCCAATCGAGCTGACTGCCACATCGGGTCCAGTCAAACCTGCGCCCACCTACAACCACCTCCCGCTGACGGGCAGGAATTACGTAGGGCGTCCAAACGGACTAACTCGCTATTGAGTAGTGGCTCATGCAGGCTATAGTCATAATCCATGCTCTCTCTCTCAGAACGGATAGACTCAAGATGCTCAACCTCTCACACAATGGTCAAAGAATCCACAACGACCACGGGACCATCGTCAAACCCCGAACGGTTCCCAACAATACTAGCACTGGTCTAAACACAGCTACTAGACTCCACTCGGTCCCCCAGGCACGAGTGTAACAAAAAGTATCTGCCTGAATAAACCCAATCGATAGACCAGTAATCACTGGTACTGCCTGCTCTGCTGTCGAACTCAAGAACCCCGCCTGGGCCCGGACGCTCACACCGTGGAAAGCCTACTCCGGGAGTGGCACTCGAGGGGAGCGCCCCACACGAGTAAAGTATCACTGTATCAAGCATCACTGTATCAAGTATCACGGTATCGAGTATCTCTGTAACCACTGTCTCATAATAGCATGACTGGATCAAGACTATGATCAAAGTGGGAAACTCGTCCCCTAACAAAACCCCGATCTGATGCAATAGTACTCAAAAAGTGGGAAACACCATACACTAGAACAAATCTGATACCCAATCTGATGCATAGTCAACATCCGGTCAACCGCCCAAAGTCCGCGGTCACCGCAATAACCCACGACCCACAATTGGGTAAAATAATCAGATCCGGTCAACCGCCTACTGTCCGCGGTTGCCGCAATAACCCACAATCCAACATCAAGCACACCCTGTCTCTGACTCGAAGGTCCCAGCTACACTATCCCAAACCTCTGCTCGAACCCGAGCAACATGACTCAAAAGTCTAAATAAAAAGGAGAAAGAAAGCAATCATGGTTTCTCCTAAGTCAAATCCCAAAAGATAGTGTATCAGTAAAAGATGGCCTAACTATATGTCCATACACATATGTCCATACAAGCATGCATTTGTCCTCAAGAAGGATAAGAAAATAAACCTCATGCCAGAATTAGCAATGACCATACCTGTCCATGATTTTCGATCCATAATCACTCCTTGGAGTAGAACCTGCACATAACTACATAATCCTATCCCATTGTATAAACCAGCCTCATAAAAAGGGTTATATGCTAACATGGCATGATAATTAATCATATAGGGTAACCTTGCCTTAGGTAAGCTTCCACTAATCATCAACCTAAATGTCTGATTATTACCATCGTCATAATATGAATAATTAACTTGCAATTCCCATAAATCAACATTGTTAAGCTTACCAATCAATCCCAGGTATTGTACCCTACACCTGCATGCAATTCTAACATATAGAGTTAGAGAACCGTCCACCGGTTCTCGGAACAAAGCACCCACCTGAAAAGCTGACCGTCCCAAAGCCCAACAGCTGAAAACACCAGATAACTCTAATCCCTTGCTCCAATAAGTTCAGCACACCCGTAACTCTCCTGGCCCATACAAAGTCCACTATTACACATACATTCCAAAAATCTGCACTCACACACACATACAACAACAGTCCAGAAATGCTTAATTTTCACCTGCAGCAAGAGCCCAGAAAATTCCCAGAAAAATATCACCGCGATCCTCGCGTCGATAGCTTCGCAACGGTAGCTTGCACGCCCAAATCTGAGTTCGGTAAGCCAAGATATAAATTCGACAAGGTGGTACACTCAAAAGATTTCAGCACAAAGACTGTAGCACTGTACACAGAGAAACAGTGATTCTCACCTCTGAAGAAATCTCAGAAAAATCCAAGAAAAATACGAACGCATTCCTTGCGATCTGTAGATGAAAAAGTTGTATAAGCTCGTTTCCGGCTGACGCTTGTGCGCAAAGATATGGCCAAAAACACCTCGATGCTGCCCCACAAAGCCAAACAGAAAATGGGTCACAGTGTTGCCTCGGGATCCGTGCCAAAAACTCGCAACGGGAAAGCGCGATCAATACGAAAGATGAAGCACTACCTCTTAGGAGTCTGTGGGCGTAAGAATCACAGAAAAAGGATCTAGGGGTAGCCCAGGGGAGTCAAAACACTGCCGCTGCGACGAAGAAGAACACAGGAATGCAACGTCGCGCCGCGCCGTAAAATGGGGAACCTTGGGATTCGAGCCTCCTAAAATCCTAGAACTTGGTAGGAAGATCAAGGGTGAAGAGGTGAACAACTTTGCTTAAGGGGGCTCGGGCAGAAGGTGAGAGGGTTGAGAGAAAAAAAGGCAAAGAAAGGGGCTCGGGTTGCCTTTAAATAGGCTGAAGAAAAACATTTGAAGAAATACCCTATGTGTCCCCACTTCCGGGCGCCGGAGTGTTTCGGGCTGCTACAGTAATGGGCCCGGCCCATTACTGTGCAAGCCCGAAACCACTCGGGCCCGCCACGTAGCCCAGCACTGTGCTTCCCCGGGCCCGGCTGCGCCCGGCGCACCCGCGCCCGCCAGTGGCGTCGCGCCACGTGGCCCCAGCAACCCGTGCACCGCGCACGTCGCCGCCTGCATCGCGCCCGTACGGCCACCTGCCCGCCGTACGGCCACCTGCCCCCGGTCAACCACTCCACAGCCTGCGTGGACCGGGAGCACAACACCGAACCAGTAACCGCATGCCACGTGTCCACCCGGTCTACCGTGCACCCATGCCCACAGTCCGTGGACCTCGCGCCGTGGACCAACCAACCGAACAATGCCACGTGGCATCCCGCACTGGCGCACGTCGGTGCCGTGGACCGCGCGCCTGCCCGCGCGCCCGGGAGCCTGCCCGCGCCCTGCCCGCGCCTTGTGCCGCCGCCTGCCGCCTGCCCGAGGCTGCGCCGCCGCCCGCCGGCGCTGCCCGCCGCCGCCGCCCGCCGCCGGCGATCGCCGGAGACACTGTTCCGGCGTGAACAGTAACCGCAATCTCAAAACTAACAAGTAAATAGCCCATCTTAACCGTTTTCGCGCGCTGATTCCAAAAACGGTGTCCATTTTGCCAAATTCCACTCCTATAATTTGCCGGAGGCTCCCGGAAAGGTATTTCTAATCCGAATTCCGCGCCGAGCCTAAATTTGATATCCACTCTGCGCGTGAACTCTTCTAAACATCCGATGGGGTCCCCCGATTACCTACGAGATCCATTTTAAGCCTCGAGTCCATCTCTTGTGTCCAAATTGGCGCGCGAACACCGCCGACATGCCACGTAGGCTTCCAGAAGCTGCTGGTCACACTGTAGAAGCCCTGCAAAGATCCGGGTCACCACATCCTCCCCCACTAAAAGAAAGTTTCACCCTCGAAACTAAGGCAACTCCCAAGGAGTCTTAGAAACCAGGGGTCAATATTCAACACCGCCGTCTCCAGCTCCCAAGTCACCTATCACTCCCCGTGATTACTCCTCAGCAACAACAACAGCAACAACCAGTACGGCATAGCCCGATTGCGCAATTCCCTCACCTCACGAGTCGGAATTCGCAACGGGCGTCCCTCGTACTCCAAACTCTCACAGACCCCAAAAGGAACGAGTCAATCACGGGCGAGGGGTCCAAAACATAACACTCTTGAGCTGAGACGCAGAAAAAACCTCCAAACTCCAACAAAAGACTGGGGGAAAGGAACGAACAGCCTGAGTAACACGCTCTAAAATCACTCCCAAGAGCCAGCTCAACCAAAGCGACCCGAATCAAATCCACACAAACACCTGCACAAAAAAGGGGCCCAAACAAGCAGGGGTTCACACTCGGTCGCCCTCAAAACTCAACCACCTAAGTGGATTGCTCAGCCGCAGCCTCTCATCAAAAGGGACCTTCTGGGACACAAACTCAAACTCTGTACACCAGAATGGCCCCACACAGCGCCAGCTAAGGAACCGCCAAACTCGACTCCCAAAAGCTCTTCCGCTCCAGGTATCCGCCACCACAGTAGCTCAGTCAAGGTGATATTGGATGCTCAACAAAAATCCAATGGTAGCTCTTCAGCCCCTAAGGGAGGTATCACAAAAACTCGCAAATCCAACTCCCACCACTGACTAGGTTAGAATCGGCGCTGGTACCAATCTCATCACCCGGTCATCAAGCTCTGCTGGCACTATCCGGTCCAAAAACTCCTCACCCCAACAATGACCGTCGATCTCGGCCAGTCTAAAATAGCATCCATTTTGGCCGGATTTCCACCGCCGCCCCTACGGCTAGAATAAGTAATCCAGGAAGATATGCTCTCGAAGCTAAAACTTACACCACAACGACTTGGCAAAAAAAACTTCTTCCCCACAGACCTTGTCACACCATCTACAAATGCTGCACAAGCTCTAAATCCATCAGGGAGGGGGGTAAAGCCAAAATATTCCTGGAGGATGCCGCTATCAAACCGTTCAAGGCCAACTGAAACACAGAATTCCTCGATCTAGAGGCAACAGGGCATTAGTCCATCCATTGGCTTCACTGTACTCGTAATGCCCCTACCGTGTCCTGAACACCATCTAGACAAAGCCCTCAGTTGAAATTCCATATTGGTGCAGGCATCATACAATA
Source organism: Tillandsia leiboldiana (assembly GCA_029204045.2). Classification (NCBI taxonomy): domain Eukaryota; kingdom Viridiplantae; phylum Streptophyta; class Magnoliopsida; order Poales; family Bromeliaceae; genus Tillandsia; species Tillandsia leiboldiana. Next base: position 10,706,853 of record CM055077.1, on the reverse strand, counting down.
ACTGCCTGAACATAGCTCCATCAAAAGATTCTAAATAATATCTGGACCTGCCTGGACTCCAATCCCAAGGGCTCTCACCGTCGTGTATCAACGACGTGGCACTAGGTCAAACAGACCCTCGATCCAACAGATCCCCGCACCGGTGCGATCAACTCTCCCAGCTTTACAGATAATCCAAGTGGTGCTATTGAGGTTGGCGCGGTTTCCAGAACCACGTCAACCGCAATCTCAATCTCCCTAACAGGCGGCATAATCATCAACTCGAGTGGACTCACACCCGGGATTTCGCAGTAATAGAAATATCCTTTGGTCCCGGCGCCACCATAAGCTCCTCTCACACAGTCGCTAAACCCTGTGTGCTCGAACAATCTCCCCATAACAAGCCTCCCTTGTCTGCCTCGCAAAAGTCACAATCAGCACACTCTCTGCACTTAACCATCCAGTGGTGCCGTGCCAACCAATCCCAAGCACTGGGTCAAAACATCGAACTGCCACCCATATCAAAAGGTTTGCCGGTATAACTCATGGTCTCAACGACACTGAACATAATCCACAAGCCTCCTTCACATGCACAACACCGATGGTATCCTGTACCTCTAGTGCACGTGGTAACAACTCTGCCTCTAGTCCATGCCGGAATGCAAAGTGCACTAACTCCGACTACTGTGATGAAATCACACCTGCAACAACCCGATCCACTGCCGTGGCGCCCTCCAACCAGGCGGCACAAACTCATCCACACAGTGCAAGCGGTTGTCGCTTAGTCCATCAGAAAATATACAATCAATCACAAGGGAGCACGACCTCTGTCTCTGCTCACGCTGAGGCAACAGATACGATCCCCCGCAGACAGCAAAACCACGCTACCGTTGCACTACTCTGATATAGACACTGATACTGCCATCGGGGTCCACCCGATCCCCAACATCTCAGAAATCCATCATTGCAACCGTCATAAGACAAAACACCATTAATCCATGCAATTCCCTATACACTTATCCTTTCTAAGCTCACCCCTCAATCCCATATGATACAATCAAAATATGCAAGCTATAAATCACAAAGGGTAGAATTCCCTTGGGTAAGCTTTACATTAACCATCCACAAGGATATCCACCACCCAGGAAAGCAAAACGAAAATGCCTCTGCCTGCCGATCTGTCCTCCATCACCTAGCGCCAAGCGCCTCCCTCCAGAACTCGCCTCTAGCGGCAGATCCCCATCCAAGGAACTGCAGTGTCCAGCTCCAAACACAATGCCTACTCCGACGAGGCATCCACAGTCCAAAACCCGAACATGAGGGACCGAAAAGAAACTAAAGAGTATCCTGGCGCAATCCACTCCCAATCTCACTTATCCTATGTGCCTCGTCCCTCGGAACCTGGAGCACCAGTTCAACAACTGCATAAACTTTCTAGCACAGGGAGGCTCTCAATTGATCACTCCATCACCCCCAACCACGACTCTGCCTCCAAAGGCTCCAAGCTCAATCTTACGAGTCGGGGTGGTTCATCTGCCAAATCTGGCTCACTTAATCAAACATGCCCCACAGCTCCCCTGCTGTCAACCATCCACCCTACCTCAGTGCCTTGGCACTAAACATTGGCACGGAGGGGGCCACTCGCTCTATTGGCACTACAGAAATCCCTGCCGCTGAGGATACTACATCCTGGTGGTCTCAGAAGAAAAGTACTGTCGGGCTGCCCACTGCTCTGACAACTGCGTCACCAAACTAGCTGCTCGCTCTGCCGCTGATATGCCTCTGACAATCCTGTCATCTGGGTCCGGAGTTCTCTGACCTCAATCCGGGTATCCGGCCCAAAACCAACCGCTCAAGCTCAACTGCCATGACAGGATGCACAAGGGTCCCAAACCCAGCGTCGGGGAGACACCGCTCGCCACGACGAAACCACAAATCAGCACACAACAACGCTCGACCCAATCCAGCGAAAGTCTAGAGCATGTCACCCATTCCATAGCGTTATGTTGTCTGCAGCCAACATAACTACTTAGGAGAATAAACATGCCAATCACTCATCCCGTCCCTCGGGAGAGGTGTAAAACTCAATCAGGACTCTCGCTACAAATCACGACTCTCACGAAGTCATCCTAGGGTCCAACCACAAGCCTAGGGTTTCTAAGTCCACCATGACCTACAACCTAGGCTCTGATACCACCTAATCTGTCACGCCCCGGGGTCGAAACTGCGACCCGGGCTCGCCAACAGATCCGCCACCTATGCCAAAACCGCATAGGCGAAGCGTCCTACCTGCAAAAAGAGCTACAGCTAACAGATATCAGAGCTAAAAGATAAAACTGCTATAGAAATAATATCAACCACTGTACAACTGAAGATAAAACAACAAGGTCCATCTCCCAAAAATGAAAATCATACAATAACCTCGAGTACAAAACTCATAGCTCAACAGGGAGATATCTCAAATACAACATCAGTGTACCAGCTCTCAATACATCATATCCTCACTACTTCAGCCTCTCAAAAGAGGAAATGAATACTAATCTACCGACTATACTGAAGATCTCCTCAAAGGGGGGGGGGGTACCGCTACTCTCCAAAGAGTCAGGATCAAGCTCGCTACTCCCTCACCGCGAACAGCAACCGCAGAAACGGCAACACCCGCCAAGACTCTGCAAAACAAGGGAGAAAAAGGACAAAAAGGGGGAAAAACCCCCGACGGGCGTGAGAACTACGCAAAAAGGGAGTTCTCAGTGGGTATCGCCACTAGGCCCGACGATCTGCCCACCAAGACCACTAGAGGCAAAAGATAACTAATGCAGTAAGACTTAAAGAAGAAGCAGAAGACACTCTACAGCTACCATGCCTCTATCTGAATGCTCAAATGGGGAAACTCTGATAAATATATGCAACACTCGCACACGAGGTGCTCAATCGACCCAATCGAGCTGACTGCCACATCGGGTCCAGTCAAACCTGCGCCCACCTACAACCACCTCCCGCTGACGGGCAGGAATTACGTAGGGCGTCCAAACGGACTAACTCGCTATTGAGTAGTGGCTCATGCAGGCCATAGTCATAATCCATGCTCTCTCTCTCAGAACGGATAGACTCAAGATGCTCAACCTCTCACACAATGGTCGAAGAACCCACAACGACCACGGGACCATCGCCAAACCCCGAACGGTTCCCAACAATACTAGCACTGGTCTAAACACAGCTACTAGACTCCACTCGGTCCCCCAGGCACGAGTGTAACAAAAAGTATCTGCCTGAATAAACCCAATCGATAGACCAGTAATCACTGGTACTGCCTGCTCTGCTGTCGAACTCAAGAACCCCGCCTGGTGCCCGGCGCTCACACCGTGGAAAGCCTACTCCAGAGTGGCACTCGAGGGGAGCGACCCACACGAGTAAAGTATCACTGTATCAAGCATCACTGTATCAAGTATCACGGTATCGAGTATCTCTGTAACCACTGTCTCATAATAGCAGGACTGGATCAAGACTATGATCAAAGTGGGAAACTCCGTCCCCTAACAAAACCCCGATCTGATGCAATAGTACTCAAAAAGTGGGAAACACCATCCACTAGAACAAATCTGATACCCAATCTGATGCAATAGTCAACATCCGGTCAACCGCCCAAAGTCCGCGGTCACCGCAATAACCCACGACCCACAATTGGGTAAAATAATCAAGATCCGGTCAACCGCCTACTGTCCGCGGTTGCCGCAATAACCCACAATCCAACATCAAGCACACCCTGTCTCTGACTCGAAGGTCCCAGCTACACTATCCCAAACCTCTGCTCGAACCCGAGCAACATGACTCAAAAGTCTAAATAAAAAGGAGAAAGAAAGCAATCATGGTTTCTCCTAAGTCAAATCCCAAAAGATAGTGTATCAGTAAAAGATGGCCTAACTATATGTCCATACACATATGTCCATACAAGCATGCATTTGTCCTCAAGAAGGATAAAGAAAATAAACCTCATGCCAGAATTAGCAATGACCATACCTGTCCATGATTTTCGATCCATAATCACTCCTTGGAGTAGAACCTGCACATAACTACATAATCCTATCCCATTGTATAAACCAGCCTCATAAAAAGGGTTATATGCTAACATGGCATGATAATTAATCATATAGGGTAACCTTGCCTTAGGTAAGCTTCCACTAATCATCAACCTAAATGTCTGATTATTACCATCGTCATAATATGAATAATTAACTTGCAATTCCCATAAATCAACATTGTTAAGCTTACCAATCAATCCCAGGTATTGTACCCTACACCTGCATGTAATTCTAACATATAGAGTTAGAGAACCGTCCACCGGTTCTCGGAACAAAGCACCCACCTGAAAAGCTGACCGTCCAAAGCCCAACAGCTGAAAACACCAGATAACTCTAATCCCTTGCTCCAATAAGTTCAGCACACCCGTAACTCTCCTGGCCCAATACAAAGTCCACTATTACACATACATTCCAAAAATCTGCACTCACACACACATACAACAACAGTCCCAGAAATGCTTAATTTTCACCTGCAGCAAGAGCCCAGAAAATTCCCAGAAAAATATCACCGCGATCCTCGCGTCGATAGCTTCGCAACGGTAGCTTGTACGCCCAAATCTGAGTTCGGTAAGCCAAGATATAAATTCGACAAGGTGGTACACTCAAAAGATTTCAGCACAAAAGACTGTAGCACTGTACACAGAGAAACAGTGATTCTCACCTCTGAAGAAATCTCAGAAAAATCCAAGAAAAACACGAGCGCGTTCCTTGCGATCTGTAGATGAAAAAGTTGTATAAGCTCATTTCCGGGTGACGCTTGTGCGCAAAGATATGGCCAAAACACCTCGATGCTGCCCCACAAAGCCAAACAGAAAATGGGTCACAGTGTTGCCTCGGGATCCGTGCCAAAAACTCGCAACGGGAAAGCGCGATCAATACAAAAGATGAAGTCCTACCTCTTAGGAGTCTGTGGGCGTAAGAATCACAGAAAAAGGATCTAGGGGTAGCCCAGGGGAGTCAAAACACTGCCGCTGCGACGAAGAAGAACACAGGAATGCAACGTCGCGCCGCGCCGTAAAATGGGGAACCTTGGGATTCGAGCCTCCTAAAATCCTAGAACTTGGTAGGAAGATCAAGGGTGAAGAGGTGAACAACTTTGCTTAAGGGGGCTCGGGCAGAAGGTGAGAGGGTTGAGAGAAAAAAAGGCAAAGAAAGGGGCTCGGGTTGCCTTTAAATAGGCTGAAGAAAAACATTTGAAGAAATACCCTATGTGTCCCCACTTCCGGGCGCCGGAGTGTTTCGGGCTGCTACAGTAATGGGCCCGGCCCATTACTGTGCAAGCCCGAAACCACTCGGGCCCGCCACGTAGCCCAGCACTGTGCTTCCCCGGGCCCCGCTGCGCCCGGCGCACCCGCGCCCGCCAGTGGCGTCGCGCCACGTGGCCCCGGCAACCCGTGCACCGCGCACGTCGCCGCCTGCACCGCGCCCGTACGGCCACCTGCCCGCCGTACGGCCACCTGCCCCCGGTCAACCACTCCACAGCCTGCGTGGACCGGGAGCACAACACCGAACCAGTAACCGCATGCCACGTGTCCACCCGGTCTACCGTGCACCCATGCCCACAGTCCGTGGACCTCGCGCCGTGGACCAACCAACCGAACAATGCCACGTGGCATCCCGCACTGGCGCACGTCGGTGCCGTGGACCGCGCGCCTGCCCGCGCGCCCGGGAGCCTGCCCGCGCCCTGCCCGCGCCTTGTGCCGCCGCCTGCCGCCTGCCCGAGGCTGCGCCGCCGCCCGCCGGCGCTGCCCGCCGCCGCCGCCCGCCGCCGGCGATCGCCGGAGACACTGTTCCGGCGTGAACAGTAACCGCAATCTCAAAACTAACAAGTAAATAGCCCATCTTAACCGTTTTCGCGCGCTGATTCCAAAAACGGTGTCCATTTTGCCAAATTCCACTCCTATAATTTGCCGAAGGCTCCCGGAAAGGTATTTCTAATCCGAATTCCGCGCCGAGCCTAAATTTGATATCCACTCTGCGCGTGAACTCTTCTAAACATCCGATGGGGTCCCCCGATTACCTACGAGATCCATTTTAAGCCTCGAGTCCATCTCTTGTGTCCAAATTGGCGCGCGAACACCGCCGACATGCCACGTAGGCTTCCAGAAGCTGCTGGTCACACTGTAGAAGCCCTGCAAAGATCCGGGTCACCACATCCTACTTAACCTTTGTGTCGGTTGCATTCGCTTATCATTGTGCGACTATTTATCATTGTGTGACTTTTATCGTCACGCTATTAGCACATTTCACGTGCACTTACGGTTTGGCCACTGTGTTAGTGTACATTTTCGAAAAGGTGGTCGTACTTGACCCATGATCCCTATGCGGCGTTTTTGCGTGAGGGGACCCCTGCAGTTATTGTAGTGCCGCGGTTAGTACGAATGGGGTTTGCTTGCACCAGCACATCGAGCAGGTTTCTGGCAGTGCCTGAGGTATGTGGACCAACACGACGGTTATGATTGGGTTACTCTTATTGATGATGGTCCACTTTTACTTGTTATTGAATAATATTTATAGTAGCGGTTACTTTTTATTCTATTTACAATTCTCTTTCGTTATCTCGTTGCTACTATGGTTTACTTTCATTCAGATCATATTATTGTTATTCAGCTTGCTATCTCTCGTGTTGCCTAGTGAGTACGACTTGTCCCTGTCGGCATATTGTGGCATGTAATATTTGTTAACAAGTGACATGTGATCTGATGACTCGACTAAATATTTGAAACTTGTTAACTTTGAACCTTGAACATAACATGACATATGGAACTTTGATGATACGTAATGGTATGTAAATTCGGATTGACTATACTTGTGCATATCAAATTCTTGATGTCATGTATGAATAATCTCTCTGGTTATTTACTGATTTAAATTCTTGAGGTACTTACGTTTTTTCTCTTGTCAAGAATTTTATTTTGCAGAGAGAACAAGATTTGAAGACTCCTCGGTTATGTCTAAGTCTAGAGTTTGTTTTAGGAGTTAAATCTTGTATTTATTTGGATCGTTCATACGTATTTTTGTTGTATGGTGATAGCAACAAAAATCATTCTATTATGTATTTTAAGTGGATTACATGTTTTGTCACGAACCCACCAAAGGGGGAGATTGTTAAGGATTTTTGTATTGGCGTATTTCGTAAAGTGTTTTGAGTCTTGAAAATTGAAGTTAAAGACTTGAAGATCACGTGCATCAATCTCAAGAAGAATGGATTCAAAATGATCAGATATGTTAAATTAAATATTTGTGATGATTTGAATACATTCTTATAGTTTAGAAATACTTGGAATAATTTTCATTGCATAAAAATAAAAAACTAGACATTTTATATTTTCAGGATCCGGATCAGGCAGATCCAGTCCGGATCCCGAACATGGTTTGGTTCATACGAAAAACCAGTTCGGATCAACCCCTATCCAGTCCGGACCCCGAACATGATTTTTGGTAAAACGCATGAAACAGTCCGGATCAGACCCATCCAGTCCAGACCCCGAACCTTATTTTTGAAAATTTTTCTGTCAATGACGACAGTCCGGATCAGATGAAATCCAGTCCGGACCGCCGTGTGGGAAAAATTCTGTTGAGGTTGTTTTTGATTCTTATCATCTTCCAAAATATTTCTAACCTATAAATACACCCTATGATCATCATTTAGGGTAATTCTGAAAATTCCTACATTCCTATTATTTCTAATCGGAATCAAAAGGTGATCCACGTACAGAGAAGAAAAGGTAAACACTGTTTTATTTTATATTTTCTTTCTCTATATTTATCGGTTTGATTTGAGGTTTTTTCAATCTCTTTTCTTTTGAAGAATCAAATAGATGAATACTTAGATGGTGTTTTCTAGTCTATCTATATTGATCTAAGTATTCAAATATCATCACCACCAATAAACAAACAACGATTTTCGAAAGGAGAATCGGCGCGTGGATTCGCGTGGCTTTGTGGATTCAAGGTGAACGGCTTCGTGGATTCGAAGTTAGGCGTGTTCGTGGATACGACATGCTTCATTGGTGACCGTGGATTCGGTTGAAGACTTCGTGGATTCGAAGTTAGGCTTCGTGGATTCGAAGTCGTGACGCCTTCGTAGATTCGAGGTGCGTTGTGGAGTGAGCGGAGAAGATCTACTTGGAGCGTACAGCAAAGGTTGAGTCGTGTGTGTGCGTTATATCACCTTGTACGTGTTTAATCTTAGTGGATTTCACCGTGTGATTGATTCCGTAGTTTTTTACTCCTGGATTGGAGTTTTTCACGTAAAATCTTGCGTACTTTATTTATTTTTCCGCATTGGGTAATTTTTATGCAAAGATTTCTGAGTTTTATTGTTTACACCTATTCACCCCCCCTATCCTCCCCTCTAGGTGGTTTTTTTCCTATTTAGATTCTTAGATCCCATAACCCACGCATAGTGATACAGATGATGACCCATTATTGCTGAGCAATGTGGCTTTTGTCACAAAGTTTTTCCTAATTGCGGATTTGCCTAACATAACATTTTTTTTCAAAAAGTTTCGTAATGAGTATTTTACCAATATGATTTTGATGGATACATCCTCAATTTGAACGTAATATTTATAAGGCAGCATTTTTTTTTCAGACAAGTAGAGATAAATCTACTTCTAGTTTCTTTTTTTGGTTTGATACGCAGGAAATCCTTTTTTTCATGATGTCCCTTATTTTCATGTATAATGGTGTTTGTTGGCATATAAAGTCGGTAGTTGCCTATGTAAATTGCCCCCAATATTGTGTGATGATGCAGCAATTACATATTAGATATCTATGATTGGGGGGGTATGTTTTGTTACGGCATTTTGGTTTTGGCATATTTCGTGAGTCATGTCAGTGAGTTGAGTCGGAGTCTTAAAGGGATAAAATTGTCAATCAGCAATCAAAGACTTAGAGAAGATTCAACAAGAGCTCAAGTTGACACTCAGTGTCTTGAGTCTTGAAGATTGAAGTTGAAGAATTGTGGATCAGTTACATCAATCTCAAGAAGAAAGTATTCAAGAGGATCAGGTATGTTTAACTAAATAATTGTGGTGATCCGAATACTTTCTTATAGTGTAGAAACACTTGGATGAACTTTCAATTGCATAAAAATCAAAAACTGGACATGGGACATGTTCAGGATCCGGATCAGACCTTGCAATCCGGATCCCGAAGGGTACTTGTTCATTGGCAATTTCAATCCGGATCCTAAGCCATTCCGATCCGGATCCCGAACATGGGACTTTGCTGAATTGCATGAACGATCCGGATCGGACCTTGCAATCCGGATCCCGAACCCTTGGTTTTCTGGAATCGTCAATCTCGTTACGACGATCCGGATCGCAGTAAATCCGATCCGGATCGCCGTCCTGAAAATTTCCAGATAAGGTATGTTTTTGATTCTTATCTCTTTCCAAAGGTTTCTAAACTATAAATAGACGTTTAGGGTTTCTCAAAAACGATGGGAGCTACGGCCGATCAATTTATAAAACACTTGAGAGCAACCCTAGAGGCTAGGTTTTTATCGATCTTCTTTATAGCCTCTTTTAGGTCAATTCGACGGTTCTTTCAAGAACATATCTTTTGTCGAATTGATCTAATCTTTGCTTAGAGATTTCTTCTACGGTTCTTCAATGAGAATCTAAGCAAAGGATCACCATCGAAGTCAATATTCTTATCGATTGAGTTTGCGTCGTGGATTCGACGTGGCATCGTGGATTCGGTGTGCTAAAGGCGTTTCGTGGATTCGAAACGTGTGCTCGTGGATTCGAGTGGCGTTCGTGGATTCGAACGTGTGCAGTGGACGTGCAAAACGGTGGAGCGCGAGGTCCGAAGAAGTTGAAGGAGGGGTTAAATCCGTGGAGACGGTAATCACCTTGTTATTCTTCTTTTCTTAGTGGATTGTTATTGCGTGGACATCCAACCAGTCAGCGCAAGGTCCGAAGAAGCTGAAGGAGGGGTTTGAGTCCGTGGAGTCGGTAATCACCTTGTTATTCTTCTATTCTTAGTGGATTGTTATTGCGTGTTGGTCCCGTGGTTTTTCTCCTGGATTGGAGTTTCCACGTATATCTCGGTGTGCTGTTTTTATTTTCCGCATTGGTTTTTATTTTGCACTGAGATTTGGTGTTTTTAAGTATTACACCTATTCACCCCCCCTCTAGTTGTTTAATAGTACCTATTTAGATCCTTGTGGATCCTACATTATAAAAACCTACATGTTTAAATACATGCAGCCACCATAGAATCATGATGCTTGTCTTTCCCTAAGCAACCAAACAATTTGGCATTAAAATATTTACTTGCTTCTAACCTTATCTAATTCCATTAATCTTGTGCGAATGTTGCGTTTTCTTCATATGCCCCTTCAAAACAAGGTGGCTGAATGTATGATAAGAAAAAAACCTCAGCTAACACCCATAGCATTGAAATTTTTGGTAATGAAATCTCAAAAAGTAGAGTACACTCTGGAAATTGGACCGAGGTTATGGACTCAGCAATGTTGAACTTGATGACTGAGGAACATGTGCTTGGTAACTTCATTAATGGAAGTTTTACAACGTTGGCTTGGACCAGAATAATTCATGATTTTAATGAGCGAACAAAACTCGGCTTCGTCAAAAGTCACTTACAAAATCGTCTGAAATTTTTGAAGCGCCAATTTCTCATGTACCAAACATTGGCTAACAAAAGCGGGTGGGGGTGGGACTACGAGCGCAACATTCCCACCACTGGTGATCCGAGTGATTGGGACACCGTGATTGCTGTACGTTAATACACATTTACTCTTTATAATTGCTCATAATATTTCATTTATATATTTTACTACTTAACTTTTTACCATACTTTGTGTAGGAAAATCTGGCTTATGAAAGATGTAAGGATAAAGCCTTCCCTGCATATCATGACATTGAGTTCTTGTCTGGAAAGACTACCGCAACGATGAGGCATAGATTTACAACGGGGATGCAATGTGAGGACGTTTGCAGTTCCTCCTCATCTTCCCCGAGCACAACAACACTTTTTGAACAAATTCAGAAAGCATTAGTAGGTGGCTCCGGACCTGGCCAAACTTCAGGTGCTCAACCAATCACTATGCCATGATCACCACGTAACGTTGATGTGAACGACATCACATCATGCTCACCAACACCTAGTCCTATCAAGAGGGGTAATCCTAATGTAAGTAGTGCCTCTGGTCATAACTCTTCTGGCAAGAGGCGTCGCTCGTCCCCTCCTTCACGCAAGACAACACCAACATCTAGCCGCAAGGCACGCGTTGATGGCACCCCTGATAGTATCCACGAGCTTGTAGAACTCGGTAAGAAGTGACTGGACATTGCCGAGTGTATGCTCCAACGAGAGCTTGAAGCGCGTCCTAAGGTGCACTCTATAGAGGATTGTATGGCACGATTAAATGATGTGCTTGGACTCTCTCTGGAAGCTATCCTCTCTGCGTGCGAAGCGCTCAAAGATGAGCGCAACAGATCCATCTTCATGTCCTTAAGCGGCGACATTCTATATATATGGATTGAGCGTCAAATCCAAATGCAATGCACGGCCACAGGACATAGGCCTGACGGACCTTGCTTTCCTCCTATCTAGATATCTCATTCCCACTGTGACTTTTTTTTGGGTTTTGCTGGTCTTGCTTAGAAAGTATACTTTTTTGAGGATTTTGGCGTGGATATGCAAGGCCTATGGCAAACTGTAGCCAATGTGTTTTATGTCCGTTATGTATATGGACTTGTTACTATCTATCCTGCTAGCACCCTGGCTTAACTCTGGATTCCTATTGCCCTACTAATCTTATATTTGTATCCTAGCTTTATGAAGGGCTTTTATGTAGTTGTTTATGCAGTTTTTTAAGTAATGTGTATCTTCAACTAGTCTATTCCTATACCACTGTGATGACTTTATTGCAGTTTTCGTACTTGCTTTGTTTGTATCGTGTCGCTTTTTAAAGGATTTGCAATCGTTTTTCAGTCTTGTGCTTTTTTTTGGCAATGATGCAGTTTAGGTGTGAATGGTAGGGAGGCAGAGGTTTACTTCACACTTTGCAGCCACCATTCCAACCTAAACTTTACACTCCTGAGCCCAGCATTATGCTGCTTTTTCTGCGGGTTAAATGACATCCTACTCGACCCTCGTACTTACTGGTTTTACCAGTTGTCGGTTTGCTTTCGTTATTTCTTTTTTTTTTTTTTTTTGTTTTTGTTCTATGCTTTTTAACTTTGTGATTTTCAATGTCCATATTAGTAAACTTTCTGCAATTATTTCAATAATATTTGGATGATAAGCCCTGCTAAGAATCTATGTTCATATTTTAGTGCTGATTATCGCTTACTGGAGGGGGCAGGTTTGTCGGAACAGGTAAGCATCTAGCATTCAGTTCAATCATCATTACTTCGAATATGAGCCTAGTCTAATATGTAGTGTACTGATTTTCCCATGCAACTTTCCGGTGAATCCATTGTGTAGAACACCTAGTGTTGGTGTCTGGCCCATGGTGCATCGAAGGGGTGCCACCGATGGACCTTGTGAGACTTTGATAGCGGAATTGGCCTTCGGCTGTAATTGCCGAATTTTAGAAAAGGTTTTGGGCCAATCTGAGGTTAGATTTGGATTCAGCGCGGAAAAACGCTTGAAAACGGCTATTTGCTTGTTGAATTTGGAGTCCGGATGACCAAATGCGGGCTTCCGGAAGATTTGGGGGAATTTCGGTGCATGGGGGTGACACGTGGACCGGCCCGTGCCACGTGGCGGCCTTTTATTGGCCGGCTCACGCGGCTGGGTCCACGCAGTGGCGCGGCGGTGCATGGACCGCGGCGGGTGGACGCGTGGCGTGCCCTGGTAGGCGGGCGCACGCGGCACGGCTCACTGGAATTGCGGGATTGCGGTGGACCGGGCGCATGACACGTGGCGGCTTGGGATTCGTCGGTCCACGTGGGCGCGGTCCACGGGTGCGCGGGGGAGGGCGCCTCGGTACTGTGCGCGCACGTGCGCGCACAGTGGCGCCAGGCGGGGCGGTCGGCCGCACTCGAGTGCGACACGTGTCGCCTCGGGATTGGCCGGCCGTACCTACCCCCGCTGACTGCGGGGGGCCACGTGGCGTGTGCGGGCCGCGGGGATCCGCTGTCCCCTGTTGTGGGGCGACGTGGCAGCACCTGGGGATTTCGGGCGCGTCGGACGGAACGCATGCAACCGGTTTCCGGGCGCAGTGCGCCCGAAACTTGCGCCCGGAAATCCGGATTTTTTTGTGTTGGGCTGGGCCTTTAAATAGCTCCCCCATTCGCCCCTTTAGCTTTTTTTGGGCTTCTTTTCACTGGGCTTACTTCACGGCGATTCCTCCTCTCTCAGAGCTCAACCCTTTGGAGAAGTTTGAAGATTTTTGGAGGCACGCATCCCGAGGTTCACCATTTTACGGCGCGGCGCGACGCTTGTTCTCCGGCGATCCTCTTCGCCCCTTCTCAGTGTTTGGACTCCTCCGACCCACCCCGACCTCGGAATTCGCCGATTCTTGCGCCGTTGGACTCACGACAGGTAGGGCTTCAACTCCTGTGTTTTATGGTTCCTCGATTTCCGTGCTTATCTTGGAGTTTTCTTAGCACCCATTTGACCCTTTTTCTTCGCGGACTTTTGGGACAGCACCGCAGTGTTCTTGCCATATCTTTTCACTCGGGCGTCAGAACGAGGCGATTCAAAAGGCAATTTTCATCTACGCTTCGCAAGGAGTCTCCTGGATTTTTCTCAGAATTTTCTGAATTTTACTCGAGGGTGAGAATCTCCTTTCTCTGTGGTTCCTTGTTACAGGAATTTAGTGCAGTTTGGAATTGGGGTGTACCCCTTGTCGGATTTTTATCTCAGCGTAGGAAACTCCAAATTGGGCGTGCAGGTACTCGTTTCGACGGGCTCGTCGCAAGGATCGCGATAGTATTTTTCTTGGATTTTTCTGGGCTGTATTCGCAGGTAAAAATTAGTGAATTGTGGACTGCTGGTTTGGGGGACAGATTCTGGAATTGTGGATGTTAAGCTTATGTATTTTTCCTTTGGGGTATTTTGTACAGATTGGTGGTGTGTTGGACTGATCTTGGACTTCGCCTTTGGGAATTTTGGAATAGCGCTCGAGGTGGGTGATGTTGAGAACCTCCTACTTGTGAATGTCACTAGGCCTATTGGAATGCCACGATTATGTGTTATTAAATATGAATGTATCTAGCATGCTTGCATGATATTAAGGTTCTTTTGCTAATACTTGCATTGTTAGCAGGCTACAAGTTAATAAGTGGTGTTTCCATGTTTAGATATGCAATTTAATTAGTTGGAATGAATGCTATAGCCATATCATATTGTGTGTTAAGGAAAGGTTTGGGCATGTGGTTAGAATGCATGTTGTAAAAGGGGTACTTGCTAGTTAATTGTGCATCTAAATTGTATCATGTATCGTATATCATGCCACGTGTACATCGGGGGGTCCAAACATTTAATGTTGTATATGTTAGAATAATTAAAAAGGGGTTTATCAAGTAAAGGACTTTGCATGCTTCAATGGTCATCTAGCTAGGCCACCTTTTTCTGCTACACATACATGCTGGAATTGACTTAGGAGAAACCATGCTTTCTATTCATTCTCCTGTAGTCTAGTTGTAGAGGATTGTGTAGTTCAGATGTTCAGAGTTGGGACAGTCGGGGATGGATGGTTGGGTGTTGCGGCAACCGCGGACTGTGGGCGGTTGACCGGCTTACTAGTATTATTATTATTGCATCAGATTGGAGGTGAGGGATCGGGCTTCTTTAGTGGATGGTCTTACCCACTCGTTTAGAGTCTTGATCCAGTCCTGCTACATCAGATACTTATGGTTACATATTTTTACTCGTGTGGGTCGCTCCCCTCGAGTGCCACTCCGGAGTAGGCTTAGGGCCGAGCCGTGTGCCGGTCGATTGAGTACTTTGAGGATCGTGCCGTGTGCCGATCAGATACTGGGTTCTCGAGTTGACAGTACAGCAGGCAGTACCAGTGTTGACTGGTGTATTGATTGGGTTTGGTTGGCCAGGTTTTGACATACTGATGCATACTTCTAGCAATCTTGACAGCTAGGTATTTTAGAGGCATACTAGGGGTAGCTTTATCATCAGTAGACTTACCTTTAGCATACTACCTTTATTTCATTTTCGCCTCTAGTAGTCCTAGTGGGTATTTCTGAGTTTGAGGTCTACCCACTAGGGGAGGCTACTGTTTTTATAGTAGTTCTCACCCCCACTGTTTTCTCTTTTCTTTTCCCCTTTGTTTTGTAGAGTCTTCTGCGGGAGTCGCGGGACCCTCTTCCCTGGATCGAGGTAAGAGGATCGTTGATTAGATAGCTGCTGCCCCGAGTTGGAGTTTGTAGTTTTGATGTATCCCCAGTACACTCAGACGGTTGTATTTTCCTTTTTTTTGGGTCTGGCTGCGGCCAGCTGGTTGTATATATTTCGTGAGCTGGGAGAGACACTTGTATATTTTTGAGAGCTTACTGTACTTTCATTTCCTGCATTTGTCTGAGTTGTATTAGTTTTAGTTTAGCTCTGTTTTATGCTCCTTTATTACTTGTTTTATATCTGAGCAGGTTATCAGCGCTTCGTGTACACGGGAAATTCCGTGTGCACGGCGGATCTGTGGACGGGCCCGGGTTCTGGTTTACACCCGGGGCGTGACAGATTAAGTTGGTATCAGAGCTTAGGGATAGGTCAGTTGGGACTTAGGAAACCCTAGGCTTGTGGCAGACCCTAGGAAGGCAGAGCGTGAGTGACGTGATATTGTGCGAAAGTCGGTAATTGGTTGTTAACTCTTCCTGTGAGTGGAGAGGGATTGGCATAGCCTATTTCTGGGGGACTATTATGTTGGCTGCAGACAACATAAGGTTACAGAAATAGGGGAATGCCCATGACTTTCGCGTGATTGGGTCGAGAGTGGTTTGGTTTACTGACCCGTGGATTTTGTGTGACAGGATGCCTCCTAGGCGGCAGATTCCTACTCGGGGTACTCCTACGCCCCCGGAGGAGCCGGAGCAGTCCGGGCCTTCCGAGATCAGTGAGCTGAGGGCCATGGTGGCCCAGTTGGCGGAGAGCCACCGCCGACAGGAGCAGAGGTTCGAGCAGTTGCTTACGCAGGTTGGGGCCCCTCCCCCTACTACTGTAGAGGCCCCTGTACCACCAGTTGTACCGCCGGCTATTCCATTAGTCCCTACGGCACCGTCGTCGAGCAGTGGGGCTCAGGGAGAGTTCAGGCCGTTGACCCCAGCGGAGGAGGAGGAGTTTGCTGACAAACTCGCCAAGTTCTGTAAGCGAGGACCACCTAGGTTCTCTGGGAGGAGCACTCACCCATCGGAGATAGGATCATGGCTGGCAGCAATGGAGAAGTTGTTCAGAGACTTCTTCATTGACCACAGGTTCAGAGTGCATATGGCTGTACATTGCCTAGAGGGGGATGCAGATGCTTGGTGGCGTCGGGTCGAGCCCTTGGAGTTTCAGATCACCCGACAGCTACCTTGGTCGGAGTTTAGACGGTTGATCCTTGACACTTATTTCTCCACGAGCGTGAAGAAAAAGCTTGAGGATGATTTGAAGAATCTCCAGCAGGGGGACAGGACGGTATGGGATTATTATCAGGAGTTTACGCAGTTGCTCAACTGCGTACCCTATGTTGCCAGGGATGGGCTGCACCAGGTGGAGCTGTTTGAGACAGGTTTGCGCCCCGAGATCTATACCTTGGTACACGCCCAGAGGCTTCAGACTTTATCAGAGGCAGTGGATCATGCACAGTGGGTCGAGAGGGGAGATCACGTCGTCGCTAGACGTGGGGGCTTGGCCGCTCAGAGTTCTGAGAGGAAGCGACCAATGCCAGATGAGGGGGGACAGGCCAGTTCATGGAGGCCGCCCCGACCCCCACCGCCGCAGTTTACGGGCCGTGGGCGTTCGGAGCGGCGAGGGTCTGGTGGATCCCAGAGACCCCCACAGCAGCAGCAGCAGCAGCAGCCCCAGCGACAGCAGCAGCATTCGCAGCAGCAGAGGTCGCAGTCGCGACAGCAGGGGTCACAGCGACAGCCACAGCGGCAGCAGCAGCAGCAGTCTCGGAGACCACAGCAGCAGTCCCGACAGTCCCAGTCGTCTGAGAGATGTGTCTTTTGTGGTGGGCCGCACTTTCCTAGCACTTGTGATCAGCGGTGGGGACGATGTTATATCTGTGGACAGTCTGGTCACATGCGAGCCACTTGCCCTTTTGCAGCGTCGACAGCTCCTTCCTCGGCATCAGCCCCTTCAGTGCCCCAGCAGCGGCCTTATGCTCCAGCGAGCAGGGCTCCTTCCTCCCACCCTGCAGATTACCGACCACCAGCTCAGAGCGGGCGAGTCTACGCCGCCCAGGTAGGGGACTCCACGGCAGCCGACCACGTGGTGGCAGGTATCACTTTACTTCTTGGTACTAGAGCTCGCACTTTATTTGATACCGGTGCATCACATTCTTTTATCAGTAGAGTATTTGCATCATCTCATGGACTAGTGTTAGGTCGGTTGCCACATGCAGTAGAGGTACAGATTCCTGATCATACATTGCATGTAGAGGAGTGTTGTTGGTCTTGCCCTGTTCAGATTGAGTCCTGGATCTTGCCAGCGGACCTTATGGTCCTTAGTGAGCTGCAAGATTACGACATTGTACTGGGGATGGATTGGCTGGCTCGCTATTTCGCGACGATTGATTGCGCCGCGAGGACTGTTACCTTTAGCGAGCCAGGCCAGGAGGTGTTCGTTTACAGGGGGTGCCAGAGTGCTTTCTTTGCCTCTGTGGTTTCGACCTCTCGTGCGAGGCAGATGATGCGCAGTGGATGCGTGGCCTTTTTGGCATCGGTGGTTAAGGAGCCTACGGCGGCACCGGGACTCACGGATATCCCTATTGTCCATGAGTACCCGGATGTTTTTCCTCCGGAGCTAGTTCATATGCCGCCGGATAGGGAGGTTGAGTTTTTGATTGACGTAGTTCCAGGAACTGCGCCAATCTCTAAGGCTCCTTACCGAATGGCACCGGCCGAGCTGCGGGAGTTAAAGGCGCAACTCCAGGATTTAATGGACAAGGGTTTTGTGAGGTCGAGTGTATCACCTTGGGGAGCGCCGGTGCTATTTGTGAAGAAGAAGGATGGTTCACTTCGACTGTGTGTGGATTACCGGGAGCTGAATAAAGTGACCATCAAGAACAAGTACCCTTTGCCGCGCATTGATGACTTATTCGACCAGCTGCAAGGGTCTTGTGTCTTCTCCAAGATTGATTTACAGTCTGGTTACCACCAATTGAAGGTGAAGGCCGAGGACATCCCAAAGACGGCATTCAGGTCGCGGTACGGGCATTATGAGTTCACCGTCATGCCTTTTGGACTGACAAATGCCCCTGCAGCTTTTATGGATTTGATGAACAGGATTTTTCGACCATACCTGGATCGGTTCGTCGTTGTTTTTATTGATGACATCCTAGTTTATTCCCGAAGCGATGGGGAGCACGAGGAGCATCTGAGGATTGTGCTACAACTTCTGAGAGAGAGAAAGTTGTATGCCAAGTTATCTAAGTGTGATTTCTGGCTTCGGGAGGTTGCCTTTTTGGGCCACGTGATTTCAGCCGCTGGAGTGGCAGTAGACCCGGCGAAGATCGAGGCAGTCCGGGATTGGCCCCGACCGACGACGGTATCAGAGGTCCGTAGTTTCATGGGCTTAGCAGGATATTACCGTCGGTTTGTGGAAGGTTTTGCGAAACTTTCCACACCCCTCACTCGTTTGACGCGAAAAGGGGTTAAGTTTATTTGGAGTGAGGACTGCCAGAGGAGCTTTGAGGAATTAAAGATCAGGTTGATGTCGGCTCCTATCCTTTCCCTCCCTGTTATGGGGAAAGGATACGTGATTTATAGTGATGCATCGCACAGTGGACTTGGTTGCGTGCTGATGCAGGATGGTAGGGTAATCGCTTACGCCTCTCGGCAACTGAAGGATTATGAAAAGAATTACCCTACCCATGATTTGGAGCTAGCTGCAGTGATTTTTGCACTAAAGTTGTGGCGCCACTACCTGTATGGGGAACACTGCGAGATTTACACCGACCACAAGAGCTTGAAATACCTGTTCACACAGAAGGAGCTCAACTTGAGGCAGCGTAGATGGTTGGAATTGTTGAAAGATTATGATGTAGACATTTTATACCACCCTGGCAAGGCCAACGTGGTTGCTGATGCCCTGAGCAGGAGAGCAGTACAGAGTCTATCTTTGAGGATCACCGATCAGGCGCCATTACTTGAGCAGATGAGGCGGTTAGAGCTCGAGGTTGTATCCCCTGGGGTCTCTGCTAGACTTATGTCTCTAGTCGTGCAGCCCACTCTGTTGGACAGGATTCGGGAGAGACAGAGTGAGGACCCCCACCTGGTGAGGATTCGAGAGCAGATGCAGACTGGTTTGATAGGGGACTTTTCAGTTGATGCTGCGGGAGTACTCCGGTACAGGGACCGAGCTTGCGTGCCTATGGATGCAGAGATTCGAGAGCAGATCTTGAGGGAGGCCCACTATACACCTTATACCATCCACCCTGGTGGGACTAAGATGTATAGGGATCTGAAGGCACAGTTTTGGTGGAATGGGATGAAAAGAGACATTGGGAGATTTGTAGCGCACTGTTTAACTTGTCAGCAAGTAAAGGCTGAGCATCGTGTACCTGCTGGCAAGTTGCAGAGTCTCCCAATCCCTGAATGGAAATGGGAACATGTTACGATGGATTTTGTCACTGGGTTGCCGAGAGCACAGACGGGAGCGGATGCTATCTGGGTAGTCGTGGACAGGCTTACCAAATCCGCTCACTTTTTACCGGTTCAGATGACTTGGCCGATGGAGCGACTGGCGCAGGTGTACTTGGCTGAGGTGGTTAGATTGCACGGGGTACCCGTTTCCATAGTATCAGATAGAGACCCGAGGTTTGTCTCGCATTTCTGGAGGAGTTTACAGACAGCCTTGGGGACGCAGCTCCGATTTAGTACAGCATTCCACCCACAGACCGATGGACAGTCAGAGCGTACTATTCAGACCCTCGAGGATATGTTGAGAGCATGCATTCTGGACTTTGGAGGAGGATGGTACCGACACTTGGGATTAGTTGAGTTTGCGTACAACAACAGCTATCAAGCGAGCATTCAGATGGCTCCGTTTGAAGCGTTGTATGGACGTAAGTGTCGGTCACCCCTTTATTGGAGTGACGTGGGTGAGAAGAAGACTTTGGGTCCTGATCTACTGTTAGAGGCAGAAGAAAAGGTCAGATTGATACGACGACACCTAGAGACCGCCCAGAGTCGACAGAGGAGTTATGCTGATACTCGACGGCGAGACTTAGAGTTTCAGGTGGGTGACCATGTTTTTCTGAAAGTCTCGCCTTCGAAGGGGATTCGGAGATTTGGTATTCGTGGGAAACTGAGCCCTCGTTACATTGGACCTTTTGAGGTGTTGGAGCGCTTAGGGCCAGTTGCCTACAGGCTTGCGCTTCCTCCCAGGCTTTCAGGTGTTCACAATGTGTTTCATGTATCGACGCTGAGGAGGTATGTTCCTGACCCGTCCCATGTCATCGATTTCACCCCATTGGAGGTTGCTGAGGACCTGAGCTATGTTGAGCGGCCGTTGAGGATCTTGGACCGCGAGGTTAGGGAGTTGCGCAGCCGAGCCATCCCTTATGTGAAGATCCTCTGGAGCAGTCATGACGAGCGCGAGGCTACCTGGGAGTTGGAGTCAGCGATGATGGATGCTCACCCCCACTTGTTTGAGGCCGCTACCTGAGGTATGACTTTTGTTTCGAGGACGAAACTTTTTCTTGTAGGGGAGGATGTAGTGTACTGATTTTCCCATGCAACTTTCCGGTGAATCCATTGTGTAGAACACCTAGTGTTGGTGTCTGGCCCATGGTGCATCGAAGGGGTGCCACCGATGGACCTTGTGAGACTTTGATAGCGGAATTGGCCTTCGGCTGTAATTGCCGAATTTTAGAAAAGGTTTTGGGCCAATCTGAGGTTAGATTTGGATTCAGCGCGGAAAAACGCTTGAAAACGGCTATTTGCTTGTTGAATTTGGAGTCCGGATGACCAAATGCGGGCTTCCGGAAGATTTGGGGGAATTTCGGTGCATGGGGGTGACACGTGGACCGGCCCGTGCCACGTGGCGGCCTTTTATTGGCCGGCTCACGCGGCTGGGTCCACGCAGTGGCGCGGCGGTGCATGGACCGCGGCGGGTGGACGCGTGGCGTGCCCTGGTAGGCGGGCGCACGCGGCACGGCTCACTGGAATTGCGGGATTGCGGTGGACCGGGCGCATGACACGTGGCGGCTTGGGATTCGTCGGTCCACGTGGGCGCGGTCCACGGGTGCGCGGGGGAGGGCGCCTCGGTACTGTGCGCGCACGTGCGCGCACAGTGGCGCCAGGCGGGGCGGTCGGCCGCACTCGAGTGCGACACGTGTCGCCTCGGGATTGGCCGGCCGTACCTACCCCCGCTGACTGCGGGGGGCCACGTGGCGTGTGCGGGCCGCGGGGATCCGCTGTCCCCTGTTGTGGGGCGACGTGGCAGCACCTGGGGATTTCGGGCGCGTCGGACGGAACGCATGCAACCGGTTTCCGGGCGCAGTGCGCCCGAAACTTGCGCCCGGAAATCCGGATTTTTTTGTGTTGGGCTGGGCCTTTAAATAGCTCCCCCATTCGCCCCTTTAGCTTTTTTTGGGCTTCTTTTCACTGGGCTTCCTTCACGGCGATTCCTCCTCTCTCAGAGCTCAACCCTTTGGAGAAGTTTGAAGATTTTTGGAGGCACGCATCCCGAGGTTCACCATTTTACGGCGCGGCGCGACGCTTGTTCTCCGGCGATCCTCTTCGCCCCTTCTCAGTGTTTGGACTCCTCCGACCCACCCCGACCTCGGAATTCGCCGATTCTTGCGCCGTTGGACTCACGACAGGTAGGGCTTCAACTCCTGTGTTTTATGGTTCCTCGATTTCCGTGCTGATCTTGGAGTTTTCTTAGCACCCATTTGACCCTTTTTCTTCGCGGACTTTTGGGACAGCACCGCAGTGTTCTTGCCATATCTTTTCACTCGGGCGTCGGAATGAGGCGATTCAAAAGGCAATTTTCATCTACGCTTCGCAAGGAGTCTCCTGGATTTTTCTCAGAATTTTCTGAATTTTACTCGAGGGTGAGAATCTCCTTTCTCTGTGGTTCCTTGTTACAGGAATTTAGTGCAGTTTGGAATTGGGGTGTACCCCTTGTCGGATTTTTATCTCAGCGTAGGAAACTCCAAATTGGGCGTGCAGGTACTCGTTTCGACGGGCTCGTCGCAAGGATCGCGATAGTATTTTTCTTGGATTTTTCTGGGCTGTATTCGCAGGTAAAAATTAGTGAATTGTGGACTGCTGGTTTGGGGGACAGATTCTGGAATTGTGGATGTTAAGCTTATGTATTTTTCCTTTGGGGTATTTTGTACAGATTGGTGGTGTGTTGGACTGATCTTGGACTTCGCCTTTGGGAATTTTGGAATAGCGCTCGAGGTGGGTGATGTTGAGAACCTCCTACTTGTGAATGTCACTAGGCCTATTGGAATGCCACGATTATGTGTTATTAAATATGAATGTATCTAGCATGCTTGCATGATATTAAGGTTCTTTTGCTAATACTTGCATTGTTAGCAGGCTACAAGTTAATAAGTGGTGTTTCCATGTTTAGATATGCAATTTAATTAGTTGGAATGAATGCTATAGCCATATCATATTGTGTGTTAAGGAAAGGTTTGGGCATGTGGTTAGAATGCATGTTGTAAAAGGGGTACTTGCTAGTTAATTGTGCATCTAAATTGTATCATGTATCGTATATCATGCCACGTGTACATCGGGGGGTCCAAACATTTAATGTTGTATATGTTAGAATAATTAAAAAGGGGTTTATCAAGTAAAGGACTTTGCATGCTTCAATGGTCATCTAGCTAGGCCACCTTTTTCTGCTACACATACATACTGGAATTGACTTAGGAGAAACCATGCTTTCTATTCATTCTCCTGTAGTCTAGTTGTAGAGGATTGTGTAGTTCAGATGTTCAGAGTTGGGACAGTCGGGGATGGATGGTTGGGTGTTGCGGCAACCGCGGACTGTGGGCGGTTGACCGGCTTACTAGTATTATTATTATTGCATCAGATTGGAGGTGAGGGATCGGGCTTCTTTAGTGGATGGTCTTACCCACTCGTTTAGAGTCTTGATCCAGTCCTGCTACATCAGATACTTATGGTTACATATTTTTACTCGTGTGGGTCGCTCCCCTCGAGTGCCACTCCGGAGTAGGCTTAGGGCCGAGCCATGTGCCGGTCGATTGAGTACTTTGAGGATCGTGCCGTGTGCCGATCAGATACTGGGTTCTCGAGTTGACAGTACAGCAGGCAGTACCAGTGTTGACTGGTGTATTGATTGGGTTTGGTTGGCCAGGTTTTGACATACTGATGCATACTTCTAGCAATCTTGACAGCTAGGTATTTTAGAGGCATACTAGGGGTAGCTTTATCATCAGTAGACTTACCTTTAGCATACTACCTTTATTTCATTTTCGCCTCTAGTAGTCCTAGTGGGTATTTCTGAGTTTGAGGTCTACCCACTAGGGGAGGCTACTGTTTTTATAGTAGTTCTCACCCCCACTGTTTTCTCTTTTCTTTTCCCCTTTGTTTTGTAGAGTCTTCTGCGGGAGTCGCGGGACCCTCTTCCCTGGATCGAGGTAAGAGGATCGTTGATTAGATAGCTGCTGCCCCGAGTTGGAGTTTGTAGTTTTGATGTATCCCCAGTACACTCAGACGGTTGTATTTTCCTTTTTTTTGGGTCTGGCTGCGGCCAGCTGGTTGTATATATTTCGTGAGCTGGGAGAGACACTTGTATATTTTTGAGAGCTTACTGTACTTTCATTTCCTGCATTTGTCTGAGTTGTATTAGTTTTAGTTTAGCTCTGTTTTATGCTCCTTTATTACTTGTTTTATATCTGAGCAGGTTATCAGCGCTTCGTGTACACGGGAAATTCCGTGTGCACGGCGGATCTGTGGACGGGCCCGGGTTCTGGTTTACACCCGGGGCGTGACATAATATGCCTTTGCTCCTCTACACTGTGACTTTTATGCTACTTTTATAATTTCACCTTTAACAATATTTCTCTACTGCTTCTAGCTTCAACTGATCTTGTCACTGCATCTACTTTAATGAATTTCTACATGTTTAGTATTATCTGGTTTTATGTCTGCTCTTTGGGGTTTGGCTCAGATTCATTCCAGCATGTTTCATTCTAGTACATGTATGCGTAGATTTACACATTGCTCTAATGTTCTCCGTTCACTGGGGTTTACTTCTAACATGTGCCTATTCTAATGTGCCTTTACTCCTCTACATTGTGACTTTAATGCAAGTTTTTGTACCTTACTTTTTACTTTCACTCTCTATTGCCTCTTGCTTCAACTAGTGGATTACAGATAGGCATTTACTAGCCTGATGTTATCATTGCATCTAGTTTAATGGCTTTCTACATTGTTAGTATTATCTGCTTTCATGTTCTCTGTTCTACCTTGGGATCATGTTACTTACCTGCAACAATAGTCATAGCTTATACTTTTCATGCCTCTATTATGCTACTCTCTCAGTTTGAACACTTCTCACCTGCTTATACCTGCATCTAGTTTAGTGACTTTAGACATGGTAAGTATAATATGGTTTCATGAATGCTCATTGGGGTTTTTGCACAGCCTCATTCATGCAAGTTTCAAGGTTCATTCCATTGAAACATGCAGGAATGTTGACTGCTACACAGTTGCAAGGTTCATTCCTTTTGGAATTATGTTACAGTGGTGCTTAGCTTCATTCCTTCTTATTTTTCACATATTCTGCCATATGGTGACTCCTACATATCTTGGTTTCTGCCTCTATTGTACTAATCTCTCATAGCTTATAGTTTTCATGAAAAGTATGCTAGCATCTCAGTTTGTACATTTCTCTACTGCTTCTACCTATCACTAGCAGAATGCTGTTAGTTTACTGCATTCTTCTTCATGCTTTGTCTGTCACGCCCCGGGTGGAAACCAGAACCCGGGCTCGCCAACAGATCCACTGTGCACACGGAATTTTCCATGTACACGAAGCGTCGGTAACCTGCTCAGATATAAGATATACAATAAAAGAGCATAATACAGAGCTAAACTAAAAAAAACTACATAATATCTCAGACTGGAAATATGATACAAGCGAAAATATCCCAGCTCACCAAAATAATACAACCAACTGGCTAAAACCAGACCCAAAATAAAAGAAAAATACAACAGTCTGAGTGGAGGGTACAACATCTGTCTAACAGCAACTCTCAGCCTCACAGGAAATCTATCTACTCAGCGATCCCCTTAGCTTGATCAGCTGCCAATGGCCCAGCAGCTCCCGCAGAAGACTATGCAAAACAAAGGAAAGAAAAAGAAAAAAACAACAATGGGGGTGAGAACCACTAGTAAACCAGTAGCCTCCCCCTGTGGGTAAAGCCTCAAACTCCGACGTACCCACTAAGTCTACCAGAGGCAAGGAAAAATGTGAAGTGGTAAGGTAAATAAGCTGCTGAACAGGAAAACTACCACTAGTATGCCTCTAAATGCAGTGCCGAAAGGAATGACTGTATATATGCATCAGAAAACAGTATCTGTCCAAATAAACCCAATCTAGCCACCAGTAAAAACCGTACTGCCTGCTCTGCCGGCCACATCGGGTATGCCACTGTCGCAATACACCGATGCAAAAGCGGGATCAGCACACATGGCTCGAATCCCAATAAGTAACAAACCAGCACACATGGCTCGGTCATAAGCCTACATCCGGAGTGGCACTCGAGGGGAGCGACACACACGAGTAAAGTAACCAATATCTCACAAGTATCATAATATAGCAGGACTGGATCATGACTATGCTCAAGTGGGAAAAATCCATCCACTAAAGAAACCCCGATCTCCCAATCTGATGCAAAAGTAAACACCCGGTCAACCGCCTACTGTCCGCGGTCGCCGCGACACCTCACAAGTCCAAAATCTGATAAAATAGACAATATCCGGTCAACCACCTACTATCCGCGGTTGCCGCAATCCCCCACAAATTCATAATCAAGTACAACCTATCCCAGACTCCAAGGTCCCGACTACACTATCCCCAAACCCCTTCTCGAACTCGAGCAACATGAATCAAAAGTGTGAGGACCCGGATCTCCGCAGAGTGTTTGCTGTGTGTTTGGGGACTTCTGGAGACCTATGGTGTATGTTAGAGGTGTTTGCGTGCAAATCGAACCCCAATTTTGGACCCGGCACGAAGAACGGATCAAGTTTGCTTCTCCGGAAATTTTCGGCAAATTTTGGAGGTGAAATTTGGCAAAACGGACATCGGATTTGGATTCAGCGCGCGAAAACGATGAGAATGGACTTTTTACTTGTGTTTTTCGGAGCCCGGATGCGAAAACACAGTTTTCGAGGTGTGGGTATACTGTTCCGGCGGCCGGAGAGGCGCCGGCGGCGGCGGGGCGCGGCGGCCGGCTGAGGCGCAGCCGCTCGGTCCACCGCGGAAACGTGCACCCGGGCGCGGGACACGTGGCGGCTCCCGGTTGGCCGGCGCAGTAGGCGCGGTCCACGGGAAAAGCGCGGGTGTACGGTGGACCGGAGGGTGACACGTGGCAGCGTGTGGTTGGTGCGGTGTAGCGCGCTCGATCCACGGAGCGGGCAGGGGTGGCCTCGGGGCGCGTGCCTGGCAGGGGCGCAGGCGGCGGCGCAGGCGAGCGTTGACCGTGTTTCCCGCGCGAGTGCGCGCCACGCGTCGGCGTCCGCGGTGGCCACGCGTCGTTCGGTGGATGGCCGGATCGGCTGTCCGCTGTTTGGCGGGTGACGTGGCGGAACCGGGTAGTTTCGGGCGCTCCGCGAGGCAGTGGACCGCGGCACTGTTGGCGCCCAAAATCTTTCGGGCGCCCGGAACCAAGCACACAAACGGTATTATTTGATTTGTTTTTGTGCCCTATTTAAGGACCCGAGCCGTCTTCTTCTTCCTTTTTTCCGCGTTTCGGAGCCTCCCCTCACCTCGGACCCCTTAGCAAATTTGCTCCCCGCGCTGTGGTGCATCCACCTGAGGATTTCTGAGATTTTACGTGGCACACTTCCTGAGGTTTCAATTTCTTTGGTGCGTCGCGACGTTCCTTCGCCGGTGTTTCCTCCCGTCGCGTTTCGGTGCGCGAGCTCCCCCGGCCTACTCCGACCACCTTTTCGAGCAATTCTTTCGCCGTTGGATCCGCGACAGGTAGGGCTACGATCTTGGTATCTTCAGCATCCCTTAGTTTCGACTTTTTCTTGGAGTTTTTCCATGCTTACTGGGACCCTTTGTTTGCTATGAGGATTTCGGGGACTGCAGGTTGTTTTGTGGATTTCTCCGTGCTCGAGCATCGGATTGAGGCGTGCCTCTACACTTTTTGTATCTACTCGTCGCGAGGATTATCGCCGTATTTTTTTGGGATTTTTCTGAGGCTTGCCCGGAGGTATATTTCTCCCTTTATCTGTGCATGGGTTTACAGTTGTGTTGTTGTGAGGTTTTGCGCACCCTGTGTTGTGGAATTTGTAACTCGGCCTACGGGGCTCGGATTGGGACGTGCAGGTACTTGTTTCGAAGGTCTCGACGCGACGATCGCAGCAATATTTTTGTCGGATTTTTCGGAGCCCTTTCTGCAGGTGAATATTTTGCATCTTTGGGACTGTTCTGCAGGTTGTGTATACTTGGTAGATTTTTGGAATAAAGTGTAACTGTGGACCTTGTGTTGTACCCAGGAGGGTTTGCGGGTTTTGCTGCACCCGTTGGATCTGGAGATATTTGTTCTTTGGTATTCTCAGCTGTGGGACTTTGGACAGTTTAGCGCTTCAGGTGGGTTGCCTCGCCTCCAAAACCAGTGGATTTCCTACTAATTCTATAATATAGGAACATGCATGTATGAGATGGATTAGGATGCATGTTAGAGAGGGAGATGTTATCTTTCCTGTATCATGTTTGATATCTTGTTAGTTGCTATTTCCGGATCCTGCTTAAGTTAAACTCAATACTATTATTGGAACTTGACCTAGCACCCAGTCATATGTTGCATGTGTAACCAGACTAGTAGAAAACCCTCATCTGGGCTAGGTTTATTTATGCTTTAGACATCCACACTGTTCTTCTATTCCTGGACATAGTGTCTTCCTCGCCCGGGTAGTGGGCCGAGTGGTCGAGTTTCTTCTTAATGTGGGATGCATATTACACTCGTGCTTGGGAGCAGAGTGGTGTCTGGTAGTTGTAGCCTGTCTTTTATTTATGGCGGGAGCCGTTTGGGTAGACGGTGGTCCCGAGATGTCGTGTTCTTCGATTTGGGTGTCGCTACAGTGGTAGTGGCAGTAGTGTACCAGTGACAGCAGGACCTTGAACCCATAATCTTTTTGGACACACACATGATTTTAGTCAACCAATGTTTTCTTCCAAGCATCGTAGGGTCGCCTGAGTCTGTTCTTGTTTGATTGGACGAAGGCATTAGCTCTTCGAGGTTTGGATATAAAACTGGTTTTCAAATTGTTTTCCTAAAAAGAACTAAAAATCATTAAAAATGGATTTCTCTCAGATCAAATGGCTTTCAGTAACAAAGTCACCTTTTCCTATAAACTTACCCACTCGAGATGATTCGAGTGGTCTGGGTTCTAAGGGCTGCCTTTTTTCTGGGTCGAGAACAACGAGGGGCTATGCTTAGAGCCTGTTCTTGTTTGATAGGGTTGTAGGTTCTAGTCTTTCGGGGTTCTCGGACCCATCATTGTTGCCGGTTGTGGAGTATACCCGGCTAGTGAGTTGCATGTTGAGCTGTTATTCTAGGGGCCTGTTCTGTTTCTGTTTCGGGACGAAAGCTATGGGGACCGTACCTGGAACCTGTTCTTGTTTGATAGGGTTGTAGGTGTTGGTCCTTTGAAACTTTCGGGCCTGGTTGGTTTCCTCCGCATGTTTTATCGAGGGAGTTGTTTTCCCGAACTGTAAGGGAGTCGAGAACATCGATAGGCGGAGCCTGGAGTCTGTTCTTGTTTGATAGGGTTCTAGGCACCGACTTATCGGGGTTTCCGAACCCTTATGGTGTCGGTCTGTGTTGTGTCGTTATGGGTTGGTGTTCTGTTTCGGGAGCCGTTGGGTTGACGACAGTCCTAGCTGTTGGATATTTCCAGCTAGTGAGTTAAAGATGTGGTGTTGGTTTTTGTCGATCTTGTTGATCGGGGATTTGGACTATAGCCTGCATGAGCCACATTGAGCTCGACAGAGATGCGCTAATACTTTCCTCGGTGGGGTCGCGCCCCTCGAGTGCCACTCCGGAGTTGGGCCTGTTACTTTGCTATCGCGACTTGTCGACGCAGTCCCTCTGGCTGGGCCAGTTTTGGCAGTCACGGGCACCCTACGGTAGACCCGTCTTCTTGTGGATGTGCGGCAGTAGGTGGGCGCAGGTTTGACTGGACCCTATGCGGTAGTCAGTGTAGATTGGGTGATTATATTTGAGAGTTAGTAGAAGCATCATGTTTCCATCTGTTCCACTTCTTGAGCATTTAGATAGAGGCATAGTAGCTGTAGAGTTATCTTCCAGCTCTTTCCTTTCAGTATTACATTTGTTACTTCTTGCCTATAGTAGACTTAGTGGGCAGACCGTCGGGCTTGTTGGCGGCACCCACTGAGAACTACTGTGGGATGTAGTTCTCACACCCGCCGTGGTGTTTTTTTTCCTAGGGACCTCTACTCCGGTTCCTGCTGCTCCAGTTGCTGATCCTGCTGATCGAGGTGAGGGAGTCGCGAGATAGATCCCTACCAGTCTTCTTCCTGAGAGAGTAGATGTACCCCCTTTTTATTTTTGAGAGTTTTATTTTGAGAGACCTTTGTAGTGAGGTTCAGACTTGTACCTTTTTTGTTTCTGTTGAGGGACTTTTGTATTTATTTTATTTATAGCAGTTTATTTTCCAGCTATGATATCTGTTTAGTGTAGTATCTTTCTTTTGCAGGTTAGTCGCTTCGTCTATACGGGGCTTCCCGTATGGGCGGCGGATCTGTTGGCGAGCCCGGGTCGCAGTTTCGATGCCGAGGCGTGACAAAAAGTCTAAATAAAAAGGAGAAAAGAAACAATCATGGTTTCTCCAATATGATAGTGTAGCAATAAATAGTGGTCTATCTAGATATCCATACAATCATGCAAATGTCCTCATGAAAGATAAAAGAGTGTATCAAATAGTAGCTCCACATAGATATAACCATCATGTCAACATCACTAACCGACTACATATGTCTATAATCCATGATCCATAATAAATCATCAAAGTAGCATTCACATATAAATATGTCCTCCTATTCCATCTAATCATCCATTTTCATGAAAGGCTAAGTGCCAACATGGCATGCTAACATATCACCATCATAGTATATCAATCCCACAAAAATAGGTCAATGATTAATCAGGATAATTTATTTAAGCATGATTTTCAATGGGGTGCCAAATAAATTAGGGGTCTCTCTAATAGTCCTAGTGAGTAAATCGCAGTAAGAGGTAAGCAACAACCACCCACCTGGTACACGCAACTCCCCAAACTGTAAAAGATCTCCCAGCAGTCCAGAAACTGTCCTCGGAACTCTAGAATCTGCGAATAACTGCAAAATAACCGAACCCGACGTTACTGGGCCTTTCTCGGAAAACACTGTTTGCTGTTTGCAAAACAGCACAGAAAAAGTGCAATTTTCACCTATTTGCAGTCCTCAGAAAAATCCAGAAAAATTACAGCTGCGATCCTTGGGATGAGTAGATCCAAAACGAGTATTATACACCTTGATCCGATGCTCGTAGCCCAAGATAGAAAATAAACAAGCCTATGCTGTCCAGAAAATCCATCACAGAAAATAGGGTCAAATGATGCCTTGGGAACCATGCCAAAAGTTCGAAACAGAGCAAAGTGATCAACATGAAAGTCGAAGCCTTACCTCTTAGGAACACACTGTCACAGAAATCGCCCAAAAATTTCTCCTGGTTTGCGCACGGGAATTTTCCGACTGAACTGCGATGGAAACGAGCCGAAAATGGAAATCGTCGAAGCGCGCCGCATCGCAGAGAACTCGCTGTCGGCAACTCCAAAAATTCCGAAACTTCCTGGAGTGATGGAGGACAGAGAGAGGAACAAGTTCACTTCAGGACTCCCTCAGTTTCTCTCTCTAAAACTCGGGAAAAACCAGAAAATGGGGAAAGAAAACACTGAGCGTTGTCCAAAATCCCAGGCTGTGCACAAGGGTCCCAAAGATGGCTTAAAAATTCTAATAAAACTCAAGATTTAGCCAAAGTGTTGAATACCAAAGTTGTAGATCTACCTCTTGTGAAGATGCAGAACCAAAAATTAGGCCAAAGCTCCAAGGGATGAGCTCTGTGGAGATCCTGCACTGAAATGCGACGAAAATGGTTGAAATCAGCTTCAAAGGGTTCATCCACCCTTGCACAGCTACGGGCACCCACAGCACACCCCAAATCCGAAAACTGGTGAAAGAAAAGAAGAAGGAGATGTGGAAGCTCTGGAAAAATCAGAGAATTTGGCCAGATTTCAAAAGTCCAAAAATGGGAGAGAAATGGGCTATTTATAGGCCAAAAGCTGCTCTGCCAAAAGGGTTCTGCGGACAATTTAGAGTCAGCATAGCCGGCGCAACAGGGAAGAGAGAGAGAGACGGGACACGCGGCAGCGATCCACGCGCGCCCGCCCGCGATCCAGCGCACCGCGTTGCGCCACGTGGCGCAACGCGATTGGGCACGGCTCCGCCAATCACGGGGCGGCGCGTGGCCGCCCGCCGGCAGGCGCACGCGTGCCGCCCAATCCGCGTGCCCCCACGCGCCCGTGTCGGGCCAATCGCAGCCCGACACATGGCGGTGCAAAAATTGCTTGCGCCCGGTGCACCCGCATGGTCCCGTGGACCGGCCCACTTAAAATAGGCCCGTTTTAGTCCAAATGGCCTATTTTAGCTATTTTCGCGCGCTGAGTCCGTTTTTCGCGTCCGTTTGTCGCGTTACGGACCCGATACACCAATAATAGATGTTTTCTCACCACGGATCACCCGATCAAGTATACGGGGAATCGGGTCACCACATTGTCTACAACACATTATTTTGTACACTGTTGGCAAACATCAATTGATAATGGTTGCTGCTACTTGAAGGAATGGAAACATTTTTAACTTACTGCCTGTCTCTGAGCTGCTTTTGTACTGTGCTAATGAACTTCCACTCTGCTGATGCCTTCTGCTACTGCCTTCTGCTACTACAATGTGGGCTAGTTGGAATTGTGAATATGGCGATGATGCGTAATCGGGTTAGAGGTGATCATGATAGGGTGGCAATGCTCTATCGCGTTGCAGCCATCATATTCTCATCAACCCTTTTATAACTGAGCCTACACTATATCATAAAACATACAAATGGCGATTATGCACTGTGACTTTTGTTACGGCATTTTGGTGTTGGCATATTTCGTGAGTCAAGTCAGTGAGTTGAGTCGGAGTCTTAAAGGGATCAAATTGTCAATCAGCAATCAAAGACTTAGAAAAGATTCAACAAGAGCTCAAGTTGACACTCAGTGTCTTGAGTCTTGAAGATTGAAGTTGAAGAATTGTGGATCAGTTACATCAATCTCAAGAAGAAAGTATTCAAGAGGATCAGGTATGTTTAACTAAATAATTGTGGTGATCCGAATACTTTCTTATAGTGTAGAAACACTTGGATGAACTTTTAATTGCATAATAATCAAAAACTGGTGTTCGGACTTGTTCAGGATCCGGATCAGAGCCAACGATCCGGATCCCGAAGGTTGTTGCTTCATACAAGACTTCGATCCGGATCCATGCAATTTCCAATCCAGATCCCGAATGTTAAGTTTTCTGTTTTGTATGAACGATCCGGATCGGGCAATGCGATCCGGATCCCGAACCATGGTATTTCTGGAATCGTCAATCTCGTTACGACGATCCGGATCGCAGTAAATCCGATCCGGATCGCCGTCCTGAAAATTTCCAGATAAGGTAAGTTTTTGATTCTTATCTCTTTCCAAAGGTTTCTAAACTATAAATAGACACTTAGGGTTTCTCAAAAACGTGGGAGCTACGGCCGATCAATTTATAAAACACTTGAGAGCAACCCTAGAGGCTAGGTTTTTATCGATCTTCTTCATAGCCTCTTTTAGGTCAATTCGATGGTTCCTTCAAGAACATATCTTTGGTCGAATTGATCTAATCTTTGCTTAGAGATTTCTTCTACGGTTCTTCATTGATAATCTAAGCAAAGGATCACCATCGAAGTCAATATTCTTATCGACTGAGTTTGCGTCGTGGATTCGACGTGGCATCGTGGATTCGGTGTGCTAAAGGCGTTTCGTGGATTCGAAGCGTGCGTTCGTGGATTCGAACATGAGCAGTGGACGGGCAAAACGGTGGAGCGCGAGGTCCAAGAAATTGAAGGAGGGGTTAAATCCGTGGAGACGGTAATCACCTTGTTATTCTTCTTTTCTTAGGGATTGTTATTGCGTGGATATCCAACCGGTCAGCGCAAGGTCCGAAGAAGCTGAAGGAGGGGTTTGAGTCCGTGGAGTCGGTAATCACCTTGTTATTCTTCTATTCTTAGTGGATTGTTATTGCGTGTTGGTCCCGTGGTTTTTCTCCTGGATTGGAGTTTCCACGTATATCTCGGTGTGCTGTTTTTATTTTCCGCATTGGTTTTTATTTTGCACTGAGATTGAGTTTTTAAGTAATACACCTATTCACCCCCCCTCTAGTTGTTTGATAGTACCTATTTAGATCCTTTGGGATTCATAACTCTACAATTGGTATCAGAGCGGGTTTTAGGTTTATCTATCATGATGGGTGAAAGTGGTAATATTTATAGACCTCCTCTTTTTGATGGGACTAATTATGCTTATTGGAAAGTGCGGATAAGAGCTTTTCTCATCGCAATTGATGAGCGAGTATGGCAATCCGTGGAATGCGGTTGGGTGCATCCTGTTGAGGAAGTAGGAAATTCTACTACCCCAAAACCTCGCTCTAGATGGTCCAAAGAGGAATTTGAAAGATCTTCTTACAATGGGAAAGGTATGAACGCTTTATTTAACTCTCTTTCCTCGACTGAATTTACAAGAATTTCCGCATGTGAAACCGCGAAGGAAATTTGGGATATTCTCAAAATTACACATGAGGGTACTAATCTTGTAAAAATTCAAAAGCTCCAGATGCTTACAAGTCAATTTGACTCTATTCATATGGAAGAGCATGAATTGTTTACAGATTATTACACTAGACTTCAAGATGTAATTAATACATGTGCTAATCTAGGAGAAAAGATCCCGGAGTCGAAAATTGTAAGAAAGATACTTCGGACTCTTCCGGAACGGTTTAGGGCAAAGGTTACCGCCATTGAAACCGTTAGTCATCCGGATGAGATGAGTGTTGAGGAATTAGTAGGTGCTTTGCAAACTTATGAATTGACTTTTCCTACTAATCAAGTTTCTTCCAAGTCTTCTTCTAAGCTTACAGGTATTGCATTCAAATCCACAAAGAAAGAAGATAGCGAATCGAGTTCCGACGATGAAATCTCTTTTGCCGATTTTGAAGAACAATTGGCGCGGATCACAAAGAAATTTCGTCGGAAATTTTGGAAGAATCGAACCGATGGATCTTCATCCACGAAACCATCTAAAGGATCATCGGGTTCTAAATCCTCTAACCTCAAATTCCTTGCAAAACCTTCTAAGGAAAAAGATGAATTCGAAGGGGAAATCCGATGTTATAGATGCAAAGGCTACGGCCATATTTCAACGGATTGTCCTACTCCGAAATTATATAAAAAGAAGGCTTTGCAAGCGAAAACTTGGGACGATTTTACTTCTAATGAATCAACCTCAAGTAAAGAGGAAAAAATCGTTGCTTCTCATGCCTCTCATTTTCCCTCTTCTAATAATTGTTTATCATCATTAGTCACTAACTCTACTCCTTTGATTTTGTATGAAACATCAACAACCGGCGGAGAGTCATCAAGTGAGGGGGAGTCGGACGAGGAAGAACTCGTTGAGGCATATCAACAACTTCTTGCGGAATCTAAGAAGATGGCCAAACATATCAAGAAGTTGAGAAAGCAACGACTTGAAGATCAAGACGAGAATCAAGCTTTAAAGATAAAACTTCATGATCTCGAGGAGGAACAAGGACGTTTATTGAATAACAATAAAATCCTCCAAGAAAAGCTAAACCAATCGGAGACAAACGCTAAATCATATACGGACAAGATTGGTTTTCTAGAAAAACAGTTTGAGGAGATTCATGTCACCAACCAAGCTTTAACCAAGCAAGTTCATGAACTTAAATCCGACATACAAAGGCTTTCAACTGGTTCCAAGAAACTTGATTGTATGTCCGGATTAGGTCAA
The DNA here is from genome assembly GCA_029204045.2 of Tillandsia leiboldiana. Classification (NCBI taxonomy): domain Eukaryota; kingdom Viridiplantae; phylum Streptophyta; class Magnoliopsida; order Poales; family Bromeliaceae; genus Tillandsia; species Tillandsia leiboldiana. The sequence continues at coordinate 10,671,284 of CM055077.1, read as the reverse complement.
TCAAGCAAGGTTGGTTTGGGATTTAAAAAGAACCAAACTGTGAAGGCTTCAAGTTCCACAACTAAATTGAAAGGAAGAACTTGTCACCTATGTGGACTTGAAGGACATTTGGTGAAGGATTGCCCGAAAAAGAGAAAGAAGAATTCTTCGGCAACTTCATCTACGGAGCGAACTCAACGGAATCAAAAGACACATCAAGTCAAAGGAGTTCACTCAACCCACCAAAGGTCCGAGCCACAACATCAATCATACAAGTGGATCATTGCGAGGCAAAGACCTAAGGTGGACCAACAGTCAAAGCGGACAACCCCCGGCCACAACGAATCAAGACAACCCAAAATCCAGCGATTTTGGATTCGGAAAGGTGATATCTTTCCTTGTCTTAAGTTCTAAATAGCTTATGACTGTATGTAATGCTTTGATTGGTTTTCCCTTCATATCTTTCTTAATCTTTGCATTACATGTTTTTCAATGCTCTTCGTTTTTATACTTTGTTTTTGAACAAAAGGGTTTTTAATGAACAAGTGCATTGAATAAAAAGGGTTTCACTTTTATTCACTCCAATTTAATTTTATATGGATTATCAACTTTACTCCATAATCATAATCTTGAAGATACTTCATTATAGGAGTTTTTGATATTATAAGCATCAAATTTTAGAAATCATGTGTGATCTTTAGATGCTTAATCTATCTCGGTTGTGTGAGTTCATTGTGATAAACGTGAGACAACCGATAGACTAAAATTTGGGATTTAATTCTTTCACGTAAGAGATTGCATTCTTACAAGGGTATTGAAATGATTTGCAAAAGATGTGGAAAGAGTTACATCCGAAAGGAGTGTGAAAACTACCACCACATGCTGGAAAGAGCTGCCACCCCGGTCGTCCGGTTTGTGTGTGAAGCTACCACATGTTATGGATGCTTGATAGTATTTTATGAGAAAATCTTTAGTTGAAGCATTTGGAGATTTATATGCAAAACTCTTATATTTTGAACAATCTCCTGGTTGGTATAAGGTGGGATAGTTGAAAGATGCTCAAAGAGCCACCCTTAGGTATTTTAGTGATTATCTCAATTTGAAAGGGTAGAATTCAAGATTGATGTCGTTTGGAAATCTCCGTATGTCATCTTTGTAAATCCGTTACATCTTGATAGACTTTGGATCTCAAGATTATTTTTGATGACTTGTGTTTGATGAATATAACATGAAAAACGGTTTATAATGTTTTACCTTTATTTTTCATGATTTTGGAGTAAATCTTTTTAATTTTGTGAAATTAATTGGATTGAATGACATCTGTGTGAATTCACTGTTTAAAGCACTTAAATTGATTTCTTGATGGAATACAAATCGGTATTTGAAAAGATTCTAAAATCTGGATTTGTTTTAAGAAATTATTTAATTTTTGCTTTCTGGTACCGGTACGCAATCTGCATTTTTGTTATATATACCAGAACTGAGCTTTTATCTCTCTTTCTCCATGAACTAATTTTGTTAGTAATTTCCTTTTGTCTAGTATGTTCACTGTTTGACAATTTGTGACAAAAAGGGGGAGAAGAGAAATGACGGAGATGAGATCATCAAGAGAGGACAAACGAAACGAAAATGGAAAAATGGGGGAGAACGGAAAATGATGATCGTACCACAAAGGGGGAGAACATAGATGCTCAAGAACATGGAGAACATGTTAGAGATGCTCAAGATAGGGGGAGACAAAGAAAGGTTGAAAGAGCTGGGAAAAACAAAAGAACCAAAAGGATGAATCAAATGTAGGATTTTAATTTCTAACGACTGACGTTTGATTTTGTTTGGAGTTTTGTTTTGCAGGAATTACATCACTTTAAGACTCCAAGTCCTAAGTCATAGAGTATGTTCTAGGACTGTTTGGTTCAAATGTAATTTTGTATTTATTGGATCTTTCACGCAAAGAAAATCAATGTTTTGGTGATAACATTGAATTTCGATTTTTGGTTTAAGATAAGTGACTTGAGCGCTTTTATGTATTTTTGGGTTTTGTCACGAAATTGCCAAAGGGGGAGATTGTTACGGCATTTTGGTGTTGGCATATTTCGTGAGTCAAGTCAGTGAGTTGAGTCGGAGTCTTAAAGGGATCAAATTGTCAATCAGCAATCAAAGACTTAGAAAAGATTCAACAAGAGCTCAAGTTGACACTCAGTGTCTTGAGTCTTGAAGATTGAAGTTGAAGAATTGTGGATCAGTTACATCAATCTCAAGAAGAAAGTATTCAAGAGGATCAGGTATGTTTAACTAAATAATTGTGGTGATCCGAATACTTTCTTATAGTGTAGAAACACTTGGATGAACTTTTAATTGCATAATAATCAAAAACTGGTGTTCGGACTTGTTCAGGATCCGGATCAGAGCCAACGATCCGGATCCCGAAGGTTGTTGCTTCATACAAGACTTCGATCCGGATCCATGCAATTTCCAATCCGGATCCCGAATGTTAAGTTTTCTGTTTTGTATGAACGATCCGGATCGGGCAATGCGATCCGGATCCCGAACCATGGTATTTCTGGAATCGTCAATCTCGTTACGACGATCCGGATCGCAGTAAATCCGATCCGGACCGCCGTCCTGAAAATTTCCAGATAAGGTAAGTTTTTGATTCTTATCTCTTTCCAAAGGTTTCTAAACTATAAATAGACACTTAGGGTTTCTCAAAAACGTGGGAGCTACGGCCGATCAATTTATAAAACACTTGAGAGCAACCCTAGAGGCTAGGTTTTTATCGATCTTCTTCATAGCCTCTTTTAGGTCAATTCGATGGTTCCTTCAAGAACATATCTTTGGTCGAATTGATCTAATCTTTGCTTAGAGATTTCTTCTACGGTTCTTCATTGATAATCTAAGCAAAGGATCACCATCGAAGTCAATATTCTTATCGACTGAGTTTGCGTCGTGGATTCGACGTGGCATCGTGGATTCGGTGTGCTAAAGGCGTTTCGTGGATTCGAAGCGTGCGTTCGTGGATTCGAACGTGAGCAGTGGACGGGCAAAACGGTGGAGCGCGAGGTCCAAGAAATTGAAGGAGGGGTTAAATCCGTGGAGACGGTAATCACCTTGTTATTCTTCTTTTCTTAGGGATTGTTATTGCGTGGATATCCAACCGGTCAGCGCAAGGTCCGAAGAAGCTGAAGGAGGGGTTTGAGTCCGTGGAGTCGGTAATCACCTTGTTATTCTTCTATTCTTAGTGGATTGTTATTGCGTGTTGGTCCCGTGGTTTTTCTCCTGGATTGGAGTTTCCACGTATATCTCGGTGTGCTGTTTTTATTTTCCGCATTGGTTTTTATTTTGCACTGAGATTGAGTTTTTAAGTATTACACCTATTCACCCCCCCTCTAGTTGTTTGATAGTACCTATTTAGATCCTTTGGGATTCATAACTCTACAACTTTTATGCTCATTGGGGTTTACTTGTAACTTGAGCCTAGTCTAATGTGCCTTTACTCCTCAACACTGTGACTTTTATGCTTCTTTTTTAACCTTACTGATTACTATCGATCTCTACTGCCTGTAGCTTCAACTAGTGTCACGCCCCAGGGTCGAAACTGCGACCCGGGCTCGCCAACAGATCCGCCGCCCATACGGGAAGCCCCGTATAGACGTAGCGACTAACCTGCAAAAGATCATCTACACTAACAGATATCAGAGCTGAAAAGTAAATGCTGAAGTAAAAGCTGAAATAAAGTAACTACAACTCCTGAATATACAACCCAAGTCCTCACCAAAAAATACAAAAGTCTCTCAGCAATAAAGAAAAGTACAACTCTATACCTCACTACAAGGGTCACTCAAAACATAACTCTCAACTATAAGTAAAGGGGGAACCACTACACTCTGGACGACGGCTGGTAGGGATCTATCTCGCGACTCCCTTACCTCGATCTGAAGAAGCAGCAGCTGGAGCAGCAGGAACAGGAGTAGAAGTCCCTGGGGAAAAGACACCACGACGGGTGTGAGAACTACATCCCACAGTAGTTCTCAGTGGGTGCCGCCAACAAGCCCGACGGTCTGCCCACTAAATCTACTAGAGGCATAAGGTAACAAATGCAGTGCTGGAAGGAAAGCTGGAAAAATAAACTCTACAGCTACTATGCCTCTATCTAGATGCTCAAGGAGTGGAACAGAAAGAAACATGGTGCAACTACTATCCCTCAGCTCAGATCACCCAATCTACACTGACTGCCTCCTCGGGTCCAGTCAAACCTGCGCCTACCTACTGTCGTTACATCCCGGAGGACCGGACTTACGTAGGGCGTCCGTGACTGCCAAAACTGGCCCAGCCAGAGGGACAATGCATCGACAAGTCGCGATAGAAGTAACAGGCCCAACTCCGGAGTGGCACTCGAGGGGCGCGACCCCAACGAGTAAAGTATCCGCGCATCTCAGTCGATCTCAAATGTGGCTCATGCAGGCTATAATCCAAATCCTTGATCAACAAGATCGGCTGTAACCAACAAAACACTGTCTCACTCACAGGCTGAAAAACTACACAGCCGAGACTCACTGTCAAGCTGACGGCTCCCAAAGAACCCTGATCTACAAACTGCTATCAGACTCCACTCGGTCCCCAGACACGAGTGTAAAATGCATCCCACAACAACCCGACCTCTCGGCCCACTACCCGGGCGAGAAAAACTCTAAGTCCAAGGTGAAGCAATAAATAGAGGTGTGGGAATGTCTAGAGCAATAAAATCCTAGTCCAAGTTGGAGTTCTCTACAAGACTGGTTGAGCATGTAGCATATGACGGGGGTGCTAGGTCAAGTTCCAAGATATCAATAATCAACAGTTTGTAGGAGAGAAATAAACACATGATCATCTAACAACATCAGGAACATCAATTCCTATATTCTAGCATGCTATACAAAATACATTTACAACATGCATGTTCCTATGCAGATAGAATTAATGCACAGTCCATTGGTCATGAAGACAAGGCCACCCACTTGAAGAGCTGAACTGCATGAAGTCCCACAGCTAATAATACCCAGAAATCACTATCTCCAAATCCAACAGGTCCAGCAATGCCCGCAAACTCTCCTAGGTACAACACAAGGTTCACAGTTACACTTTATTCCCAAAAATTAACCAAGTACACTCAGTCTGAAAATCAGTCCCCAAAGATGCAATTTTTCACCTGCTGAAAGGGCTCCGAAAAAATCCAATAAAAATACCACAGCGATCCTCACGTCGAGACCTTCGAAACGGGTACCTGCACGCCCAATTCCGAGCCCTGTAGGCCAAGTTACAAATTCCACAGTACAGGTGCGCAAAATCTCACAACCACACAACTGTAAACTCAAGCACAGATAAAGGGAAGAAAGTACACCTCCAGGAAGGTCTCGAAAAAATCCAAGAAAAATACTGTGATAATCCTCGCGTCGAGTAGATGCAAAAAGTGTATAGGCTCGCCTCGATCCGACGCTCGTGCGCGGAGATCTCCTCGCAACAACCCTGCTGTCTGAGAAAAAGTTCACAGCAACAAGTACTCTAGTAATCATGGAAAAACTCCTCGAAAAGTGCGAAACAAGGAAAAGCGGAAAGTACCAAAATCGTAGCCTTACCTGTCGCGGATCCAACAGCAAAAACATCTCCCGAAAAGGTGGTAGGAGTAGGCCGGGGGAGCTCGTGCACCGAAACGGGACGGAAGAAACACCGGCGAAGGAACGTCGCGACGCGCCAAGAAAATGAGAATCTCGAAAAGCGTGCCACGAAAAATCCCCAAAATCCGCAGATGGATGCAGCACAGCTCGGGGATGAATTCCTCTGAAGAAACCACAGTGAGAAAAGGCTCGAAAATGCCAAAAAGCCTAAGGTGAAGTGAGCTCGGGCTATTTATAGGCCCACAAAAACAAATGGGTTAATTCCACCCATGTCCCCGGTTTCGGGCGCTGGACCAGGTTTCGGGCGCCCGAAACCGGCGGAACACCGCACCGCGAGGTTGCGCCCGAAACGCCCTGGAGCCGTCACGTCACCCGCACAGCAAACAGCTGTGCGGGGCGTACCGGGAGTGACCACGTGGCCCTCCCGGAGACCGACACGCGTCCCGCACAGCAAACAGCTGTGCAGGGCGCGTGTGGTGCCGCCGCGTGGCGCCTCCCCCGGTCAAACGGGTAGGTGGCGCCCGCGAATAGCGGAGCGCCACCTGTCCCGCACTACTGTCGCGGTCACACGTGCGGGCAGGCGCCGCTGCCACGCACGCGCCCCGAGGTCGGGTCCCACGCCTCCGTGTGTCGCGCCCGATGAGCCAGCCAACGACGCGTCGACACGTGTCCCCTGCACCCGGTCCACGCACCCTACTTCGGGTTCCGTAGACCGCGCCGCGTGCACCGACCAACCAGGGACTGCCACGTGTCCCCCGCCCTTGTCCAGGCACCGCCGCGCCAACTCTGTAGACCGCGCATCAAGAGCCCGCCAATCAGGCGGCGCCACGTGTCCATGCGCCGGGTCCGTGCACCCAGCCGCGAAGCTCTGTGGACCAAACACAGTAAACCGGCCAATGATAGGCCGCCACGTGGCATGCCGGCGGTCCACGGCCTCTCCCATGCACCAAAAGCCAATAAAAACTTCTGGGAGTCCGTTTTTGGGCATCCGGACTCAGAATCAAACATGCAAATAGCCGTTTTCAAGCGTGTTTCTGTGCTGAATCTAATTTCAACCTCTGTTTGGCCAAAAACCTTTTCAAAATTTCGGCAAATACAGCCGAAGGCCAAAACAGCTAAAGATACCTCACAGGGTCCATCTGTTGCATCCCTTTGATGCACTATGGGCCAGACACACCAACACTAGGTGTTCTGAACAGTGGATTCACCGGAAAAAGGTTGCATGGAAACCTGTGCCACCACAACTAGTGGATTACAAATAGTCATTTAACTGCCCTGATGTTATCCTTGCATCTACTTTAGTGGCTTTCTACATGGTAAGTTAAATCTGGTTTCATGAATGCTTATTGGGGTTTTTGCGCAGCTTCATTCCTGCAAGTTTCAAGGTTCATTCCTTCACACATGCAGGAATGTTGACTGCTACACAGTTGCAAGGTTCATTTTTATACCCGTTACACTGGTGCTTAGCTTCATTCCTGCTTATTTTTCACATATTCTAGTATATGGTGAGTCCTACATATCTTGGTTGTGCCTCTATTGTACTAATCTACACTGCTAGGGGGGCAGGCTTGCCGGAACAGGTTGCATTCATCATTCTGCTCAATCCAGTTTACTCCTAACTTGAGCCTAGTCTAATGTGCCTTTACTCCTCTACACTGTGACTTTAATGCCAGTTTTTTTACCTTACTTTTTATTTTCAATCTCTACTGCCTCATGCTTCAACTAGTGGATCACAAATAGGCATTTACTAGCCTGATGTTATCACAGCATGTAGTCTTATGGCTTTCTACATTGTTAGTATTATCTGCTTGCATGTTCTCTGTTCTATATGCCTCTACTGACCTGCAACATGTTACTTACCTGCAACATTAGTCATAGCTTATACTTTTCATGCCTCTATTATGCTACTCTCTCAGTTTGAACAATTCTCTACTGCTTATACCTGTCAGTACCAGACTGCATTTAGATCACTACTTTCTTCTTTATGCTTTGGCTAGAACACATTGTTTTGTACACTGTTGGTAATCTTCATTTGATAATCTTTGCTGCTATTTGAAGGAATTGAAAACTCTTTACCTTTTACTAACTGTCTCTGAGAAGGATGTCCACTATTTGGTTGGTTCTATACTGCTGCTGCCAAAGTTGTCCAGTCTTTGGTTGGTTCTATACTGCTGCTACGACTACATTGTGGGCTAGTTGGAATTGTGGACTTGTTGGAATTGTGAATATGGCGATGATGCGTAATCGGGTTAGAGGAGTTCATGATAGGGTGGCAATGTTGTATCGCATTGCAGCCATCATATTCTCATCAACCCTTTTATAACTGAGCCTGCACTATATCATAAAACATACAAATGGTGATTATGCATAATAGGGTTAAAAGTGATAATGATAGGGTGGCAGTGATGTAGCCTTACTGCAGCCATCATTTTCTCAACCCTTTTTTAACTGCTCCAACACTATATCATAAAACTTACCTATTATGTTGTTTTGTATTATACCAGCAAACTAATCATGTTTCATTTACATTTTCATTTTACAGAGATGACATCTTTAATTAATCGACATTTTTTCACATCTCCAAGTTTAGCCCATCTGATGACATTTCAAGATGAGGAAGAAGAATATTGGGATGAAGTGGTAGCTATTATGATCAATGATGGGAAGTTTCAATTTCACAATACCTTGTATAAGCGACCATGTCGCACAAGACCTTTCACCGACCATCAAGTCATTATGGATATTTTACGGGGGCATCCAGACAGAGGGTATCAAATTTTTCACATGTCTAATAGAGCATTCATAAAACTTCGAGATGAATTGATTGAGAAGGGTTTGATACTGGATAGTCGTCATTTGACGGCAGATGAACAACTTGGGATTTTCCTATTTGCTATAGGGTATGGAGTAACAAGTAGAGTTTTAGCTGAGACTTTTCAACACTCAGGAGAGACAATTAGTAGATATTTTAATAGTGTAGTGTCCCTGGATCCCCAGTGGTTTTCCCCCTGTTTCGGGATGAGGATCACCTATTATTGGTGTGTTGGGCCCCAACATGTCAAAGGAATGTGTTGATTGGACTCAGTGAGGGTTTGGGATCAAGCCTGACCTTCGGCTGCTTTTGCTGAATTTTAGAAATAGTTTCAGGCTGAACGGAGGCCGTATTTGGATTCAGCGCGGAAAAACGCTTGAAAACGGCTATTTATTTATATTTTTCTGAGTCCGGATGCCCAAAAACGGACACCCGGAAGTTTTCTGTGCAAAATGGTGCACGGGGGAGCCGTGGACCGGCCTGGACACGTGGCGGCCTCTCATTGGGCCGGCGCACGCTTCCCGGTCCACGGGGTGGGCCGCCGGTGCACCGTGGATCGGCGGGCCACGTGGCAGCGCACGGTTGGTCCGGCGCAGTGCGCTCGGCGAACGGGCGAGTGCGCGGGCAGCTCGGGCAGGCCGGGCAGGCGCGGGGTGTGGCGCGGTGCACGGTGGACCGGGGCGCACCATGTGGCAGCCCCGGGTTGGAGGGCGTAGGTGCGCGCGGTGCACCCGCGGGCGCACCCCTGTGGCCGTACGCGCACGCGGGCGCAGGCGCGCAGGCGGCGTGCTAGCTAGCGTGCCGGGCGAGGCAACGCCAGCCACGTGGCGCCGCGCCAGTGGCTGGCGCCACCCACCCCAGCCGCCCTGCTGGGGGACGCGTGGGCGCCCCCCGTTGGCCAGGTGCGCTGTCCCCTGTGCGGGGGACACGTGTCGCACCCCGGGGCGGGTTGGACGGTTGCAAGATCCGGGCGGATTCGGTGTGCGCGGGTGGGCCGTTTGGGTCGGGCCACTGTTTGGGCCCGGTTTCGGGCGCCCGAAACCGGGGACACAACCGTCATTTTCAAATTTGTTTTCTGGGCCTATATAAATGCCCTCCCCTCCCTCTTCTTTCTGGTTTTTCCGAGAGCGAGAGAGAGAACCAGAGGGTGAGCACTGTAGCAAAGTTGTTCCTCTTATTTTTTTACATCTTGTGGTGGATTTCCAGATTTTTTGGAAGCTCGACAACAGCGATCCGGATTTTACAGTGCGCCTCATTTTTCCCCCATTTTCGGCCCGTTTTCGTCACTTCTCAGTCCGAGAAGCCCCCTGCGCAGTACAGGAGGCCGATTTCGACGATTTCTGCGCCGGTGTGTTCCTGAGAGATAGGGCTTCATTTTTCGTGTTGGTGATTTCTCTGGATTCCGAATTCTTGGCATGGTTCCCATGGTGTTTTTTATCCCCTCTTTTGTTGTGTGGAATTTTGGACAGCGGCGGTTTCATCGATTTATATCTTGGCGTAGGAGCATCGGATCAAGGCGTATAAGTAGTCGTTTTGGGCCTACTCTTTGCGAGGAACGCAACCGTGAATTTTCTGGGATTTTTGGAGTTCGGCACAGAGGTGGAATGCCTCATTTTTCGTGCTGGTTGTAAAAAAATAGCAAAAATGCCTTTTTGTATTGTGTTTTTACACCGTGCGCATTGTTCTGTGCAGTGGGACAGTTTTTGGTGGATACTGGTGTTAGAGGACGGCGGGCAGCGAGAGGTTTCTTTTTGTGTTGTGTGCGCTTTTCGAGGTGGGTGGTTGTGTTTCCCTCATTGTTGACAAGCTCACTAGGAGTATTAGAGTTTTCCCCAATTTAAATGTGACAAGTTAACTTTTAGTGTGAGAACCTAATGCATTGCCCCTAAATTAATTGATAGCCTTTATGTGTTAAACTTGGGACAACATTGTTGGACAATTGCTATATCTTAACCCCGCATGCAAATAAGTATCATGTTAATGTTTCAAGACAATTCTTTACAATAAACGTCAGACACTTTTCTACTGCTTTTAAAAAGGACAATTGCATGCTTGTATGGACACCTAGTTAGGCCACTATTTACTGCTGCACTATATTATTGGACTTGACTTAGGAGAAACCATGTTTTATCGTTCTTCTTTTATGTCGATGCATGATGCTCGAGTTTGAGCAGGATTTTGGGATAGTGTAGTTTGGACCTTGAGTCTGGGACAGTTTAGACTCGTTTTGTGGATTGTGGGGCATAGTGGCAACCGCGGACGTTAGGCGGTCGGCCAGATGTTTTTACTTTATCAGATCGGGATTTGTGGGTTCAGCGGCGACCGCGGATTTTGGGCGGTTGACCGGATGTTATTATCACATCAGATTGGGGATCAGGATTGCATTAGTAGATGGAGTTTTTCCACTTTGATCATAGTCATGATCCAGTCCTGCTATTGTGAGACATTGGTTACAGAGATGCTAGATACAGAGATACTTTACTCGTGTGGGTCGCTCCCCTCAAGTGCCACTCCGGAGTTGGCTTTTGACCGTGACGGGTACCGGTCAGTTGGACAGTTGTGAGTGATGACAGAGCAGGCAGTGCCAGTGCTTCCTGGCCCTTTGATTGGGTTTCTTTGGGTGGTTAGCCTTATAGTTGCATACATACAGTTATCTTTTTGGCACTGCATTTAGAGGCATTGTAGTAGCAGTTTCCTTTTCAGCAGCCTTTATAGCTTACTACTGTTCCTTCCTTTTGCCTCTTTAGTCCTAGTGGGTGCGTCAGCGTTTGAGGTTTTACCCACTAGGGGAGGCTACTGGTTTATCTAATAGTTCTCACCCCCCCCCCCCCCCCCCCCCCCCCCCATTGTTGTTTTCTGTCTTTTTCCCCTTTGTTTTGCAGAGTCATCTGTGGGAGCTGCTGGGCCTTCAGCGGCAGATCGAGGTAACAGGATCGCGGACTAGCTAGATCATCTACCCCGACCGAGAGATTAGCTAGCCTTTTATTGTATCCCCTTTTGTAGCTCAGACTACAGTAGTTTACTTTTGGGTCTGGCTTTGGCCAGCTGGTTGTATATTTGTGGTGAGCTGGGAGTTTACTGTACTTTTATTTCAGCTTGTATTTTATTTCAGTCTGAGATTACTTTTAGTTCTTTTAGTTCAGCTCTGTTTATGCTCTTTTATTGTATATTTTATATCTGAGCAGGTTACCAGCGCTTCGTGTACATAGAAAATTCTGTGTGCACGGCGGATCTGTTGGCGAGCCCGGGTTCTGGTTTACACCCGGGGCGTGACAGATTAAGTTGGTATCACAGCTTAGAGATAGGTCAGTTGGGACTTAAGAAACACTAGGCTTTTGGCAGACCCTAGGATGATAGGGCGCGAGAGACGTGATATTTTGCGAAAGTCGTTGATTTATTTGTTTGACTCTTCCAGTGAGTGAGGAGGGATCGACATACCCAATTTCTGGTGAACAGTTATGTTGGCTGCAGACAACATAAAGTCACAGAAATAGGGGGATGTCTTTGACTTTCGCTAGATTGGGTCGTGTGGGGTTATGATACTGATTGTGGTTTCTTGTGGCAGGATGCCTCCGCGACGCAGGGTGTTGACGCGTTCTCAGCCTTCTTCCTCTGAGCCCGAGCAGGAGGAGTCTGGGCAGGGCCAGCAGAGTGAGGTGCAAGAGCTACAGGCTCAGATGGCTCAGATGTCGGAGGCTGTTCGGCGTCAGGAGGAGGCCATGGGTCGGCTGACGCAGATGTTAGAGCAGAGGGCGCAGCCTATTGTAGCACCCCCGGAGAGTTCTACTGTACCATCTTCCTCTGCTGTGGCTCCCCCAGTTGTACCGGTGACCCCGGCATCCCCTGTTGCTCGGGGTACTGGTAGACAGCCGTCTGGGTTGACGGGACCTCTGACCCCGGCAGAGCAGCGGGAGGTGGTTGACTTGTTGATGAGGTTCCGCCAGTTTGACCCACCTCGTTTCTCGGGGCAGAGTGCAGAGCCGTGGGAGGCAGAGTCGTGGATCACGGCGATGGAGCGACGTTTTGAGACATTGTTCATCGAGGAGCGATACCAGGTGTTATTGGCGACGAACTTTTTGGAGCGCAACGCCGAGGCTTGGTGGCGGCGTGTTCGACCGGCTGGTCCGCCTGGGGCTCAGCTCCTGACCTGGGCGGAGTTCCGCAGTCTTCTTCTGGGGGCTTTCTTTCCGGAGAGCGTCCGACAGAGGTTGGAGGAGCAGTTGAGAAACCTTCGACAGGGAGATCGGCCCGTGCACGAGTATATTGTGGATTTCAATCAGTTGTTGGCGTGTGTACCGCATGTGGCTAGAGATGAGGCGCACCGGATTTACATGTTCGAGCGAGGGTTGCGCCGGGACCTTTTTCAACTGGTTCGCTCGCGCAGGTTGCAGACCTTGGAGGCCTCGATGGAGCAGGCGCTCTATGTGGAGTGCGGGGAGGCAGTGATGGAGGAGGTAGCTCCAGCTCCCGTAGTGATCCCGGAGGCGAAGCGACCGGCACCGGAGGTTGGGGAACAGGCTAGTTCGTGGAGGCCGCCACGACCGTCTCAGCCACAGTTTCCCGGCCGATGACGGTCTGAGCGGCGAGGGCCTGGTGGATCCCAGAGGCCCCAGCAGCAGCAGAGATCACAGTCGTCGCAGCGTGGGTCGCAGCGGCAGCCTCATCGACAGCGGCAGTCTCAGCAGCAGCAGCGGTCACGATAGCCACGGGCCCCCGGCAGTTGTATTTTCTGTGGAGGTCAGCATTTTCCGGGCACCTGTGACCAGCGGTGGGGTCGTTGCTACGGATGTGGACAGCCCGGGCACATTCGAGCTTCGTGCCCCTTTTCGACCTCCGCCGCCCCTTCTTCAGCATCTGCCCCATCATCATCGCAGCAGCGGTCGACGGCTCAGCGGCCATATGCTCCAGCGAGCAGGCCATCTTCTTCCCATCCCACAGATTATCGCCCTCCGGCTCAGAGTAGGCGAGTGTATGCTGCGCAGGTAGAGGACTCTTCGGCAGCAGACCATGTGGTGGCAGGTATCACCTTACTCTCTGGCATTAAGACTCGTACTTTATTTGATACTGGAGCATCGCATTTTTTCATTAGTAGATCATTTGCATCATTACATGTGTTACGGAATTTGAGTTGGCGTAGTTTCGTGAAAGGTTCAAGTCTTGAAGATTGAAGGTGAAGAAGGTTGGATCATTTAACTCAATCTCAAGAAAGAAGAATTCAAAAGGATCAGGTATGTTTAACTAAAGATTATTGGTGATCCGAATACTTCTTGTAGTGTAGAAACACCTGGAAGAATTTTTAATTGCATAAAAATCAAAAACTGGTGTTCGGACATGTTCAGGATCCGGATCAGAGCCAGCGATCCGGATCCCGAAGGTTGTTGTTTCATACATTGCTTCAATCCGGATCGCAGCATCTCACGATCCGGATCCCGAACGTTGAGTTTTCTGAATTGTATGAACGATCCGGATCAGGCATTCCGATCCGGATCCCGAACGTTTGTTTTTCTGGAAACCGTCTTTCTTGCTACTGCAATCCGGATCGCCCAAATCCGATCCGGATCGCCGTCCGTAAAAATTCCAGAAATGTTAGGTTTTTGATTCTTATCTCCTTCCAAATGTTTATAACCTATAAATAGACCCTATGACTCTTTTTCTAGGGCGAATCCAATTAATCCAAAAAGAAGGAAAATAGCCGTCAAAATAATATATCATCTTATACGGCCTAAGATCCACATATAGAGAAGAAAGGAAATCATTAGATAATACTCTATGTTTCTTCATCTATATTGATTAGTTTGATTCTAGGTTTTCATACTCACATCTTGAGTTGAATCAAACTAATGAATACTTAGATGGTATTTCTGATCTATCTTTGATCTAAGTATTCGGCGGATCATCACCACCCAAAAACAATGATTTACCCCAAAATCGGCGCGTGGATTCGCGTGTCCTTGTGGATTCAAGGTTCAACCGCTCTCGTGGATTCGGAGCGAGGCACGTTTGTGGATTCGAAGGGTGCTACTGGGTGAAGACCGTGGATTCGGTCGGACGTCGTGGATTCGACGTTGGACGCCGTGGATTCGGCGTTGGGCGCAGATCGTGGATTCGAGAAGCGTCGTGGAGCGAGCGGAGAAGATCCTCTTGGAGCGTATGGAAAAGGTTGAGTCGTAAGTGTGCACGGTAAATCACCTTGTACGTGTTTTAATTCTAGTGGATTTCGCCGTGTTATCGGTCCCGTGGTTTTTTACTCCGGTTTGGAGTTTTCCACGTAAAAATCTTGCGTGTTATTTTTATTTCCGCATTGGGTTTTTTATCGCAACGATTTTTGAGTGTTTATACGTTTACACCTATTCACCCCCCTCTAGGTGTTTCTTCCCCTATTTAGATCTATATTACATATAACCCAACAAGTGGTATCAGAGAGGGAATAGGGTTGTAAACAATGGTTGAAGGTGGAAACATCAATCGACCCCCTTTCTTTGATGGAACAAATTATGCGTACTGGAAAGTACGGATGAAAGCCTTTTTAATTTCCATCGACGAAAGGGTGTGGCAATCAATTGAATTAGGATGGACTAATCCAACTGAAATTATCTCTGATGTTCGCACCTTAAAACCTAGGTCGAAATGGACCAAGGAAGAGTTAGATTCATCTTCTTACAATGGCAAGGGAATTAATGCTATTTTTAATGCCTTATCTCAAACTGAATTCTCTCGCGTCTCGGCATGTGAGACTGCGAAAGAAATCTGGGATGTTCTTCAGGTTACACATGAGGGAACTAACCTCGTGAAGATTCAGAAACTGCAAATGCTTACGAGCAAGTTTGACTCTATCTTGATGGCAGAAAATGAATCTTTCACGGACTACTATACACGATTGCAAGACATCGTAAACTCATGTGCTAACCTGGGAGAGAAGATTCCAGAATTTAAGGTTGTAAGAAAGATCTTAAGAACTCTTCCTGAACGATTTCGCCCAAAGGTTACAGCCATTGAAACTATTAAACACCCGGACGAAATGCGTGTAGAAGAATTAGTTGGTTCATTACAAACATATGAAATGACATTTACTACTAACAATTCTTCTGGAAAAGCATCCTCTTCTAAGTCTTCAGGTTATGCGTTGAAAACAACTAAGGAAGAAGACGCGGATACATCCTCCTCAGACGATGACGAGAACCTTTCTATGGAGGAATTTGAGAAGCAGCTCGCTCTCTTGACAAGGAAGTTTCGCCGCAACTTTCGAAGGGGTAATTCAAGTAAATCTCCATCCTTCGGAAAGTCGAACAAAGGCAAGGGTACTTCAAGTTACAAGTCAAGAAAGCAAGAGAACTTCTCAAAGGATAAGAAAAGTTCAGAGGGACAACTACAATGCTTCAAATGTCAAGGCTACGGCCACATTGCAACGGAGTGTCCCAACAAGTATCCGGCAAAGAAGAAGGCGATGCAAGTCGTCACTTGGGATGACAACTCAACGTCAAATGAGTCGTCTTCAAGTGATGAAGAAAATAGCACCACGGCATTCCACGCGTCCACATCTTCACCCTTCATGTGCTTTATGGCAAGTACGTCCGAGTCATTGTCCAACTCCACTGTTGAAAAGATTGCAACGAACAACGAATCGGATGATTCGGAAGGTGAAGATTTTGCTCTAGCCTACCACAGACTTTTGAGGGATTCAAAGAAAGTGGCTAAGCAAAACAAGAGTTTGAGAGGGAGATTGCATGATCTCGAAGAAGAAGCAAAAAGGGCAACTTCTCTCTCAAACGCTCTTGAAGTGGAAAGGGAAAATCTGATAGTAAATGTTTCCCTTCAAGAGTCCAATGAGCTTTTTGAGAAGGAACATACAAATCTGGTGGATAAAGCGGATCACTTCTTAAAGCTCTACAACGAGGCTCGACAGGATAACCTGGAAATGACAAAGACCATTTTCCAACTCAAGGATGACTTGCAGCGATTCTCTTCAGGAAGGAGTAAGTTGGATAGGCTTCTTGGTCTTGGTCAAACAAATCGGTTCGGCCTCGGGTACACTCAAACTGGAAACAGTCCAAGTTCGAGTGGGACAGTTTTTGTGCCTCAGTCGGTATCTCCTCCTCCGACACCGGAATTCAAGACAAACAACGACAACAAACCTACTTCATCCTCTTTGGGATCGTCAAGATCTAAGGTATGTTTTCGTTGTGGTGTTTCAGGGCACATAAGAAGATATTGCAAGACGGGAGTCAAACGCTCACCTCAAACACCTCTTGCAATGACTACCACAAAGGTGATTCCTCGGAAATCAATTGCAAATCAATTGAAGGAAAAGAACCTTGGTAGTTTACCGCGCAAGACGACTTCATCAAGGAGCAGCAATCGTTTTAACAAGACGCTCTCACCTAGGCATATAACTTCACGACCATTACCGACGCATTCCAAAAAGGTTTGGGTGCGCAAAGGTGAAATCTTCCCTTGTCTTGTTACCAATGTTTCCTTGCATGCATATGATAGCTCGTCTTGGTATCTGGATAGCGGGTGTTCCCGTCACATGACCGGTGACAAAAATAGTTTTCAAAATCTTGAGAAAATCTCCGGAGGACTCGTTGTTTTCGGAGACGGTCGATCTTCCAAAATTGTTGGAAAAGGAACAGTAGCTATTCCAGATGGCCCGGTTCTAAATAATGTGTTATTTGTTGATGGTCTTAAGACTAACCTCATAAGCATAAGTCAACTTTGCGACAATGGTTTTTCAGTTAACTTTTCATCTGTTGAATGTGTTGTAACTGATAAGGACCATGTCTTCTTTTTAAAAGTGGTTAGATCTGAAAACAATTGCTATGTTGTTCCTAATAAAATTTCAGAAAAATGTAATCTAGTTTCTTTGATTAATGAAACAATTTGGCATGAAAGGCTAGGTCACATAAATTTTAAGGAACTTGCTAGAATTTCAAACAAGGACGTGGTCAAGGGGGTTCCAAAACTTTTATTTAAACAAAACATTGTGTGTGGTGGTTGCCAAAAGGGGAAAACAGTCCAGGACTGCACACAAGAACTTGAACCACGTTGGTACAAAACGGCCTTTGGAACTTTTACACATGGATTTAATGGGGCCAACTCGTCAACCATCTTTGGGAGGTAAATGGTATATTTTCTTGATGATTGATGATTTCTCTCGGTATTCTTGGGTAGCATTTTTAAAAGAGAAAGCTGATACTTTTGATTCTTTTCACGAGATTTGCCTTCGTATTATGATTGAAAAGAATGAAAAGATCATTCGTGTTAGAAGTGATAGAGGTGGAGAATTCGTTAACTCTAAATTCATTGACTTTTGCACTTCAAACGTTATTAAGCATGAATTCTCTGCACCCTATACATCTCAACAGAATGGTGTTGTCGAGCGCAAAAACAGGGTTGTTCAAGAGATGGCATGTGTTATGCTTCACAGCCGGAATTTACCGCTACATTTTTGGGCTGAAGCTGTGAACACTGCAATCTATGTAATTAATCGAGTTTATTTGCGCCCGGGAACGTTAAATACACCATATGAACTATGGTGTGGTAGAAAACCCAACATCAAATATTTTCGCATCTTCGGGAGTCGGTGTTACATTTTACGTGACCGTGAAAATCTTGGAAAGTTTGACTCTCGAAGTGACGAAGGGATATTCTTGGGGTATTCTACAAATAGTAGAGCATATCGAGTATTTAACTTGGAATCTAAGACGATCGTAGAATCTATAAATGTTAAAGTAGATGAAGCTTTTCACTTTGGATCTGGAAAATCTACCCTCGATATCTCTCTAGATGATGATTCACCTGCCATTGCATCTTCTCATAATAATACTTCCAATATTAATGATGCATCTAATGGTTCTTCAAGTTTATCTGATGTGCAGGAATCATCTCATTATACCTCCAAGTACTCCGTTTCAACAAACGCTACGAATCTCCAAGGATCATCCGGAATCGAATATTATTGGAGATCCACAAGAAGGAGTTAGAACTCGGAGGCAGTTGGTTTGTGGATTCGCTTGCTACGTATTTTTAATCGAACCAAAGAACATAGATGAAGCTCTTCAGGATGACTACTGGATTAAAGCAATGCAGGAAGAGCTCCATCAATTTGAGCGAAACAAAGTCTGGGAATTAACGAAGCCTCCAAAGCAACATAATGTGATAGGTACCAAATGGATTTTCAAGAACAAGAAAAATGAGGATGGTACTATCATCAGGAACAAGGCATGATTAGTTGCTCAAGGCTACTCTCAAGTAGAAGGTATAGACTTTGATGAAACATTCGCCCCTGTAGCTAGACTCGAGTCCATTCGTATACTATTTGCTATTGCGTGTCATTTTAAAATCAAATTATTTCAAATGGACGTTAAGAGCGCGTTTCTAAATGGGTTTTTAAATGAGGAAGTTTATGTGGCTCAACCGAAAGGTTTTGTAGACCATAAACAACCTAACCATGTTTTTCGTTTGAAAAAGGCTCTTTACGGTCTGAAACAAGCACCGCGAGCATGGTACGAAAGGTTGACAAAGCACCTTTTGGAGAAGGGCTATACTCGAGGGGGAGCTGACAGGACTCTCTTTGTGAAGCATTATCAAAGCAATTTCATTGTAGCACAAATCTATGTCGATGACATTGTATTTGGCGCAACAAGAGATATTGATGCTTCTAAATTCGCGGAGACCATGGAAAGCGAATTTGAGATGTCCATGATGGGCGAATTGACGTATTTCCTTGGATTGCAAATTAAACAAAATGATGAAGGTATTCACTTGTGTCAATCCAAGTATGCAATGGAGTTGGTTAAAAAGTTTGACTTAGAAAATTCGAAGGATTTTTCGACTCCAATGGGAACTAGCCACAAGGGACTTGGAAGTGATTCACAAAGTGAGAATGTAGACGAGAAACTGTATCGAAGTATGATTGGAAGTCTACTTTACCTCACGGCTAGTCGCCCGGATATATCCTTTAGTGTTGGGATTTGCGCGAGATATCAATCAGCACCAAAGGAGGTTCACCTGAAAGCGGTGAAAAGGATCATCCTGTACATCAAAGGATCAATTAATTTCGGAATTTGGTATCCTATGGGAACTAGTTTGCATATTGTTGGATACTCAGATGCCGATTGGGCAGGATCAGTGGATGATCGGAAAAGCACGAGTGGTGCATGCTTCTATCTTGGCCATTGCCTTGTTGCATGGCACAGTAAAAAGCAGAATTGCATAGCACTCTCGACTGCCGAAGCGGAATATATTTCAGCGGGTAGTTGTTCAACCCAACTCATTTGGATGAAAAGTGTGTTGAGCGACTTCCGGATTTCAGCATCTTCGGTAACAATTCTTTGTGACAACACAAGTGCAATTACATTTCTAAAAACCCTGTGTTGCACTCTAGAACAAAACATATTGAACTTAGATATCATTTTCTTAGAGAGCTAGTTGAATCAAATACTCTTCAACTTTCATATATTTCAACTGAGGATCAATTAGCTGACATTTTAACAAAACCTTTGGATCAAAACGTTTTATTCATTTGCGAAAAGCAATTGGAATGCTTTCCTTGAAATAAACTTCTTTTTGAAACCTTTGCTTAGGATAGGTTTTGTTTTGTTTTGTTTTGTTCATTATCTATGTTTGTACATAGGACATTAATTGAGCATAGATCATAATTGACTTTAATTGCATCTTTTCGCACATTTAGAAATTTATTATGCTTTTGCCATCATAATATTTCACTGTTGCAATGATCATTTATGTTAATTAAATCATCTTCTGAGTGATCAAAGTCAATTCTCTCTCAATGATCTCTTGGTATAGTCATTATCTTATTTGACTGCTTAGTCGAGTATGAAATCGAGATCAATTTTTGGTTGAATACTTTATATCTTAAATAATTGATAGCCAATTGAGGGGGAGTCAAAGAAATGTAAATGCTCAAAAGATGTGGAAAGAGTTACATCCCAATGAGGAGTGTGAAAACTACCACCACATGGAGGAAAGAGCTACCACCTCGGTCGTCCGAGTATTGTGTGCAGCTACCACATGTATACCAAGCATGTTGTTCAATTTTTGATTAAGTAAAATGCATGTTGAAATACTTGACTCTGTCAAATTTCAAGGTTGGGTATAAGGTGGGATTTTTAAAGAAAGATGCTCAAAGAGCCACTCTCTTAAACAGATTGTCTAGATAAATTATCTACCATATTTGGGATTTCAAACATTCTATTGATCTTTGTATTCATTTTCTTACTGAATTGATGATTTGATAAAGGCATTACTCATAAGATCAAGTTAGATATAATTGAAGGTGTTCAACTTTAAGGGATTTAATTTTTGTAAATTCTCGTTTCATTTTTGGATATTATTGATAGATTTGGCATAATCTAATTCTTGTTGTATGAAACGATGATTTTTGTTTAAAGTTGATACACGATTGTGCTTACATACTTTTTCTGGATCTTATGAAATTTTTCTAAATTTTTCTGAAGAAAAAGTTGGAGCCGATCCGGATCGGGCAAGGTGATCCGGATCCCGAACGCAGGCTTCTTCCTGCGGCTGGCCGATCCGGATCGAAATCTCGATCCGATCCGGATCACGGCTAGGGTTTTAATAAGAACAAGAGGGTTTTGATTTCTTTTACCTTAATCTTTTGTTCTCAAGTCTCTAGAGCCTCTCTCTCTAGAACTATTGCACCTTGGAGCTTTCCAAACTCAAGTTCTTCGAATATAAGTAAGTTTTATTGATCAAAATCTCGGTTTTCACCGTTTTTCTTTTTCCTTCCTCCTAAACTGATGAATTTCTTGGATCGATTCGTTTGTGGATGGTTTGTTGAGCAAATTCTTTTGAAATAAGAACTCTGTGTAGAATTAGTTTTTGATTATATGCTAGGTATTCCCAAGTTAAAACGGATTTTGGTCCGGTCCGATTTCCTAAAAATGTCGGTGTTTAAGGGATATAAATAAAGGATTTTCGAAAATCATGCAAGTGATCGATTTTTAAAAAGTTCCTTTTGCAAAACTAAGTTTGATTCTTAGTCTCTCTACATGATTATGAGTGTTTGGGTACAATTTTTTAAATCTTGAAAATTAACAATTTATCATGTGTTCTTGAGTTATTGTTCACAGGATTTTAATCTATTAAGCACTTGCACCAATGGCGTTCGCCCTGGATAATCTTCCTTTTGGTAGCAATGGTAGGACCTAGTGCGTCTTCTATAAAAAGAGAACAAGATGACTCAAATCAAGTAGAGACAAAGAAAGTTTGTCAAAATGATTCAGAATCAGATGAAGACAGACTGGGAAGAGAGTTGTGAACAAGCACAAAAAGCTATTGACAAAGAAGATAGTTGTACTTGAAGAACAAGAAGCTGATGAAATCTTCCTCAACAACCAAGCAGTACACTAGGCGAAAGAATTCGAGGGAACTGGAATTCAGATTGATAGACCCCTCGCCAGAGCTCGCCTCTCATCCCTAGAGAATCTCCATGGACTGAAGGTCAAGATGCACCGTCTGGTTCTATACTACATCCTTCAACGTCCTGGAGACACACAGCAAAAGCGAATGTAGGGTCCTCATTTCGACAAGAACAGCGAAGATCGTCTGCTGAACAAGACAGCGTGTCTACAAATTCTCAAACGGATTATCTCTGAGCAACATAAGATGCAAAAGAAAGGTCTCCAGAATGTCCAAAAATGCTTCAAGCGATTTGAAGAAGTTGGATTGTACCAATCCCGCTAGTTCGGATTCTGACTGACTTACTTTCTTTCTAATCTTTTTGTGCAGGAGTTCGTTTTTAGGACTTACTCTTAGGTTCTAGTTCTTGCATTTCGGAACAATTTTTTAAAATGTTTAACTCTCCTTAATTTTTGGTAATTTTGGCTTTGTTTGTGACAAAAAGGGGGAGAGAGTTTAGAGAGAACTTGAACAATGATTGACAATGATTGATGTGAATGTGTGAACATCAAGGTAAGTACATCAAGGTAAGTATCACTTCAACTTTGACTTTGGTGAAAGGTAAGTATCACAACTTTGGTTTTTATCTTGTGATTTGTTGCATTTTTCCTACTAACTATTCGACTAACTATTTGGACATGTATTATTACTACAAGTTGTGTGATTACTAACAAAGCAAAGTTATGACATTTGGAATTTTATTGCTTAGAAGATATGTCATGTTTGATTGTGATCTTATTACATATCTGAATTACTCAATGTCATGGTGAGCATAAACTCTATCTCTGTTAGGTTTTGAATGCTAAATATTCTTGAGGTATCTAACGATCTCTTTTTGTCAAGAATGATTTCTTTGTGCAGAGAGTACAGATGTCTAAGTTTAGAGTCTGTTTTAGGAGTTTATATATCTCATGTTTTTAAATTTTTGGATCTCCATTGTAAATTTTTGTTGTATGGTGATAGCAACAAAAATATCTTTTTGAATTTTCTTTAGTGGATCTTTTTTGTCACGAAACCGCCAAAGGGGGAGATTGTTTACGAATTTGAGTTGGCGTAGTTTCGTGAAAGGTTCAAGTCTTGAAGATTGAATGTGAAGAAAGTTGGATCATTTAACTCAATCTCAAGAAAGAAGAATTCAAAAGGATCAGGTATGTTTTAACTAAAGATTATTGGTGATCCGAATACTTCTTGTAGTGTAGAAACACCTGGAAGAATATTTAACTGCATAAAAATCAAAAATTGGTGTTCGGACATGTGCAGGAGCCGGATCAGAGCCAGCAATCCGGATCCCGAAAGTTGTTGTTTCCATACTTACTTCAATCCGGATCGCAGCATCTCACGATCCGATCCCGAACGTTGAGTTTTCTGAATTGTATGAACGATCCGGATCAGGCATTCCGATCCGGATCCCGAACGTTTGTTTGTTCTGGAAACCGTCTTTCTTGCTACTGCAATCCGGATCGCCCAAATCCGATCCGGATCGCCGTCCGTAAAAATTCCAAAAAAATGTTAGGTTTTTGGATTCTTATCTCCTTCCAAATGTTTCTAACCTATAATAGACCCTATGACTCTTTTCTAGGGCGAATCCAAAATAATCACATAGAGCCGCATATTCATATATCATTTCATACGGGCCGAGATCCACATATAGAAGAAAGGAAATCATTAGAGAATACTCTATGTTTCTTCATCTATATTGATTAGTTTGATTCTAGGTTTTCATACTCACATCTTGAGTTGAATCAAACTAATGAATACTTAGATGGTATTTCCGATCTATCTTTGATCTAGTATTCGGCGGATCATCACCACCCAAAAACAACGATTTCCCCAAAATCGGCGCGTGGATTCGCGTGTCCTTGTGGATTCAAGGTTCAACCGCTCTCGTGGATTCGGAGCGAGGCACGTTCGTGGATTCGAAGGGTGCTACTGGGTGAAGACCGTAGGATTCGGTCGGACGTCGTGGATTCGACGTTGGACCGCCGTGGATTCGGCGTTGGGCGCAGATCGTGGATTCGAGAAAGCGTCGTGGAGCGAGCGGAGAAGATCCTCTAGGAGCGTATGGAAAAGGTTGAGTCGTAAGTGTGTATGGTAAATGACCTTGTACGTGTTTTAAATTCTAGTGGATTTCTGCCGGGTTATCGGTCCCGTGGTTTTTTACTCCGGTGATGGAGTTTTCCACGTAAAAAATCTTGCGTGTTTATTTTTATTTCCGCATTTGTTTTTTTAGTCGCAACGATTTTTGAGTGTTTTATACGTTTACCACCTATTCACCCGCCTCTAGGTTTTTTTCCCCTATTTAGATCTACATTTCATATAACCCACATGTGAGTCTATTGTTTGGGAAGCAGTGTAGGTGAGCAGGGGTTGTTGACTACATGGCGCTCTGGTATTGGTCACTTTCGGCTAGGATGCCCTGCATGCGGTTTTTTTTTTTTCTATTGGGGTAGGCCTTGTGGCAGGTCTTAGAGCTGAATCTAACTTTAGTTTGACCGTCGTCTCAGTATAACGGACAGTCGGAACGGACAATCCGGGATGGTGGTTATGCTCCGAGCTAGTGGCCCGTGTTGGTGACGAGTGGAGGTGGTCCGTGTTGGTGACGGGCGGGTTCGTTGTTTTCAAAGGAGGATTACTTGTAGGCGGTGACTCGGCTGGTTTGATTGGCACGTCCTGGAGTTGTGTGAGGGTATTAGTGTGGTTTCCCCCTTTGTTGTCGGGTTATTTTGGGCATTTAAGGGCCCGTCGGTCCGGGTTGGGTGGTAGGACTGGGTTACCTCGATGCACCGCGAGACTTTGGTTGGTGACTGCCTCAACACCGTCAGAGGTGGTCTGCGAACCGGTGGCGTCATAATAGGGAACTCCAAGTCGAGGAGCAGGCTTACTCAGGTTAGTTCGATCAAGAGAAAGACGGGACGGTAGGGTTGCCAGGCGGGGTTGAGCTGTCGTTTGTTTGAAATCTTAGGGTGGTTCAATCCGGTAGTTTTCCACTCAGGGTACCACCGAGCTTCGCCAAGAGTTATAGGGCGTTTCGCGTGTCATTGCTTCGGGGGTGGGTATTGAACGCCCCAGCGGTGTTCATGGGTTCGATGAACAGAATTTTTTTAGACCTTTCTTGGCTCAACTCGCGTACAGACGAGGTGTGTTTACGAGTGATCTAGCAGACTCTCAGGGACCAGAGAGTGTAGGCCAAACTCAAAAGGTGTGAGTTTGGGCACCACAGGGGGGGGGGGGCGTGAAGCCCTTGGGAGCGCAGGTCGGGCATGCTTGGGCCCTTTCCCCACTTATTGGATTCCTGGGGTGTCTAAGTTTCGAGGACGAAACTTCTTTTAAGGTGTGAGTGATGTAATACTCGGGAAATTTGAGTTGGTATAAAGAGTGTTTTTCAGGTGTGAATGTGTGCGAGGAAACAAAATTAACCTTAGTGGTGTGTATACCGGTGTGCAGATGGCATAGTTTCCGAAGCACAAATTCCGCCTTTCCGATCTGAGTCTGATCTCGAAAATCTGAGGTCTCCAGTGCGACCGTCTCATCGAATCGAGTGAAAATGGTATAGACCGTTCGTGCGATCCGACGGTCGGATCGTCCTGAACTTAGCAAGGAAAACTAGTGGGACCCGCGACTTAAGTGAATAGTGAAGTGAATAGTAACTCCCTGATTTATTTCCCTCGCTAGCCAACGTCGGCAGATCGACTGTCTGGAGTCCGATTCCGACGATCCAGGTAGTCGATTTGAATGGCGTCGTCATTCTGAGCGCAGTGGCATTGACCAAATATCCGTTTGACGAGCCTAAAGCATCGTAAAACGTGCCAGACTGTATAAAACTACAGTATTTTTATGGATTTAAAATTATAGGGGATCGAAGGCGACAAACCAAAATCACTACTTTATAGGTTTCGTCGAGCCGGCGTCGTGGCAAAGTTCGTTTTTTCGTTTGGCGACTCGAATACCTCGAAAAACGTGAAAAACAACGAGAAATACGAAAAATTACATAGAGACCCCTATATTTCATGCCTCCAAATTGCGTGCTGCTTTTGTGGAGAAGGACCTAAGTGTGATTTAGAATTGCTGTGAGGGACTTGGCTCTAAATAGTGTGAGTAGAGGGGGCTAAATGCATTTTGTTGCATTAGTATAGATATAGTTTAGGGGTTCCTTGGAAAACCGTAGAGAGCCCAGAACCCTAGCCCCAAGCCGGCATCCACCAACCCCTTCGGGTCCCTCTGCTCTCCCCTTGTCGATTACGCCGCCGGCCGCCGCCCTCCCTTCGCCGGAAAGAGAGAGGGATCAAGAGGAAGCCTTGATCTCGGTTGGGTTGGAGGAGGAGGCAACGAGAGGACTCCATATTTCACCAGACCTCTTCTGGGACCTCCTCTGTGCCTGAGAGACCCAGCCGAGGGGTTCCCGACGCCCTGCTCTGTCGTACGCCGCCGCGGGGAGGTTTTCTTCTTCCCTAGTTTTCCGGCGAGGTGAGTGTTGGAAGTTTTTGCTTTAGAATGGTCAGAGTGACCATGCTTAAGTTTCCTGACTTTGAGACGATCCTACTAGTGAAGCCTGAGCCGCCGCCGTCATCCCCGTCGCCGGCGGGAGCAACATCTTGCCGGAAGTCTTCTTTTTGGCTGACCTTGACCACGGGCTTCATCCGACCGAGAAGCGAAGATCAGACCGTTGGATCTGGTCTTCTCGACGACTGCAACATCATCCCGAAATTTGGTGATAATCTTGAGAGTCCGGGCCTTGCGAGCTTGCCCTAGAACCGAGCAAAAGTGCCCTTTGGCCGAACTATTCGCCGTCCGGCGCCGCCGCTCACGCCGCGCCGCAGGCCACCACCTCAGCAAGCCCCGTAGCGCCGAGGGGAACACCATTAGAGGACCTCGTTTCTTGGCCGAGCTTGAGTTGGGTCGCGTCGCCGGCGGTCGCCGTCGTTTCCACTTGCCGGCCAGTGACCCAGGTAAGGTATTTGGATCGTTTAGGAGGCTCTTCTGGAAGTTGCATGGGAGTTCTAACGTAGGTTTTGCATCCTCTGAAGTTGCACCATCATGGTAATCCGAGCTTCACCCGCCGCCGGCGCCGCCGCCTCTGGTCGCCGGCCATCTACCTAAGTGAGTTGTTGCACTATATGAGTGCTTTCTATCAAGTTACTTTGGGCCGAAAGCCTCTGGAAAATAAGTTTCTCCCAACCTCGCTTTCTTGTGTTTGTATTGGGTTTTTCCGCGGCCATCCGCCGCCTCCGGCTGCCGCGCCAGGTGGGCTGCGACCACCTGCATCTGGGAGGGTCTGGGTACTGAGGCTTGGCTCTGTAGGCTTTTGGCACCAGTGATGATTAAGGGCCGGCCAGCCAGAGCTTACCTTGAGTGGGTGTTGCTTCGGCCGACTTCTCCGGCCATCCTCCGCGCGCCACAGGTGAGCACAACTCTCCTCCGTCATCGCTGAACATCATTCTCCTGTTAGATTACTTTTTGATCATGTGTACAATAGGTTGTGGCATTGTGGTCCTTTTTGGATCTAAGAGTTAAATAGCCAACTTTGTTCTCAGGCCTCATGCAAGCCCAAACTCGTGAGCACGAGCTTCGTCTCGTTGAAACGAGCACGCTGGAACTTACGGCGCTGTCTCGGATTCCCTGGATTTAGAGAACGAGTTGGAACAATGTAGCAAGTTAATGTAATTATGCAATTTTTAGAGTATTTTATGGACCAGGTTGCAAAGGTAACTTCTTGGCTGTCTTTCGACAGTGTGTACGCACCCTCTAAGCATTTCGTTAGACGTCCGGAGACTTTCGTTGAGCGGATGACGGTTATCATTCCGTAAATCGGCAAAATCGTCGGTTTACGATTTCTGACGAGTGTCTCACATACCCCGGTATGAAAGAATGGTTTCAGGTTACGGTAGTGTTGTCGGGATAGGTATGAGTGAGTCTATTGCTGATCACAGGTTCTGTTCATGGCCCAGCAGTTCAGTACCAGTCTACCAGCAGCCTAGCGAGAGCTCGGGATCGGCCTACATACAGGTGGTTCGTTCGGCTGACTTCGAGGTGGGTTTTCGTTCTGAGGGTTAGTGTCTGGGTTCAAAATTTTTGAACATTCTCAATTACTCTCTAACTGTGCTAATATTTGGTGATCTTTATGGTTCATTACTATCGGTTTTATCTTGTGTACTTGGTTACTATGCTCGAGGCTGCAGCACGCGCACCCGCGGTTTGGCCACCGCAAAGGGTGCGCTTTTTCGGAAAAGTGGTCTATGACCCGTGTAAACCCACGAGGTGACGTAGTGGGGGTCCCCGTAGGTGGGGGTTTTGAGGCGCCAAGGTGTGAGCGGTGCGACCCGTTGAGGTAGCTGCTCGGCGTGGTTTACCGAGGTAGGTGCTCGGTCGGGATGCCGGGGCAGGTGCCCGGATTAGGTTATGCAGGGGTCGTGGTTTGCCCTTTCCCGCTCTGATACCACTTGTGGGTTATGTTAAATATGGATCTGAATAGGAAAAAAACCACCTAAAGGGGGTGAATAGGTGTAAACAATAAACACACCAAAATCTTTGCGTAACAAAAAACCCAATACGAAAAAGTAAATATGTAATACTCGGGAAATTTGACTTGGTATAAAGAGTGTTTTTCAGGTGTGAATGTATGCGAGGAAACAAAATTAACCTTAGTGGTGTGTATACCGGTGTGCAGATGGCACAGTTTCTGAAGCACAAATTCTGCCTTTCCGATCTGAGTCTGATCTCGAAAATCTGAGGTCTCCAGTGCGACCGTCTCATCGAATCGAGTGAAAATGGTGTAGACCGTTCGTCGATCCGACGGTCGGATCGTCCTGAACTTAGCAAGGAAACTAGTGGGACCCGCGACTTAAGTGAATAGTGAAGTGAATAGTAACTCCCTGATTTATTTTCCTCACTAGCCAATGTCGGTCGATCGACTGTCTGGAGTCCGATTCCGACGATCCAGGTGGTCGATTTGAATGGCGTCGTCATTCTGAGCGCAGTGGCGTTGACCAAATATCCGTTTGACGAGCCTAAAGCATCGTAAAGCGTGCCAGATTGTATAAACTATAGTATTTTTATAGATTTTAAAATTATAGGGGATTGAAGGCGACAAACCAAAATCACTACTTTATAGGTTTCGTCGAGACGGACGTCGTGGCAAAGTCCGTTTTTTCGTTTTGGCGACTCGAATACCTCGAAAAACGTGAAAAACAATGAGAAATACGGAAAATTACATAGAGACCCCTATATTTCATGCTCCAAATTGCATGATGCTTTGTGGAGAAGGACCTAAGTGTGATTTAGAATTGCTGTGAGGGACTTGGCTCTAAATAGTGTGAGTAGAGGGGGCTAAATGCATTTTGTTGCATTAGTATAGATATAGTTTAGGGTTCCTTGGAAACCGTAGAGAGCCCAGAACCCTAGCCCCCAGCCGCATCCACCAACCCTTTCGGGTCCCTCTGCTCTCCCCTCGTCGGTTACGCCGTCGGCCGCCACCTCCCTTCGCCGGAAAGAGAGAGGGATCAAGAGGAAGCCTTGATCTCGGTTGGGTTGGAGGAAGAGGCAACGAGAGGACTCCATATTTCACCAGACCTCTTCTGGGACCTCCTCTGTGCCTGAGAGACCCAGCCGAGGGGTTCCCGACGCCTTGCTCCACCGTACGCCGCCGCGGGGAGGTTTTCTTCTTCCCTAGTTTTCCGGCGAGGTGAGTGGTTGGAAGTTTTTGCTTTAGAATGGTCCAAGTGACCATGTTTAAGATTCCTGACTTTGAGACGATCCTACCAGTGAAGCCTGAGCCGCCGCCGTCATCCCCGTCGCCGGCGGGAGCAACATCTTGCCGGAAGTCTTCTTTTGGGCTGACCTTGACCACGGGCTTCATCCGAACGCAGAAGCGAAGATCAAGACCGTTGGATATGGTCTTCTCGACGACTGCAACATCCTCCCGAAATTTGGTGATGATCGGTTGAGAATCCGGGCCTTACGAGCTTGCCCTAGAACCGAGCAAAAGTGCCCTTTGGCCGAACTTCGCCATCCGGCGCCGCCACTCACCCGCGTCGCAGGCCACCACCTCAGCAAGCCCCGTAGCGCCGAGGGGAACACCTTGGTCCAAGTTGCACCGGCCCAGGCTCCGCCGGCCGGAATCCACCATTAGAGGACCTCGTTCTTGGCCGAGCTTGAGTTGGGTCGCGTCGCCGGCGGTCGCCGTCATTTCACTTGCCGGCCAATGACCCAGGTAAGGTATTTGGATCGTTTAGAGGCTCTTCTTGAAGTTGCATGGGAGTACTAACGTAGGTTTTGCATCCTCTGAAGTTGCACCATCGTGGTAGTTCGAGCTTCGCCGCCAGCCGGCGGCCGCCGCCTCTGGTCGCCGACCATCTACCTAGGTGAGTTGTTGGCACTATATGAGTGCTTTCTATCAAGCTACTTTGGGCCGAAAGCCTCTGGAAAATAAGTTTCTCCCAACCTCGCTTTCTTGTGTTTGTATTGGGTTTTTCCCGGCCATCCCGCCGCCTCCGGCTGCCGGCGCCAGGTGGGCTGCGACCAACCTGCATCTGGGAGGGTCTGGGTACTGAGGCTTGGCTCTGTAGGCGTTTGGCACCAGTGATGATTAAGGGCCGGCCAGCCAGAGCTTACCTTGAGTGGTGTGTTGCTCCGGCCGACTTCTCCGGCCATCCTCCGGCCGCCACAGGTGAGCACAACTCTCCTCCGTCATCGCTGAACATCATGCTCCTGTTAGATTACTTTTTGATCATGTGTACAGTAGGTTGTGGCATTATGGCCCTTTTTGGAGCTAAGAGTTAAATAACCAACTTTGTTCTTGGGCCTCGTGCAAGCTCAAACTCGTGAGCACGAGCTTCGTCTCGTTGAAACGAGCACGCTGGAACTTACGGCGCTGTCTCGGATTCCCTGGATTTAGAGAATGAGTTGGAACAGTGTAGCAAGTTAATGTAATTATGCAATTTTAGAGTATTTTATGGACCAGGTTGCAAAGGTAACTTCTTGGCTGTCTTTCGACAGTGTGTACGCACCCCCTAAGCATTTCGTTAGAGGTCCGGAGACTTTTGTTGAGCGGATGACGGTTATCGTTCCGTAAATCGGCAAAATCGTCGGTTTACGATTTCTGACGAGTGTCTGACATACCCCGGTATGAAAGAATGGTTTCAGGTTACGGTAGTGTTGTCGGGATAGGTATGAGTGAGTCTATTGCTGATCACAGGTTCTTTTTAGGGCCCAGCAGTTTAGCACCAGTCTGCCAGTAGCCTAGCGAGAGCTCGGGATCGACTTACATACAGGTGGTTCATTCGACTGACTTCGACGTGGTTTTTCGTTCTGAGGGTTAGTGTATGGGTTCAAAATCTGTGAACATTCTCAATTACTCTCTAACTGTGCTAATATTTGGTGATCTTTATGGTTCATTACTATCGGTTTTATCTTGTGTACTTGGTTACTATGCTCGAGGCTGCAGCACGCGCACCCGCGGTTTGGCCACCGCAAAGGGTGCGCTTTTCTGGAAAAGTGGTCTATGACCCGTGTAAACCCACGAGGTGACTAGTGGGGGCCCCTGTAGGGGGGGGTTTTGAGGCGCTAAGGGTGTGAGCGATGCGACCCGTCGAGGTAGGTGCTCGGCGTGGGTTTACCGAGGTAGGTGCTCGGTTGGGTTGCCGGGGCAGGTGCCCGGATTAGGTTATGCAGGGGTCGTGGTTTGCCCTTTGGGAGGGCGGTTACTCCGATAGTTTTCTTACGGTCTGTTTTACTTTTACATTTTTTCCCCTGCATTCCTTTTTTATATCTAGTGTCGCTGACTTCCCACTCCGTGACAGGTTCCTTCAGGGGTGAGAGCTAGGGCGACCGTGAGGCCGTGGCAGGAGCTTTTGGGTCCTTCGAGGCCCTAGACTGATTTACTCCCTGT
>CM055077.1:10594840-10639419 GCA_029204045.2 Tillandsia leiboldiana | reverse complement strand
CCGTATTTTTATTTCCGCATTGTGGTTTTTATCGCGTCAACGGACTTATTGAGTGTTTAGACGTTTACACCTATTCACCACCTCTCGTGTTTTCTTCCCCTATTTAGTCTATCTTACATATACACCCAACAAAGTGGTATCAGAGAGAGAGGGAATAGTGTTTTGTAAACAATGGGTTGGAATGGGGGAAACATCAACTCGACCCCCTTTCTTTGATGGAACAAATAATGCGTACTGGAACAAGTACGGAGAAAGCCATTTTTAATTTCCATCGACGAAAGGGTGTGGCAATCAATTTGAATTAGGAATGGAACTGAACTCCACTGAAATTATCTCTGATGTTTCGCACCTTACAACCTAGGTCCCGAATGGACCAAGGAAAGAGTTAGATGTCATCTTTCTTACCAATGGGCAAGGGAAATATGAATGCTATTTTAAGCCTTATCTCAAACTGAAATTCTCTCGGGTCTCGGCAATGTGCTGAGACTGCGAAAGAGAAGAAATCTGGGATGTTTCTTCAGGTTACACATGAGGGAACTAACCTCGTGAAGATTCAGAAACTGCAAATGCTTACGAGCAAGTTTGACTCTATCTTGATGGCAGAAAAATGAATCTTTCACGGACTACTATACACGATTGCAAGACATCGTAAACTCATGTGCTAACCTGGGAGAGAAGATTCCAGAATTTAAGGTTGTAAGAAAGATCTTAAGAACTCTTCCTGAACGATTTCGCCCAAAGGTTACAGCCATTGAAAACTATTAAACACCCGGACGAAATGCGTGTAGAAGAATTAGTTGGTTCATTACAAACATATGAAATGACATTACTACTAACAATTCTTCTGGAAAAGCATCCTCTTCTAAGTCTTCAGGTTATGCGTTGAAAACAACTAAGGAAGAAGACGCGGATACATCCTCCTCAGACGATGACGAGAACCTTTCTATGGGGAATTTGAGAAGCAGCTCGCTCTCTTGACAAGGAAGTTTCGCCGCAACTTTCGAAGGGGTAATTCAAGTAAATCTCCATCCTTCGGAAAGTCGAACAAAGGCAAGGGTACTTCAAGTTACAAGTCAAGAAAGCAAGAGAACTTCTCAAAGGATAAGAAAAGTTCAGAGGGACAACTACAATGCTTCAAATGTCAAGGCTACGGCCACATTGCAACGGAGTGTCCCAACAAGTATCCGGCAAAGAAGAAGGCGATGCAAGTCGTCACTTGGGATGACAACTCAACGTCAAATGAGTCGTCTTCAAGTGATGAAGAAAATAGCACCACGGCATTCCACGCGTCCACATCTTCACCCTTCATGTGCTTTATGGCAAGTACGTCCGAGTCATTGTCCAACTCCACTGTTGAAAAGATTGCAACGAACAACGAATCGGATGATTCGGAAGGTGAAGATTTTGCTCTAGCCTACCACAGACTTTTGAGGGATTCAAAGAAAGTGGCTAAGCAAAACAAGAGTTTGAGAGGGAGATTGCATGATCTCGAAGAAGAAGCAAAAAGGGCAACTTCTCTCTCAAACGCTCTTGAAGTGGAAAGGGAAAATCTGATAGGTAAATGTTTCCCTTCAAGAGTCCAATGAGCTTTTTGAGAAGGAACATACAAATCTGGTGGATAAAGCGGATCACTTCTTAAAGCTCTACAACGAGGCTCGACAGGATAACCTGGAAATGACAAAGACCATTTTCCAACTCAAGGATGACTTGCAGCGATTCTCTTCAGGAAGGAGTAAGTTGGATAGGCTTCTTGGTCTTGGTCAAACAAATCGGTTCGGCCTCGGGTACACTCAAACTGGAAACAGTCCAAGTTCGAGTGGGACAGTTTTTTGTGCCTCAGTCGGTATCTCCTCCTCCGACACCGGAATTCAAGACAAACAACGACAACAAACCTACTTCATCCTCTTTGGGATCGTCAAGATCTAAGGTATGTTTTCGTTGTGGTGTTTCAGGGCACATAAGAAGATATTGCAAGACGGGAGTCAAACGCTCACCTCAAACACCTCTTGCAATGACTACCACAAAGGTGATTCCTCGGAAATCAATTGCAAATCAATTGAAGGAAAAGAACCTTGGTAGTTTACCGCGCAAGACGACTTCATCAAGGAGCAGCAATCGTTTTAACAAGACGCTCTCACCTAGGCATATAACTTCACGACCATTACCGACGCATTCCAAAAAGGTTTGGGTGCGCAAAGGTGAAATCTTCCCTTGTCTTGTTACCAATGTTTCCTTGCATGCATATGATAGCTCGTCTTGGTATCTGGATAGCGGGTGTTCCCGTCACATGACCGGTGACAAAAATAGTTTTCAAAATCTTGAGAAAATCTCCGGAGGACTCGTTGTTTTCGGAGACGGTCGATCTTCCAAAATTGTTGGAAAAGGAACAGTAGCTATTCCAGATGGCCCGGTTCTAAATAATGTGTTATTTGTTGATGGTCTTAAGACTAACCTCATAAGCATAAGTCAACTTTGCGACAATGGTTTTTCAGTTAACTTTTCATCTGTTGAATGTGTTGTAACTGATAAGGACCATGTCTTCTTTTTAAAAGTGGTTAGATCTGAAAACAATTGCTATGTTGTTCCTAATAAAATTTCAGAAAAATGTAATCTAGTTTCTTTGATTAATGAAACAATTTGGCATGAAAGGCTAGGTCACATAAATTTTAAGGAACTTGCTAGAATTTCAAACAAGGACGTGGTCAAGGGGGTTCCAAAACTTTTATTTAAACAAAACATTGTGTGTGGTGGTTGCCAAAAGGGAAAACAGTCCAGGACTGCACACAAGAACTTGAACCACGTTGGTACAAAACGGCCTTTGGAACTTTTACACATGGATTTAATGGGGCCAACTCGTCAACCATCTTTGGGAGGTAAATGGTATATTTTCTTGATGATTGATGATTTCTCTCGGTATTCTTGGGTAGCATTTTTAAAAGAGAAAGCTGATACTTTTGATTCTTTTCACGAGATTTGCCTTCGTATTATGATTGAAAAGAATGAAAAGATCATTCGTGTTAGAAGTGATAGAGGTGGAGAATTCGTTAACTCTAAATTCATTGACTTTTGCACTTCAAACGTTATTAAGCATGAATTCTCTGCACCCTATACATCTCAACAGAATGGTGTTGTCGAGCGCAAAAACAGGGTTGTTCAAGAGATGGCATGTGTTATGCTTCACAGCCGGAATTTACCGCTACATTTTTGGGCTGAAGCTGTGAACACTGCAATCTATGTAATTAATCGAGTTTATTTGCGCCCGGGAACGTTAAATACACCATATGAACTATGGTGTGGTAGAAAACCCAACATCAAATATTTTCGCATCTTCGGGAGTCGGTGTTACATTTTACGTGACCGTGAAAATCTTGGAAAGTTTGACTCTCGAAGTGACGAAGGGATATTCTTGGGGTATTCTACAAATAGTAGAGCATATCGAGTATTTAACTTGGAATCTAAGACGATCGTAGAATCTATAAATGTTAAAGTAGATGAAGCTTTTCACTTTGGATCTGGAAAATCTACCCTCGATATCTCTCTAGATGATGATTCACCTGCCATTGCATCTTCTCATAATAATACTTCCAATATTAATGATGCATCTAATGGTTCTTCAAGTTTATCTGATGTGCAGGAATCATCTCATATACCTCCAAGTACTCCGTTTCAACAAACGCTACGAATCTCCAAGGATCATCCGGAATCGAATATTATTGGAGATCCACAAGAAGGAGTTAGAACTCGGAGGCAGTTGGTTTGTGGATTCGCTTGCTACGTATTTTTAATCGAACCAAAGAACATAGATGAAGCTCTTCAGGATGACTACTGGATTAAAGCAATGCAGGAAGAGCTCCATCAATTTGAGCGAAACAAAGTCTGGGAATTAACGAAGCCTCCAAAGCAACATAATGTGATAGGTACCAAATGGATTTTCAAGAACAAGAAAAATGAGGATGGTACTATCATCAGGAACAAGGCATGATTAGTTGCTCAAGGCTACTCTCAAGTAGAAGGTATAGACTTTGATGAAACATTCGCCCCTGTAGCTAGACTCGAGTCCATTCGTATACTATTTGCTATTGCGTGTCATTTTAAAATCAAATTATTTCAAATGGACGTTAAGAGCGCGTTTCTAAATGGGTTTTTAAATGAGGAAGTTTATGTGGCTCAACCGAAAGGTTTTGTAGACCATAAACAACCTAACCATGTTTTTCGTTTGAAAAAGGCTCTTTACGGTCTGAAACAAGCACCGCGAGCATGGTACGAAAGGTTGACAAAGCACCTTTTGGAGAAGGGCTATACTCGAGGGGGAGCTGACAGGACTCTCTTTGTGAAGCATTATCAAAGCAATTTCATTGTAGCACAAATCTATGTCGATGACATTGTATTTGGCGCAACAAGAGATATTGATGCTTCTAAATTCGCGGAGACCATGGAAAGCGAATTTGAGATGTCCATGATGGGCGAATTGACGTATTTCCTTGGATTGCAAATTAAACAAAATGATGAAGGTATTCACTTGTGTCAATCCAAGTATGCAATGGAGTTGGTTAAAAAGTTTGACTTAGAAAATTCGAAGGATTTTTCGACTCCAATGGGAACTAGCCACAAGGGACTTGGAAGTGATTCACAAAGTGAGAATGTAGACGAGAAACTGTATCGAAGTATGATTGGAAGTCTACTTTACCTCACGGCTAGTCGCCCGGATATATCCTTTAGTGTTGGGATTTGCGCGAGATATCAATCAGCACCAAAGGAGGTTCACCTGAAAGCGGTGAAAAGGATCATCCTGTACATCAAAGGATCAATTAATTTCGGAATTTGGTATCCTATGGGAACTAGTTTGCATATTGTTGGATACTCAGATGCCGATTGGGCAGGATCAGTGGATGATCGGAAAAGCACGAGTGGTGCATGCTTCTATCTTGGCCATTGCCTTGTTGCATGGCACAGTAAAAAGCAGAATTGCATAGCACTCTCGACTGCCGAAGCGGAATATATTTCAGCGGGTAGTTGTTCAACCCAACTCATTTGGATGAAAAGTGTGTTGAGCGACTTCCGGATTTCAGCATCTTCGGTAACAATTCTTTGTGACAACACAAGTGCAATTAACATTTCTAAAAACCCTGTGTTGCACTCTAGAACAAAACATATTGAACTTAGATATCATTTTCTTAGAGAGCTAGTTGAATCAAATACTCTTCAACTTTCATATATTTCAACTGAGGATCAATTAGCTGACATTTTAACAAAACCTTTGGATCAAAAACGTTTTATTCATTTGCGAAAAGCAATTGGAATGCTTTCCTTGAAATAAACTTCTTTTTGAAACCTTTGCTTAGGATAGGTTTTGTTTTTGTTTTGTTTTGTTCATTATCTATGTTTGTACATAGGACATTAATTGAGCATAGATCATAATTGACTTTAATTGCATCTTTTCGCACATTTAGAAATTTATTATGCTTTTGCCATCATAATATTTCACTGTTGCAATGATCATTTATGTTAATTAAATCATCTTCTAAGTGATCAAAGTCAATTTCTCTCTCAATGATCTCTTGGTATAGTCATTATCTTATTTGACTGCTTAGTCGAGTATGAAATCGAGATCAATTTTTGGTTGAATACTTTATATCTTAAATAATTGATAGCCAATTGAGGGGGAGTCAAAGAAATGTAAATGCTCAAAAGATGTGGAAAGAGTTACATCCCAATGAGGAGTGTGAAAACTACCACCACATGGAGGAAAGAGCTACCACCTCGGTCGTCCGAGTATTGTGTGCAGCTACCACATGTATACCAAGCATGGTTGTTCAATTTTTGATTAAGTAAAATGCATGTTGAAATACTTGACTCTGTCAAATTTCAAGGTTGGTATAAGGTGGGATTTTAAAGAAAGATGCTCAAAGAGCCACTCTCTTCAACAGATTGTCTAGATAAATTATCTACCATATTTGGGATTTCAAACATCTATTGATCTTTGTATTTCATTTTCTTTACCGAATTGATGATTTGATAAAGGCATTACTCATAAGATCAAGTTAGATATAATTGAAGGTGTTCAACTTTAAGGGATTTAATTTTTGTAAATTCTCGTTTCATTTTTGGATATTATTGATAGATTTGGCATAATCTAATTCTTGTTGTATGAAACGATGATTTTTGTTTAAAGTTGATACACGATTGTGCTTACATACTTTTTCTGGATCTTATGAAATTTTTCTAAATTTTTCTGAAGAAAAAGTTGGAGCCGATCCGGATCGGGCAAGCTGATCCGGATCCCGAACGCAGGCTTCTTCCTGCGGCTGGCCGATCCGGATCGAAATCTCGATCCGATCCGGATCACGGCTAGGGTTTTAATAAGAACAAGAGCGTTTTGATTTCTTTTACCTTAATCTTTTGTTCTCAAGTCTCTAGAGCCTCTCTCTCTAGAACTATTGCACCTTGGAGCTTTCCAAACTCAAGTTCTTCGAATACAAGTAAGTTTTATTGATCAAAATCCCGTTTTTCACAGTTTTTCTCTATTTTCTTCAAAACGTGATGAGATTTTTCTATCTTTTTCGTTTTTGAATGGTTTTTGGTCAAATTTCTTTTGAAATAAGAACTCTGGGTAGATTAGTTTTGATTATATGCTAGGTATTCTCCTGATTAACGGATTTTTAGGCTTCGATTTCTAAAATTTCGGTTTTAGGGCATATAATAAGGATTTTCGAAAATCATGCAATTGATCTATTTTTAAAAGTCCTTTTGCAAAACTAATTTGATTCTTAGTCTCTCTACATGATTATGATTGTTTGGGTACAATTTTTTAAATCTTTGAAAATTAACAATTTATCATGTGTTCTTGAGTTGGTCTTCACAGGATACATTTTTCACTAGCAATCAAAATGGTGATCACTTAGATTATTTTCCTAGTTGCTGCCATGGTACATGTCAAGGATACTGCCAAGCCTAAGAAGGCTAAGAAAGCGAAGAAGACTAAGGATGATTCCGACACTGAATCAGAGACGGAATCGATTGACTGGGATAACATCGAAATCGAGGGAACTGTCCCCATTATCTCCAAAGGGAAAGCAACTGCTGAAGCTTCAAAGCCTACTACTACTGAAAAGGGCAAAGCTCCAATGGAAGAAACTTCTGGGAAGACAAGAAGAAAAAGTGTTGCTCGCAAAAGAGGGAGTGCTCGAGGAATCTCCATTGAGCAACCAGTTGATAGCCAAGCACCTCCACAAGACTTTATCAGCTCGGCTAGAATAAAGGATTTTGAAAACAGGGAATGCATTGGAGAAAGGCATGTTGATGTAAAAGCCTTAAAGGAGCGTTCTCGGCCATTTGGGACTTTGTTTGACCAGATAGGTTTTGCTCCCATTTGCGACTTCCCGGAGACCACTGGGTATTGTCTTCACTCAGTGAGAATGTTTTATCAGAATGCTTGCTATCTAGTTGATCAGGAGAGCGGACGCCGAGACTTTCAAACATTGGTCAAGAATGTTAAGATCAAAGTGATGCCCCAACTGATTGGAGAGGTATTAGGGATGGACGCCCGAGCCGATGGCACTCATTACCTGAAGAATCAAGTCTTCAACACCTACTCCTGGAGAGTGGTAGTTGATGGAATCTGTCTTCCAGATACTCGGTCGACAGGAAACTCCGTTTTCTCGAAAGAACTACGACCAGAGTACCGCTTCTTAAACTTAATTGTTTGTTATAATGTCATTCCAAACATGAACACAAAGGTTCTTCGGTGGGATAGAATGATATTCCTTTATCTACTTGGAAACCCCACAGCAGCAATGGGAGCTAACTTAAACATTCCTTACGTCATCTGGACAAAGATGGCGCGATATGTGGAGCATGCTCATCCTTCAGAGAGACTACCTTATCCAATGATCATCATGCGCATTCTTCGCAAATTTAAAGCTGACACAAATGCGAGTTCCTATATGCACAGTCTAGGAACGATCAATGAAACAACAATTGTAAAGTCTCTCTCGACGAAGCCAGATGAACCCATAATACCTCCTCACCGGCAACGAGCACAACAACAACAAGCGACAACCTCTGCACCGGCAGCAACTCCTCCAGTCCAACCAGCACATCCAGCACAACAAGCACCTCAATCAACTTCTGATGATGATGCATCTGTTACCTCAATCTATAAAGAACAGCAAAGGCTCTCCAACGAGCAAGAACGTATATCAAATGAACTAATTGAGGTAAAGGAAGAAATAAAGAAGGTAAATAAGAATCAATCATCAATGAACAAGCGATTAAAGAAAATATTCCAAATTCTCGGCTGTATCAGTTCAGATGAGTCTGAATAATCCGTATCCTTCCAATTTCTGTTTATTATGCATATGTTTAATCTTTTTTTGTGCAGGTCTTTTAGTTTTAGTTCTCAGGATTTTCGTTATTCTGATCTAGTTAACTCTCCTTAAATTTTTTTTGTAATTTTGGCTTTGTTTGTGACAAAAAGGGGGAGAGAGTTTAGAGAGAACTTGAACAATGATGATGTGAATGTGTGAACATCAAGGTAAGTATCACTTCAACTTTGACTTTGGTGAAGGGTAAGTATCACAACTTTGGTTTTTATCTGGTGATTTGTTGCATGTTCCTACTAACTATTCGACTAACTATTTGGACATGTATTATTACTAACAAGTTGTTTGATTACTAACAAAGCAAAGTTATGACATTTGGAATTTTATTGCTTAGAAGATATGTCAATGTTTGATTGTGATCTTATTACATATCTGAATTACTCAATGTCATGGTGAGCATAAACTCTATCTCTGTTAGGTTTTGAATGCTAAATATTCTTGAGGTATCTAACGATCCTTTTTTGTCAAGAATGATTTCTTTGTGCAGAGAGTACAGATGTCTAAGTCTAGAGTCTGTTTTAGGAGTTTATATCTCATGTTTTTAAATTTTTGGATCTCCATTGTAAATTTTTGTTGTATGGTGATAGCAACAAAAATATCTTTTTGAATTTTCTTTAGTGGATCTGTGTTTTGTCACGAAACCGCCAAAGGGGGAGATTGTTACGGAATTTGAGTTGGCGTAGTTTCGTGAAAGGTTCAAGTCTTGAAGATTGAAGGTGAAGAAGGTTGGATCATTTAACTCAATCTCAAGAAAGAAGAATTCAAAAGGATCAGGTATGTTTAACTAAAGATTATTGGTGATCCGAATACTTCTTGTAGTGTAGAAACACCTGGAAGAATTTTTAATTGCATAAAAATCAAAAACTGGTGTTCGGACATGTTCAGGATCCGGATCAGAGCCAGCGATCCGGATCCCGAAGGTTGTTGTTTCATACATTGCTTCAATCCGGATCGCAGCATCTCACGATCCGGATCCCGAACGTTGAGTTTTCTGAATTGTATGAACGATCCGGATTAGGCATTCCGATCCGGATCCCAAACGTTTGTTTTTCTGGAAACCGTCTTTCTTGCTACTGCAATCCGGATCGCCCAAATCCGATCCGGATCGCCGTCCGTAAAAATTCCAGAAATGTTAGGTTTTTTATTCTTATCTCCTTCCAAATGTTTCTAACCTATAAATAGACCCTATGACTCTTTTTCTAGGGCGAATCCAATTAATCCAAAAAGAAGGAAAATAGCCGTCAAAATAATATATCATCTTATACGGCCTAAGATCCACATATAGAGAAGAAAGGAAATCATTAGATAATACTCTATGTTTCTTCATCTATATTGATTAGTTTGATTCTAGGTTTTCATACTCACATCTTGAGTTGAATCAAACTAATGAATACTTAGATGGTATTTCCGATCTATCTTTGATCTAAGTATTCGGCGGATCATCACCACCCAAAAACAACGATTTACCCCAAAATCGGTGCGTGGATTAGCGTGTCCTTGTGGATTCAAGGTTCAACCGCTCTCGTGGATTCGGAGCGAGGCACGTTCGTGGATTCGAAGGGTGCTACTGGGTGAAGACCGTGGATTCGGTCGGACGTCGTGGATTCGACGTTGGACGCCGTGGATTTGGCGTTGGGCGCAGATCGTGGATTCGAGAAGCGTCGTGGAGCGAGCGGAGAAGATCCTCTAGGAGCGTATGGAAAAGGTTGAGTCGTAAGTGTGTACGGTAAATCACCTTGTACGTGTTTTAATTCTAGTGGATTTTGTCGTGTTATCGGTCCCGTGGTTTTTTACTCCGGTTTGGAGTTTTCCACGTAAAAATCTTGCGTGTTATTTTTATTTCCGCATTTGGTTTTTTATCGCAACGATTTTTGAGTGTTTATACGTTTACACCTATTCACCCCCCTCTAGGTGTTTCTTCCCCTATTTAGATCTATATTACATATAACCCAACAACATAGGTTAGAGGTAGGACTTTTGCCACATGCACGAGAGGTTCAGATTCCCGATCACACTTTGCACGTGGAGGAGTGCTGTTGGTCCTGCCTGATGCAGATCGAGTCCTGGATTATGCCAGCAGACCTGTTTGTCTTGAGACAGCTGAGGGACTTTGATGTGGTTCTCGGGATGGACTGGTTGGCTCGGTATTTCGCGACTATTGATTGTGCCGCGAGGACTGTCACTTTTAGAGAGCCAGGCCAGGAGATGTTGCTATACCGGGGATGTCAGAGCGCTTTCTTTGCCTCTATGGTTTCTACTTCCCGAGCGAGGCGGATGATTCATCGAGGATGTGTAGCCTTTTTGGCTAGTGTTGTTGAGGGGCCTACGGCGGCACCGGGACTCGGGGATATTCCTATTGTTCGCGAGTTTCCGGATGTTTTTCCACCTGAGCTGACTAGCATGCCGCCAGACAGAGAGATTGAGTTTGTGATTGACGTAGTTCCAGGAACTGCGCCAATCTCTAAGGCTCCTTACCGGATGGCACCGGCTGAGCTGCGAGAGCTTATAGCACAGCTGCAAGATTTGATGGATAAGGGTTTTATTAGACCAAGTGTGTCGCCTTGGGGAGCGCCGGTGCTATTCGTGAAAAAGAAGGATGGGTCACTTCGACTGTGTGTGTACTATAGGAAATTGAATAAAGTGACCATCAAGAACAAGTACCCTTTGCCGCGCATCGACGATCTCTTTGATCAGCTGCAAGGGTCTTGTGTCTTCTCTAAGATTGATCTACAGTCTGGTTACCACCAACTGAAGGTGAAGGCCGAGGATATTCCTAAGACTTCTTTCAGATCACGGTACGGGCATTATGAGTTTACAGTCATGCCGTTTGGATCGACTAATGCCCCTGCCGCCTTTATGGATTTGATGAACAGGATATTTCGGCCATTTTTGGATCGGTTTGTGGTGGTGTTCATTGATGATATCCTTGTATACTACCGGAGCGAGGCCGAGCATGAGGAGCACTTGAGGACTGTGCTACAACTTCTACGAGAGAATAAGTTGTATGCCAAGCTGGCGAAGTGCGAGTTTTGGCTTCGGGAGGTAGCTTTCTTGGGCCATGTGATTTCTGCCGCTGGTGTGGCAGTAGACCCGGCGAAGATTGAGGCAGTTCGAGATTGGCCCCGATCGACGACTGTATCAGAGGTGCGCAGCTTCATGGGATTAGCTGGTTATTATCGTCGGTTTGTGGAAGGCTTTGCGAAGCTTTCCACACCCCTCACTCGTTTGACGCGTAAAGGAATTAAGTTTATCTGGAGTGAGGACTGCCAGAGGAGCTTCGAGGAGCTGAAGAATAGATTGATGACCGCTCCTATCCTTTCCCTCCCTGTTATGGGGAAAGGATATGTGATCTACAGTGATGCATCACACAGTGGACTGGGTTGTGTGTTGATGCAGGAAGGGAGGGTAATTGCTTATGCATCGAGACAGCTCAAGGATTACGAGAAGAATTACCCTACCCATGACTTGGAGCTTGCTGCCGTGGTGTTTGCACTGAAGCTTTGGCGCCATTACCTGTATGGAGAGCATTGTGAGATCTACACCGACCACAAGAGCTTAAAGTATCTATTCACACAGAGGGAGCTGAACTTGAGACAGCGCAGGTGGTTAGAGCTACTAAAGGATTATGATGTGGACATTCTCTACCACCCAGGCAAGGCTAATGTGGTCGCTGATGCATTGAGCAGGAGAGCAGTACAGAGTTTGTTTATGTTGATCACAGACCAGGCGCCGCCATTAGAGAAGATGAGACGGCTCGAGATAGAGGTTGTGTCCCCTGGGGTCTCTGCTAGACTGACGTCTTTAGTCGTGCAGCCCACTCTGCTGGACAGGATCAGGGAGAAACAGAGTGAGGACCCCCACTTGACCAGGATTCGAGATCAGATTCTGAGTGATCAGTCAGGGGACTTTACAGTGGATGCTGCGGGAGTACTGAGGTACAGGGACCGAGCATGTGTACCGGTGGATGCTGAGATCAGAGAGCAGATATTGTGAGAGGCCCATTATACACCTTATACCCTTCATCCTAGTGGGACTAAGATGTATAAGGACCTCAAGACACACTTCTGGTGGAACGGTATGAAGAGGGACATTGGGAGGTTTGTGGCTCAGTGTCTAACTTGTCAGCAGGTGAAAGCCGAGCATCGGGTGCCAGCTGGCAAGTTACAAAGTCTCCCAATCCCCGAGTGGAAATGGGACCACATTACGATGGATTTTGTGGTCGGATTGCCCAGGGCACAGGGTGGAGCAGATGCTATCTGGGTAGTTGTGGATCGACTTACCAAGTCAGCGCACTTTTTGCCTATGCAGACTACTTGGCCACTCGAGCGACTAGCCCAATTATACCTAGATGAGATAGTGAGGTTGCATGGAGTACCCGCCTCCATTGTGTCAGATAGAGATCCGAGGTTTGCTTCGCGCTTCTGGAGGAGTCTGCAGACCGCCTTGGGGACTCAGCTCAGATTCAGTACAGCTTTTCATCCACAGACTGATGGGCAGTCAGAGCGGACGATACAGATCCTGGAGGACATGCTGAGGGCTTGCGTCTTGGATGTTGGTGGAGGCCGGGTTCGACACTTATCTTTGGCTGAGTTTGCGTACAACAACAGCTTCCAAGCGAGCATACAGATGGCTCCGTTTGAAGCGTTGTATGGACGCAAGTGTTGATCACCACTTTATTGGAGTGACGTAGGCGAGAG
The DNA here is from genome assembly GCA_029204045.2 of Tillandsia leiboldiana. Classification (NCBI taxonomy): domain Eukaryota; kingdom Viridiplantae; phylum Streptophyta; class Magnoliopsida; order Poales; family Bromeliaceae; genus Tillandsia; species Tillandsia leiboldiana. Next base: position 10,626,341 of record CM055077.1, on the reverse strand, counting down.
ACGGACCTTGGGGCCAGATATACTGCTAGAGGTAGAGGAGAAGGTCCGAGTGATTCGACAGCATCTTCAGACCGCTCAGAGTCGACAGAGAAGCTATGCTGATGTTCGGCGACGAGACTTAGAGTTTCAGGTTGGAGATCATGTATTTCTGAAAGTCTCACCGTCCAAGGGGATTAGGAGGTTTGGCATTCGCGGGAAACTCAGCCCCCGATACATTGGGCCCTTTGAGGTGTTGGAGCGTATCGGGCCAGTTGCTAACCGACTTGCACTTCCCCCGAGACTTGCTGGCGTCCATAATGTTTTTCATGTTTCCACTCTGAGGAGGTACGTCTTCGACCCGTCGCACGTCATCGACTTTACACCGCTCGAGATCAGCGAGGATTTGAGATATGAGGAGCGCCCACTGCGGATTCTGGATCGAGAGGTGAAAGAATTGCGCAATCGGACCATCCCCTATGTGAAGATCCTTTGGAGCAATCATGATGAGCGCGAAGCGACGTGGGAGCTCGAGTCAGAGATGATGGACACCTACCCCTACCTGTTTGAGGCTCTGGATTGAGGTATGATTTTCGTTTCGAGGACGAAACTTTTGTTAGTGGGGGAGGATGTAGTGTCCCTGGATCCCCAGTGGTTTTTCCCCTGTTTCGGGATGAGGATCTCCTATTATTGGTGTGTTGGGCCCCAACATGTCAAAGGGATGTGTTGATTGGACTCAGTGAGGGTTTGGGATCAAGCCTGACCTTCGGCTGCTTTTGCCGAATTTTAGAAGTAGTTTCAGGCTGAACGGAGGCCGTATTTGGATTCAGCGCGAAAAAATGCTAGAAAACGGCTATTTATTTATATTTTTCTGAGTCCGGATGCCCAAAAACGGACACCCGGAAGTTTTCTGTGCAAAATGGTGCACGGGGGGAGCCGTGGACCGGCCTGGACACGTGGCGGCCTCTCATTGGGCCGGTGCACGCTTCCCGGTCCACGGGGTGGGCCGCCGGTGCACCGTGGACCGGCGGGCCACGTGGCAGCGCACGGTTGGTCCGGCGCAGTGCGCTCGGTGCACGGGCTAGTGCGCGGGCAGCTCGGGCAGGCCGGGCAGGCGCGGGGTCTGGTGCGGTGCACGGTGGACCGGGGCGCGCCACGTGGCGGCCCTGGGTTGGAGGGCGTAGGTGCGCGCGGTGCACCCGCGGGCGCGCCCCTGTGGCCGTACGCGCACGCGGGCCCAGGCGCGCAGGCGGCGTGCCGGCTGGCGTGCCGTGCGGGGCAACGCCAGCCACGTGGCGCCGCGCCAGTGGCTGGCGCCACCCACCCCAGCCGCCCCGCTGGGGGACGTGTGGGCGCCCCCCATTGGCCAGGTGCGCTGTCCCCTGTGAGGGGGACACGTGTCGCACCCCGGGGCGGGTTGGACGGTTGCAGGATCCGGGCGGATCCGGTGTGCGCGGGTGGGCCGTTTGGGCCGGGCCACTGTTTGGGCACGGTTTCGGGCGCCCGAAATCGGGGACACAACCATCATTTTCAAATTTGTTTTCTGGGCCTATATAAATGCCCTCCCCTCCCTCTTCTTTCTGGTTTTTCTGAGAGCGAGAGAGAGAACCAGAGGGTGAGCACTATAGCAAAGTTGTTCCTCTTGTTTTTTTACATCTTGTGGTGGATTTCCAGATTTTTTTGGAAGCTCGACAGCAGCGTTCCGGATTTTACAGTTCACCTCGTTTTTCCCCCATTTTCGGCCCGTTTTCGTCACTTCTCAGTCCGAGAAGCCCCCTGTGCAGTACAGGAGGCCGATTTCGACAATTTCTGCGCCGGTGTGTTCCTGAGAGATAGGGCTTCATTTTCTTTGTTGGTGATTTCTCTGGATTACAAATTCTTGGCACGGTTCTCGAGGTGTTTTTGACCCCCCCTTTTGCTGTGTGGAATTTTGGACAGCGGCGGCTTCATCGATTTATATCTTGGCGTAGGAGCATCGGATCAAGGCGTATAATTAGTCGTTTTGGGCCTACTCTTCGCGAGGAACGCAACCGTGAATTTTTTGGGATTTTTGGAGCTCGGCACAGAGGTGGAATGCCTCGTTTTTCGTGCTGGTTGTAAAAAAACAGCAAGAATGCCTTTTTGTATTGTGTTTTTACACCGTGCGCATTGTTCTGTGCAGTAGGACACAGTTTTTGGTGGATACTGGTGTTAGAGGACAGCGGGCAGCGAGAGGTTTCTTTTGGTGTTGTGCGCGCTTTTTGAGGTGGGTGGTTGTGTTTCCCTCATTGTTGACAAGCTCACTAGGAGTATTAGAGTTTTCCCCAATTTAAATGTGACAAGTTAACTTTTAGTGTGAGAACCTAATGCATTGCCCCTAAATTAATTGATAGCCTTTATGTGTTAAAATTGGGACAAAATTGTTGGACAATTGCTATATCTTAACCCCACATGCAAATAAGTATCAGGTTAATGTTTCAAGACAATTATTTACAATAAACGTCAGACACTTTTCTACTACTTTTAAAAAGGACAATTGCATGCTTGTATGGACACCTAGTTAGGCCACTATTTACTGCTGCACTATATTATTGGACTTGACTTAGGAGAAACCATGTTTTATCGTTCTTTTTTTATGTCGATGCATGATGCTCGAGTTTGAGCAGGATTTTGGGATAGTGTAGTTTGGACCTTGAGTCTGGGACAGTTTAGACTCGTTTTGTGGATTGTGGGGCATAGTGGCAACCGCGGACGTTAGGCGGTCGGCCAGATGTTTTTACTTTATCAGATCGGGATTTGTGGGTTCAGCGGCGACCGTGGATTTTGGGCGGTTGACCGGATGTTATTATCACATCAGATTGGGGATCAGGATTGCATTAGTAGATGGAGTTTTCCCACTTTGATCATAGTCATGATCCAGTCCTGCTATTGTGAGACATTGGTTACAGAGATGCTTGATACAGAGATACTTTACTCGTATGGGTCGCTCCCTTCGAGTGCCACTCCAGAGTAGGCTTTTGACCGCGACGGGTACCGGTCAGTTGGACAGTTGTCAGTGATGACAGAGCAGGCAGTGCCAGTGCTTCCTGGCCCTTTGATTGGGTTTCTTTGGGCGGTTAGCCTTATAGTTGCATACATACAGTTATCTTTTTGGCACTGCATTTAGAGGCATTGTAGTAGCAGTTTCCTTTTCAGCAGCCTTTATAGCTTACTACTGTTCCTTCCTTTTGCCTCTTTAGTCCTAGTGGGTGCGTCAGCGTTTGAGGTTTTACCCACTAGGGGAGGCTACTGGTTTATCTAGTAGTTCTCACCCCCCCCCCCCCATTGTTGTTTTCTGTCTTTTTCCCCTTTGTTTTGCAGAGTCGTCTGTGGGAGCTGCTGGGCCTTCAGCGGCAGATCGAGGTAAGAGGATCACGGACTAGCTAGATCATCTACCCCGACCGAGAGATTAGCTAGGCTTTTATTGTATCCCCTTTTGTAGCTCAGACTATAGTAGTTTACTTTTGGGTCTGGCTTTGGCCAGCTGGTTGTATATTTGTGGTGAACTGGAAGTTTATTGTACTTTTATTTCAGCTTGTATTTTATTTCAGTCTGAGATTACTTTTAGTTCTTTTAGTTCAGCTCTGTTTATGCTCTTTTATTGTATATTTTATATCTGAGCAGGTTACCAGCGCTTCGTATACATAGAAAATTCTGTATGCACGGCGGATCTGTTGGCGAGCCCGGGTTCTGGTTTACACCCGGGGCGTGACAAATAGTGTGTTGCGAGGTGTTGTGGAACTTAGGCATGAGTACATCCAAATACCTACCAGTCTTGCCATTCATCCAAAAATAAAGGACAACACATTATTCCACCCTTTTATATTTTACTTATCTTGGGATATCTGTCCAACTAACCGGTACCCGTCACGGTCAAAAGCCTACTCCGGAGTGGCACTCGAGGGGAGCGACCCACACGAGTAAAGTATCTCAGTAACAAGTATCGTAAGTATCATAATATAGCAGGACTGGATCACGACTCTGATCAAAGTGGGAAAACCCATCCACTAGAGAAAACCCCGGTCCTCAATCAGATGCAATAGTACTCAATAAGTGGGAAACTCCGTTCACTAGAGAAATCTGATCCCCAATCTGATGCACAAGTAAATATCCGGTCAACCGCCCAATGGCCGCGGTAGCCGCAATACACCCCGATCCACAATCCGGTACAACAATCGACACCCGGCCAACCGCCCAATATCCGCGGTCGCCGTAACACCCCACAACCCACAATCAAGTCCAACCTGTCCCAGACTCGAAGTCTCGACTACACTAACCCAAACCCCTGCTCAAACCCGAGCAACATGTGTCACATGTCTGACTAAAAAGGAGAAAATAACAAACATGGTTTCTTCTAAGTCAAGTCCCAACATGATAGTGTAGCAGTAAAAGATGGCCTATCTAGATGTCCATACAAGCATGCATTTATCCTCAAGAAGATGAAAGGGAGTAACTCACATAGTAGCTCCACAGGGGTATAACCAACCTGCCTAGAATCACTAATCCACTACACCTGTCCATAATCCATGATTCATAAGAAATCATTTCAGGTGATATCCGCACATAGATACATAACCCTGCCTCAACGCATAATCAAATCCCATAAAAGCTATGTGCTAACATGGCATGCTAATAATCACATAGGGTAACATTCCCTTAGGTAAGCTTTCGCTAATCATCAACATGGATATCCAAATCTTGCAAGTCCTCATAATATATAACATGAATATTAATCTTACAATTCTTTATACAATCATCATTACTAAGCTTTCCCCTCAATAACATACAAAGTACCCTAAATATGCATGCATTCTATCAGATAGAATTAGAGAACCGTCCACCGGTTCTGGAGACGAAGCAACCCACTTGAATCGCTTTCCGCAGGCAAAGCTGAAGTCGGTGAAGTGCGCAGTCACTCACTATCAAAAACCGCCGAAACAGCACCCTCGGTACTCAGTCGCACAAGCCTCTGCTCCAACTAACATCACAACCACAATACACTAATCAAAACCCCACACACACCAAACAGCGTTTGCTGTTTTCACAAAACAACAAAGAGAATGGGCCTTTTCACCTGCGTGCAGTCCTCCGAAAAATCTAGAAAAATCACGGTTTCGATCCTCGCGATGAGTAGATCGAAATCGAGTATTTATACTCCTCGTTCCGACACCTGTAGGCCAAGATACAATTAGAACATCGCCGTAGGCCATAACATCCCGAATACGCAAATCTGCGGAAAATCAGCCACGAAAAAGCTTAATTATCACCTTCGAAGAGTCCTCTAAAAATTCTAATAAAAATACGGACACATTCCTCTCGAAGCGTAGATGCCGATCGAGTCCTCATACATCTCGTTCCGATGCCCGTAGGCCGAGAAATCCCAATATTACTCCACCGCTGTCCCAAACCTCGCAGCAGTACAAAGGGTCACAAAAACACCTCGAGACCACCACCAAAAACTCGAAATAGAGCAAAGTGCTCAACACGGAAATTGAAGGCTTATCTCTCGTGAACGCGTTGCCGTGAAAATCGGCTCAAAAGTCCATTGTGGTAGCTCAGGGGGCCTTGCGCACTGAAATTCGACGGTAGAAGCTAAAATCGAAGGAGCGTCGAAGTGCGCTGCGTCGTAGAAAACACCGATGCCGCGGCCTCCAAAAATCCCAGGAATCCTCCACAATCTGTACAACTCAAGGAGGAAGAGAATCCCTGAAGACACCACTGTGAGAAACCGGCCAGAAAACCCCGAAATGAAGCAGTACTGGGCCTATTTATAGACCCAGCCCGAACAAATCCAAAAATACCGGATCTGTCCCTGGATTCGGGCGCTCGGACCACAATCGGGCGCCCGAATCCCCCACGGAGTCGCCTGCGAGGAGCGCCCGGAACCACCTCCTCGCGCCACGTCGCCCATAACAGGCAACAGCTAAATCCGCCACCAGCGTTGCGCCGCGTGGCACGCACGGGCGCTGACGCGTGGCGCGCCCACGCGCGGGAACCCGCGCGTCAACACTTCGGTCGCCGCGCCTGCCGCGCCGCCAGCACCCTACTGCGCATGCATTTCGAGGCGCCCTCACCCGACACCGTGGACCGCGCCTGATGCGCCAACCACTCCCATGCTGCCACGCGTCCAATGCGAACCACTAGGAAGACGCCACGTGGCACATGCCCCCACTGCACCGCGTTCGCCCGAGCGCCTGCCCGCGCCTGCGCGCTGCCCGCTCCCTGCTCCCGTGGGCCGGGCCCACTGCACCGCGACCCCCGCTTTGCCACGTGGCGTACGGCACCAACAAGAAGCCGCCACGTGGCACTCTTCTCGGTCCACCGGTCCACCGTGCACCTGAAAACACTAGAAATCTTTCGGGTGTCCGTTTTCGGGCGTCCAGACTCAGAAAAATACAACCAAGTAGTCGATTTCCATCGTTTTCGCGCGCTGAGTCCAAATCCGAGATCCGTTTTGCCCAATTTCACTTCTAAAATTTGTCGACAGCATCAAAATAAGTAATCTTAATCTAAATTTCGCGCTGAGTCTAGTTTTTGGGTCCAATTTGCGCACAAACACCTCCAACACACAGCATAGGCCTGCAGAAGTCGCTGAACACACCGCAAAAGCTCAGTGGAGATCCGGGTCACCACAGGCAGCCCTTGGAACCCAGATCTTGCAACCCTCAACAGGGTGCGGAAATTTATATAAAAGATGACATTTGTTTCCGAAAACCCCTTTTTGCTCGGCCCCTCTCAGGGCGAGGATAAAAATACTTCATTTTTAGAAAACCATCTTGCTTGGAGGAAAATCCAATTTTCAATACAGTTTAGTTCTTTAAGAAAAACAGTTAAAGACGGTTTTATTTTCCTAAGTCCCGAAGGACTGGTGCCTTTGCCCTAATCAAATGATAACGGGTTCTGGCGTCCCTCAGGAGCTTGGAAAGAAAACTAGTTTACCAAAATCATGTGTATCCAAGATTATCTCTGGGTTCAAGGTCCTGCTAACATAAGATCAATATTGCCCCTACTCCGAGACGATGAACCAAAATCAGAGGAAAACCCAATGACCCGGAATCACCGTCATCCCAAATGGCTCCCGACACTAGCACCAACTAACCTCTACCACCAGACTCCACTCGGCCCCCCGGCACGAGCGTAACATGCGTCCTACACTGTCCCGACCACTCGGCCCACTACCCGGGCGAGGAGAAAACACTAAGTCCAAGGGAAAACATGCAATGTGTAGGGAGACTAAAGAATAAAAGAGCCTAGCCCAAGTGAGGGTTTTCTACTAGTCTGGTTAAACATGCAAACATATGACGGGGTGCTAGGTCAAGTTCCACAGTTTAACATGCAACATAACAGATGCTAAAAATGCTAATTCTAGCATACAATCAATTTAACCAACCATTATTTTCGGATACTAACATGCATCATCCTACATCGGTTAATAATTCCTCCCACAATATCATGCATATAAACTGGATCAATAAGTAAGTCACTGACTCTAGCATGCATGCCCACTATCAAATAGAATTAGAAAACAGTCTGTCGATTTGGAGGAAAATCCAACCCACCTGAAACGCGACAATCCAAGGTTTGATCGGGCTGAAACAGGGCATGCACGTTCCTTAACCACTCAAAAGTCCAATGCAACAAACGTCATCCAAAAACTCCTCCCGGAACGACGGCGACAACCAAAACACCGGAGTGCTATCCACAGTGATACAGAAATTCAGCATGCACGTCAAGATAATGTGGAGGCCAAACCAAACACCATCTCCACCCAGAACCAACAAATAAAATGCTCACCTCGAGCGCAGCAACAAAGTCCAACTTGCCCTTCTTCGCAAAATGCTAAAATCTGAGAAGAAACCGCAACAAAAGTCGATCACGACGAAATGAAGATCCTGGATTCCAGCACATACAGTTTTGTAAAATAGCCCCAAAGATTGCATATTTTCACCTGCGAAGAGTCCTCCAAAAATCTCAAAAAAATCACCACTGTGTTCCTTGCGAAGAGTAGATGTGAATCGAGTATTTAAACTCTCCGTTCCGAGATCGCATGAAAGAGAAAACTCAAAATTACTCCGGAGTGTCCAAACACAAAAATCTGTGCGTGATAGTTCCAGAAATACTAAAAATACTCCAAGAAATCTCATGATCTACAAAAATCAATGAATACCAAAATTGTAGATTTACCTCTTGCGGAGATCCCCTCCAAAAATCAGCTAAATAGGGAAGCTTCTGCACTGAAATTCGACGAGGTTGGACCGAAGCTTCAACAATGGCGGAACTCTCCAATGGAGAGGAAGAAGATGAACAAGAAGCCTCCAAAAATTCTCCTTTGTTGATGCAAATGAAGGAGAAATGTAGATGAACACTCTGTAGAAGCTCCTCCCGAAGTTGGTTCCCAAAAGAGCCCAAAACAAGGTGAGGAAGCCCTATATATAGCCCACAAACCAGCATGGAAAAAGCCCAACTTTCGGGCGCCAGGGCAACTTTCGGGCGCCCGAAAGTTCCCACGGTCAAAGTCCGACGACCGCCCGAAAGTTCCTGAGCCGCCCGATCTGCCACGCGTCGCCCGATCCTCGCTCCACGTCGCTCGCTCCGCGCCCGCGTCCCGGTCAACACCTCCTCCAATCAGCGGCCGCCACGTGGCGACCTCATCCAATCGCGGCCCGACAACGCAATCACGCTCGGCAAATGGGAGGTTGCCACATGGCGCCTTTATCCACTCGGCGCCCGCGCCGCTCCACCCAACCACAAGCTGACGCGTGTCCTGGCCAACCCTCGCCGCGCTACGCGCACCGCACTAGCTGCACCCGCCAATCCGCTGCTGCCACGTGTCCAAAGCGCGCCAATGAAAAGTGTTACGGAATTTGAGTTGGCGTAGTTTCGTGAAAGTCTCAAGTCTTGAAGATTGAAGGTGAAGAAAGTTGGATCGTTTAACTCAATCTCAAGAAAGAAGAATTCAAAAGGATCAGGTATGTTTAACCTAAGATTTTGTGTGATCCGAATACTTCTTGTAGTGTAGAAACACTTGGAAGAATCTTTCATTGCATAAAAATCAAAAACTGGACTTGGGACATGTTCAGGATCCGAATCAGGTTGTTCGATCCGGATCCCGAAGGTGGTTCGTTCATACACCAGTTCAATCCGGATCGTAGCCTCTCTTGATCCGGATCCCGAACACTGAGTTTACCATCTTCCTTGAACGATCCGGATCAGGCTTCGCAATCCGGATCCCGAACGTTGATGTTTGGTGAACTGTATGAACGATCCGGATCAAGCACTTCGATCCGGATCCCGAACCTTCGTTTTTCTGGAATTACCTGACTCGTTACGACGATCCGGATCACAGTTAATCCGATCCGGATCGCCGTCCGTAAAATCTCCAGAAATGTTAGGTTTTTGATTCTTATCTCCTTCCTAGGGTTTCTAACCTATAAATAGACCCTATGACTCTTTTTCTAGGGTTAATCCAGTAAGTCGAGATAGCCGTCATTTTTCTTGTATCATCTTATACGGCTCGAGATCCACATATAGAGAAGAAAGGAAATCATTAGTGAATACTCTATGTTTCTTCATCTATATTGATTAGTTTGATTCTAGGTTTTCATACTCACATCTTGAGTTGAATCAAACTAATGAATACTTAGATGGTATTTCCGATCTATCTTTGATCTAAGTATTCGGCGGATCATCACCACCCAAAAACAACGATTTACCCCAAAAATCGGCGCGTGGATTCGCGTGTCCTTGTGGATTCAAGGTTCAACCGCTCTCGTGGATTCGGAGCGAGGCACGTTCGTGGATTCGAAGGGTGCTATTGGGTGAAGACCGTGGATTCGGTCGGACGTCGTGGATTCGACGTTGGACGCCGTGGATTCGGCGTTGGGCGCAGATCGTGGATTCGAGAAGCGTCGCGGAGCGAGCGGAGAAGATCCTCTAAGAGCGTATGGAAAAGGTTGAGTCGTAATTGTGTACGGTAAATCACCTTGTACGTGTTTTAATTCTAATGGATTTCTGCCGTGTTATCGGTCCCGTGGTTTTTTACTCCGGTGATGGAGTTTTCCACGTAAAAATCTTGCGTATTATTTTTTATTTCCGCATTGGGTTTTTATCGCAACGATTTTTGAGTGTTTATACGTTTACACCTATTCACCCCCCTCTAGGTGTTTTTTCCCCTATTTAGATCCGTATTACATATAACCCAACAAGTGGTATCAGAGCGGGAATAGGGTTGTAAACAATGGTTGAAGGTGGAAACATCAACCGACCCCCGTTCTTCGATGGAACAAATTATGCGTACTGGAAAGTACGGATGAAAGCCTTTTTAATTTCCATCGACGAACGGGTGTGGCAATCAATTGAATTAGGATGGTCTAATCCAACTGAACTTATTGGTGATGTTCACACCTTAAAACCTAGGTCGAAATGGACCAAGGAAGAGTTAGATTCATCTTCTTACAATGGCAAGGGAATTAATGCTATCTTTAATGCCTTATCTCAAACTGAATTCTCTCGCGTCTCGGCATGTGAGACTGCGAAAGAAATCTGGGATATTCTTCAGGTTACACATGAGGGAACTAACCTCGTGAAGATTCAGAAACTGCAAATGCTTACGAGCAAGTTTGACTCTATCTTAATGGCAGAAAATGAATCTTTCACGGACTACTATACACGATTGCAAGACATCGTAAACTCATGTGCTAATCTGGGAGAGAAGATTCCAGAATTTAAGATTGTAAGAAAGATCTTAAGAACTCTACCTGAACGATTTCGCCCAAAGGTTACTGCCATTGAAACTATTAAACACCCGGACGAAATACGTGTAGAAGAATTAGTTGGTTCATTACAAACTTATGAAATGACATTTACTACTAACAATTCTTCTGGAAAGGCATCCACTTCTAAGTCTTCAGGTTATGCGTTGAAAACAACTAAGGAAGAAGACGCAGATACATCCTCCTCAGACGATGACGAGAACCTTTCTATGGAGGAATTTGAGAAGCAGCTCGCTCTTTTGACAAGGAAGTTTCGCCGCAACTTTCAGAGGGGTAATTCAAGCAAATCTCCATCCTTCGGAAAGTCGAACAAAGGCAAGGGTACTTCAAGTTACAAGTCAAGAAAGCAAGAGAACTTCTCAAAGGATAAGAAAAGTTCAGAAGTACAACTTCAATGCTTCAAATGTCGAGGCTACGGCCACATTGCAACAGAGTGTCCTAACAAGTATCCGGCAAAGAAGAAGGCGATGCAGGTCGTCACTTGGGATGACAACTCAACGTCAAATGAGTCGTCTTCGAGTGATGAAGAAAAGAGCTCCGCCGCATTCCACGCGTCCGTATCTTCACCCTTCATGTGCTTTATGGCAAGTACATCCGAGTCGTTGTCCAACTCCACTGTTGAAAAGAATGCTACGGACAACGAATCGGATGATTCGGAAGGTGAAGATTTTGCTCTAGCCTACCACAGACTTTTGAGGGACTCAAAGAAAGTGGCTAAGCAAAACAAGAGTTTGAGAGGGAGAGTGCATGATCTCGAAGAAGAAGCAAAAAGAGCGACTTCTCTCTCAAACGCTCTTGAAGTGGAAAGGGAAAACCTGATAAAGGCAAATGCTTCCCTTCAAGAGTCCAATGAGCAACTTGAGAAGGAACATACAAATCTGGTGGATAACGCGAATCACTTCTCAAAGCTCTACAACGAGGCTCGACAGGATAACCTGGAAATGACAAAGACCATTTTCCAACTCAAGAATGACTTACAGCGATTCTCTTCAGGAAGGAGTAAGTTGGATAGACTTCTTGGTCTTGGTCAATCAAATCGGTTCGGCCTCGGATACACTCAAACTGGAAACAGTCCAAGTTCGAGTGAGACAGTTTTTGTGCCTCAGTCGGTATCTCCTCCTCCGACACCGGAATTCAAGACAAACAACGACAACAAACCTACTTCATCCTCTTTGGGATCGTCAAGATCTAAGGTATGTTTTCGTTGTGGTGTTTCAGGGCACATAAGAAGATATTGCAAGACGGGAGTCGAACGCTCATCTCAAGGACCTCTTGCAACAACTACCAAAAAGGCTCCTCCCCGAAAATCAAAGCAAAACTTTTCAAATGAAAAGAGACTTGGTAGTTCATCGCGCAAGACGATCTCATCAAGGAACAACAATCGCTATAACAAGATGCCTTCACCTAGGCATATAACTTCACGACCATTACCGACGCACTCCAAAAGGGTTTGGGTGCGCAAAGGTGAAATTTTCCCTTGTCTTGTTTCCAATGTTTCCTTGCATGCATATGATAGTTCGTCTTGGTATCTGGATAGCGGGTGTTCCCGTCACATGACCGGTGACAAAAATAGTTTTCAAAATCTTGAGAAAATCTCCGGAGGACACGTTGTTTTCGGAGACGGTCGATCTTCCAAAATTGTTGGAAAAGGGACGGTAGCTATTCCAGATGGCCCAATTTTGAAAAACGTCTTATTTGTTGATGGCCTTAAGACTAACCTCATAAGCATAAGTCAACTTTGCGACAATGGTTTTTCAGTTAACTTTTCATCTGTTGAATGCGTTGTAACTGATAAGGACCATGTCTTCTTTTTAAAAGGGGTTAGATCTGAAAACAATTGTTATGTTGTTCCTAATAAATTTTTTGAAAAATTGTAACTTAGCCGCTTTGAATAATGAAACTCTTTGGCATGAAAGGCTAGGTCACTTAAATTTTAAGGAACTTACTAGAATTTCAAGCAAGGACGTGGTCAAGGGGGTTCCAAAGCTTTTATTTAAACAAAACATTGTGTGTGGTGGTTGCCAAAAGGGAAAACAGTCTAGGACTGCACACAAGAACTTGAACCACGTTGGTACAAAACGGCCCTTGGAACTTTTGCACATGGACTTAATGGGGCCGACCCGTCAACCATCTTTGGGAGGTAAATGGTACATTTTTTTATTGGTTGATGATTTCTCTCGGTTTTCTTGGGTAGCATTTTTAAAAGAGAAAGCTGATACGTTTGACTCTTTTCATGAGATTTGCCATCGTATTATGATTGAAAAGAATGAAAAGATCATTCGTGTTAGAAGTGATAGAGGTGGAGAATTCATAAATTCAAAATTCATTGATTTTTGCACTTCAAATGGCATTAAACATGAATTCTCGGCACCCTATACACCTCAGCAGAATGGTGTTGTTGAGCGCAAGAACAGGGTTGTTCAAGAGATGGCGCGTGTGATGCTTCATAGCCGGAATTTACCGCTACATTTTTGGGCTGAAGCCGTGAACACCGCTGTCTATGTCATTAATAGAGTTTACTTGCGCCCAGGAACTTTAAATACACCATATGAGCTGTGGTTTAGTAGAAAACCCAACATCAAATATTTTCGTGTCTTCGGGAGTCGATGTTACATTTTACGTGACCATGAAAAACTTGGAAAGTTCGACTCTCGAAGTGATGAAGGGATCTTTTTGGGTTATTCTACGAATAGCAGAGCATATCGAGTATTTAACATTGAATCTAAGACGATTGTAGAATCTATAAATGTTAAAGTAGATGAAGCTTTTCACTTTGGATCTGGAAAATCTACCCTCGATATCTCTCTAGATGATGATTCTCCTGCTAATGCATCTTCTCATAATAATACTTCCAATATTAATGATGCATCTAATGGTTCTTCGAGTTTATCTGATGTGCAGGAATCATCTCATGTATCTCCGAGTACTCCGTTTCAACAAACGTTACGAATCTCCAAGGATCATCCGGAATCGAATATTATTGGAGATCCACAAGAAGGAGTTAGAACTCGGAGGCAGTTGGTTTGTGGATTCGCTTGCTACGTATCTTTAATCGAACCAAAGAACATAGATGAAGCTCTTCAGGATGACTACTGGATTAAAGCAATGCAGGAAGAGCTCCATCAATTTGAGCGAAACAAAGTCTGGGAATTAACGAAGCCTCCAAAGCAACACAATGTGATAGGTACCAAATGGATCTTCAAGAACAAGAAATATGAGGATGGTACTATCATCAGGAACAAGGCACGATTAGTTGCTCAAGGCTACTCTCAAGTAGAAGGTATAGACTTTGATGAAACATTCGCCCCTGTAGCTAGACTCGAGTCCATTCGTATACTATTTGCTATTGCTTGTCATTTTAAAATCAAATTATTTCAAATGGACGTTAAGAGCGCATTTCTAAATGGGTTTTTAAATGAGGAAGTTTATGTGGCTCAACCGAAAGGTTTTGTAGATCATAAACAACCTAACCATGTTTTTCGTTTGAAAAAGGCTCTTTACGGTCTGAAACAAACACCTTTTGGAGAAGGGCTATACTCGAGGGGGAGCTGATAGGACTCTCTTTGTGAAGCATTATCAAAGCAATTTCATTGTAGCACAAATCTATGTCGATGACATTGTATTTGGCGCAACAAGAGATAATGATGCTTCTAAATTCGCGGAGACCATGGAAAGCGAATTTGAGATGTCCATGATGGGCTAATTGACTTATTTCCTTGGATTGCAAATTAAACAAAATGATGAAGGTATTCACTTGAGTCAATCCAAGTATGCAATGGAGTTGGTCAAAAAGTTTGATCTCGAAAATTGTAAAGATTTTCCGACTCCAATGGGAACTAGCCACAAGGGACTTGGAAGTGAATCACATAGTGAGAATGTAGACGAGAAACTGTATCGAAGTATGATTGGAAGTCTACTTTACCTCACGGCTAGTCGCCCGGATATATCTTTTGGTGTTGGGATTTGCGCGAGATATCAATCAGCACCAAAGGAGGTTCACCTGAAAGCGGTGAAAAGGATCATCCGGTATATCAAAGGATCAATTAATTTCGGAATTTGGTATCCTATGGGAACAAGTTTGGATATTGTTGGATACTCAGATGCCGATTGGGCAGGATCAGTGGATGATCGGAAAAGCACGAGTGGTGCATGCTTCTATCTTGGCCATTGCCTTGTTGCATGGCACAGTAAAAAGCAGAACTGCATAGCACTCTCGACTGCCGAAGCGGAATACATTTCAGCTGGAAGTTGCTCAACTCAACTCATTTGGATGAAAAGCGTTTTGAGCGATTTCCGCATTTCAGCATCTTCGGTAACAATTCTTTGTGACAACACAAGTGCAATTAACATTTCTAAAAACCCTGTGTTGCACTCTAGAACAAAACATATTGAACTTAGATATCATTTTCTTAGAGAGCTAGTTGAATCAAATACTCTTCAACTTTCATATATTTCAACTGAGGATCAATTAGCTGACATTCTAACAAAACCTTTGGATCAAAAACGTTTTATTCATTTACGAAAAGCAATTGGAATGCTTTCCTTGAAATAAACTTCTTTTTGAAACCTTTGCTTAGGATAGGTTTTGTATTTGTTTTTGTTTTGTTCATTATCTATGTTTGTACATAGGACATTAATTGAGCATAGATCATAATTGACTTTAATTGCATCTTTTCGCACATTTAAAAATTTATTATGCTTTTGCCATCATAATATTTTACTGTTGCAATGATCATTTATGTTAATTAAATCATCTTCTAAGTGATCAAAGTCAATTTCTCTCTCTCTATGATCTCTTGGTATAGTCATTATCTTATTTGACTGCTTAGTCGAGTATGAAATCGAGATCAATATTTGGTTGAATACTTTATATTTTAAGTAATTGATAGCCAATTGAGGGGGAGTCATAGAAAAAGTAAAATGCTCAAAAGATGTGGAAAGAGTTACATCCCAATGAGGAGTGTGAAAACTACCACCACATGGAGGAAAGAGCTACCACCTCGGTCGTCCGAGTATTGTGTGCAGCTACCACATGTATACCAAGCATGGTTGTTCAAATTTTTGATTAAGTAAAATGCATGCTGAAATACTTGACTCCGTCAAATTTCAAGGTTGGTATAAGGTGGGTTTTTAAAGAAAGATGCTCAAAGAGCCACTCTCATCAACAGATTGTCTAGATACATTATCTATTATATTTGGGATTTCAAACATCTATTGATCTTTGTATTTCATTTTCTTTACTGAATTGATGATTTGATAAAGGCATTACTCATTAGATCAAGTTAGATGTAATTGAAGGTGTTCAACTTTAAGGGATTTAATTTTTGTAAATTTTCGTTTCATTTTTGGATATTATTGATAGATTTGGCATAATCTAATTCTTGTTGTATGAAACGATGATTTTTGTTTAAAGTTGATACACATTTGTGCTTACAATCTTTTTCTGGTTTTTCTTGAATTTCTCTGAAATTTTCTAAAGAAAAAGTTGGAGCCGATCCGGATCGGGCTAGATGATCCGGATCCCGAACGCAGGAATTCTTCTGCGGGCTGACGATCCGGATTGTATCTGCCGATCCGGATCCCGAACGCAGTTTCTCACTGCGGGTAGCCGATCCGGATCGCAGTTATGAACTGATCCGGATCGCGGCTAGGTTTTATAAAGAACAAAAGGGGTTTTGATTTCTTTTACTCCAATCTTTTGTTCCAAAGTTTCCAGTGTTGGGTCGTAAATAATACGGATCTAAATAGGGGAAGAAACACCTAGAGGGGGGTGAATAGGTGTAAACGTATAAACACTCAAAAATCGTTGCGATAAAAAACCCAATGCGGAAATGAAAATAACTCGCAAGATTTTTACGTGGAAAACTCCATCACCGGAGTAAAAAACCACGGGACCGATAACACGGCAGAAATCCACTAGAATTAAAACACGTACAAGGTGATTTACCGTACACACTTACGACTCAACCTTTTCCATACGCTCCTAGAGGATCTTCTCCGCTCGCTCCAGACGCTTCTCGAATCCACGATCTGCGCCCAACGCCGAATCCACGGCGTCCAACGTCGAATCCACGACGTCCGACCGAATCCACGGTCTTCACCCAATAGCACCCTTCGAATCCACGAACGTGCCTCGCTCCGAATCCACGAGAGCGATTGAACCTTGAATCCACAAGGACACGCGAATCCACGCGCCGATTTTGGGGTAATCGTTGTTTTTGGGTGGTGATGATCCGCCGAATACTTAGATCAAAGATAGATCGGAAATACCATCTAAGTATTCATTAGTTTGATTCAACTCAAGATGTGAGTATGAAAACCTAGAATCAAACTAATCAATATAGATGAAGAAACATAGAGTATTCTCTAATGATTTCCTTTCTTCTCTATATGTGGATCTATAGCCGTATAAGATGATATGTGAAAATGACGGCTATGTGGATTGACCCTAGAAAGAAAGACATAGGGTCTATTTATAGGTTAGAAACCCTAGGAAGGAGATAAGAATCAAAAACCTGCCATTTCTGGAATTTTACGGACGGCGATCCGGATCGTGATAACTGAGATCCGGATCGTCATAACGAAACAGCCAATTCCAGAAAAACGAAGGTTCGGGATCCGGATCATGTGACTACGATCCGGATCGTTCATACAGTTCACCAAACATCAACGTTCGGGATCCGGATTGCGAAGCAAGATCCGGATCGTTCAAGGTAGATGGTAAACTCAACGTTCGGGATCCGGATCAAGAGACTACGATCCGGATTGCGACGATGTATGAACGAACCACCTTCGGGATCCGGATCGAACAGCCTGATCCGGATCCTGAACATGTCCCAAGTCCAGTTTTTGATTTTTATGCAATGAAAGATTCTTCCAAGTGTTTCTACACTACAAGAAGTATTCGGATCACACAAATTCTTTAGTTAAACATACCTGATCCTTTTGAATTCTTCTTTCTTGAGATTGAGTTAAATGATCCAACTTTCTTCACCTTCAATCTTCAGGACTTGAAACTTTCACGAAACTACGCCAACTCAAATTCCGTAACAATCTCCCCCTTTGGCGGTTTCGTGACAAAACACAGATCCACTAAAGAAAATTCAAAAAGATATTTTTGTTGCTATCACCATACAACAAAAATTTACAATGGAGATCCAAAATACAATACATGAGTTAAACTCCTAAAACAGACTCTAGACTTAGACATCTGTACTCTCTGCAAAAAGAAATCATTCTTGACAAAAGAAATCGTTAGATACCTCAAGAATTTTGTATCATTCAAAAACCACAAACAGAGATGAAGTTTAAACTCATTTATACTTACCATGACATTTATATTCAGATATGTAAACTGATCATAGTTAAAAAAAAACACCAACATATCTTCTTTGCACGTAAAACCAAATGTCATGAACATGTTTGTGACAAACTTAAATATATATAGATACGTAATTGATCAGAGTTAAGAACCAACATATCTTCTATGCAATCAAAAACCAAGTGTCACAAACTTGTTAGTGAACATCAACTTGTTAGTTATATTACATGCCCAAATAGTTAGCAAATAGTTAGTCGAGGCATGCATTCATACAGCTGAAAAACCTCAAGTTGAGAATGGAAGTTGGAGTAATACTTACCTTGATGTTCATCCAGTTTTCATATCAAACATTGTTCACTTACCTTGATGTTTCATGCAGTCAACATTGTTCAAAGTTCTCTCTAACTCTCTCCCCCTTTTTGTCACAAAACAAAGCCAAAATGTAGTTAAGACTACGAAATGTGAGGAGAGTAAAAAGTTCCAATAAAATGTAAAACCTGAGAACTAAGCTAACGTAAGTATAAAACTAAATCCTAAAATCGTAATCCTGCACAAAAGGAAAGGAAGGTGCAGTTCAGTCGGAGGAGTCTGAGCTGGTACAACTCAGCTTGCTCAAAATCCCTTTAAGCATTGTCGAAATAGTTGAACACTTCTTCTTGATCTTCTTGTGATCAGAGGAAATCCGCTGAAGTTCTTTCGATGTCCTCTCTTGTGCAGCCGAGAGTCTTTGTTGTTCCTGGCGAAGCGATTCCAATACAACAGCGTCTGTACCCTGTCTTTTCGAGTGTGATGGATGCTGTCTAGAAGCAGATGGTGCATCCAATCCCTTAACCCATGGAGATTCAGTTTGTAGAACCCCAGAGAGTGAGCGAGCTCTAGTAAGAGGCCCACTATGATAACTTTCACTTCTTAAGACATCCTTTCGTCTTGTATATTGCTTAGTTGTTGATGCAGATTTCATGAGCCTTTTGCCTTTGACAAATTTCCTGTTTTGCTCATCAATCTTCTGTTGAACATCTTTGAAGAATTCATCCCATTCTTCAGTATCGTACTCTGAGCTGTCCTCCCTGCCTTCGGTTGTCTTATCTCCTGTTGAAATATCTGGTTCCTCTTTTTCAGATGTACTCTTGTGCACCATTGTGACTAGTAACAGGATTAACCAAGAGAGTGACAATGATCAAAGTGCTTGAGTTAAGAAGGTGTCCTGTGAAAACCAACTCAAGAACACAAAAATTCTTAGTTTTCAAAATTGAAAAAATTGTACCCAAACAATCATAATCATGTAGAGAGACTAAGAATCAAATTAGTTTTGCAAAAGGACTTTTAAAGATAGATCAATTGCATGATTTTCGAAAATCCTTATTATATGCCCTAAAACCGAAATTTTAGAAATCGAAGCCTAAAAATCCGTTAATCATGAAAAAACCTAGCATATAATCAAAACTAAACAACCCAGAGTTCTTATTTCAAAAGAAATTTGATCAAAAACCATCCACAAACAAAATCGATCCAAGAATTTCGTACGTTTGAGGAGGAAAAGAGAAAAACGGTGAAAAACCGAGATTTTGATCAATAAAACTTACTTGGAACTGAAGAACTTGAGTTAGAAAGCTTCCAAGGAGGATGAAATCTAGAGAGAAGCGCTCTGGAAACTTTTGAACAAAAGATTGGAGTAAAAGAAATCAAAACCCTTTTGTTCTTTATAAAAACCTAGCCGCGATCCGGATCCTCCCGAGCTTGCGATCCGGATCGGCTACCCGCAGTGAAAAAAAACTGCGTTCGGGATCCGGATCGGCAGGTCCAATCCGGATCGTCAGCCCGCAGGAGAAAACCTGCGTTCGGGATCCGGATCGCCTTGCCCGATCCGGATCGGCCCCAACTTTTTCTTTAGAAAAATTTCAGAGAAATTCAAGAAAAACCAGAAAAAGATTGTAAGCACAAAGGTGTATCAACTTTAAACAAAACGCATCGTTTCACACAACAAGAATTAGATTATGCCAAATCTATCAGTAATATCCAAAAATGAAACGAAAATTTACAAGAATTAAATCCCTTAAAGTTGAACACCTTCAATTACATCTAACTTGATCTTATGAGTAATGCCTTTATCAAATAATCAATTCGGTAAAGAAAATGAAATACAAAGATCAATAGATGTTTGAAATCCCAAATATGGTAGATAATATTTCTAGACAATCTGTTGAAGAGAGTGGCTCTTTGAGCATCTTTCTTTAAAATCCCACCTTATACCAACCTTGAAATTTGACAGAGTCAAGTATTTCAACATGCATTTTACTTAATCAAAAATTTGAACAACCATGCTTGGTATACATGTGGTAGCTGCACACAATACTCGGACGACCGAGGTGGTAGCTCTTTCCTCCATGTGGTGGTAGTTTTCACACTCCTCATTGGGATGTAACTCTTTCCACATCTTTTGAGCATTTTACATTATCTTTGACTCCCCCTCAATTGGCTATCAATTATTTAAGATATAAAGTATTCAACCAAAAATTGATCTCGATTTCATACTCGACTAAACAGTCAAATAAGATAATGACTATACCAAGAGATCATTGAGAGAGAAATTGACTTTGATCACTTTAGAAGATGATTTAATTAACATAAACGATCATTGCAACAAAGAAATATTATGATGGCAAAAGCATAATAAATTTCTAAATGTGTGAACAGATGCAATTAAAGTCAATTAAGATCTATGCTCAATTACTATCCTATGTATAAACATAGATATTGAATAGAACAAAACAAATACAAAACCTATTTTAAGCAAAGGTTTTAAAAAGAAGTTTATTTCAAAGAAAGCATACCAATTGCTTTTCGCAAATGAATAAAACGTTTTTGATCCAAAGGTTTTGTTAAAAAGTCAGCTAATTGATCTTCAGTTGAAATATATGAAAGTTGAAGAGTATTTGATTCAACTAGCTCTCTAAGAAAATGATATCTAAGTTCAATATGTTTTGTTCTAGAGTGCAACACAGGGTTTTTAGAAATGTTAATTGCACTTGTGTTGTCACAAAGAATTGTTACCGAAGATGCTGAAATGCGGAAGTCACTCAATACGCTTTTCATCCAAATGAGTTGAGTTGAGCAACTTCCAGCTGAAATGTATTCCGCTTCGGCAGTCGAGAGTGCTATGCAATTCTGCTTTTTACTGTGCCATGCAACAAGGCAATGGCCAAGATAGAAGCATGCACCACTCGTGCTTTTCCGATCATCCACTGATCCTGCCCAATCGGCATCTGAGTATCCAACAATGTCCAGACTTGTCACGCCCCGGGTGTAAACCAGAACCCGGGCCCGTCTACAGATCCGCCGTGCATGCGGTATTTCCCACATACACGAAGCGTCGGTAACCTGCTCAGATAAGAAATAATAAAAAAAGAGCATAATAATCAGAGCTAAACTAAAACTACTGTATCTCAGACAGAAGCTGGAAGTAAAAGAGTACAACAGTGGAATAAAATACAGATGTCCCTCCCAGCTCACCACTAAATACAAACAGCTGGCAAAAGCCAGACCCAAAAAGAAATAAACAAAAGCTGTCTGAGAAGACCAGGTACCCAAAAGCTCCAGCTACAACCCTCGGGAGGCTCTCTATCTAGTCCGCGATGCGCTTGCCCCGATCAGTTGCTGACGGCCCAGCAACTCCCACAGAGGACTCTGCAAAACAAAGGGGAAGAAAGAAACAAGAAAAGACAATGGGGGGGGTAAGTACTACTATAAACAGTAGCCTCCCCTAGTGGGTAAAGCCTCAGCTCAAATATGCCCACCAGGTAATCAGAGGCAAAAGGGGAAGAAGAGAAAGGGGGGGGGGGTGAAGCTATGAATGACAACTGATGAAGTGCTACCCCTAATATGCCTCTTCATGGTAAACCAATAAGTATGGAAAAGTATGCATCAGTATCAAGAAGCCTGTCAAAATGACCCAATCTAACGCCAGTGGACACTGGCACTGCCTGCTAATCTCATCTGTGGGGATACTGACCGACTACTGCCTGATACGGTCATGTCCCCAACGTAAGTAACAGATCGGCCTCGGCCCGTCCGATCAAGCTCTAAAGTAATAACAGACCGGCCTCGATCCGTCCGGTCGCACACTCCGGAGTGGCACTCGAGGGGAGCGACCCACACGAGTAAGGAAATCACTGTAACAAGCATCTCTGTAACCACTGTCTCATAATAGCAGGACTGGATCATGACTATGATCAAAGTGGAAAACTCCATCCACTAAAGAAAGCCCGATCCCCAAAACCCCCAATCTGATGCAACAGTAACAACCCGGTCAACCACCCAAGATCCGTGGTCGCCGCAACACCCTGCCAAAAGCCCAACCTGTCCCAAATCCCCAATACCTGGCTACACTGTCCAACACACGCTCGAACCTGAGCGACTATGCCGCAAGTCTATCGATAATAGGAGAAGAAAAGAATAAATGCATGGTTTCTCCTAAGTCAAGTCCCAAAAGATAGTGTAGCAATAAAAGATGTCAATATTTAAGTGACCCGTTTAATCATGCATTGTCTCAATATGTTGTCCATTTTCCAAGAGTAATCAGTTCAGAGTGACATAAGCTAAAGTGACAGTCTCATAGAATATTTAGCAATTTTAATATCCTCAACTATTATTTTAACCCTAAACATGCAGTCCAACAATTTCCACATGGATCAAATAACAATTTAACAAAGATCAATCAACCAATAATTAATTCCCTAGAGCATGCAAGGTTACTAATAATACTTTGGGCCTCAAAAATGAGGGAACACTCTGATGTTCCTAGTGGGCATACCAAAGGAGAGGAGTACAACAACCACCCACCTGAAGTGCTAACTGTCCGGATCCGTACAGCAAGAAAATACCAAAACTCCAAATCCTTGCTCCCACAATTTTAGCACACCCGTAATATTCCTGGTACAATACAAAGCTCACTAATTACACTTAGGCTCCCAATTATTGCTCTTATAACCATCTACAACCTCGGATTCACAACTGTTAAATTATCACCTGCAGAAAGTGCCCAGAAAATTCCAAGAAAAAATACCACAGCGATCCTCGCGTCGATAGCTTCGCAACGGTACCTTGCACGCCCAAATCCGAGTTCGGTAAGTCAAGATAAAAATTCGGCAAGGGGGTACACTCATACAAAAATCTGTGC
Organism: Tillandsia leiboldiana; assembly: GCA_029204045.2. Classification (NCBI taxonomy): domain Eukaryota; kingdom Viridiplantae; phylum Streptophyta; class Magnoliopsida; order Poales; family Bromeliaceae; genus Tillandsia; species Tillandsia leiboldiana. Next base: position 10,603,078 of record CM055077.1, on the reverse strand, counting down.
TAAAAACTGTGCACTGTTCACTGAGAAAACAGTAATTTCACCTCGAAATAAATCTCACAAAAATCCAATAAAAATACGAGCGTGTTCCTTGCGATCCGTAGATGAAAAAGTTGTATAAGCTCGTTTCCGTCTGATGCTCGTGCGCGAAGATATGGTCAAAATACCCCGCTGCTGTCAAGGAAGTCCACACAGAAAAAGGGGTCACTGTTTGCCTCGGGATCCGTGCCAAAACCTCGGAACGAGAAAGCGCGACCAAAACAAAAGATGAAGTCCTACCTCTTAGGAGTCTGCCGGCGCAAGAATCACAGAAAAGTGAGCTCGGGGTAGTCCAGGGGAGCCAAAACACTGTCGCTGCGCCGAAGAAGAACACTAGAAAGCAACGTCGCGCCGCGCCGTAAAATGGGGAACCTCGGGATTCGTGCCTCCTAAAATCCTAGAACTTGGCAGGAAGATCAAGGATTAAGAGGGGAAAATTTCACCAAGAGGAAGCTCGGGGAGATCTTGCACAGACAGAGAGAAAAAAGGCAGCAAAGAGGGCTCGGGCTGGCTATTTATAGGCTGAAGAAATCTTTTGGGAAAATACCCATCAGGTCCCAACTTTCGGGCGCCCAAAAGTTTTCGGGCGCACACAGTGCGGCCCGGCCCAGAACTTTCGGGCGCGCACAGTGCGGGCCCAGCCCAAAATGCTCCGCGGAACGGGATCTGGCATTCGTCCGACCACGCCCCGTCCGCGCCCTACGTGTCGCCCGATAAAACAGGCGGCAGCCATGCAAGCTGCCGCGGAGTGCGCCACGTGTCCCCCGCTCCGCGTCAACGCCGGTAGGTGGCGCCCGCGAATCAGGCGGGCGCCACGTGGCGCGTGCCCACGTCGCCGTACCTGCCCCGCGTACGGCCACTCTGCCCGCGGACACTGGCCCCGCAGCGCTGCGTGGACCGCGCGCGACATGGCCGCCCGCCAACCGGGTCAAGCCTGCCCACGTGGCGCGCCCCGGTCCACAGCCTCCCGCGCATCGCCCGGTGGACCAAGCCGGCGCGTTGGGGCCGCCGCAATCCGGCGCTGCCACGTGGGACACCCGCACGGTCCACACGCTCCCCGCGGTGCACCCCGTCCACAGCCCAGACCGTCCGTGGACCCACCAGCCGCGTGCTGCCGGCCAATCCTGAGCCTTGCCGAACGTTGGCATTCCCCGCCGGTCCACGCTCCCCCCATGCACCAAAAATCCAGTAAAACTTCCGGGAGTCCGTTTTTGGGCATCCGGACTCAGAATTTAGCAAACAAAAAGTCGTTTTCAAGCGTTTTTTTCCGCACTGAATCCAAATCCACCCTCCATTTGGCCAAATTCCTCTTCTAAAATTCGGCAAAAGCAGCCGAAGGCCAAAACAGCCAACCAAAGCTCACAGGGTCCATCTGTGGCATCCCTTTGATGCACCATGGGCCAGATACACCATCAACAGGTGTTTGCACAGTGGATTCAATGGGAAAAAGCTGTAAGGAGTTTAGGGGCCCTACATCCTCCCCCACTAAAAAAAGTTTCGTCCCCGAAACAAAGAAAACAGAACAGACGTACCTCAAATAGAAGCCTCGAATAAGAAAAGGGTAGGCATCCCTCATCACTGTCTCCAGCTCCCAAGTAGCCTCTCGCTCCTCATGATTGCTCCACAAGATCTTCACATAAGGAATGGCCCGGTTGCGCAATTCCCCTCACCTCACGAGCAAGAATCCGCAACGGGCGCTCCTCGTAGACCAAGTCCTCGCCGATCTCCAACGAAGTGAAGTCAATCACGTGCGACGGGTCAAAAACATATCTCCTCAGAGCTGAGACATGAAAGACATCATGAACTCCGGCCAGGCGCGGGGGTAAGGCACTCTGTATGCCACAGGACCAACTCTGTCTAGTACCTCAAAGGGTCCAATAAAGCGGGGACTGAGCTTTCCCGTACTCCAAATCTCCGGACCCCTTTCGAGGGCGAGACCTTCAAGAAGACATGATCACCAACCTGAAACTCCAGGTCTCGCCGTCGAGTATCGGCGTAGCTCTTCTGACGACTCTTGGGCTGTTTCAAGATGCCGGCGAAGAATCCTGACTTTTTCCTCTGCCTCCAGAAGTAAATCCGGTCCCAAAGTCCTTCTCTCACCCACGTCACTCCAATATAAGGGAGACCGACACTTGCGTCCATACAACGCTTCAAACGGAGCCATCTAGATGCTCGCCTGATAGCTGTTGTTGTACGCGAACTCAACCAACGACAAGTGCCGGTACCACCCTCCTCCAAAATCCATAACGCACGCTCTCAACATATCCTCGAGGGTCTGTATGGTGCGTTCTGACTGCCCATCGGTCTGTGGGTGGAAAGCGGTGCTAAACCTGAGCTGAGTCCCCAATGCTGAATGCAAACTCCCCCAAAAGCGTGATACGAACCTCGGGTCACGATCTGACACAATCGAAGCAGGGGATACCGTGAAGCCTCACTATCTCATCCAGATATAACTGTGCCAAACGCTCCAGTGACCAAGTCATCTGAACCGGTAAGAAGTGCGCCGACTTGGTGAGTCTGTCCACAATAACCCAGATCGCATCAGCCCCGCTCTGCGCCCTCGGCAATCCAGTGACGAAATCCATAGTGACGTGGTCCCATTTCCACTCGGGAATTTGAAGACTCTGCAACTTACCAGCAGGAACGCGATGCTCTGCTTTCACTTGCTGGCAAGTTAAACAATGAGCTACGAATCTCCCAATGTCCCGCTTCATCCCGGGCCACCAAAACTGTGCCTTGAGGTCCTTATACATCTTAGTACCTCCAGGATGGATGGTATAAGGTGTAAAATGGGCCTCTCTCAAATCTGATCTCTAATCTCCTGATCCATAGGCACACACACTCGGTCCCTGTACCGCAGTACTCCCCGAGCTATCCACAGAAAAAATCCCCTGTCTGATCCGCCTGAAGCTGCGTCCTGATCCTCATCAAGTGGGGGTCCTCACTCTGAGCGTCCCTGATCCTCTCCAACAGAGTGGGCTGCAAGACCATAGACATGAGTCTAGCAGAGACCCCAGGGGATACTACCTCCAACTGTAACTGCCTCATCTGCTCGACCAACGGCGCCTGCTGCGAGATCAATAAGCTCAGACTCGTCCTCCTACTCAAAGCATCTGCCACGACATTGGCCTTGCCGGGATGGTAAAGGATACTCAGATCGTAATCCTTTAACAACTCCAACCACCGGCGTTGCCTCAAATTCAGCTCCTTTTGGGTGAACAGATACTTCAAGCTCTTGTGATCAGTATATATCTCGCAATGCTCTCCATACAAATAATGCCGCCACAAGCTTCAGAGCAAACACCACCGCTGCCAACTCCAGATCATGAGTAGGGTAATTTTTCTCATAGTCCTTCAATTGCCGCGAAGCATAGGCAATTACCCTACCATGCTGCATCAACACACACCCCAGACCACTATGTGAGGCATCACTGTAGATCACAAATCCTTCCCCCATAACTGGGAGGGCAAGGATTGGAGCGGTCATCAAACCTCTGCTGTCAGCTCCTCAAAACAGCTCTGGCAAATCTCGCTCCAAACAAACTTAACCCTCTTTTCTGGTCAGACGAGTGAGGGGAGAGGAAAGCTTCGCAAAGCCTTCCACAAAGCGCCGATAGTAGCCCGCCAATCCAAGAAAGCTCCGCACCTCGGTGATAGTTGTCGGCCTCGGCCAATCTCTAATAGCATCCACCTTGGTCGGATCCACCGCCACTCCAGCAGCTGAAACCACATGACCCAGAAAGGCAACCTCCCGAGCCAAAACTCGCACTTTTTGAACTTAGCATACAACTTTTTCTCATCGCAGAAGCTGTAGCACGGTCCTCAAGTGCTCCTCGTGCTCCAGATCACTCCGGGAGTAGATCAGAATATCATCTATGAACACCACCACAAACCGATCCAAAAACGGCTGAAAAAATCCTGTTCATCAAGTCCATGAATGCGGCAGGGGCATTAGTCAACCCAAAAGGCATCACAGTAAACTCATAATGCCCGTACCGCGATCTGAAAAGCCGTCTTGGAGATGTCCTCGGCCCTCACCCTAAGCTGGTGGTAACCGGACTGTAGATCAATCTTCGAGAACACGGATGCTCCCTGTAACTGATCAAACAAATCATCTATCCGGGGGAGGGGATACTTGTTCCGGATGGTCACTTTGGTTCAATTCCCTATAATCCACGCACAATCGCAGTGATCCATCCTTCTTCTTAACAAACAACACAGGCGCTCCCCACGGAGAAAACACTGGGTCTAATGAAGCCCCTATCCAAAAGATCCTGAAGCTGGGCTTTCAAACTCCCTCAACTCAGCTGGCGCCATCCTATAGGGTGCCTTTGAGATTGGTGCAGTCCCAGGGACTACATCAATCACAAACTCAATCTCCCTCTCCGGCGGCATCGTCGTCAACTCAGGTGGAAACACATCGGGGAACTCTCGGACGATAGGGATATCCTCGAGTCCCAGTGCCGCCGTAGGCACCTCCACCACGGTGGCCAAAAAGGCAGTGCAAACCTCTACTCATCATCCTCCTAGCTCTCGCCGAGGAAATGGTCGCTGCGAACAGCGTGCTCTGGCAGCTCTGAAGATGAACTCCTCCTGTCCTGGCTCGCGAAGAGTCACCGTCCTCTCTCTGCAGTCGATAGTGGCGGAGTACCGAGATAGCCAATCCATCCCCAACACCAAGTCAAAATCATGGAGCTGCTGCAAGACAAGTAAGTTTGCAGGCAAAATCCAAGGCCCCAACTGCACCGGGCATGCCAAACAACGCTCCCTCGACATGCAAAACGTGATCAGGAACCCGCACCTCTAATGCACAAGACAATGACTCTACCTCTAGACCATGCAGGGATGCAAATGCTCGACTAATTGAAAGAATGAGATGCTCCAGTGTCGAATAAAGAGCGAGCCCGAATACCAAAAAGTAGAGTAATACCTGCCACCACCCTGGGTCTGCCGCTGCGGAATCTGCTAATTTGGGCGGCATACACCCGCCCGCTCGGTGCTGGAGGTCGAGAATCTGAAGATGGGAGGTGGACCGGCCTGCTCGCTGGAGCATAAGGCCGCTGAGCTGATGGCTGCTGCTGCTGAGGGGGATATGGAGCCGACGCCGAAGAAAGGTGCCAAAGAAGTAGCAAGGGGGCAAGTAGCTCGCACATGCCCCGGCTGTCCACAACGAAAGCATCGACCCCATCTCTGATCACATGTATCTGACGGGTGCTGCCCCTGCAGAAAACACACCTATCAGATGGCCGGATATGCCTCGACTGCTGCTGCCTCGAGGACTGCTGCTGAGATCTCTCTGCTGCCTCTGCCTGTGATTTCTTGCTGCTGCTGCTGCTGCTGATGCTGCTGCGGTCTCTGGGGTCCACCAGGACCTCGTCCTATCAGATCGCCCACGGCCGTAAGACTGGGACTGCGGCGGCCGTGGCGGTCTCCAAGAGCTGGCCTGTCCCCCGTCCCTCTGGGGCTGGTCGCTTCCTGTCGAACCTGCGCGACCGCGGCCCTCCGTCTGGCCACCTGCTGATCGCCTCTCTCCACCCACTGTGCGTGCTCTGCGGCTGCCTCTAGAGTCTGAAATCTCTGTGCATGCACAAGCGTGAAAATCTCTGGACGGAGGCCTCCCTCGAACAACTCAACCTGGTGTGGACCGTCACGAGCGACGAAGGGCACACAGTTCAGCAACTCCATGAACTCCTGGAAATAGACATGGGCCGGTTCGTCGCCCTGCTGCAGATTCTTCAAGTCGTCCTCCAACTTCTTCTTCACACTGGTAAGAAAAATAGGTGTCCAATACCATCCGTTTTAACTCCTCCCCAGGCAACTGCCGAGTGATCCGGAACTCCAGTGGCTCAACTCGCTGCCACCAAAAATCAGCATCTCCATCCAACAGTGCACCGCCATGTGCACTCGATACATCGGTCGATGAAGAAGTCCCGACAAAGCTTCTCCATCGCCAGAAAGCCACTTCCCAACAGCCCGGGCTGAGCATTCCCGCCCGAGAATCTAGGTGGTCCCCGCTTAACAACGCAGCGAGTTTGTCAGCAAATCCCGCTCCTCCTCCGCAGTCAAAGGCTGAATAGCTCCAGGAGCCCCGCTACTAGAAGATGGTGCCGTCGGCACAAAGGTACAACAAGAGCACAGGGGCCTCAGGAACAGCTGGGGGGTGTGCCTCCCTCTGAGCAAGCAGCTGCTCAATCCTCTGCTCCTGGCGGCGCTGACCTTCGCCAACTGGGCCACCAAGGCCCGCAACTCAGTAAGCTCGGGGGGGGTAGGCTGCTCTGGCTCAACAGGGGGTGAAGGGACACCCCGAGTGGGAATTCCGACGTCGAGGGAGGCATCCTGCCACAAGGAAACCATCATCAGCAACAAAACCCCTCACGACCCAATCGGCGAAAGTCAAAAGACATCCTCCTATTTCTGTCACCTTATGTTGTCTGCAGCCAACATAATGGTCCAACAGAGATAGGGCTATGTCGATCTCTCTTCACTCACAGGAAGAGTCAACTATAAAATCACCGATTTTCGCAAAAATGTTACGCCACTCACGCCCTATCATCCTAGGGTCTGTCCAAAAGCCTAGGGTTTCCTAAGTCCCAACTGACCTATCCCTAAGCTCTGATACCAACTTAATCTGTCAGCCCCGGGTGTAAACCAGAACCCGGGCCCGTCTACAGATCCGCCGTGCATGCGGTATTTCCCACATACACGAAGCGTCGGTAACCTGCTCAGATAAGAAATAATAAAAAAAGAGCATAATAATCAGAGCTAAACTAAAACTACTGTATCTCAGACAGAAGCTGGAAGTAAAAGAGTACAACAGTGGAATAAAATACAGATGTCCCTCCCAGCTCACCACTAAATACAAACAGCTGGCAAAAGCCAGACCCAAAAAGAAATAAACAAAATGTCTGAGAAGACCAGGTACCCAAAAGCTCCAGCTACAACCCTCGGGAGGCTCTCTATATCTGTCCGCGATGCGCTTGACCCCGATCAGTGCTGACGGCCCAGCAACTCTCCACAGAGGACTCTGCAAAACAAAGGGGAAGAAAGAACCAAGAAAAGACAATGGGGGGGTAAGTACTACTATAAACAGTAGCCTCCCCTAGTGGGAAAGCCTCAGCTCAAATATGCCCACCAGGTAATCAGAGGCAAAAGGGAAGAAAGAAAGGGGGGGTGGGGTGGGCTGGGGTGAAGCTGAATGACAATGATTGAAGTGCTACCCCTAATATGCCTCTTCATGGTAAACCAATAAGTATGGAAAAGTATGCATCAGTATCAGAAGCCTGTCAAAATGACCCAATCTAACGCCAGTGGACACTGGCACTGCCTGCTAATCTCATCTGTGGGGATACTGACCGACTACTGCCTGATACGGTCATGTCCCAACGTAAGTAAAGATCGGCCTCGGCCCGCGATCAAGCTCTAAAGTAATAACAGGGACGGCCTCGATAGTCCGGTCGCACAATCCGGAGTGGCACTCGAGGGGGAGCGACCACACGAGTAAGGAAATCACTGAACAAGCATCGTGTAAACCACTGTCTCATAATGCAGAACTGGATCATGACTATGATCAAAGTGGAAAACTCCATCCACTAAAGAGAAAGCTCGATTCCCCAAAAAACCCCCAAATCTTGATGCAACAGTAACCAACCCGGTCACCCAACAAGATCCCTTGGTCGCGCACCCATCCCTGCCAAAACCCAACCTGTCCAATCCCCAATACTGGCTAAACACGGTCCACACACGCTCTAACCTGATGCGACCTACTGCCGCAAGTCTATCGATAAGAGGAGAAGAAAAGAATAAATATGCATGGTTTCTCCTAAAGTCAAAGTCCCAAACGATAGTGTAGCAATAAAAGATGTCAATATTTAAGTGGACCCGTTAATCCATGCATGTCTCAATAGGTGGCCATTTTCCCAGATTAATCAGTTCAGAGTGACCCATAAGCTAAAGTGACAAGTCTCAGAGAAATTTAGCAAATTTTATATCTCAACTATTATTTTAACCCTAAACAATGCAGTCCAACAATTTCCACAGGATCAACTAAAACAATTAACAAGATTCAATCACAATACTTAATTCCCTAGAGCATGCAAGGTTATAATACTACTTGGGCCCTCAATAAAAATGAGGGGAACACTACTGATCGGTTCATACGTGGGCTTACCAAAAGAGAGGGTTACAACAAACCACCCACCTGAA
>CM055077.1:10484097-10594740 GCA_029204045.2 Tillandsia leiboldiana | reverse complement strand
CCACGGGACCGATAACACGGCGAAATCCACTAGAATTAAAACACGTACAAGGTGATTTACCATACACACTTACGACTCAACCTTTTCCATACGCTCCTAGAGGATCTTCTCCGCTCGCTCCACGACGCTTCTCGAATCCACGATCTGCGCCCAACGCCGAATCCACGGCGTCCAACGTCGAATCCACGACGTCCGACCGAATCCACGGTCTTCACCCAGTAGCACCCTTCGAATCCACGAACGTGCCTCGCTCCGAATCCACGAGAGCGGTTGAACCTTGAATCCACAAGGACACGCGAATCCACGCACCGATTTTGGGGTAAATCGTTGTTTTTGGGTGGTGATGATCCGCCGAATACTTAGATCAAAGATAGATCGGAAATACCATCTAAGTATTCATTAGTTTGATTCAACTCAAGATGTGAGTATGAAAACCTAGAATCAAACTAATCAATATAGATGAAGAAACATAGAGTATTCTCTAATGATTTCCTTTCTTCTCTATATGTGGATCTTAGGCCGTATAAAAGATTATATTTTATAATGACGGCTATTTCGCTTTTATCGGCTTACCCTAGAAAAATGAATCATAGGGTCTATTTATAAGTTAGAAACATTTGGAAGGAGATAAGAATCAAAAACCTAACATTTCTGGAATTTTGACGGACGGCGATCCGGATCGGATTTGGGCGATCCGGATTGCAGTAGCAATAAAGACGGTTTCCAAAAAACAAACGTTCGGGATCCGGATCGGAATGCCTGATCCGGATCGTTCATACATTTCAGAAAACTCAACGTTCGGGATCCGGATCGTGAGATGCTGCGATCCGGATTGAAGTAATGTATGAAACAACAACCTTCGGGATCCGGACTGTTGGCTCTGATCCGGATCCTGAACATGTCCGAACACCAGTTTTTGATTTTTATGCAATTAAAAATTCTTCCAGGTGTTTCTACACTACAAGAAGTATTCGGATCACCAATAAACTTTAGTTAAACATACCTGATCCTTTTGAATTCTTCTTTCTTGAGATTGAGTTAAATGATCCAACTTTCTTCACCTTCAAACTTCAAGACTTGAACCTTTCACGAAACTACGCCAACTCAAATTCCGTAACAGCTCAGTCCAAATAAACCTCATCCCCTTCCTAGTCAAACAGGTCAGGGGAGTAGAGAGCTTCGCAAAGCCCTCTACGAACCGACGGTAATAGCCTGCCAAGCCCAGAAAGCTCCGGACCTCAGTAACCGTCGTCGGTCTCGGCCAATCCCGAACTGTATCAATCTTCGCCGGGTCAACAGCCACTCCTGCGGCTGATACTAAGTGGCCCAAGAATGCAACCTCCCGAAGCCAGAACTCGCACTTTTTAAGCTTGGCATACAACTTCCTCTCACGTAGAAGCTGCAGCACTATCCTCAAGTGCTCCTCGTGCTCCACATCGCTCCGGGAGTAGATCAAGATGTCGTCGATGAACACGACCACAAAAAGGTCCAAGTACGGCTGGAAAACCCGGTTCATCAAGTCCATAAATGCAGCAGGAGCATTAGTCAAACCAAACGGCATAACCGTGAACTCATAATGCCCATACCGGGATCGAAAAGCCGTCTTGGGGATGTCCTCGGCCCTCACCCTCAACTAGTGGTAACCTGACTGAAGATCGATCTTCGAAAACACTGAGGCTCCCTGCAACTGTTCGAATAAATCATCTATCCGTGGTAGGGGATACTTGTTCCGGATGGTCACTTTATTCAACTCCCGGTAATCCACACACAAACGAAGCGACCCATCCTTCTTCTTCACAAATAAAACTGGCGCTCCCCACGGAGAAACACTAGGCCTAACAAAGCCCCTGTCCATCAGATCCTGAAGCTGGGCCTTCAACTCTCTCAACTCAGCAGGCGCCATCCTATAAGGTGCCTTTGAGATTGGTGCGGTTCTCGGTACCACATCAATCACAAACTCTATCTCCCTCTCCGGCGGCATAGTCGTCAACTCAGGGGGAAACACATCTGGGAACTCGCGGGCAACAGGAATATCCTCGAGTCCCAGTGCCGCCGTAGGCACCTCCACAATCGTCGCTAGGAAAGCAGTGCAACCTCTGCTAATCATCCGCCTAGCTCTCGCTGAAGAAATCATCACTGCAAATAAGGAACTCTGACAGCCTCGGTAAACAAACTCCTCCTGTCCCGGCTCACGGAGGGTCACTGTCCTCTCTCTGCAGTCTATGGTAGCATAGTACCTCGACAACCAGTCCATACCAAGCACAACATCGAAATCCTGGAGCTGCCGCAAGACAAGCAAGTCTGCCGGCAAAATCCAGGATCCCAACTGCACAGGGCAATCCCTACAATACTCCTCGACACGCAAGACATGATCTGGTATCTGAACCTCTAATGCATGTGATAAAGAAACTACCTCTATACCATGTAGGGATGCAAATGCTCTACTAATAAATGAATGCGATGCACCGGTATCAAAAAGAGTACGAGTACGAACTGCAGAAATCAAAATAATACCTACGACGACATGCTCTGCTGCGGTAGCATCCTCAACCTGAGCGGCATAGACTCGACCGCTCGGCGCCGGGGGATGTCGCTCTGGCTGTCGCGAGGACGATGAAGCAAAATCTGGCCTACCGGAGGCCGCCGAAGGTCCTGCTGACTGACGAGGAACAAAGGATGCAGAAGCTGAGGAAGGAGCCGGATAACCTGCCCTGGGGCACGCCCTCGCGAAGTGACCGGTTTGCCCGCAACGGAAGCAGCGGCCCTGACTCTGTGGGCACAGGGTCGGTGGGTGCGGTCCTCCACAAATGATACAACGGTCGGGGCGCGGCTGCCGCGAAGTCTGCTGCTGCTGTGAAGACTGCTGCTGTCGAGGTGGTCGACGCTGCTGCTGCTGAGACTGACGAGATGCCCCAGATCTCTGCCGCCCCTGATACCCCCGTCCCTGAGAGTGGAAATGGGGAGGTCTCGGGGGTCCCTGTCTACTCGACTGCCCCTCCTCAAACAGCGCCGGGCGCTTTGCCCCAGGAGTCACTACGGGGGCTGGAGCCACCTCTGCCATCACGACCTCACCACTCTCCACATAAAGTGCCTGCTCCATCGAGGCCTCCAAAGTCTGTAATCTGCGGGAGCGGACCAACTGATAAATGTTCCGACGCAACCCTCTCTCGAACATGTAGATCCGGTGGGTCTCATCTCTGGCCACGTGGGGCATACAAGCTAACAGCCGATTGAAATCGGCTATGTACATGTGTACGGGCCTATCTCCCTGGCGGAGATTCCTCAGCTGCTCCTCCAAACTCTGTCGAACACTCTCAGGAAAGAAGGCCCCAAGAAGCATACCGCGAAACTCTGCCCATGAGATAAACTGGGTCCCAGGTGGACCTGCGGGTCGTACACGCCGCCACCATGCCTCGACGTTGCTCTCCAGAAAATGAGTAGCCAACAGAACTCGAAACCTCTCATCAATAAAAAAGCTCTCAAAATGGCGCTCCATGGCCGTAACCCAAGACTCAGCCGCCCACGGCTCAGCACTCATACCCGAAAAGCGGGGTGGATCAAACTTGCGAAACCTCATCAAAAGATCCACCATCATCCGCTGCTCTGCCAAAGTCAAAGATCCCGTCGTCCCAGACGGTGGCCTACTGGAAACTGGCTCAGCCAGAACTGCTGGTGCAGGCTGCACAACAGAGGGTGCCACAACAGGGGAAGAAGGCACCGGTGAACTCTCAGGGGGTACTACCGCCGGCTGCGCTCTCTGCTCCAACAAGAGCGTCAACCGACTCACAGCCTCCTCCTGGCGTCGAGACGCCTCAGCCAACTGTGCCATCTGGGCACGGAGCTCCAGAACCTCGCTCTGCTGTCCCTGCCCCGAGTCCTCCTGCTCGGGCTCAGAGGACGAAGGCTGCGAACGCGTCACCATCGAGCGTCGAGGAGGCATCCCCACCTGAGGGACAAGGCAAACAGTCAGAACCCAAATCATCTCTCGACCCAATCTAGCGAAAGTCAGAAGGCATGTCCCCCTTCCAGAAGTACTATGTTGTCTGCAGCCAACATAGTTGCCACTGAAGGAAGACATGTCAATCACTCATCCCGAACCGCTCGGGAGAGTTAGAAATCCAATCAGGACTCTCGCTAAAATCACGGCTCTCACGCGAGTCATCCTAGGGTCCAACCACAAGCCTAGGGTTCCTAAGTCCTCCAAGACCTACATCCTAGGCTCTGATACCACTCTAATCTGTCACGCCCCGGGGTCGATACTGCGCCCCGGGCTCGTCAACAGATCCGCCGCCCATATGGGAAGCCCCGTATAGGCGTAGCGACTAACCTGCAAAGAAACATCTACACTAGCAGATATCAGAGCTGAAATAGTAAAAGCTGAAATAAAAGACATAAAATATAACTACAACTCCCAAGTATACAGACCAACCTCACGAGAACACAAGAGTCTCTCAGAAAAGCAGGAAAGAAAGGTACAACTCAAAACCTCACTACAAAGTCACTCGACATAGCACACACCAAAATAGTACAGGGGTACATCTACTCACACACTGAAGATGACAGGAAGGGAACTATCTCGCGACTCCCTTACCTCGGTCAGAAGGAGCTGGATCAGCAACAGGAGCTGCAGGAACCGGAGCAGAAGTCCCTGGGGAGAAGACACCACGACGGGTGTGAGAACTACATCCCACAGTAGTTCTCAGTGGGTGCCGCCAACAAGCCCGACGGTCTGCCCACTAAGTCTACCAGAGGCAAAAAGTAACATATGCAGTGCTGTATGGAAAGCTGGGAAAAGTAACTCTACAGCTACTATGCCTCTAACTAGATGCTCAAAAGTGGAACAGAAAGACATGATGCCACAACTAACTCTCCTCCCTGATCACCCAATCTAAACTGACTGCCTCATCGGGTCCAGTCAAACCTGCGCCAACCTACTGCCGTTACGTCCCGGAGGAGCGGACTTACGTAGGACTTCCATGGCTGCCAACAAAAGCACAGCCAGAGGGACAAATGCAACAACAAGTCGCGAAAGAACATCTCAAACTCACGCCGGTATAACAACCCGGGCTCGCCTACTCCGGAGTGGCACTCGAGGGGAGCGACCCGCTCGAGTCAAAGTAACCCATAACAAGTATCTCTGTAAAGTATCTCTGTAAAGTATCTCTGTAAAGCTCAAATGTGGCTCATGCAGGCTATGATCCAAATCCTCGATAAACAAGATCGGCTAACAAACAAATCACTGACTCACTCACTGGCTGGAATCTACACAGCTGAGGCTCACTGTCACTCTGACAGCTCCCAAGAACCCAGGTCTACCATCACTATCACTCTCCCAAAGAAATCGAATCTACAGACTGCTATCGACTCCACTCGGTCCCCAGACACGAGTGCAAATGCATCCCACAACCACCCGACCTCTCGGCCCACAACTCGGGCGAGGAAAAGCTAAGTCCATAGTGAAATGAAGTATCGTGATGTGGAATGTCTAGAGCAATAAAAACCTAGCCCAAGTTGGAGTTTTCTACAGACTGGCTGAACAAGATGCATATGACAGGGGTGCTAGGTCAAGTTCCAAGATTTCACTACTTAACATAAAGTAGGAATCAAAAGATTCAACAACTGATATACAAGATACAACATACAGTTTTACACATGCTATTACTCCAATTTCTAACATGCATGATCCTACACACATAGAATTAGTACACAGTCCAGAGTTCTTGGAAGCAAGGTCACCCACTGTCCAAGGTTGTACAGCTAAAAGTCCAGAAACAGCCAAAACACAGTATCCACCAAGCTAGCAACACGGTAGCAGTGCTCACAATCTCCTGGGTACAAAACATAATCCAAGATTACACTTTAATCCACAAAATCCCAAGTTCCCAAAAATCTGTGATGAACAGTCCCTAAAACACGAAATATCCACCTGAAAATCATCTTCCAAAAATTCCAATAAAAATGTGACGGCGATCCTCGCGACGAGTAGATGTCGATAGACTCCTGAATCGTTGAAATCCGATGTCCGGTTGAGGAGATAAAAATCCGACAAGTAGGTGCTGTCCAAACCATCCATCAGCCGCAAAGGGGGTTAAAAACGTACCCAAAACCCCAAGAAAAGCTCAGTTCCAGAAAAAGTGTCCAACACAAAAGTTGTAGATTTACCTCCTACGAAACCGTCGCCGCAGAAATCGTCCAAAAATACCATCGGGGTAGCTCTGTAGACCTCCCAGACTGAAATGCGACGAAAATGGTTTTCCTACAGGAAATCGCCGCTCCGCACCCCGATGCAGAAGTCGCCATCGTCGCGGCCTCCAAAAATCCTGAGCTTCTGTCAAAAGATGCACAAGAGGAAGAGGAAGAATTTTGGTAAAGGGCTCAGGAGCTAAAAGCTTCGGGAAAGGCCTCAAAAATGAGGCCCAAGTTACCTATTTACAGGCTACAGCAGAAAAAACCAAAAAGTCCAAGTATTGGGCTCTCGGCCCAAACAAATCGGGCGCCCGAATCATTCGAGCGCCTACAGTGTTGGGCCCGGCCCAACACTGTGCGCGCCCGGATCGATCCGGTGCCGCCACGTGTCCCCCCGAACAGGGGACAGCGGTGCGGGGCCACCCGATGGCCGCCACGTGTCCGGCCCCGCGCTCCCCGCGGCCGGCGCACATGCTCCCACCAATCATGGCGCGCCACGTGCAGCGCGGTCCGCAGCAGCGACCACGGGCCGCGGTTCACGGCGGCCCACCCGGGTCGCTGCGCCCGCCAACCAGCGGGCGACACGTGGCCCGGCGGGTCCATCGTGCGCCGCGCCCGGCACGGTCCACGCGCTGTCGCGCGTGCGTTGACCCGCCAACTGGCGTCTGCCACGTGGCACTGTGCCGCATCGCATACGCCAGGTGCGCATGGACCGACGAACCAGAAGAAGCCACGTGGCCCGCCCCGGTCCACTGCACCAACCGCGCGCCCCCGTGGACCGAGTCGCGTGAGCCCGCTAATGGGCAGCCGCCACGTGTCCAGGCGCCGGTCCATGCACCAGCGCCCAAGCTCTGTGGACCGAGCGGTATGCGCCGGCCCAATCAGAAGCTGCCACGTGGCAGGGGCTGGTCCACGGCTGTTCCCATGCACCGAAACGCGCGAAAAACTTCCGGGAGTCCGTTTTTGGGCATCCGGACTCAGAATTTAACAAGCAAATAACCGTTTTCAAGCGTTTTTCCGTGCTGAATCCATTTCCGACCTCTGTTTGGCCTAATTCTTTTCCGAAATTTCGGCAAACCCAGCCGAAAGCCAACACAGCAAGTAATATCACACAGGGTCCATCTGTGGCATCCTATTGATGGACCATGGGCCAGATACACCAATGATAGGTGTTCTAACAGTGGATTCATCGGAAGAACGTTGCATGGGCACCAGGGCCACTACACATATCATCCTCACTACAACAGTCTCTCAGAAGAGGAAAATAAAATAACTAATCTAATGAAGATCTCCTCTGAAGGGGGGTACCTCTACTCTCCAACGACGGGTAGGGATTTAGCTCGCGACTCCCTCGCCTCGATCAACAACCGCAGAATCAACAACACCCGCTAAGACTCTGCAACACAAAGGAGAGGAAGGAAAAAGGAGGGGGAAAAACCCCCAAAGGGTGTGAGAGCTACACCAAAAAGGGAGTTCCCAGTGGGTACCACCGTCAGGCCCGACGGTCTGCCAACCAAGTCCTCAAGAGACAAAAACTAACCAAAGCCGTAAAGAATGAAATAAGGAAGCTGGAGCCTCTCAACAGCTATCATGCCTCTATCTAAATGCCCAAACGGGGAGAACCAAAGAATGGTATGCAACCACTAGCACATGAAGTGCACAATCGACCCAATCGATAGACCAGTAATCACTGGCACTGCCTGCTATACCTGCTATGCCTGCCATGCCTGCCATGCCTGCCATGTCTGCCATGCCTGCCATGCCTACTATGCCTGCCATGCCTGCTATGCCTGCTATGCCTGCCATGCCTGCTATGCCTGCTATGCATGCCATGCCTACTATGCCTGCTGTCGAACTCAAGAACTCATCTGCGGGAATACTGACCGACTACTGACCGGTACGGTCGCATCCCAAAATAGGTGACAGACCGACTACTGACCGGCACGGTCGCACACTAAATAAGTGACAGACCGGCTCCTGACCGGCACGGTCGCACACTAAATGAATGACAGACCGGCTCCTGACCGGCACGGTCGCACACTAAATGAATGACAGACCGGCTCCTGACCGGCACGGTCGCACACTAAATAAGTAGGAAACTCCGTCCACTAGAGAAATCTGATAACCAATCTGGTGCATAAATAAATGTCCGGTCAACCGCCCAATATCCACGGTTGCCGCAATACCCTGCCGTCTGTAATCCAGCACAACCCGTCCCTGACACCAATGTCCTGGCTACACTACCCCAGACCCCTGCTCGCCCCCGAGCAACATAGACCGCCTGACTAACAAAGGAGGAGAAAAGGGAAAAGCACGGTTTCTCCTAAGTCAAGTTCCAATAAGTAGTGTAGCAGTAAAAGATGGCCTAACTAGATGACCATACAAACATGCAAATGTCCTTCACAAAGGGTAAGTCCCTTAGGTAAGCATTTACAATTCATCATCATGAATATATGAATGCTGCAAGTTCTCGATAATATTTAATATGACTATTAATCTTGCAATTCCCTTTATACAATCATCCTTCCTAGCTTACCTCCCAATAACATACAATTATTGTACCTTAAACATGCGTGCATTCTAATATAAGAATTGAAGAACCATCCATCGGTTCTGGGAACAGAGCACCCACCTGAAGTGCTCAAACTAAGGCAAACCTGGGGTTGGCGAAGAGCGTGGCCACTTGCACGCACAATCCGCTGAACCCGTAACCACGGTACATGTCGCGCAAACCTCGGCTCCTAGCAGTGTTCCAAAAATACTCGCGAACCCTCCTAGGTACAACAAAAGGTCCAAAGTTACACTTTATGCTAAAATATCCAAGTATACACCATCTGCTGAAACCAGTCCCGAAGATGTGAAATTTTCACCTGCATAATGGACTTTGAAAAATCCACCAAAAATACGGACGTGACCGTCGCGTCGAGCCCTTCGAAACGAGTACCTGCACGTCAAAATCCGAGTCCCGGAGGCCGAGTTACAAATTCCACAACGCGGTGAGCGCGAAAGTCCACAACAAACACGATTGTAATACTCCGCACAGTAAAGGGGAAAGAAGTATACCTTCGGGCGAATCTCAGAAAATTCCCCGAAAACATGACGGTAATCCTTGCGACGCGTAGATGCAAAAAGTGTAAAGGCACGCCTCAATCCGAGTCTCGTACACCAAGTCGCACGCAAAACGGTGCACGCTCACGAGTCCGCGCGCAAAACGATGCGCGGCCACCAAACCTGCATGCAAAACGGTGCACGCCATTAAAAACCCGCACGCAAACCGGTGCGCGCCAACACGACCTGCACGCAAAACGGTGCACGTACCTCGAATCTGCACGCAAAACGGAGCATACTTCCCTTAAGGTTGCACGCAAAACGAGGCGCGTCCAAAATGCCAGCAACAGTCCGCGCAGTAAAACGGCAAAGTAAAACA
This sequence comes from Tillandsia leiboldiana, assembly GCA_029204045.2. Lineage (NCBI taxonomy): Eukaryota > Viridiplantae > Streptophyta > Magnoliopsida > Poales > Bromeliaceae > Tillandsia > Tillandsia leiboldiana. The sequence continues at coordinate 10,585,127 of CM055077.1, read as the reverse complement.
CGGTCCCTAACACGCAAGAAGGCGTGGGGTCAAATCCAAAATCCAAAAGGAAAACTCAAAACTGTGCCAAAATACCGCAAAACTACAAACGGGACCTACCTCGACCTGTCGCGCCGTCCAAAGCGTCAAATCGGCTCCTTGGAACACCTTGTGCGCTCCACGGGGTCCACGGCGCGCTCGTGCGCCCTCGAAAACCTTGCCACGGAATCGCCCTCTCCCTCTCCTGGTACGCTCGGGCGAAGCCAAAAAGGGAAAAAGGAGGAAAAAAGGGGCCTTTCGGGCCCTTATAGGCCAAAACCCGACTTTCGGGCGCACCTTTCGGGCACCCGAAAAGATTCGGGCGGCTACAGTAACCGCCCAGCCGCGGTCCACGCGCCCGCGCCGCGCCAACGAGGTGCCACCTCACCATCGCTCGGCCAATGGTGAGGCGACACGTGTCCCTGGACCCGTGCACCGCAACCACGGACCAGTGGCAGCCAATCAGGGGCTACCACGTGGACCGCACCCACGCCTGCTTTGACGCCGGCCGCAGTGACGCGTCGCGTTAGCGCGTCGCATCGCACTGTCCGACCAGTGGGAGGCCAACACGTGGCCTCCCCGCTGACACCGCGCCAGAGGGCCAGCGCGCCTTCCCCGCGCGGGTCTGCGCCTCTGCCGGGCACGCGCCCCGAGGCGAGCCGCACCAGTTCGGTGCACCGAGCGCGCTACACCGCACCTACCGCAGGCCGCCACGTGTCCACCCTCCGGTGCACGCCGGCGCCGTGGACCGCGCGCCCGCGCGCCTGCCCGCGCGCCTGCCCACGCCCCCGCACCTGCCCGCGGCCGCTCCTCCGCCTGCCCGAGCCCGCGCCGTCGCGCTCCGCCGCCGCCGACGCTGCCCCCGGCCGCCGGAACAGTGTCCATTGCCTCGAAAACCATGCGCGTCAACCGGGCTCCGAAAAATACAAGTAGGTAGTCCATTTTCATCATTTTCGCGCGCTGAATCCAAATCCGCCATCCGTTTTGCCAAATTCCACTTCTAAAATTTGCCGAAGGTATCCAGAGAAGTGTTCTTAACCCAAATTTCGCGCTGAGTCCAATTTTAATATCCATTGCGCGCGAAACCACTTCTAAACATTCGACGGGGTCATCTGACTACTCTCGTGATCCATTAACACACTGAGTCCATCACTAGTGTCCAATTGGTGCACAAACGCCACCGACACGCCACATAGGCCTCCAGGAGCTACTGGTCAACCAGTAATCTCGTCGTGGGGATCCAGGTCCTCACATCCTCCCCCACTAAAGAAAGTTTCGTCCTCGAAACTAGCTGAATTACACCAGGAGTCACAAATACCAAGGGTAAATACTCAACATCATCATCTCCAGCTCCTAAGTCACCACTCACTCCCCGTGATTACTCCACAACAACAACAACAGCAACATCCAGTACGGCATAGCCCGATTGCGCAATTCCCTCATCTCATGAGCCAGAATTCGCAATGGGCGTCCCTCGTACTCTAAACACTCATAGATCTCAAATGGAGCGAGTCAATCATGGGCGAGGGATCCAAAAGCAAAACACTCCTGAGCTGAGACATGAAACACAACAGGGGTTCCATCAAAAGTTGGGAGAAACAAGATAACCGCCAGTCCAACACGCACCAAACCACAACCTGTGTCAACTCAACCAAGGCAACCCGAAGCACACCCACACGATTATCCAATGAGGAAAAGAGCCCTAACAAGGAGGGGTCCTCACTCGGTCACTCCCGAATCTTGACCATCCGAGTGAACTACTCAGCCGCGGTCTATCATCCAAAGGAACCCTCAGGGACACAACCACAAGCCATGTTTGCCTCAACAGTCCACACAGCGCCAGCTGTGGAATCATCAAACTCCACCCCAGACAGCTCTCCTGCTCCAGGTATCTGCCATCACAGTGGCCTTGTCGGGGTAATCCAGAATGCTCAACAATAACCCAATCGGTAACTCCACAGTCACTATGGGAGGCATCACTATAACTCGCAGATCCTTCTCCCAACACTGGTAATACTAGCCTCGGCGCTGGTATCAGTTTCATTATCCATTAGCCATGCTCTCCTGGCACTGCCCAGTCCAAGAAGCTCCTTATCTTGACCATAATTATCGACCTCGGCCAATTCCCAAATGGTATCCATATTGGCCGGATTTCCACCGCTGCTCCTACGGCTCGAACAAAGTGACCCAAGGAGGTAGGCTTCTGAAGCTTCAACTTGTACCTCAATAACTTGGCATACATCTTCATCCACACGGGCATGGTAGCACATCCATAAGTGCTCCTCGTGTTCCAAGTCGCTCCGGGAGTAAATCAAAATATCCTCGGGAAACACCACTCCCAGTTCGTCCAAGTACAACTGGGACATACAATTCCTCAGATCTTGAAGTCACAGGGCATTAGTCATTCCATTTGGCCTCACTATGCTCTCATAATGCCCTTACCCGATTCTGAATGCCCTCTAGGCCAAGTCCTCGGCTGTCTGATTCCAAGTAGGTACTCGCATCATACAATAACTGTGAGGACCCGAATCCCCACTTAAGAGATTTCTGTCGGTTTAGTGGCCTTTGGGAGTGTTTGTGCGCAATTTGGACACAAGTGTTGGACTTTGGGCTTAAAAGGAGATCCCGTGGGAAATTGGAGGACCCGTCGAGTGTTTAGAGGTGGTTTCGCGCGGCGTAGATGCCAAATTTGGACTTCGGGCGAAGTTTGGATAAAAGATTACCTCTCCGGTCGCCTTCGGGAATTTTTAGAGTTGGAATTTTGGCAAATCGGATTTTTGGAATGGACCCGGCGCGAAAACCGGATCAAGTGGGCTATCCGGGGGCATTCGGCAAATTTTCGGTTGAGAATTTGGAATGGACCCGGCGCGAAAACCGGATCAAGTGGGCTATCCGGGGGCATCGTTTTGCGTGCAACTTGTTTTACGAGCTCGGATTGAGGCATGCCTTTACACTCTTTGGATCTACGCGTCACAAGGATTACCGTCGTGTTTTCGGGGAATTTTCTGAGATTCGCCCGAAGGTATACTTCTTTCCCCCTTTGCTGTGCAGAGTATTACAGTTGTGTTTGTTGTGGACTTTCGCGTTCACCGTGTTGTGGAATTTGTAACTCGGCCTCCGGGACTCGAATTTTGACGTGCAGGTACTCGTTTCGAAGGTTTCGACGCGGCGATCGCGACAGTATTTTTGATGGATTTTTCAGAGTCCGTTCTGCCGGTGAAAATTTCATATCTTCGGGGCTGGTTTCAACAGATGGTGTATACTTGGATATTTTAGCATAAAGTGTAACTTTGGACCTTTTGTTGTACCCAGGAGGGTTCGCGAGTGTTTTTGGAACACTGCAAGGAGTCGAGGTGGCGCGACATGTACCGTGGATACGGGTTCAGCGGATTGTGCGAGCAAGTGGCCACGCTCTTCACCGACCCCAGGTTTGCCTTGGATTGAACACTTCAGGTGGGTAAGCTTAATATCAGTAACTGTATAAGGCAATGATTATGTTATGGCAAATATAAGTGCACTTGTGGGGATGTCACCCCTCGATGACTGACAGCAGGCATATTTGATGTACAACCGATATGAGCGAAAGGTAAGCAAGGAATGGCCTACTTGGGTGAGATTGGTATACCATAGTGGGAATACTTTAGCATGCTTTGCTAATATATGTTTCACCCACTTTTATCGTTTCTGAGGACAAAATCATGCTTGTATGGACATGTAGTTAGGCCATCTTTTATTGCTACACTACTTATTGGAACTTGACTTAGGAGAAACCATGCTTTTCATTTCTCCTTCTTTGTTAGTCAGGTGGTCAGTGTGCTCGGGTTCGAGCAGGGATCTGGGTAGTGTAGTCGGGACTTGGTGTCTGGGACAGGTTGGATTAGTTGTGGGGCTTTGCGGCAACCGCAGATATTGGGCGGTTGACCGGATATTTATTTATGCACCAGATTGGGTATCTGAATTCTCTAGTGGACAGAGTTTCCCCCTATTGAGTACTTTTGCATCCGATTGAGGTCGGGTTTTTCTTTAGTGGACAAAGTTTTCCACTTTGATCATAGTCTTGATCAAAGTCCTGCTATACAGAGATACTTTACTCGTGTGGGTCGCTCCCCTCGAGTGCCACTCTTGAGTTTCCGATCGGACGGTTTAGATGCCGATCTGTTACTTACTTTAGTTTCCGATCGGACGGTTTAGATGCCGATCTGTTACTTACTTTGGGATGCGAGCCATGTGGGCCGATCCCGCGGTTTCGAGCCATGTGTGCAGATTCCGCTGAGCAGGCAATGCCAGTTTTACTGGTGGCACCAGATTGGGTTTATTACAGATATTCGCTTTATTGTTGCACTCGAGTCAGGGGGGGGGGGGCGAGTGAAGTCTAGTAGCTGTGTCTAGACCAGTGCCAGTGTTGTCGGGAACCGTTTGGGGATCGACAGTTGTTCCAAGGTCATTGTGAGTTGTTGACCGTTGTACGAGAGGTATAGGCAGGCATGGCAGGCATAGGCAGGCATAGCAGGCATGGCAGGCATAGGCAGGCAGAGCAGGCATGGCAGGCAGAGCAGGCATGGCAGGCATGGCAGGCATAGGCAGGCAGAGCAGGCATGGCAGGCATAGCAGGCATAGCAGGCATGGCAGGCATAGGCAGGCATGGCAGGCATAGCAGGCATAGGCAGGCATGGCAGGCATAGCAGGCATAGCAGGCATGGCAGGCATAGGCAGGCATGGCAGGCATAGCAGGCATGGCAGGCATAGCAGGCATAGAGGCATGATAGCTGTTGAGAGGCTCCAGCTTCTTTATATCAGTCTTTACGGCTTTGGTTAGTTTTTGTCTCTTGAGGACTTGGTGGGCAGACCATCGGTCCGGGCGGTGGTACCCACTGAGAACTCCATTTTTGGTGTAGTTCTCACACCCTTTGGGGGGGGGGGGGGGGGGGGTTTCCCCCTTCTTTTTCCTTCATCTCATTTGTTTTGCAGAGTCTTAGCGGGTGTTGCTGATTCTGCGATTGTTGATCGAGGCGAGGGAGTCGTGAGCTAGATCCCTACCCATGTTTGGAGAGTAGCGGTACCCCTTTAGAGGAGAGCTTCAGTAGATTAGTTGTTTTATTTCCTCTTTTGAGAGACTGTTGTAGTGAGGATGATATGTATTGAGAGCCTGTACACTGTTGTTTTTATTGGAGATATCTCCCTTTTGAGTTTTGTATCAGAGGACTTTTTATACGATCGTATTTGGGAGATGGATATTGTATTATTTTCAGTTGTACAGTGTTTGGATTTCAGTTTTTAGTAGTTTACTTTCAGCTCTGGCATCTGTATACTGTAGTTGATTCTTTTTGCAGGTTAGACGCTTCGTCTGTACGGCGGTTTCCGTACAGATGGAGGATCTGTTAGCGAGCCCGGGTCGCAGTTTCGACCCCGGGGCGTGACAATAACTGCCGGAGTATAGCTCCATCAAAAGGTCCTAGATACCACCCGGACCTGTCTACACTCGAACCATAAAAGGACCCTCACAGTCGTGTATCAACGATGTGGCATCACCGCCGTGTACCAACGGCGTGGCATCACCACCGTATATCAACGGCGTGGCATTAGGTCAAACAGACCCCTCGATCCATCAGATCCTGCAACTGCGCCATCAGCTCTCTCAGCTCTACAGGCGATATCCAATGAGGTGCTATCAAGGGTGGCGTGGTTCCCCGAACCACGTCAAACGCAATCTCTATCTCCCTAACCGGCGGCATCGTCAACAGCTCAGGTGAAATCACACCCGGGATCTCGTGGGCAACAGAGATATCCTTGAATCCCAGTGCCGCCAAAAAACATCTCTCACACTATCGCTAAAGCCTGTGTGCTCTAACAGTTTTAACAACCAAACCTCCTCTCGTCTGCCTAGCAGAAAATAGACGTCCTCTCACTCCTCAGCCAAAATATCCTGTGGCGTTGTGCCAATCACTCTCAAGCACATGGTCAAGATACCGAACTGCCACAATTACCATTAAGTCTGCCGGTAACTCGCAGTCTCAGCTGCACTGGACATGATCCAAAAGTCTCCTCCACATGCACAACAACAACAGAAACCTGTACCTCTAGTGCACGTGGTAATAATTCTGCCTCTAGTCCATGCATGAATGCAACATGCTCTAACTCCGGCTGCTGTGATGAAATCACACTTGCAACAACTCCATCCACTGCCGTGGCGCCCTCCAACCGGGCGGCACAGATTCATTCATTCGATGCCGGCGGTTGTCGCTCAATCTGCAAGGAAAAAATCTAGACCAAACACAAAGGGAGCACGACCTCTGTCTCTACTCACACTGAGGCGACAAATAAGGTCCTCCGCAGATAGCAAATCCACGCTACCGCTGCGCCACTCTGATATAGATGCTGATGCTGCCATCGGGGTCCACCCGATCTCTGGCATCTCAGGAACCCGTCATCCTAGAAAAGAAATCAGAGATGCCTCTGCCGGCCGATCTGCCCTCCATCACCCGGCACCAAGCGCCAATATCCATAACTCACCTCTGGCGGCAGATCCCTATCCAAAGGAACTGTAGTGCCAAGCTCCATACGCAACGCCTACTCTATCGAGGCATCAAAGATCCAGGACCTATACAGGAGGGACCGAATAAACTGAAAGGTATCCTGGCGCAATCCATTCCCAGACACACCTATCGTATGCGCCTCGTCCCTCGAAATATAGAGCGCGCAGTTCGACAACTGCAAAAACTCTCTAGCACAGGGAGGCTCTCAAGTAGTCACTCCATTACCACCAACCACGACTCTGCCTCCAAATGCTCCAAACTCAATCTTACTAGTCGGGGTGGTTCATCTGCCAAATCTGGCTCGATAGATCGATCATGTCCCCTCAGCTCACCAGCTGTCAACTATCCATCCTGCCTCGGTGCCTCGGCACTAAACATTGGCACAGAGGAGGCTACTCACTCCATTGGTGCCACAAAAATCCCCGCCACTGAGGATACTACAACCGGGTGGTCTCAGAAGGAAGCACTGTCGAGCTGCCCGCTGCTCCGACAACTGCGTCACTAAAACCAGCTGCTCGCTCACTCTGCCGCTGATAAGCCTCTAACAATCCTGTCATCTGGGTTCGGAGCGCTCTGACCTCAATCGGGTATCCGGCCCAAAACCAACCGCTCAAGCTCAACTACTATGACACGATACACACGGGTCAAAACCCAGCGTCGGGGAGACACAGCTCGCCACGACGAAACAGCAAATCAGAACACAAAAGCCACTCGACCCAATCCAGCGAAAGTCTAGAGCATGTCACCCGTTCCGCAGCATTATGTTGTCTACAGCCAACATAATCGCTTAGGAGAATAAACATACCAATCACTCTTCCCGTCCCTTGGGAGAGGTATAAAACTCAATCAGGACTCTCGCTATAAATCACGACTCTCATGAAGTCAACCAAGGGTCAAACCATAAGCCTAGAGTTTCTAAGTCCACCATGACCTACAACCTAGGCTCTGATACCAACCTAATCTGTCACGCCCCGGAGTCGAAACTGCGACCCGGGCTCGCCAACAGATCCGCCACCTATGCCAAACTCCGCATAGGCGAAGCGTCCTACCTGCAAGAAATGTGCTACAGCTAACAGATATCAGAGCTATAAGATAAAACTGCTGTAAAAATGAAATCAACCACTGTACAACTGGAAAATAATGCCACAATGTCCACCTCCCAAAAATGATAATCGTACAATATCCTCAGATACAGAACTCATAGCTCAACAGGGAGGTATCTCCAATAAATACAACAGTGTACATGCTCTCAATACATATCATCCTCACTACAACAGTCTCTCAAAAGAGGAAAATAAAATAACTAATCTAATGAAGATCTCCTCTGAAGGGGGGTACCGCTACTCTCCAACGACGGGTAGGGATTTAGCTCGCGACTCCCTCGCCTCGATCAACAACCGCAGAATCAGCAACACCCGCTAAGACTCTGCAACACAAAGGAGAGGAAGGAAAAGAAGGGGGAAAACCCCCCAAAGGGTGTGAGAGCTACACCAAAAAGGGAGTTCTCAGTGGGTACCACCGTCAGGCCCGACGGTCTGCCCACCAAGTCCTCAAGAGACAAAAACTAACCAAAGCCGTAAAGAATGAAATAAGGAAGCTGGAGCCTCTCAACAGCTATCATGCCTCTATCTAAATGCCCAAACGGGGAGAACCAAAGAATGGTATGCAACCACTAGCACATGAAGTGCACAATCGACCCAATCGATAGACCAGTAATCACTGGCACTGCCTGCTATGCCTGCCATGCCTGCCATGCCTGCCATGCCTACTATGCCTGCCATGCCTACTATGCCTGCTATGCCTGCCATGCCTGCTATGCCTGCTATGCCTGCCATGCCTGCTATGCCTGCTATGCTCGCCATGCCTACTATGCCTGCTGTCGAACTCAAGAACTCATCTGCGGGAATACTGACCGACTACTGATCGGTACGGTCGCATCCCAAAATAGGTGACAGACCGACTACTGACCGGCACGGTCGCACACTAAATAAGTGACAGACCGGCTCCTGACCGGCACGGTCGCACACTAAATGAATGACAGACCGGCTCCTGACCGGCACGGTCGCACACTAAATAAATGACAGACCGGCTCCTGACCGGCACGGTCGCACACTAAATAAGTAGGAATCTCCGCCCACTAGAGAAATCTGATAACCAATCTGGTGCATAAATAAATGTCCGGTCAACCGCCCAATATCCGCGGTTGCCGCAATACCCTGCCGTCTGTAATCCAGCACAACCCGTCCCTGACACCAATGTCCTGGCTACACTACCCCAGACCCCTGCTCGCCCCCGAGCAACATAGACCGCCTGACTAACAAAGGAGGAGAAAAGGGAAAAGCATGGTTTCTCCTAAGTCAAGTTCCAATAAGTAGTGTAGCAGTAAAAGATGGCCTAACTAGATGACCATACAAGCATGCAAATGTCCTTTACATAGGGTAAGTCCCTTAGGTAAGCATTTACAATTCATCATCATGAATATATAAATGCTGCAACTTCTCGATAATATTTAATATGACTATTAATCTTGCAATTCCCTTTATACAATCATCCTTCCTAGCTTACCTCCCAATAACATACAATTATTGTACCTTAAACATGCATGCATTCTAATATAAGAATTAAAGAACCGTCCATCGGTTCTGGGAACAGAGCACCCACCTGAAGTGCTCAAACCAGGGCAAACCTGGGGTTGGCGAAGAGCGTGACCACTTGCACGCACAATCCGCTGAACCCGTAACCACGGTACATGTCGCGCAAACCTCGGCTCCTAGCAGTGTTCCAAAAATACTCGCGAACCCTCCTGGGTACAACAAAAGGTCCAAAGTTACACTTTATGCTAAAATATCCAAGTATACACCATCTGCTGAAACCAGTCCCGAAGATGTGCAATTTTCACCTGCATAATTGACTCTGAAAAATCCACCAAAAATACGGACGCGATCGTCACGTCGAGCCCTTCGAAACGAGTACCTGCACGTCAAAATCCGAGTCCCGGAGGCCGAGTTACAAATTCCACAACGCGGTGAGCGCGAAAGTCCACAACAAACACAACTGTAATACTCCGCACAGTAAAGGGGAAAGAAGTATACCTTCGGGCGAATCTCAGAAAATTAGCCGAAAACACGACGGTAATCCTTGAGACGCGTAGATGCAAAAAGTGTAAAGGCACACCTCAATCCGAGTCTCGTACACCAAGTCGCACGCAAAACGGTGCACGCTCACGAGTCTGCGCGAAAAACGATGCGCGGCCACCAAACCTGCACGCAAAACTGTGCACGCCATTAAAAACCCGCACGCAAACCGGTGCACGCCAACACGACCTGCACGCGAAAAAGTGCACGTACCTCGAATATGCACACAAAACGGAGCATGCTTCCCTTAAAGTTGCACGCAAAACGAGGCGCGTCCAAAACGCCAGCAATAGTTCGCGCAGTAAAACGGCACAGTAAAACACGGTCCCTAACATGCAAGAAGGCATGGGGTCAAATCCAAAATCCAAAAGGAAAACACAAAATTGTGCCAAAATACCGCAAAACTACAAACGGGACCTACCTCAACCCGTCGCGCCGTCCAAAGCGTCAAACCGGCTCCTTGGGACACCTTGTGCGCTCCACGGGGTCCACGGCGCGCTCGTGCGCCCTCCAAAACCCCGCCACGGAATCACCCTCTCCCTCTCCTGGTACGCTCGGGCGAAGCCAAAAAGGGAAAAAGGAGGAAAAAAGGGGCCTTTCGGGCCCTTATAGGCCAAAACCTGACTTTCGGGCGCACCTTTCGGGCGCCCGAAAAGATTCGGGCGGCTACAGTAACCGCCCAGCCGCGGTCCATGCGCCCGCGCCGTGCCAGCGAGGCGCCACCTCACCATCGCTCGGCCAATGGTGAGGCGACACGTGTGTCACGCCCCGGGGTCGAACTGCGACCCGGGCCCGCCAACAGATCCGCCGTCTGCACGGAAACTGCCGCACAGACGAAGCGTCTAACCTGCAGAAGAGATCTAAAGCTATACAAGTATCAGAGCTGAAAGGAAGCTTTACAGAAAAAGAAGTAGCGGAAACACTAAGTGATAAAAGTCCAAGTACACTAGTCCACTAACTCCCCAAAACATAGGTACAAAAACACTATCTGGTACAAAAGTGGAAACTAAAAAGTACATGCGACTCTAACACTGACTCCACAGACTCGGGTAGGAACTAGTCGGCCACGCCCCTACCTCGGTCTGAAAACTCCCAACGAGCCAAACCTGGAACGGTCGCCTCAGGAACACCTGTCATCACAGCGGGTGTGAGATCTACTGCAACAGGCAGATCTCAGTGGGTACCGACGCTAAAACCCACGGTACGCCCACCAAGTCTGCTGGAGACAAAAACAGATAGATAGATAGATAGATAGATAGAAATGCTGGAAATGAATCTACCACTACATGTCTCGATGCAATGCAGGGAATAAGTTCTCAATCTCTCTCACGGGAGGCCTGGAAATTATGAACGACTGCCCCCTACAACCCTTATCAAACAAGAACAGGCTGTAGGCATAGCCGCCCATAGCTTCCGCCCCCGAACTGGAATGCTAAACTCTCACATGACACAAGAAAGTCATCTCAAATTCATTCAAGTAACCACCTGGTAACTCGGCCAGTGGTATGTGTCCTCTGGTAACTCAGCCAGTGATATGTATCCACCTGGTAACTCGACCAGTGATATGTATCCATCTGGTAACTCGGCCAGTGATATGCGTCCCTCTGGTAACTCGGCCAGTGATATGGATCCATCTGGTGACTCGGCCAGTGGTATGTATCCACCTGGTAACTCGGCCATCGATATGTATCCATCTGGTAACTCGGGCAGTGATATGGATCCGTCTGGTAACTCGGCCAGTGGTATGTATCCACCTGGTAACTCGGCCAGTGATATGTATCCCCCTGGTAACTCGGCCAGTGATATGTGTCCCCCTGGTAACTCGGCCAGTGATATGTATCCCCCTGGTAACTCGGCCAGTGATATGTATCCCCCTGGTAACTCGGCCAGTGATATGTATCCCCCTGGTAGCTCGGCCAGATATATGTATCCACCTGGTAACTCGGCCAGTGATATGTATCCCCCTGGTAACTCGGCCAGTGATATGTATCCCCCTGGTAACTCGGCCAGTGATATGTATCCCCCTGGTAGCTCGGCCAGTGATATGTATCCCCCTGGTAACTCGGCCAGTGATATGCATCCCTCTGGTAACTCGGCCAGTGATATGCATCTATCTGGTAACTCGGCCAGTGATATGCATCCCTCTGGTAACTCGGCCAGTGATATGCATCTATCTGGTAACTCGGCCAGTGATATGCATCCCTCTGGTAACTCGGCCAGTGATATGCATCTATCTGGTAACTCAGCCAGTGATATGCATCTATCTGGTAACTCGGCCAGTGCTATGCATCCCTCTGGTAACTCGGCCAGTGATATGCATCTATCTGGTAACTCGGCCAGTGCTATCATTTCAATTACGCATCAGGAGCATAACTCGAGGGGAGCGACCCCAGCGAGTGTCAAACCTGACTCCTATATCTCAACAACTAGTATAGACAGGCTAAGTTTACGGTCAACCAGATCGGAACGACTCAATGCTCAAAGGACACCCCTCACGCTCGTGTCCAAGTCGGGTCAACATCCCATGACTAAAATCTGGTAAACCCGCAAGAAATCCCGAACCCTCTACAAGACTAGATGTGTCACCTACTAATACATCCGTTAAGGACCAACTCTTGCATAAAAGTGTTCTCTCAGTCTATAGAAATAGCCCGGGGGCAATAACAGTGCCCACTAACAGGAGGGTGCACCAACGCAAGCCCGGGTTCCTCCAAACCCATCATGACTCTCCGACAGTCACCAGATAAAACAATAAATGGCAAAAGGGTCACAATACCTTTGCATACGGAAGCATTATGCGCATTCTGTGATTTAGAAGGAAAACAACCCACCTGAGATAAATCCGCGAAACCGTGCGACAAATGGAGGTCCCGATGCGATCCCGCAGCTCCACGCGGCAAAACACGCGCCACCGGCCACCTAGGAAGCCAACACTATGCCACAACTGCGAGATAAGAAGAGGAACCGGGATCAGAAAATACGCCGGCAAACCCGCGCTCACAAAGGCGAAAGAAACCCGACCGGCGACGAAAAACGCAGCGTGTTGCGCGGAAAACCTATCGCGCACACGCCGCAGCGCGTCGCCGAGCCGCAGCCTGCGCGGCAAAAGCGGCGCAGCTGCACGGCTCCAAAAACCCCAGCCGCGCAGCACGAAGGCAGCCCGCGCGGGGCCCCTGCAGTGCCGCGCGCCCAAGCGCGCGGCCTGCAGGCCCGCGCGGCCCATGGCCGCCCACGCGGGGCCCCTGCACTGCCGCGCGCCCATGCGCGCGGCCTGCAGGCCCGCGCGGCCCATGGCCACCCGCGCGGGGCTCCCGCACTGCCAGGCGCCCATGCGCGCGGCCTGCAGGCCCGCGCGGCCCATGGCCGCCCGCGCGGGGCTCCTGCACTGCCGCGCGCCCATGCACGCGGCCTGCAGTCCCGCGCGGCCCATGGCCGCCCGCGCGGGGTCCCTGCAGTGCCGCGCGCCCATGCGCGTGGCCTGCAGGCCCGCGCGGCCCATGGCCGCCCGCGCGGGGCCCCTGCAGTGCCGCGCGCCCATGCGCGCGGCCTGCAGGGACGCGCAGCCCCAAGGGTCGCCCGCGCGGGGCCCCTGCAGTGCCGCGCGCCCATGCGCGCGGCCTGCAGGGACGCGCGGCACATGGGCCGCCCGCGCGACACCTTGTAGTGCCGCGGGCACAGCGCGCGGCCTGCAAGGCCGCGCGGCACAGGGGATGCCCGCGCGGCACCCCTGCAGTGCCGCGCGCCCAGCGCGCGGCCTGCAGGGCCGCGCGGCACCATGCCGCCACACGGCAGCCCGGCGCCCTGCTGCACCATTGTGGCAGCAGGGTGCCGCTGCGCGCGGCGCCAAGCGCGCCCGCGCAACGACAGCTCCCCTAGCCACGCGCCGCGAAATTCGCGCGTGCGCGGCTCGCGCAGCTCCGCCACGCCCCGGACGACAAGTCCGCAAGGCCCCGGCAACCGAAAAAGGAAAAGAAGAGAAAAAGTAAATAACCAACCTCCTCGCGGCACGCCGGCCCTCGCTCGGCTCCACGTCCACGCTCGGAGAAGAAAACGCCCAAGAACACCTTCCTTCAAACCCCTATTCTTCTTCCTCCTTCCTTCCTTCTCCTTCCTCTGCGTCACCTCAAGCTAACAGGAGGACACCCTCTTTTGGAGAAGGAGCTGGTGAGGTGGAGCCTTTTAAAAAAAAGGGGTTGCTTAAATAGCAAAAGTAGTTAATTAAGGGATTTGATTAAACTCATCAAACCCACCCACCTTAATTAACCACTCACCACCAACTCCTCCCTGCCAACACCCCACCTCAACAGCACACTCAATTAAGCCTAGACTTAATTAAACAAATGAATAAAATATTCCAACAAACCAACTAAAGCTCACTTTTTGGCTTCGGGCCTTCCGCCGTAGTTCGGAACCTCCCGAACTTCGCTGTAATCTAAAAATACATGTGCCCACAGCTTTTTCTCCTCAAAAAGCTCAACCGTGGAGTCGGTGTGCTCAATCCAAAAACCGGCTCCAAAACTGCCCGTTCCAACTCACTTTTTGCCCTCGGGTCCTTCGCGTCAGTCCGGAACCTCCCGAACTTCGCTGTAAACATAAATTACACCTGCTCCAAGTGTTTCCCAATTTTTCCGCACACCACGGTGGCGTCGGTGCTTCCCAAACCGATCCTCTTTCGCGTACAATGCCCGGAAAACTCCGATTCATGCTGGGGCTTCCGCGTTGATCCGAATCAACCCGAACTCGACAATAAACAAATATGGAACACGCCCAAGGCGATTTCTCCGCACCACGCCATCTTCCGAGGTCGGTGCGTCATCCGAAATCCCGGTACTCTACACTCTCCCCTCCTTAAAAAAGGTTTCGTCCTCGAAACCCAACATAAATCCAAATCTCGGGAGAATGTCTCGATCAAACAGGAATAGAAAACGCTTAACTCATCCTCAGGCTCCCAAGTGGTCGCTCTCTCATCAAGATGGCTTCACTGCAACCTCACCAAGTAGGACCTGACTGCGAAATTCTTCTGTCTCTCCAGCAAGAATTGCATCGGTCGATCCTGACAACTCAATCCTCGTCCAACTCCAAGGAAGTGAAATACAAAACATGCGAGGGTTCCGATAGACTTCTTCCAGCCTAAGCAGTACTCGAGGACCAACACCTCGCATAACTCAATTCTAGCACTCAAATTCCAAGGTTGAACTGCTCGCCTAAACAGGGCGTAACTGAGCATAATGTCTTTGCCGGGATAAAGCAATCATACATTCTTGCAAATTCCATCCACCGGCGCTTACCTCAACCCCAACTTCCTAAGTATCCAAGTACCTTAGGTTGGAGGATCCATGAATAACATAATTCTCTCTTTAAGGTTAGCAACATCCACCTCAATGCTGTTATCTTCCTCAGCTTTAACTTCGTCGCTAACAGGCCAGGAACAAAACCTTCCGAAGTCAGAAAGCAAACTTTCTCTCTCAACTTGGCAACCAACTTCTTTCTTCATAGAAGTTGTAACACTATCCTGTAGTACCCCTCATGCTCCACGTCGCTTCGGAGGTAACCCGTATACCCACGACGGTAATACCACCAACCCGTCTAAGTGAAACTGGGAAAACACAGTTCTTAAAATCAGTAGGGCATTAGTCAATCCACTTGACCTCGCTAACCGCTTAAACTGTCTTACTGGTTCCTGATCACTATCAAGGCACAACCCTCGGTTGTATGGTTCCATAATGATATCAATCACTCGAAGGCATCTGCCCAGGCACAAAGCAAATCTAACCGTGTTCGAACCATACAAGAAGTCACACAGTTGTGTACCTAAAATGTGACATCACTGCCATGCACCAACGGCGTGGCATCACCACCGTGTATCAACGGTGTGGCATCATCACCGTGTATCAACGGTGTGGCATCATCACCGTGTATCAACGGTGTGGCATCATCACCGTGTATCAACGGTGTGGCATCATACTCTAACGTCAAGGTCACAGATCCTCACAGTCCTATACCCCACACTTCATCGAAACCCCGGAGCTAACGAAGGGCCAAAGATCAACAGGCAAGAACCAGGGCCCTAACCGCACTGGGCAGGACCTACAACCCTCATCTACGTGCAACATGTGATCGGGTATCTAAACCTCACGAGCACAAGTTAAGGGTCCTATCTCTAGCCCATACAACATGCAAATGCCCCGCTGATGAAATGAACACGATGCTCCGGTAACAAATAAAGCTCAAGAGCGAGAAGGGGAGATAAGATCAATACCTGCCACCACGTGGCTAGCTGCCCCCAAATCCTCATCCTGTGCGACATAGACTCTCCCGCTCGGGGTCGGTCGCCCGCTGGGCAGCCGCGAAGCAGTGGCCCTCATTATCTGGCCATAACCTGTCGAAGCTCCGCCTGTCTGGAAGAAAGGGCCTGGCGGAGAAAGGGCCGAAGCTGTCGATGCTACTGCTGATCTCGCTCCAGGACAAGACCATGATCTGTGCCCTGCCTGCCCACATCGGTAACACCTGCCCTGCCGCTGATCACACTGTGGAGGTGCGTGGGGTCCGCCACAAATCATACAACTATCAGCGCGCCTCCACTCCTGCTGCTGGTGCTGCTGTGGTCTAGGGGGTCGAGAGCCCCCCGACCTCTGCCTCCTCTGTATCCCGCAGCCTCGAGGCTGGAAGCGTGGTGGTCTTGGTGGTCTCGGCCTGCTCGACTGGCCCAACTCAGATGGTGCCGGGCGTTTCTCTCCTGAACTAGGCCCCGACGTCCTCTGTTCAAGTAACCCCAACATACGCTCCATGATTTCTTCCTGGCGCTTGGCCGCCTCCTCTTGGCGCCGCAAAGCCTCAGACATCTGAGCTACCTGGGCCTGTAGCTCCTGAATCTCGCCCTGCCCTGCCTCCTGGTGCTCGGGCTCCTCCCCTGATACGGAGTGCGCCATCGTCCCCGTGCGACGCTTGGGAGGCATCGCTAGCAACTCTGCAACAAGGCAAAAGATGTCAGAGAGCAAAAATCTCTCGACCCGGTCAAGCGAAAGTCTACAACATGTTAACCGTTCTAAAGCATTATGTTGTCTGCAGCCAACATAATCACCTTTAGAGAAATAACATGCGAGGTCACTCGCCCCAATCCTCTGGGGGAGGTACAAACTCAAACAAGACTCTCGCTAAGGTCACGTCTCTCACGACAGTCTTCCTACTATCCAACCAATAGCCTAGGGTCTCTAAGTCCTCAACGACCTATATTCCTAGGCTCTGATACCACCTAATCTGTCACGCCCCGGGGTCGAACTGCGACCCGGGCCCGCCAACAGATCCGCCGTCTGCACGGAAACTGCCGCACAGACGAAGCGTCTAACCTGCAGAAGAGATCTAAAGCTATACAAGTATCAGAGCTGAAAGGAAGCTTTACAGAAAAAGAAGTAGCGGAAACACTAAGTGATAAAAGTCCAAGTACACTAGTCCACTAACTCCCCAAAACATAGGTACAAAAACACTATCTGGTACAAAAGTGGAAACTAAAAAGTACATGCGACTCTAACACTGACTCCACAGACTCGGGTAGGAACTAGTCGGCCACGCCCCTACCTCGGTCTGAAAACTCCGAACGAGCCAAACCTGGAACGGTCGCCTCAGGAACACCTGTCATCACAGCGGGTGTGAGATCTACTGCAACAGGAAGATCTCAGTGGGTACCGACGCTAAAACCCACGGTACGCCCACCAAGTCTGCTGGAGACAAAAAAAGATAGATAGATAGATAGAGAGATAGATAGATAGAAATGCTAGAAATGAATCTACCACTACATGTCTCGATGCAATGCAGGGAATAAGTTCTCAATCTCTCTCACGGGAGGCCTGGAAATTATGAACGACTGCCCCCTACAACCCTTATCAAACAAGAACAGGCTGTAGGCATAGCCGCCCATAGCTTCCGCCCCCGAACTGGAATGCTAAACTCTCACATGACACAAGAAAGTCATCTCAAATTCATTCAAGTAACCACCTGGTAACTCGGCCAGTGGTATGTGTCCTCTGGTAACTCAGCCAGTGATATGTATCCACCTGGTAACTCGACCAGTGATATGTATCCATCTGGTAACTCGGCCAATGATATGCGTCCCTCTGGTAACTCGGCCAGTGATATGGATCCATCTGGTGACTCGGCCAGTGGTATGTATCCACCTGGTAACTCGGCCAGCGATATGTATCCATCTGGTAACTCGGCCAGTGATATGGATCCGTCTAGTAACTCGGCCAGTGGTATGTATCCACCTGGTAACTCGGCCAGTGATATGTATCCCCCTGGTAACTCGGCCAGTGATATGTGTCCCCCTGGTAACTCGGCCAGTGATATGTATCCCCCTGGTAACTCGGCCAGTGATATGTATCCCCCTGGTAACTCGGCCAGTGATATGTATCCCCCCGGTAACTCGGCCAGTGATATGTATCCCCCCGGTAACTCGGCCAGTGATATGTATCCACCTGGTAGCTCGGCCAGTGATATGTATCCACCTGGTAACTCGGCCAGTGATCCCCCTGGTAACTCGGCCAGTGATATGTATCCCCCTGGTAACTCGGCCAGTGATATGTATCCCCCTGGTAGCTCGGCCAGTGATATGTATCCCCCTGGTAACTCGGCCAGTGATATGCATCCCTCTGGTAACTCGGCCAGTGATATGCATCTATCTGGAAACTCGGCCAGTGATATGCATCCCTCTGGTAACTCGGCCAGTGATATGCATCTATCTGGTAACTCGGCCAGTGATATGCATCCCTCTGGTAACTCGGCCAGTGATATGCATCTATCTGGTAACTCGGCCAGTGATATGCATCCCTCTGGTAACTCGGCCAGTGATATGCATCTATCTGGTAACTCGGCCAGTGATATGCATCTATCTGGTAACTCGGCCAGTGCTATGCATCCCTCTGGTAACTCGGCCAGTGATATGCATCTATCTGGTAACTCGGGCAGTGCTATCATTACAATTACGCATCAGGAGCGTAACCCGAGGGGAGCGACCCCAGCGAGTGTCAAACCTGACTCCTATATCTCAACAACTAGTATAGACAGGCTAAGTTTACGGTCAACCAGATCGGAACGACTCAATGCTCAAAGGACACCCCTCACGCTCGTGTCCAAGTCGGGTCAACATCCCACGACTAAAATCTGGTAAACCCGCAAGAAATCCCGAACCCTCTACAAGACTAGATGTATCACCTACTAATACATCCGTTAAGGACCAACTCTTGCATAAAAGGGTTCTCTCAGTCTACAGAAATAGCCCAGGGGCAATAACAGTGCCCACTAACAGGAGGGTGCACCAACGCAAGCCCGGGTTCCTCAAAACCCATCATGACTCTCCGACAGTCACCAGATAAAACAATAAATGGCAAAAGGGTCACAATACCTTTGCATACGGAAGCATTATGCGCATTCTGTGATTTGGAAGGAAAACAACCCACCTAAGATAAATCCGCGAAACCGTGCGACAAACGGAGGTCCCGATGCGATCCCGCAGCTCCACGCGGCAAAACACGCGCCACCGGCCACGTAGGAAGCCAACACTATGCCACAACTGCGAGATAAGAAAATACGCGGCCAAACCCGCGCTCACAAAGGCGAAAGAAACCCGACCGGCGACGAAAAACGCCGCGTGTTGCGCGGAAAACCTATCGCGCACACGCCGCAGCGCTTCGCCGAGCCGCAGCCTGCGCGGCAAAAGCGGCGCAGCTGCACGGCTCCAAAAACCCCAGCCGCGCGGCGCTGGCCCAGCCGCGCGGCGCTGGCCCAGCCGCGCAGCACGAAGGCCGCCCGCGCGGGGCCCCTGCAGTGCCGCGCGCCCAAGCGCGCGGCCCATGGCCGCCCGCGCGGGCCCCTGCACTGCCGCGTGCCCATGCATGCGGCCTGCAGTCCCGCGCGGCCCATGGCCGCCCGCGCCGGGCCCCTGCAGTGCCGCGCGCCCATGCGCGCGGCCTGCAGGCCCGCGCGGCCCATGGCTGCCCGCGCGGGGCTCCTGCACTGCCGCGCGCCCATGCGTGCGGCCTGCAGGCCCGCACGGCCCATGGCGGCCCGCGCGGGGCTCCTGCACTGCCGCGCGCCCATGCGCGCGGCCTGCAGTCCCGCGCGGCCCATGGCCGCCCGCGCGGGGCCCCTGCAGTGCCGCGTGCCCCTGCGCGCGGCCCATGGCCGCCCGCGCGGGGCCCCTGCAGTGCCGTGCGCCCATGCGCGCGGCCTGCAGGGACGCGCGGCCCCAAGGGTCGCCCGCGCGGGGCCCCTGCAGTGCCGCGCGCCCATGCGCGCGGCCTGCAGGGACGCGCGGCACAGGGGCCGCCCGCGCAGCACCTTGCAGTGCCGCGCGCACAGCGCGCGGCCAGCAAGGCCGCTCGGCACAGGGGATGCCCGCGCGGCACCCCTACAGTGCCGCGCGCCCAGCGCGCGGCCTGCAGGGCCGCGCGGCATCTTGCCGCCACACGGCAGCCCGGCGCCATGCTGCACCATTGTGGCAGCAGGGCGCAGCTGCGCGCGGCGCCAAGCGCGCCCACGCAACGACAGCTCCCCTAGCCACGCGCCGCGAAATTCGCGCGTGCGCGGCTCGCGCAGCTCCGCCACGCCCCGGACGACAAGTCCGCAAGGCCCCGGCAACCGAAAAAGGAAAAGAAGAGAAAAAGTAAATAACCAACCTCCTCGCGGCACGCCGGCCCTCGCTCGGCTCCACGTCCACGCTCGGAGAAGAAAACGCCCAAGAACACCTTCCTTCAAACCCCTCTTCTTCTTCCTCCTTCCTTCCTTCTCCTTCCTCTGCGTCACCTCAAGCTAACAGGAGGACACCCTCTTTTGGAGAAGGAGCTGGTGAGGTGGAGCCTGTTACGGAATTTGAGTTGGCGTAGTTTCATGAAAGGTTCAAGTCTTGAAGATTGAAGGTGAAGAAAGTTGGATCATTTAACTCAATCTCAAGAAAGAAGAATTCAAAAGGATCAGGTATGTTTAACTAAAGATTATTGGTGATCCGAATACTTCTTGTAGTGTAGAAACACCTGGAAGAATTTTTAATTGCATAAAAATCAAAAACTGGTGTTCGGACATGTTCAGGATCCGGATCAGAGCCTGCAGTCCGGATCCCGAAGGTTGTTGTTTCATACATTACTTCAATCCGGATCGCAGCATCTCACGATCCGGATCCCGAACGTTGAGTTTTCTGAATTGTATGAACGATCCAGATCAGGCATTCCGATCCGGATCCCGAACGATTGTTTTTCTGGAAACCGTCTTTCTTGCTACTGCAATCCGGATCGCCGTCCGTAAAATTCCAGAAATGTTAGGTTTTTGATTCTTATCTCCTTCCAAATGTTTCTAACCTATAAATAGACCCTATGACTCTTTTTCTAGGGTTAAGAAAAGAAGCCGATAATCCAGATAGAGCCGTCATATTCCAATATCATTTTATACGGCCTAAGATCCACATATAGAGAAGAAAGGAAATCATTAGAGAATACTCTATGTTTCTTCATCTATATTGATTAGTTTGATTCTAGGTTTTCATACTCACATCTTGAGTTGAATCAAACTAATGAATACTTAGATGGTATTTCCGATCTATCTTTGATTTAAGTATTCGGCGGATCATCACCACCCAAAAAACAACGATTTACCCCAAAATCGGCGCGTGGATTCGCGTGTCCTTGTGGATTCAAGGTTCAACCGCTCTCGTGGATTCGGAGCGAGGCACGTTCGTGGATTCGAAGGGTGCTACTGGGTGAAGACCGTGGATTCGGTCGGACGTCGTGGATTCGACGTTGGACGCCGTGGATTCGGCGTTGGGCGCAGATCGTGGATTCGAGAAGCGTCGTGGAGCGAGCGGAGAAGATCCTCTAGGAGCGTATGGAAAAGGTTGAGTCGTAAGTGTGTACGGTAAATCACCTTGTACGTGTTTTAATTCTAGTGGATTTCGCCGTGTTATCGGTCCCGTGGTTTTTTTACTTCGGTGATGGAGTTTTCCACGTAAAAATCTTGCGTATTATTTTTATTTCCGCATTTGGTTTTTTATCGCAACGATTTTTGAGTGTTTATACGTTTACACCTATTCACCCCCCTCTATGTGTTTTTTTCCCCTATTTAGATCTATATTACATATAACCCAACAAGTGGTAACAGAGTGGGAATAGGGTTGTAAACAATGGTTGAAGGTGGAAACATCAATCGACCCCCTTTCTTTGATGGAACAAATTATGCGTACTGGAAAGTACGGATGAAAGCCTTTTTAATTTCCATCGACGAAAGGGTGTGGCAATCAATTGAATTAGGATGGACTAATCCAACTGAAATTATCTCTGATGTTCGCACCTTAAAACCTAGGTCGAAATGGACCAAGGAAGAGTTAGATTCATCTTCTTACAATGGCAAGGGAATTAATGCTATTTTTAATGCCTTATCTCAAACTGAATTCTCTCGCGTCTCGGCATGTGAGACTGCGAAAGAAATCTGGGATGTTCTTCAGGTTACACATGAGGGAACTAACCTCGTGAAGATTCAGAAACTGCAAATGCTTACGAGCAAGTTTGACTCTATCTTGATGGCAGAAAATGAATCTTTCACGGACTACTATACACGATTGCAAGACATCGTAAACTCATGTGCTAACCTGGGAGAGAAGATTCCAGAATTTAAGGTTGTAAGAAAGATCTTAAGAACTCTTCCTGAACGATTTCGCCCAAAGGTTACAGCCATTGAAACTATTAAACACCCGGACGAAATGCGTGTAGAAGAATTAGTTGGTTCATTACAAACATATGAAATGACATTTACTACTAACAATTCTTCTGGAAAAGCATCCTCTTCTAAGTCTTCAGGTTATGCGTTGAAAACAACTAAGGAAGAAGACGCGGATACATCCTCCTCAGGCGATGACGAGAACCTTTCTATGGAGGAATTTGAGAAGCAGCTCGCTCTCTTGACAAGGAAGTTTCGCCGCAACTTTCGAAGGGGTAATTCAAGTAAATCTCCATCCTTCGGAAAGTCGAACAAAGGCAAGGGTACTTCAAGTTACAAGTCAAGAAAGCAAGAGAACTTCTCAAAGGATAAGAAAAGTTCAGAGGGACAACTACAATGCTTCAAATGTCGAGGCTACGGCCACATTGCAACGGAGTGTCCCAACAAGTATCCGGCAAAGAAGAAGGCGATGCAAGTCGTCACTTGGGATGACAACTCAACGTCAAATGAGTCGTCTTCAAGTGATAAAGAAAAGAGCACCACGGCATTCCACGCGTCCACATCTTCACCCTTCATGTGCTTTATGGCAAGTACGTCCGAGTCATTGTCCAACTCCACTGTTGAAAAGATTGCAACGGACAACGAATCGGATGATTCGGAAGGTGAAGATTTTGCTCTAGCCTACCACAGACTTCTGAGGGATTCAAAGAAAGTGGATAAGCAAAACAAGAGTTTGAGAGGGAGATTGCATGATCTCGAAGAAGAAGCAAAAAGGGCAACTTCTCTCTCAAACGCTCTTGAAGTGGAAAGGGAAAATATGATAAAATGTTTCCCTTCAAGAGTCCAATGAGCTTTTTGAGAAGGAACATACAAATCTGGTGGATAAAGCGGATCACTTCTCAAAGCTCTACAACGAGGCTCGACAGGATAACCTGGAATTGACAGAGACCATTCTCCAACTCAAGGATGACTTACAGCAATTTTCGTCTGGAAGGAGTAAGTTGGATAAACTTCTTGGTCTTGGTCAAACAAACAAGTTCGGCCTCGGATACAATCGAACTGAAGACAATTTTAGTTCGGTTGGGACAGTCTTTGTGCCTCAGTCGGTATCTCCTCCTCCGACACCGGAATTCACGACAACCAACGACAACAAGCCTCCTTCACCCTTTTCGGAATCGTCAAGCACAAAGGTATGTTTTCGTTGTAATTTTGCAGGGCACATTGAAAGAAATTGCAAGATTGGAGCTCAAAGATCAAATCAACCACATCTTGCAACTGCTACCAATAAGTTCACTCCCCGGAATTCAAAGAAGGATTTTTCAAAAGAAAAGAACCTTGGTAGTTTACCGCGCAAGACGACTTCATCAAGGAGCAGCAATCGTTTTAACAAGACGCTTTCACCTAGGCATATAACTTCACGACCATTACCCACGCATTCCAAAAAGGTTTGGGTGCGCAAAGGTGAAATTTCTCCTTGTCTTGTTACCAATGTTTCTTTGCATGCATATGATAGTTCGTCTTGGTATCTGGATAGCGGGTGTTCCCGTCACATGACCGGTGACAAAAACAGTTTTCAAAATCTTGAGAAAATCTCCGGAGGACTCGTTGTTTTCGGAGACGGTCGATCTTCCAAAATTGTTGGAAAAGGAACAGTAGCTATTCCAGATGGCCCGGTTCTAAATAATGTGTTATTTGTTGATGGTCTTAAGACTAACCTCATAAGCATAAGTCAACTGTGCGACAATGGTTTTTCAGTTAACTTTTCATCTATTGAATGTGTTGTAACTGATAAGGACCATGTCTTCTTTTTAAAAGGGGTTAGATCTGAAAACAATTGCTATGTTGTTCCTAATAAAATTTCAGAAAAATGTAATCTAGTTTCTTTGATTAATGAAACAATTTGGCATGAAAGGCTAGGTCACATAAATTTTAAGGAACTTGCTAGAATTTCAAACAAGGACGTGGTCAAGGGGGTTCCAAAACTTTTATTTAAACAAAACATTGTGTGTGGTGGTTGCCAAAAGGGAAAACAGTCCAGGACTGCACACAAGAACTTGAACCACGTTGGTACAAAACGGCCTTTAGAACTTTTACACATGGATTTAATGGGGCCAACTCGTCAACCATCTTTGGGAGGTAAATGGTATATTTTCTTGATGATTGATGATTTCTCTCGGTATTCTTGGGTAGCATTTTTAAAAGAGAAAGCTGATACTTTTGATTCTTTTCACGAGATTTGCCTTCGTATTATGATTGAAAAGAATGAAAAGATCATTCGTGTTAGAAGTGATAGAGGTGGAGAATTCGTTAACTCTAAATTCATTGACTTTTGTACTTCAAACGGTATTAAGCATGAATTCTCGGCACCCTATACACCTCAACAGAATGGTGTTGTCGAGCGCAAAAACAGGGTTGTTCAAGAGATGGCACGTGTTATGCTTCACAGCCGAAATTTACCGCTACATTTTTGGGCTGAAGCTGTGAACACTGCAATCTATGTAATTAATCGAGTTTATTTGCGCCCGGGAACGTTAAATACACCATATGAACTATGGTGTGGTAGAAAACCCAACATCAAATATTTTCGCATCTTCGGGAGTCGGTGTTACATTTTACGTGACCGTGAAAATCTTGGAAAGTTTGACTCTCGAAGTGACGAAGGGATATTCTTGGGGTATTCTACAAATAGTAGAGCATATAGAGTATTTAACTTGGAATCTAAGACGATCGTAGAATCTATAAATGTTAAAGTAGATGAAGCTTTTCACTTTGGATCTGAAAAATCTACCCTCGATATCTCTCTAGATGATGATTCACCTGCCATTGCATCTTCTCATAATAATACTTCCAATATTAATGATGCATCTAATGGTTCTTCAAGTTTATCTGATGTGCAGGAATCATCTCATATACCTCCGAGTACTCCGTTTCAACAAACGCTACGAATCTCCAAGGATCATCCGGAATCGAATATTATTGGAGATCCACAAGAAGGAGTTAGAACTCGGAGGCAGTTGGTTTGTGGATTCGCTTGCTACGTATCTTTAATCGAACCAAAGAACATAGATGAAGCTCTTCAGGATGACTACTGGATTAAAGCAATGCAGGAAGAGCTCCATCAATTTGAGCGAAACAAAGTCTGGGAATTAACGAAGCCTCCAAAGCAACATAATGTTATAGGTACCAAATGGATTTTCAAGAACAAGAAAAATGAGGATGGTACTATCATCAGGAACAAGGCACGATTAGTTGCTCAAGGCTACTCTCAAGTAGAAGGTATAGACTTTGATGAAACATTCGCCCCTGTAGCTAGACTCGAGTCCATTCGTATACTATTTGCTATTGCTTGTCATTTTAAAATCAAATTATTTTAAATGGACGTTAAGAGCGCGTTTCTAAATGGGTTTTTAAATGAGGAAGTTTATGTGGCTCAACCGAAAGGTTTTGTAGACCATAAACAACCTAACCATGTTTTTCGTTTGAAAAAGGCTCTTTACGGTCTGAAACAAGCACCGCGAGCATGGTACGAAAGGTTGACAAAGCACCTTTTGGAGAAGGGCTATACTCGAGGGGGAGCTGACAGGACTCTCTTTGTGAAGCATTATCAAAGCAATTTCATTGTAGCACAAATCTATGTCGATGACATTGTATTTGGCGCAACAAGAGATAATGATGCTTCTAAATTCGCGGAGACCATGGAAAGCGAATTTGAGATGTCCATGATGGGCGAATTGACTTATTTCCTTGGATTGCAAATTAAACAAAATGATGAAGGTATTCACTTGAGTCAATCCAAGTATGCAATGGAGTTGGTTAAAAAGTATGACTTAGAAAATTCGAAGGATTTTCCGACTCCAATGGGAACTAGCCACAAGGGACTTGGAAGTGAATCACAAAGTGAGAATGTAGACGAGAAACTGTATCGAAGTATGATTGGAAGTCTACTTTACCTCACGGCTAGTCGCCCGGATATATCCTTTAGTGTTGGGATTTGCGCGAGATATCAATCAGCACCAAAGGAGGTTCACCTGAAAGCGGTGAAAAGGATCATCCGGTACATCAAAGGATCAATTAATTTCGGAATTTGGTATCCTATGGGAACTAGTTTGGATATTGTTGGATACTCAGATGCCGATTGGGCAGGATCAGTGGATGATCGGAAAAGCACGAGTGGTGCATGCTTCTATCTTGGCCATTGCCTTGTTGCATGGCACAGTAAAAAGCAGAATTGCACAGCACTCTCGACTGCCGAAGCGGAATACATTTCAGCGGGTAGTTGTTCAACCCAACTCATTTGGATGAAAAGTGTGTTGAGCGACTTCCGGATTTCAGCATCTTCGGTAACAATTCTTTGTGACAACACAAGTGCAATTAACATTTCTAAAAACCCTGTGTTGCACTCTAGAACAAAACATATTGAACTTAGATATCATTTTCTTAGAGAGCTAGTTGAATCAAATACTCTTCAACTTTCATATATTTCAACTGAGGATCAATTAGCTGACATTTTAACAAAACCTTTGGATCAAAAACGTTTTATTCATTTGCGAAAAGCAATTGGAATGCTTTCCTTGAAATAAACTTCTTTTTGAAACCTTTGCTTAGGATAGGTTTTGTTTTTGTTTTGTTTTGTTCATTATCTATGTTTGTACATAGGACATTAATTGAGCATAGATCATAATTGACTTTAATTGCATCTTTTCGCACATTTAGAAATTTATTATGCTTTTGCCATCATAATATTTCACTGTTGCAATGATCATTTATGTTAATTAAATCATCTTCTAAGTGATCAAAGTCAATTTCTCTCTCAATGATCTCTTGGTATAGTCATTATCTTATTTGACTGCTTAGTCGAGTATGAAATCGAGATCAATTTTTGGTTGAATACTTTATATCTTAAATAATTGATAGCCAATTGAGGGGGAGTCAAAGAAATGTAAAATGCTCAAAAGATGTGGAAAGAGTTACATCCCAATGAGGAGTGTGAAAACTACCACCACATGGAGGAAAGAGCTACCACCTCGGTCGTCCGAGTATTGTGTGCAGCTACCACATGTATACCAAGCATGGTTGTTCAATTTTTGATTAAGTAAAATGCATATTGAAATACTTGACTCCGTCATATTTCAAGGTTGGTATAAGGTGGGATTTTTAAGAAAGATGCTCAAAGAGCCACTCTCTTCAACAGATTGTCTAGATAAATTATCTACCATATTTGGGATTTCAAACATCTATTGATCTTTGTATTTCATTTTCTTTACCGAACTGATGATTTGATAAAGGCATTACTCATAAGATCAAGTTAGATGTAATTGAAGGTGTTCAACTTTAAGGGATTTAATTTTTGTAAATTCTCGTTTCATTTTTGGATATTATTGATAGATTTGGCATAATCTAATTCTTGTTGTATGAAACGATGATTTTTGTTTAAAGTTGATACACAAAAGTGCTTACAATCTTTTTCTGGTTTTTCTTGAATTTCTCTGAAATTTTTCTGAAGAAAAAGTTGGAGCCGATCCGGATCGGGCAAGCTGATCCGGATCCCGAACGCAGGCTTCTTCCTGCGGCTGGCCGATCCGGATCGAAATCTCGATCCGATCCGGATCACGGCTAGGGTTTTATTAAGAACAAGAGGGTTTTGATTTCTTTTACCTTAATCTTTTGTTCTCAAGTCTCTAGAGCCTCTCTCTCTAGAACTATTGCACCTTGGAGCTTTCCAAACTCAAGTTCTTTGAATACAAGTAAGTTTTATTGATCAAAATCTCGGTTTTTCACCGTTTTTCTTTTTCCTCCTCAAACATGATGAATTTCTTGGATCGATTTCGTTTGTGGATGGTTTTTGATCAAATTTCTTTTGAAATAAGAACTCTGGGTAGATTAGTTTTGATCATATGCTAGGTATTCTCCTGATTAACGGATTTTTAGGCTTCGATTTCTAAAAATTTCGGTTCTAGGGCATATAATAAGGATTTTCGAAAATCATGCAATTGATCTATTTTTAAAAGTCCATTTGCAAAACTAATTTGATTCTTAGTCTCTCTACATGATTATGATTGTTTGGGTACAATTTTTCAAATCTTTGAAAATTAACAATTTATCATGTGTTCTTGAGTTATTGTTCACAGGATTTTAAATCTATTAAGCACTTGCACCAATGGCGTTCGCCTGGATAATCTTTCTTTTGGTAGCAATGGTAGGACCTAGTGCGTCTTCTATAAAAAGAGAACAAGATGACTCAAATCAAGAAGAGACAAAGAAAGTTTGTCAAAATAATTCAGAATCAGATGAAGAAGACTGGGAAGAGATTTGTGAACAAGCACAAAAAGCTATTGACAAAGAAGATAGGTTGTATTTGAAGAACAAGAAGCTGATGAAATCTTCCTCAACAACCAAGCAGTACACTAGGCGAAAGAATTCGAGGGGAACTGGAATTCAGATTGATAGACCCCTCGCCAGAGCTCGCTCTCTCCCTAGAGAATCTCCATGGACTGATGGTCAAAATGCACCGTCTGGATCTATACTACATCCTTCAACGTCCTGGAGACACACGGCAAAAGCGAATGTAAGGTCCTCATCTCGACAAGAACAGCGAAGATTGTCTGCTGAACAAGACAGCGTGTCTACAAATCTCAAACAGATTATCTCTGAGCAACATACGATGAAAAGAAAGGTCTCCACAATGTCAAAAATGCTTCAAGCGATTTTGAAGAAGTTGGATTGTACCAATCCCACTAGTTCTGATTCAGACTGACTTAACTTTCTTTCTAATCTTTTTGTGCAGGAGTTCAGTTTTTAGGACTTACTCTTAGTTCTAGTTCTTACATTTCGGAACAATTTTTGATCTACTTAACTCTCCTTAAATTTTTGTAATTTTGGCTTTGTTTGTGACAAAAAGGGGGAGAGAGTTTAGAGAGAACTTGAACAATGATGATGTGAATGTGTGAACATCAAGGTAAGTATCACTTCAACTTTGACTTGGTGAAGGGTAAGTATCACAACTTTGGTTTTTATCTTGTGATTTGTTGCATGTTCCTACTAACTATTCGACTAACTATTTGGACATGTATTATTACTAACAAGTTGTTTGATTACTAACAAAGCAAAGTTATGACATTTGGAATTTTATTGCTTAGAAGATATGTCAATGTTTGATTGTGATCTTATTACATATCTGAATTACTCAATGTCATGGTGAGCATAAACTCTATCTCTGTTAGGTTTTGAATGCTAAATATTCTTGAGGTATCTAACGATCTCTTTTTGTCAAGAATGATTTCTTTGTGCAGAGAGTACAGATGTCTAAGTCTAGAGTCTGTTTTAGGAGTTTATCTCATGTTTTTAAATTTTTGGATCTCCATTGTAAATTTTTGTTGTATGGTGATAGCAACAAAAATATCTTTTTGAATTTTCTTTAGTGGATCTGTGTTTTGTCACGAAACCGCCAAAGGGGGAGATTGTTACGGAATTTGAGTTGGCGTAGTTTCGTGAAAGGTTCAAGTCTTGAAGATTGAAGGTGAAGAAAGTTGGATCATTTAACTCAATCTCAAGAAAGAAGAATTCAAAAGGATCAGGTATGTTTAACTAAAGATTATTGGTGATCCGAATACTTCTTGTAGTGTAGAAACACCTGGAAGAATTTTTAATTGCATAAAAATTAAAAACTGGTGTTCGGACATGTTCAGGATCCGGATCAGAGCCAGCAGTCCGGATCCCGAAGGTTGTTGTTTCATACATTACTTCAATCCGGATCGCAGCATCTCACGATCCGGATCCCGAACGTTGAGTTTTCTGAATTGTATGAACGATCCGGATCAGGCATTCCGATCCGGATCCCGAACGATTGTTTTTCTGGAAACCGTCTTTCTTGCTACTGCAATCCGGATCGCCCAAATCCGATCCAGATCGCCGTCCGTAAAATTCCAGAAATGTTAGGTTTTTGATTCTTATCTCCTTCCAAATGTTTCTAACCTATAAATAGACCCTATGACTCTTTTTCTAGGGTTAAGAAAAGAAGCCGATAATCCAGATAGAGCCGTCATATTCCAATATCATTTTATACGGCCTAAGATCCACATATAGAGAAGAAAGGAAATCATTAGAGAATACTCTATGTTTCTTCATCTATATTGATTAGTTTGATTCTAGGTTTTCATACTCACATCTTGAGTTGAATCAAACTAATGAATACTTAGATGGTATTTCCGATCTATCTTTGATCTAAGTATTCGGCGGATCATCACCACCCAAAAAACAACGATTTACCCCAAAATCGGCGCGTGGATTCGCGTGTCCTTGTGGATTCAAGGTTCAACCGCTCTCGTGGATTCGGAGCGAGGCACGTTCGTGGATTCGAAGGGTGCTACTGGGTGAAGACCGTGGATTCGGTCGGACGTCGTGGATTCGACGTTGGACGCCGTGGATTCGGCGTTGGGCGCAGATCGTGGATTCGAGAAGCGTCGTGGAGCGAGCGGAGAAGATCCTCTAGGAGCGTATGGAAAAGGTTGAGTCGTAAGTGTGTACGGTAAATCACCTTGTACGTGTTTTAATTCTAGTGGATTTCGCCGTGTTATCGGTCCCGTGGTTTTTTTACTCCGGTGATGGAGTTTTCCACGTAAAAATCTTGCGTGTTATTTTTATTTCCGCATTTGGTTTTTTATCGCAACGATTTTTGAGTGTTTATACGTTTACACCTATTCATCCCCCTCTAGGTGTTTTTTTCCCCTATTTAGATCTATATTACATATAACCCAACAGAGCCTTTTAAAAAAAAGGGGTTGCTTAAATAGCAAAAGTAGTTAATTAAGGGATTTGATTAAACTCATCAAACCCACCCACCTTAATTAACCACTCACCACCAACTCCTCCCTGCCAACACCCCACCTCAACAGCACACTCAATTAAGCCTAGACTTAATTAAACAAATGAATAAAATATTCCAACAAGCCAACTAAAACTCACTTTTTGGCTTCGGGCCTTCCGCCGCAGTTCGGAACCTCCCGAACTCCGCTGTAATCTGAAAATACACGTGCCCACAGCTTTTTCTCCTCAAAAAGCTCAACCGTGGAGTCGGTGTGCTCAATCCAAAAACCGGCTCCAAAACTGCCCGTTCCAACTCACTTTTTGCCCTCGGGTCCTTCGCGTCAATCCGGAACCTCCCGAACTTCGCTGTAAACATAAATTACACCTGCTCCAAGTGTTTCCCAATTTTTCCGCACACCACGGTGGCGTCGGTGCTTCCCAAACCGATCCTCTATCGCGTACAATGCCCGGAAAACTCCGATTCAAGCTGGGGCTTCCGCGTTGATCCGAATCAACCCGAACTCAACAATAAACAAATATGGAACACGCCCAAGGCGATTTCTCCGCACCACGCCATCTTGCGAGGTCGGTGCGTCATCCGAAATCCCGATACTCTACACGTGTCCCTGGACCCGTGCACGGCAACCACGGACCAGTGGCAGCCAATCAGGGGCTGCCACGTGGACCGCACCCACGCCTGCTCTGACGCCTGCCGCAGCGACGCGTCGCGTCAGCGCGTCGCGTCACGCTGTCCGACCAGTGGGAGGCCAACACGTGGCCTCCCCGCTGACACCGCGCCAGAGGGCCAGCGCGCCTTCCCTGCGCGGGTCTGCGCCTCTGCCAGGCATGCGCCCCGAGGCGAGCCGCACCAGTTCGGTGCACCGAGCGCGCTACACCGCACCTACCGCAGGCCGCCACGTGTCCACCCTCCGGTGCACGCTGGCGGCGTGGACCGCGCGCCTGCCCGCGCCCCCGCACCTGCCCGCGGCCGCTCCGCCGCCTGCCCGAGCCCGCGCCGCCGCGCTCCGCCGCCGCCGACGCTGCCCCCGGCCGCCGGAACAGTGTCCATTGCCTAGAAAACCGTGCGCGTCAACCGGGCTCCGAAAAATACAAGTAGGTAGTCCATTTTCATCGTTTTCGCGCGCTGAATCCAAATCCGCCATCCGTTTTGCCAACTTCCACTTCTAAAATTTGCCGAAGGTATCCAGAGAAGTGTTCTTAACCCAAATTTCGCGCTGAGTCCAATTTTAATATCCATTGCGCGCGAAACCACTTCTAAACATTCGACGGGGTCATCTGACTACTCTCGTGATCCATTAACACACTGAGTCCATCACTAGTGTCCAATTGGTGCACAAACGCCACCGACACGCCACATAGGCCTCCAGGAGCTACTGGTCAACCAGTAATCTCGTCGTGGGGATCCAGGTCCTTACATTACATGTTGACATTACTTATTGGAAGGTTTGGCAAGCAAGGAGTTAAGCATTACAGGTTATTTACGGGAGCTAGGAGTAGTCATACACGGACTTGCCTCGTTACCTTACTATACTAAAGGAATGTAATCCTAGTTCTTTATGGCGTCTGGATCATAGGTGGCCCGCAGATGGGATTTGTCGCTTTGGTCGTATTTTTTGGTCACTTGGACCTTCTATACGTGGATTCACATATTGTCGGCCGGTAGTGAGTATTGATGCTACTCATATGTACGGCAAATACGAAGGTCATGCTTTGATAGCGACGGCTGCAGATGCAAATAATGGATTATATCATTTGGCATTTGCAATTTGTGAAGGGGAGAATGTAGGGAGTCTGCGATAGTTTCTGCATAACATACGTCAATATGTTACCCGCAATAGAGCCATTTGTTTTATATCTGATCGATTTTCTGGATTGAGAAAAATAGTGGCTGATATCTATCCTCCACAACATGGTCACTCGCATCGTTGGTGTCTTTGACACATGAAAACAAATATGAATAAGCGTTTCAAAAATGATACTTTGTTATATAAATTCTAGAATATCGGAAGTGCTTCAACATCGACAAAATATTATCAGCTAAAGGAAGAATCAGATGCGTTGGATCACGATGCTTGGCAGTGGGTGCATGATCTTGAAAGATATAAAGATTACTGGGCAAGGGCTTTTGATGGAGGGCGACGATTTGGGTTGATGACTACGAATCTTTCTGAATCGTGAAATGGGGTACTTAAGGGGATTTGTGCTTTGCCTATCATGACTTTTGTTGCGGCGACATTTTGTAAACTTAATACGTATTTTTTAAAACGCCGTGATTACGATGAAAGTTTGACGGGCGCACTAACTCCTAAAATACAAGTATTAATTACCCAAGGTATGGATACGGCGCGGGGACACATTGTCCAACGATTTGGACTAACTGAATTTGAAGTGAATATTGGAGATTTCTCATATAAAGTGATCGTGAATGGAACAGATGCAGAATGCTCATGTGGTGAATTTCATCTAACGGGAATATCTTGCTCACATCTCCTAACAGTTTGTAGTACTTTATAAATAAGAATAGACTATCGTATTTTTTATTCACGCTGGTATAGTATGGACTGCTATCGTGAGACGTACGCACCACATTTTCATCCTGTTCCTGATAGACGACACTGGCCACAACCCCAAAGCCCCTCGATTGTACCGCCTCCTATACGAATGAAGAAAGGTCGTCCACGATCTACACGTATTCGTAATATAATGGACGAGGGGGGTGGCCGACGAGGAAAATGTTCATTTGTCAACAAGCAGGTTACTATAGGAGCACATGTCCACAAAATGCCGAAAGAGTGCAACAAGGCCGCCGGCGTATGACTTGTTGAATTCATATTTATGTTGTTTTAATTCATATTTTGTCTTTTTTTTAGCTATTATGTTACTAATATAATATTACATATTGTAGATGGCAGATCTAGAGGACGCGGTACCAGTTGATCTGTCGGTCCTATCAGAGCAGCATCTCCATAGGTCAGGATTTATCCGGACTAAGGTAAGAGTTATAAAATTTCATTTGATATTTACCGTAATATAAATAAGCTGAATTGATTGAAGAGCTAACTATATTTTTTTGCATCACAGGGGTATCGTGCGGTTCAGTTCTCAGAGCATGAGCGCTAGCTCAACCAGTGGGAGCTTGACCATCCAGCAGTGCTAGATTTATTACGAAAGTCTGGATTTTATAGGATAGCACGACTTAGACGCGTGTAGCTAGACCAGGCTTTACTAGGTGCACTTGCCGAGAGATGGAGATAGGAGACCCAGACGTTCCACTTCCGTCATGGTGAGATGACCGTCATACTCGAGGATGTGGCGGTTATTTCTGGTCTTCGTGTGGACGGTCCGCCCATGATGGGGGTAGCACTTCATGACTGGGAGGATCTCTACGAGGTATTGTTGGGAGTTTTACCCGATGATATCAAGGGGTAGCAGATACGTCTAGAGTGACTATATCAGCAGTATCACCATATTCCACTAGATGCCCCCGCAGGAGTAGTGACAGTTACAACCCGTGCATATATGTTATATCAAATCGGCTGTAGTTTGTTTCCAAACCCCACTGGATACCGAGTTCACCTAAAGTGGCTACCACTTTTGGCTGATTTTGCGATCTACGACACTTATGCGTGGGGTGCAGCTACATTGACATATCTATATCGAGCACTAGGAGCTGCCTCACTGAACGGGAAGGCCGAATGTTGTTATTTTGGGACCCCTATTACAGGTATAATATCTAATATTTTGATTTTAGTATTATATTAATATATTGGTATTTAATATTTTATTTATTATATTAAGTCGTTGGTGTTAATTTTTAGATTTGGGCTTGGGACCACATTCATATCGGCCGACCTACAGGCGTTCTAGTACTACCCGATATAGTAGATTGCTCTCTAGGTTGCCGGTAAGACATTTATTTGATACTTTTTGTATTTCAAATGTAATTGCAACTAATATATGTATTTTATAATTTAGATAGGCCAACGCTGGAGGTCTACGCTTCGGAGCGAATGCCAGGACCACTGACATTGAGTTTTATAGAGATGAGTTGGATCAGCAGAGAGAGACGCAGATATGTAGATATTTTTTAATATTTTAAACATATTTTTTCTAAACACTTTTATATTACTGATCATTTTGTGTTTTTAACAGATTATATGGATGCCGTACACAGATGATATTTTAGCCGCATTATCAGACTTCTGTGTTCAGGGCTCGCAAGTCTGGCGTTCAAGAACGGTTATCATCTGCTTCCATATTGTAGAGATGCATGTAGCAGACTGAGTCCTGCGGTAGTTCGGTTTTCTCCAGCATATACCTCTCAATGTGGAGTCCATCCGATGCGTGACATCACGTAGGCGTCCGGATGAGGATTGGATTGCTTTTCACGCTGCACACATTGAGAGGTGGTTGAGAGGTTAGATCACATTATTGATCAGCTCCCGGTTGCTGGTGAGGACCCTCTGCAGTTGGCATCCATATACATGCAATGGTACAGGACAATTACGAGGAGATGGATATATCATCAAGTACAGCGTCCTCCGGTGACTTTTTATCCTCGTGGGCATATAGAGAGGGCATTGGTATAATATTTATATATATAAATTTAACATGTTTTGTATATTTAATATATATTTAATTTATAAATTAAAATGCAGGCCGAAGCACTACAACAGACGAATGCTACTATGCGCTAGTTACTGCATGATCCACCGTCGACTGCGATAATATTAGAGACTCTGACAGGTATGGGCCGACATATTGATATGGTACTACAGAATGTACCTATTTTGCCTACTGTCAGAGATTTAGGGGGTCATCGAGATTATGCTCACGCATTGTCGTCGAGTCATCAGGTACCTTCATATCACCATAAATTTCAAATTAAGTCTTCAAATTGAAATTAACTAACTATTTAGGCTCCTTCGGATCCCACGATATTCATCTCCTCCTATTCAGACCCCTACGACATTTCCTTCGACGTCAGAGTCGCTCCCGCCACCAGTATCACGAAAATCTTTTGTTTCTACATATTCACGTCGTCGTCCCTCGTCATCATCGCCACAGGAGTTCCAGCATATTCCAGAGCATGATGAGGGCGGTATTATCGAGGAGCTTGATCAGGTGGCAGCCGTCAAGCCTCTCGATGATAAACCAATCATTGATCTTGCTGTTCCTCGTGGGCGAGGGCGTGGATGTGGGCGTGGCCGAGGACATCGAGGGAGAGGTCGAGCTCAATATTGAGTTACTATTCATATATTGAGTTTGTATTAAGCTCATTTTTGTGATATTGATCTTTTTTTGTTACTCATTTGAATGTTACGAATCTTATTATACAATCTGAGTTTGTATTGAGCAACTCAATATTGAGTTTTAGCTCTTATATTGAGTTACTATTCATATATTGAGTTTGTATTAAACTTATTTTTGTGATATTGATCTTTCTTTATTACTCATCTGAATGTTGTGAACCTTATTCTACAATCTGAGTTTGTATTGAGCTTATGGTTTAAAATCTGATTGTTCTGAACCTTATTGTACAAAATTTTGCTTTTTTGACTTAATAAAATTATGCTATGAGTTACTGTTGCTAAAGGCGCTAAATGATTCGGTGCCTTTAGCGTTTATGCTAAAGGCGCTGAATCGTTCAGCGCCTTCTACATAAACACTAAAGGTGCTGAATGAATCGGCGCCTTCAGTGTTTATGTAGAAGACGCTGAACCTTTTTGTTGAACTTAGCCAATTTTCCCTAGGTAGAGAGGAATGCGCTGAAGGTGGTGAATGGTTCACTGCCTTCAGCATACAAACTGAAGACGGTGAACGATTCACCGTCTTCAGTGTATATGTTGAAGGCGGTGAACCATTCACCGCCTTCACCATATATATGGAAGGTGGTGAATCATTCACCGCCTTCAGCAGCTACACTAAAGGCGGTGAACGATTCACCGCCTTCATACCGTCACGCCTGCGCGGCACCGAGCTGGCAAAAAAAAGATTAGTTTTGCAAATTATTTTTTTGGTGGGGTTAGTTTACAAATTTTAAAAAATTTTTAGGATTAGTTTTAAAAAAAATTTCTTCGTTCTTATCTTTACTCCGCCTCGTTGACTCCGTGGACTAACACAAAAGAGAACATTAA
This sequence comes from Tillandsia leiboldiana, assembly GCA_029204045.2. NCBI lineage: Eukaryota > Viridiplantae > Streptophyta > Magnoliopsida > Poales > Bromeliaceae > Tillandsia > Tillandsia leiboldiana. The sequence continues at coordinate 10,547,786 of CM055077.1, read as the reverse complement.
GGCACTATTTGGTAACTGGTATAAGGGGGGATAAGGGGGTTATCCCCCCCCTTATACCCAAACAAGATTTCTGGGGGGTGGGAATTGTTGTTCCCACCCCTTAGCGGGTTATCCAGGGATAACCCGCTAAGGGGTGGGGATAACCCGCTAAGGGGTGGGAACAACAGTTCCCACCCCCTCATGGAATAGCTTTCAATTTCTCCTGCCCCGCATGATGTCCGAGGCAACACTCCCCCTTCCTCCTCTTCCTCCGATCGAGCAAGCTTACTCTTCCTCATCTTCCTCCGATCGAGCACCCTTTCCTTTCCTCCTCCTTCCCCGATCGAGCACCCTTTCCCTTCCTCCTCTTTCTCGACTGAGCGGTGACCCTCATCGTCTTCGTCGATCGACCGGTGCCCCTCATCATCTTCCGCGACCGATCGGTGCCCCTCATCCACTTCCGCGACCGACAGGTGCCCCTCATCCTCTTTCGTGATCGACCCATGCCCCTCCTCCTCTTCCGCGACCGAACGGTGCCCCTCATCCTCTTCTGCGACCGAACGGTGCCCCTCATCCTCTTCTGCGACCGAACGGTGCCCCTCATCCTCTTCCGCGACCGACTGGTGCCCCTCTCTCTCATCCGCGACTGACCGGTGCCCCTCCTTCTCATCCGCGACCGACCGGTGCCCCTCCTTCTCATCCGCGACCGACTGGTGTCCCTCATCCTCTTCCGCGGCCGACCGGCGCCCATCTTCCTCATCCGCGGCCGACCGGTGCCCCTCCTCATCTTCCGCGACCGACCAGTGCCCCTCATCCTCTTTCGCGATCGACCTGTGCTCCTCCTCCTCTTCCGCGACCGATCGGTTCCCCTCCTTCTCTTCCGCGACCGACCGGTGCCCCTCCTCCTCTTCCGCTACCGACAGGTGCCCCTTCTCCTCTTCCTCGACCGACCGGTGTCCCTCCTTCTGTACCTCGACCGAGCTTTACCTTGTCGAATGTCGCGTTATTGCCGTCCATTTTCTTCTTCCCAGGTTCGGAATACAACATAAAGGTATGACATTGTCTATCGCCGTTATGTGGGCTGTAGCATGATCTTTTGTGTGCTGGTTGTGTGAATGTTGCCTATCCCCTGTTGCCATCTTATATGCTGTTGGTGTGTATGCTGCCTATCCCCTTGTTGCCATAGATGTGTTTGTGTGTATGTTGCCTATTCCCCTGTTGCCAATATGTGCTCTTAAATATGTTGCCTATTGCCTGTTGCCAATATGTGTTGTTAAATATGTTGCCTATCACCCTGTTGCCCTGTTGCCAATATGTGATGTTAAATATGTTGCCTATCACCCTGTTGCCTCTTTGTGGTGTTTGTGTGTAAGCTGCCTATCCCCCTGTTGCCAATATGTGCTGTTAAAAATGCTGCCTATCCCCATGCCACCCAGATGTGCTGTTAAATATGTTGCCTATCCTCCTGTTGCCTCTTTGTGTTGTTTGTGTGTATGCTGCCTATGCTCCTATTGCCAACATGTGTTGTTTGTGTGTATGCTGCCAACCTGTGACTAGCAAAAAAATACCATTGTCGGATGATTCCTAAAAAATATAGGCGATGATGACGGTTGCCATAAGTATCTGATGGATGGCATGGATTTACAATCCACTGCACCCCCATACAATTTGGCAATCAATTGAGCCAATTACTATATATATAGACTAAAATGCAACTATTTTTATAAGTAAAATGTATATTTTTTTGGAATATCATCGTACAAATGCCACGTGTGTGGATGCACTAGTTGCAATAATTGAAATTTGCCGTTAACTCTCATTCTATTAGATAGCACCGATTAATTTAAAATGGACAATTTCATCTTGTACGCTTATTGAAGTTTGTACTCTAGTTTATCGTGTTTGAATTTAGGACAATTTCATCTTGTATGCTTTAATATTGGGCTACCTAAGTAATGCACATTACTTTATACTTTAATTATTGATATCATTGTATCTTCGTTTATATCATATAACTCTGTTATATATTGGTATGTCTGTATACATCATATAACTCTAATTACATATGCATCCATTCAAGAAACATACAAAGTCCGTTCCCAAAAAAAGTGTGGTCTTCGAGGCGTTGCCAAATGTCATAGGTTCTCAGGAGGGTAGTAGAGGGCTGCGTCCCCAAACTTATACGCGAACACAAAATTAGACCGACAGTATGGACTCCAGTTTATTGTGTTTGTTCATCGAAGAGCATACATTAGGGAACTACGTTAATGTGTAGTGCACCGATTCCGCAAATGGCGAAATACAGCGAAAATACTTGTAACACATTTAGAATGTAATTACAAGTGAATTGGAAGCATTTCGAATCGATGTAAAGGCCGTCGAGTCGAAAAGTTAGTTGGAGTTGAGAAGTTGGAAGCTTCAAGTTGTGAAGCTTAAGTTGTAGTGCGCTGACTCCACAAAATGGCGAAGTGTGGCGAAAGTACTTGTAACATATTTAAAATATGATTACAGTCGAATTTGGTGCGTTTCGGACCGACGTGAAGGGCATTGGATCGAAAAGTGAGTTGGAGTTCCGAGACTTAGCATGCTGCAGATTTTTGTTTTTTTTTATCGGCAAGCAGTTTTGAGGCCCTTTCTTGAGGAGTTAGAACAATCAAAAAAATAAAAAGAAATCATGGGAAGCTTCAGAAAAGTTTGCTGATAAAAAGGCAAGAAGTGTTGAGGTGAGAAACCAGAAGAAAAGAAAAAAACAAGGAGGAACAAAGAGGAAAAAAAAAATCTGGAAAACTGTAGTTTTTCCCTTGCAGTTTTTCGGCAAGCATTTTTGCGGCCCTTTCTTATGGGTCAAGAGCTCTCAAAAAAATACAAGGGATTTTTGGACGGCTTTAGAAAATTTGTAGATGAGAGGGAAGAAGAAAAATTAATGCAATTACAACTTCCCAGTTGGTGAGAAGAAGTGGAGGAAAAGGGGTTCACGAAATTGCTCACTGCTGGAGCAAAACTCCAGGAATTGGAGGGCAGTGAAGGGAATTTTTTTAAGTCGGGGGCAATTGTGTAAAATCACATTCCCTGCCCAACCACCCTCCGCAGGCATTAACTCCCTCCCCCTCTCTCTTTGAATGCCTCCACCCATCCCCTTTCTCCCTCTATTCGAGCAGGGAGAAAGCAAAGGAAAGAAAGAAGAAAGAAGGAAGAAAGAAAGAAGAAAGAAGAAAGAAAGAAATAAGAGAAGAAGAAGGAAGAAGGAATTGGAGTTGAAGCAGCCAATTCCCTCTCTCCCTCCCTCTCTCTCATTTCGAGGTATCTCAACCCTCTCTCTCTCTTTCCCTCTGTTGCACCAGAGATGAACTGCAGCTTGCTGCTGCCAGCAGCAGCACCACTGGCAGCAGCAGCTGCTGCTAGCAGCCAGCAGCAGCAGCAGCAGATGCTGCCTGCTGCCAGCAACATTGGCTGCTGCGAACAGCCAGCAGCCAGCAGCACCTGCTGCCAGCAGGACCTGCTGCCAACGCCAGCAGCCGCTCCTTTGGCTGTGGCCTTCGGAGCTTCGAGAAGAGCTTTTTGCATTTTCTTTCTCTTCTCCATTGGGCAAGGGACATCAAAGAGGCAAGATTTAAAATTTTAGAGTTTTATTTTGTGGTCTCCTTTGGATTCAAAAGGAATGAAAAATTTATTCAAATTGGGTATTCTCCAATTTTTAGAGCATTTTCCCTAGGTTAAAGAGATCAAAATTTTTCTTTAGTATAACCTATCAAGAATGGGATTTTCATCCCCTTTTCTTTCATTTGGTCCAAAAAGCCCATCAAGAGAAATGAGAGTAAACTTAGAATGTCTCTTTTATGTTTTGTAGGCTTCCTAGTTTTATAAATTTTATGGAATTAGTGAATCATAAAAATAATTCCTTCATGATTTCCCCTCTTATTGTAGGAAAATCTTGGAGACCAAGAGATCAACTATTGTTCTCTTTTGAGGACAAAGAATTATTGAGGTGGGGGATATTTACCGAAAATGGGTGACCTCTCCAATTTTCCTTTGCTTTTAATTATTAGAAGTAGTAAGGTTAGAGTTGCATGTGAACGATGGAAATTATGACATAGGAGAAAACCTAGTTAAGGTTTCAATGAGTGGCATCTACCTTAGGACTGCACGAGTGACATTTATGCTAGAGTCAACTAAGGTTAAAGTTTAACTTGGAATCAAGTCTCTAAGAGAACATAGGAAGGTTGAGGTTAAAGGTACAAAACGAGTAAAATCTCTAGAGTTGGTCTTAGGGAGTTGGGTATAATGAACCTTCACTTATTTCAACTTGAGTAAGAATGAAAGTAAAAGAATTAAGTCCAAGGGACTTTGGTTACCTTGAGGCACGGACCTAGGGTAAAGAGAAGGATAATGAACAAGATAAGCTAAAAGGCTTTAAAGAAAGAGAACCTGATTGCCAGTGGCAATGCGAGCTAGAGGCTCAAGTGAGAAAGAAAAGCAATGGCTAAAGAGCAAAAGAGAGGTAAAAGCATAAAGTGCAAAAGAGGCCAAGAGCTAAAGCTAAATAAAAGAGATAAAATGATGAACGCACCTTCGGGGGTAAAACGTAGATCTTGTCGGAGTGCAAGGGCAGTGACCCTCTCCCGGGCAGTGGCTTGTATGACAAAATTTCCCGTTGGGCGGGGTAGCACTTGCGGGTGCTATCGGCAACCTTGGAATATCTCATCTTATGGTAGCATGTCTGCCGAGCTGGGGCCCGTTGGGAGAGATCTCCAAGGGTTAAGTAATTTGAATTAAAACACAAAAAGAACGTGAGCAAAATGGTCAAGTAAAAGGTTTGGCTAGTGTGGTACCTTAGAACAACATAGAGTCGTGTCATGGCAAAGGTAAAGTTATTTGAGCATATTAGATAGAAATTATAGCTTTCAATATTGTATTTATTCTCTATTATATTATTTTCATTGGACCAAGCGGTGCAGGACATTCTTTCTCGGTGGTTGAACCCACTGGGAACTTTTCCGTAGTTCTCACACCCTTTGGGTGACATTCCCACAGGTCCAGGTACATCGAGCGTGGCGCGTGACAGAGGTAAGGGCCCAGCAGAGTAGCGACCTAGCTGTTTAGAGTCGCCAGCACATTTTGGAGCGTTTACTATTTTGGGAGCGAAATTTGTATGTGAGGAACATTGTAAACATTAAATGCTTTAAGTTTCATTTTGGAAACAAAAATGTTGTAATACATTAAGTTTAAAGTTTCATGTAAAAGAGGGTTGTAATATATTTAAAGTTTAATGTTTCGCTCAAATATTGTACTTTCATTTCCTTCTATATGGTTGTATGAATGAATGAAAGTTTTAATTTCATAGTTTAGCACTCTGATTATTTACTCTTCCGCTTACACTAAACTGTGATTGCTGGAATAAACCGTTCCTTTCGGGTTATGAAAGGTCATGCCCGATTGGCGGGTCTGTTGGCGCACCCGAACTGTCCAAATTGGCGGTCTCGGGGCGTGACAGATTAGAATGGTATCAGAGCCTAGGAATAGTTCTAGGTGGCTAGCGACCCTTAGGGCGACCCTAGGGTTTAGGCGCGTGAGAGGGAGTGAATCTTTTGGCGAAAGTACAGGATTGGGCTTTATGATTCCCAAGAAGGATATGTTGGGCAGCTAACAACGTAACGTTAGGAATGAGAGGAAGTATTCCTCTTTACTTTCGCATAATTGGGTTGACGAACCCTTATTGTATTTAATTATTCCACATTCAATTACGCAAACGTCCGAGTTATGAAATTTGGACTAATGTTTATTGTGGTGTGTAGATAGCTATGCCACCACGAAGGGAGACATGTTTGACGCGGCTCGAGCCGGGGGAGGGCTCCGGGTCGAGCGATGTTCGTGAGTTGAGAGAGCAGATGGCCGCGCTGATTGGCATGGTGCAGCAGCAGGCGGAGGCCTCTTTGCTACAGGAGGAGGCTTCCCGCCAATGGTAGGAGGAGGCATTTCGGCGCCAGGAGGAAGTGTCGAGACGGCAAGCGGAGCAGATAGAGAGACTCCAGAAGATGATGGTGCAGCAGGTTGAGGCCGCGCAGATGGCACACGAGCGCACGGCTTCGCCTCAGGTGTGGGCGACTACGGGAGGTGTGGCTATGGCGGCGCGCCCAGCACCATTCGTGGGGGCTACTAGGGAAGTGCCCCAGTGGGCCGACTCGGAGGCAGGTGATGCTGAGTATGCGGCCCAGAGGGCGGAGCAGGATTGGGCGATGGAGGTCCTCGCCAGTTTCCAGAAGTTCCACCCGTGGACCTTTAGTGGCGACAAGTCTGATCCGATGGTGGTGGAGTCTTGGATTGACTCCATGGAGAGGCTGTTCCAGACCCTTCGGGTGCAGGCACGGGACCGCGTTACTCTGGCGGTTCCCCATCTTGATAATGTGGCACACCGATGGTGGAAAGTAGAGTTGGAGAGGCGGGCTAGGACGACATTGCCTGAGCCAACTTGGGAGGAGTTCAAGGAGTTCTTCTTCGCTACTTACTTCCCCGACAGTGCCAAACAGCAGATGGAGGATGACTTCAAGAACCTTCGTCAAGGAAGCCGATCAGTCCAGGAGTACGAGTGCGAGTTCTCTCGCATCGTCAGCTGCTTGCCCACCGTTGTGCGCAGTGAGTGGGACAAGGCACGGTGTTTTGAACGTGGCCTTCGACCAGCCATTTATTCAAAGGTCCAGCCATTCAACATCGCGACCTACAAGGAGATTGCTGATAGATCCCGCCTCGTGGAGCGGGGTGACATGGTAGTGCGCCGAGAACGAGAGGCGTACGAGAAGGATAAGGAAAAAGGAAAGGAGAAGAAGCGGCACCAGGGCGGCTCTGGGGGTCAAGGCCACAATCAGCGGCCCCCTAAGCAGCCGCGACAACAGCATTACCCTCGGGGGCCTCGACAGCCTATGGCTCCCGAGCGGTGTGCTATCTGTGGAGGACAGCATCGACCGACCGAGTGCCCGGAGCGCGAGGGGAGATTCTACAAGTGTGGCCGGCCGGGCCACTTTGCTCGGGACTGCTAGAGGGGCACGCACCCTGCCCCGGCCGCGCCGATGATCCAGGGTGCCCCGAGGCAGCACCAGAAGGCGGTGCCAGCTCTACCAGCTGTACGCCCAGCCGCACCACAGCGGCCGCCGAGCGGGCGGGTTTTTGCCGCTCAGGCGAAGGAGGAGGAGCTCGTGGCCGATGATGTCATGGCAGGTATAATTTTTATTAATGATGTTGGATGCAGGGCTTTATTTGACACGGGTGCATTGGATTCATTCATATGTAGATCCTTTGCCATGAGACACAGTCTAGATGTTTTACAATCTACTAATGTTACGATGGTTCAAGTGCTGGATGGTTCTTTGGAGATTTCGGAGAGTTGTCCTGCCTGTCCTGTGCGGATTGGCGAGTGGATTATGATCGTGGATTTCTTGGTCTTGAGACGGCTAGGGGGTTACGACGTGATCTTGGGGATGAATTAGCTCTCAAAGTACTACGACACTATCGACTGCGAGCGGCGGGTTGTTACTTTTCGAGAGCCGGGACAGAAGGACTATGTTTTCAAGGCGTGTAGGGGTTCTTTATTTGCCAACGCCAGCAGCCGCTCCTTTGGCTGTGGCCTTCGGAGCTTCAAGAAGAGCTTTTTGAGTCTTATTTCTCTTCTCCATTGGGCAAGGGACATCAAAGAGGCAAGATTTAAAATTCTAGAGTTTTATTTTGTGGTCTCCTTTGGATTCAAAAGAGATGAAAAATTTATTCAAATTAGGTTTTCTCCAATTTTTAGGGCATTTTCCCTAGGTTAAAGAGATCAAAATTTCTCTTTAGCAAACCTGTCAAGAATGAGATTTTCATCCCCTTTTCTTTCATTTGGTTCAAAAAGGCCATCAAGAGAAATGAGAGTAAACCTAGAATGTCTCTTTTATGTTTTGTATAGGGTTCCTAATTTTATAAATTTTATGGGATTAGTGAATCATAAAAATAACTTCTTCATGATTTTCCTTCTCGTTGTAGGAAAATCTTGGAGACCAAGAGATCAACTATTGTTCTCTTTTGAGGACAAAGAATTATTGAGGTGGGGGATATTTACCGAAAATGGGTGACCTCTCTCCTTTTCCTTTGCTTTTAATTATTAGAAGCATGTTAATAGTAAGGTTAGAGTTGATTGTGAACGATGAAAATTATGACCTAGGAGAAAACCTAGTTAAGGTTTCAATGAGTGGCATCTACCTTAGGACTGCACGAGTGACATTTATGCTAGAGTCAACTAAGGTTAAAGTTTAACTTGGAGTCAAGTCTCTAAGAGAACATAGGAAGGTTGAGGTTAAAGGTAAAAAACGAGTAAAATCTCTAGAGTTGCTCTTAGGGAGTTGGGTATAATGAACCTTCACTTTAATTTCAACTTGAGCAAGAATGAAAGTAAAAGAATTAAGTCCAAGGGACTTTGGTTACCTTGAGGCACGGACCTAGGGTAAAGAGAAGGATAATGAACAAGATAACCTAAAAGGCTTTAAATAAAGAGAACTTGATTACCAGTGGCAATGCGAGCTAAAGGCTCAAGTGAGAAAGAAAAGCAAAGGCTAAAGAGCAAAAGAGAGGTAAAAGCATAAAGTGCAAAAGAGGCCGAGAGCCAAAGCTAAATAAAAGAGATAAAATTTTTAACGCACCTTCAGGGGTAAAACGTAGATCTTGTCGGAGTGCAAGGTAGTGACCCTCTCCCGGGCAGTGACCCGTATGACAAAGTTCCCCGTTGGGCGGGGTAGCACTTGCGGGTGCTATCGACAACCTTGGAATATCTCGTCTTATGGTAGCATGTCTGCCGGGCTGGGACTCGTTGGGCGAGATCTCCAAGGGTTAAGTAACTTGAATTAAAACACAAAAAGAACGTGAGCAAAATAATCAAGTTAGAGGTTTGGTTAGTGTGGTACCTTAGAAGGACATAGAGTCGTGTCATGACAAAGGTAGAGTTATTTTAGCATATTAGATAGAAATTATAGCTTTCAATACTGTATTTATTCTCTATTATATTGCTTCCATTGTACCAAGCGGTGTAGGACATTCTTTCTTGGTGGTTGAACCCACTGGGAACTTTTCCGTAGTTCTCACACCCTTTGGGTGACATCCCCGCAGGTCCAGGTACATCGAGCGAGGCGCGCGACAGGGGCAAGGGCCCAGTAGAGTAGCGACCTAGCAGTCTAGAGTCGCCAGCACATTTTGGAGCATTTACTATTTTGGGAGCGAAATTTGTATGTGAGGGACATTGTAAACATAAAATGCTTTAAGTTCCATTTTGGAAACAAAAATGTTGTAATACTTTAAATTTAAAGTTTCATGTAAAAGAGGGTTGTAATATATTTGAAGTTTAATGTTTCGCTCAAATATTGTACTTTCATTTCCTTCTATCTGGTTGTATGAATGAATGAAAGTTTTAATTTCATAGTTTAACACTGATTATTTACTCTTCCGCTTACACTAACATGTGATTGTTGGAATAAACCGTTTCTTTCGAGTTAGGAAAGGTTATGCCCGATTGGCGGGTCTGTTGGTGCACCTGAACTATCCAAATTGGCGGTCTCGGGGCGTGACATAATGGGTCATTCACTAATGTAGCATGGGTTCGGATCGTTTCCGGATTCAATGCTAGGAATAATTCGCAACTGACCTGTCACGCCTCGGGGGTTTAAAATAAGCGAAAAAACGTGTATTTTTTTTTTTTTTTGAAACATCTCCACCCTCCGGCACGTGTCCAGACCCACCACACATACAAAGTTACTCCACAAACGGACAGAGTCTCCTTTGTATATGTACGGCGTCACAATCACGATTTATACTTTAACCACACCAGTCAAGGAGATAAAAGGAGGAAAACAACAACATGCACCATATCCGGTAAGGCCACCCCATTTTGAAAGGATAAATCCACGGGTTGTAAAACGGTGCCCACACGACACCTAAATTTTATTAAACATTTTCGTAATCTTTTTACTTGATTTGTAAAGAGTGGCCGAAACAACAACTAGTAAGGAAAAAGCATTCATCCACGAGAAAACACAGTTCAAACCCAACATCCACAATAATGTATGACACGCACATAAGCTAACTAACCGAAATAATCAAAACGTAAGTAAAAGAAAGGTCACCAGCCCCTTATCGGGGGCTAAAAACCTCGAGTCGCGGCCTCACCGTCGTCCCGGATCCCATCCCTGACCGAACCTGTCACAGTGTGGGAAGTCAGTGACCGAAGAGTAAAAGGTAGATATAAAACATGTAAGATGCTATAAGTACTGAAAGGAAAGCAAATCGATAAACCAGAGCATCCAAAACTCCCCCTCATGAATCCACAGTACCCTTGTAAGTCAGAACGGAACACCTGCCAAAAGGTCTAAAGACCCCCCAGCGAACAGAATCACCTTGCTCTCACCTCGGTGCTTTTAACCCCTCTACGGTACTTGTGCAGCACCTTAAGTAACCGTAAGGGGTCCCCACCACGTCACCTTGTGGGGTACACGGGTCAACGTACCACATCTCCGGAAAAGTACACCGATGCGGTGGCCAAACCGCTGGTGTGCGCGTAAGCAGCCATGAGCATAAAGACCGAAGTCGGTGTGTGATATCGAGCACCGTGACACCAGTCGTAACAGATAGTTGTAAAGGGATACTCATGCGAAAAGGGGTTAATTGAAAACCATCAGCACATCTACTTTACTCTTACATATAACATGATGGGGCCTCACTTTAAAAAGGACGCACGAAAAGGGTACCCACCTTGAATCACGTTGAACAGAACACCTGAAATCGTCCTGCGTCCTTGCACGATTCCCTGACCCCTAAAAGTCTCCAACAAAACATTAGTAACACCTAACATAAAAACCCAGACCACCCGAGTAGAGAAACAAACTAAGGGACGCACGGGTAGACACAGAGACCGGGCGGCGGAGCTTGACAACCATGCGGGGGCGGTTTCCCCGCGCGGCGCGCGTTGCGGAGCAACACTGCGCGGGCACCAGTCCCGCGCGGCAAGTTCCCCGCGCGGCGCGCGTTGCGGAGCAACCCTGCGAGGGCACCAGCCCCGGGCGGCAAGTTCCTCGCGCGTCGCGCGCTGCGGAGCAGCCCCGCGCGGGCGCGCGGGCGCGCGCTGCCTGCGGGCAGCGCCCCGAGCGGCACAAGTCCGCGCGGGAGCGCGGTGCCTGCGGGCAGCGCCCCGCGCGGCACCAGCCCGCGTGGTGCGCGCGCTGCCTGCGGGCAGCGCCCGCGCGGCAACAACCCGCGCGGGCGCGCGCGCGGCCTGCGGGCAGCGCCTGCGCGGGTCCGCGCGGCGTGCGGTGCGGCCCTGCACGGGCGGCGGCCCCTCGCGGCGTGCCACGCCGTATGTGGTGCGACCCCGCGCGGCGGCGGCCCGTGCGCGGCGCACCGCACTGTAAGTGGTGCGGCCCCGTGCTGCAAGAGGTGCGGCGGCGGCGGCGATGCGACGAACGGTGAAACCCTTTAAGCCCAAGAAAAACCCAATTAAGAACGACGAAAACAAAAAACTAACGCCGCTTACCTTGATCTATTGGAGAAGATGATCCATTCCCGTTCCTCGTGGTGGTGAGGATCCGGACCCGCCCCCCCACAGACGGTAACGTCTCGTTCCCGGCTTCCGGCACGCCAATCGAAGAAGATTCGGGTTCCGTTTTCCTTTTTCTCTATTTTCTCTCCGATTAGGGTTTCCTTTTCTCATACGTACAAAAAATCCATAAATGCGATAAACGGGATTCTCTAACAACCCTCTGGATAAAAGTGCCACCTAAGGCAAGTTCTAAACCAGTTGCGCGGATATTGATGCACCAAAGCCTTAACGGGTTCGACTTATCCCATCGTACCCGTTAACACAAAAGTCTCAATCCGGGATATCCGTAAGTCGGATTTCGGATCTGATCGCTCCGCCGTTCACCATTTCTCGGGCTCTATTATGGAAAATATCCGCAAACCACGACGGTCTACCTAGGAAAACATGATAACTTATTTCCCCTAATAAACTAATTTATTAAAAAAAAAATAAAAAGAGGACAGGAAAAGTCATGATACTACATCACACATCCCTTAAAATAAGTTTCGTCCTCGAAACTTAACATCAACCCGTGCTAAATAAATAAGGAAAACACTCTCTCATCTTTGATTCTAACTCCCAAGTCGCTTCACGCTCTTCATGATTACTCCACTGCACCTTCACATAGGGGATTACCCGGTTGCGCAACTTTTTGTCTTCCCGTGCCAAAATTCGCATCGGTGTCTCATCAAAGCTCAAGTCCTCTCGAAGCTCAATAACAGAAACATCAAGAACATGCGACGGATCGGGGAGGTATTTCAGGAGCATCGAAACATGGAAAACGTTATGCACCCGATCGAGGTTTGGCGGCAAAGCTAAACGATAAGCTACCGGGCCAATGCGCTCCAGGATTTCAAAAGGTCCATCAAATCGCGGGCTCAATTTGCCCCGCAAGCTGAACCGTTTGATCCCCTTGGATGGCGAGACCCGGAGCAAAACGTGCTCCTCAACCTGAAACTCCAAGTCACGACGTCTTCGGTCTACATAACTCTTCTGCCGACTCTGGGCGGTCAACAATCGCTGCCAGATGAGGCGCACCTTTGCCTCGGTCTCCTCTACTATGTCTGGTCCCAGGAACTTTCGTTCCCCTAAATCATCCCAACAATTAGGGGATCGACATCGACGCCCGTACAATGCTTCGTACGGCGCCATCTGAAAGCTAGCCTGGTAACTGTTGTTGTAAGCAAACTCCACAAGAGGTAGGTAGCGTGCCCATCCCTCACCCAAATCGAGCACACATGCGCGGAGCATAACTTCAAGAATTTGGATTACCCGTTCCGACTGTCCGTCACTCTGGGGGTGGAAAGCTGTATTAAAGTGCAGTTTGGTCCCCAGAGCCCGCTGTAAACTCTGACAAAAGTTTGACACAAACCTCGTATCTCTATCTGAAGTAATCGATGTCGGCACCCCGTGCAATCTCACAACCTTGTTGATGTAGGCTTGCACCAAACGGTCTCGAGTCCACGTCGTATGGATAGGTAGGAAATGAGCCAAATTCATCAAACGATCCACTACATCCCGGATCACGTCGTGACCTTGTGGCGATCAGGGAAAACTAGTGACGAAATCCATGGTGATCCGCTCCTATTTCCATTCCGGTACTGGTAGAGGTTGCAGTATCCCTCCGGGCGCTGATGTTCAGCTTTTACTTGTTGGCAAACCAAACAGCGCGCCACAAACCGCGTCACGTCTCCTTTCAGTTTAGGCCACCAAAAGGTCTGCTTAAGGTCTTTATACATCTTCGTGCCACCAGAGCGGGCCGTATAGGAAATGTCTCCACAGTTCCAAAGAAAAACGACTGTTGCAAGTTCTAAATCGTGTGTAGGGTAGTTTCGCTCATACTTCTTGAGTCGTCTTGTCGCGTAGGCTAATTTTTCCCTGTTGCATCAGCACACTTCCCAGACCGTTCCATGATGCATCACAATAAACCTCGAAGTCCTCACCGGGTTTCGGTAATGTAAGCACGGGTGTCCGTGTTAGCCTGTCCTTGAGTTCCTCGAAGCTCTCCTGGCATTGAGTCGTCCATAAAATCTCTCCCCTCTTTCGGGTTAGACGATTCAGAGGGGTGGCAATTTTTGAGAAACCTTCCACGAAACGCCTATAATACCCTATTCATCATATCCACGAACACCGCTGGGGCGTTCGTAAGTCCAAACGGCATAACCGTAAACTCGCAATAACCATATCGAGTTCGAAATGTTGTTTTAGGTATATCCTCACCTCGAACTCTAAGATGATGATAGCCGGACTGCAAATCTATCTTCGAGAACACTGTCGCTCCTTGTAGTTGGTCGAACAGGTCATCAATCCGAGGCAAGGGGTACTTGTTTTTCACGGTAACCTTATTTATCTCCCGATAGTCAATGCACAGACGTAAACTCACGTCCTTTTTCCGCACGAAGAGAACGGGTGCGCCCCAAGGCGACACACTTGGCCTGATGAACCCCTTATCCAAAAGATCTTCTAGTTGTGCCTTGAGCTCCCTTAATTCTGCGAACGACATTCGATACGGCACCTTGGTGATAGGTTGCGTACCCGGAAGAAGCTCGATGGCGAATCCGGTTTCTCGCTCGGGGGGCTCATCCCGGACAGTTCGGTCGGAAAAACGTATGAAAAATCCCTTACGATAGGGATATCCGAGAGCAGTGCCGAGGGGCGAGACGCTAAGTCCACCGAGGCCATGTATGCTATACATCCACCCTCCGTTAGTTTCCTAGCCTGCGACGCAGAGATAATAGAAGAGAAGGAGGTGCTCTTACATGCCAAGTACATGTGATCCGGAAAACCAGGTTCCTACAGTCGCACCTGGCGCTTCTCGCAATCAATCACTGCCTGGTACTTAGTGAGCCAATCCATACCGAGTACCACCTCGAATTCCTTGAGAGAGATTACCACTAAATCCCAAGGACAACGTAGTCTTCCCAACCTTATCGGGCAGGAAGGTACAAAACTATTCGCTTCTAAGGGTCCTCCAGGGGTCAAAAAGGGTTCTAGCACGGTAATCTGAGACTAGAGTAATACCTGCTGCTACGCCCTCCGGTGGGTCATCGAGTAGACTTTCCCTCCTGATTGCGGCCGCGCTTCCCCTTCCCGTTGGCCTATACTTACCACAATCCGTACTAGCCTCAAACACGCCCCTTCCAGGTGATCTCCTTTTAACCCCAAGGGGGAAACTTCAACCTCACCTATACCTTACCCAGGTTGCAAGATTTGTTGGGTTATATGTAATATAGATCTAAATAGGGGAAAAAACACCTAGAGGGGGGTGAATAGGTGTAAACAATAAACACTCAAAAAATCATTGCGCAATAAAACCCAATGCGGAAATAAAAATGAACACGCAAGATTTTTACGTGGAAAAACTCCAAGCCGGAGTAAAAAACAACGGGACCGATAACATGGTGAAATCCACTAGAATTAAAACACGTACAAGGTGATTTAACGTACTCACAGATGACTCAACCTTTTACGATACGCTCCTAGTTGATCTTCTCCGCTCGTTCCGCAACGCGTCTCGAATCCACGATCTGCGTCCAATGCCGAATCCACGGCGTCCAACGTCGAGTCCACGACGTCCGACCGAATCCACGGTCTTCACCCAGTAGCACGCTTCGAATCCACGAACGTACCTCGCTCCGAATCCACGAGAGCGGTTGAACCTTGAATCCACAAGGACACGCGGATCCACGCGCCGATTTTGGGGAAATCGTTGTTTTTGGGTGGTGATGATCCGCCGAATACTTAGATTAGAAATAGATCGGAAATACCATCTAAGTATTCATTGATTTGATTCTACTCAAAATCTGAGTATGAAAACCTAGAATCAAATCAATCAATTATAGATGAAGAAACATAGAATTAGATCTAGTATTTCCTTTCTTCTCTATATGTGGATCTTAGGCCGTATAAGATGATATTTGATTATGACGGCTATTTTCCTTAACCCTAGAAAAAGAAACATAGGGTCTATTTATAGGTTAGAAACCCTAGGAAGGAGATAAGAATCAAAAACCTACCATTTCTGGAAATTTTACGGACGGCGATCCGGATCGGATTTCGGCGATCCGGATTGCAGTAGCAAGAAAGACGGTTTCCAGAAAAACAATAGTTCGGGATCCGGATCGAAATGGCTGATCCGGATCGTTCATACAGTTTCACCAAACATCAACGTTCGGGATCCGGATTGCAAATCCTGATCCGGATCGTGCAAGTAAAAAGGTAAAACTAGTGTTCGGGATCCGGATCATGAGATGCTGCGATCCGGATTGAACCAGTGTATGAACGAACACCCTTTGGGATCCGGATTGGAATGTCTGATCCGGATCCTGAACATGTCCCATGTCCAGTTTTTGATTTTTATGCAATGAAAAATTCTTCCAGGTGTTTCTACACTACAAGAAGTATTCGGATCACCAAAAATCTTTAGTTAAACATACCTGATCCTTTTGAATTCTTCTTTCTTGAGATTGAGTTAAATGATCCAACCTTCTTCACCTTCAATCTTCAAGACTTGAACCTTTCACGAAATTACGCCAACTCAAATTCCGTAACAATCTCCCCCTTTGGCGGTTTCGTGACAAAACACAAATCCACTAAAGAAAATTCAAAAAGATATTTTTGTTGCTATCACCATACAACAAAAATTTACAATGGAGATCCAGAAATTTAAAAACATGAGATAAACTCCTAAAACAGACTCTAGACTTAGACATCTGTACTTTCTGCACACAGAAATCATTCTTGACAAAAAGAATCGTTAGATACCTCAAGAATTGAAACATACAAAACCAAGTACAGAGATAGAGTTTATCTGATCATCATGACATTTGAGAATTCAAATATGTAAGAGAATCATAGTCAAAAACCAATATATCTTCTATGCATTCAAAAACCAAATGTCACAAAGTGTTAGTCCAACATCAACTTGTTAGTCATATTACATGGCCAAATAGTTAGTCGAATAGTTAGTAGGAACATGCAACAAATCACAAGATAAAAAACCAAAGTTGAAGTTGAAGTGATACTTACCTTGATGAGATAAAAAAAAACAAAGTTGAAGTTGAAGTGATACTTACCTTGATGTTCACACATTCACACAGTTTTCACATCATCATTGTTCAAGTTCTCTCTAAACTCTCTCCCCCTTTTTGTCACAAACTAAGCCAAAAATTACAAAACACAAGGAGAGTTAAAAAGTTCACAATCAAGAAAATCCTGAGAACTAAAACTAAAACCTAAAACTTAAAAACCTGCAATAGAAACGATAAGGGTTAGAGCATAAAAGGTCAAGCCAAATCAGAACTGTCTGAGCTAGTATCGTCTATCTTGTTCAAGATTCCTTTCAGCATTCGCGATAATTTGGAACATTTCTTCTTCATCTGTTTTTGGTCAGCGGCCATTTGTCAGAGACCTAATGCCAATCTCTCTTGGTCAGCAGAAAGTCTTCTTTGGTCCTAATGAATGGCGGCCAATACAGTAGCTTCTAGAGCGTTTCTCTTGGAAGTCGCTGGACGAGTTGTAGAGGCAGATGATGCATGCTGGTCTTCAGCCCATGGGGATTCGCTAGGTACCGAGTGTGCTCTAGAGAGGGATTCAGTAATTTGAATTCCACTTCCCTCTTCATTTTCCTTAATGCTAGCCGAGCTGATAAAGTCTTGTGGAGGTGCTTGGCTAGCAGCTGGTTGCTCAATGGAGATTCCTTGAGCACACCATCTTTTGCGAGCAACACCTTTTCTTCTTGTCTTCCCAGAGGTTTCTTCCATTGGGGCTTCGCCCTTTTCAGCAGCAGTAGGAGGAGCCTTTGACGTTTCCGCAGGCGCCTTTCCCTTTGAAGCAGTGGGAACAGTTGTTGCTTCAACTTGAAGCTCATCCCAATCGATTGATTCCGTTTCCGACTCCGTGTCGGAATCATTCTGAGCTCTCTTCGTTCTCTTAGCCTTCTTAGGCTTGGCAGTATCCTTGACATGAACCATGGCAGCAAGTAGGAAAATAATCCATGTGATCACCATTTTGATCGCTAGTAAAAAATGTATCCTGTGAAGACCAACTCAAGAACACATGAAAAAAAATTGTTAATTTTCAAAAATTCGAAAAATTGTACCCAAACAATCATAATCATGTAGAGAGACTAAAAATCAAATTAGTTTTGTAAAAAGAATTTTAAAAATAGATCAATTGCATGTTTTTCAAAAATTCCTATTATATGCCCTAAAACGGAATTTTTAGAAATCGAAGCCCAAAAATTCGTTAATCAGGAGAATACCTAGCATATAATCAAAACTAATCTACCCAGAGTTCTTATTTCAAAAGAAATTTGACCAAAAACCATTCACAAACGAAAAGGATAGAAAAATCTCATCACGTTTTGAAGAAAATAGAGAAAACCTGTGAAAAACGAGATTTTGATCAATAAAACTTACTTGGATTCGAAGAACTTGAGTTAGGAAAGCTTCAAGATGCAAGAATTCTAGAGAGATAAGCTCTAGAGACTTGAGAACAAAAGATTAGGGTAAAAGAAATCAAAACCCTCTTGTTCTTATTAAAACCCTAGCCGTGATCCGGATCGGATCGAGATTTCGATCCGGATCGGCTAGCCGCAGGAAGAAGCCTGCGTTCGGGATCCGGATCACTTAACCCGATCCGGATCAGCTGCAACTTTTTCTTCAAAAAAATTTAGAAAAAAAATCCATAAAATTCAGAAAAAGTATGTAAGCATTTTAGCACATCAACTTTAAACAAAAGTCATCGTTTCATGTCAAGAGAAATAAATTATGTTAAATCTATCAATAACATTCAAATAATGGCATGACAATTTACAGAAATTAAAACTTTTAAAGTTGATCAAGTTCAAACACATCCATCATGATCTTATGAGTACGGCGTTTATCAAATCATTAAAATGGTAAAGAAAATGAATTACCAAGATCAATAGATGTTTGAAATCCCAAATATATTATATAATGTATCTAGTCAATCTGTTGAAGAGAGTGGCTCTTTGTGCATCTTTCATTAAAAAACCCACCTTATACCAACCTTGAAATTTGACGGAGTCAAGTATTTCAATCATGCATTTTATTTAATCAAAAATTACAAACCCATGCTTGGTATACATGTGGTAGCTGCACACAGTACTCGGACGACCGAGGTGGTAGCTCTTTCCTCCATGTGGTGGTAGTTTTCACACTCCTCATTGGGATGTAACTCTTTCCACATCTTTTGAGCATTTTACTTTTCTTTGACTCCCCCTCAATTGGCTATCAATTAATTTAAGATATAAAGTATTCAACCAAGGATTGATCTCGAATTCATACTCAACTAAATAGTCAAATAAGATAAAAACAATACCAAGAGATCATTGAGAGAGAAATTGACTTTGATCAATTAAAAATGGTTTAATTTAAATAAATGATCAATGCATCAACTGAATTATTATGATATCCAAAGCATAATAAATTTCTAATTATATGAAAGGATGCAAGTAAAGTCAATAATACACATGCTCAATTAATGTACTATGTATAAACATAGATAAATAACAAAAACACAAAAACAAAACCTAACCTAAGCAAAAGTTTCAAAAAGAAGTTTATTTCAAGGAAAGCATTCCAATTGCTTTACGCAAATGAATAAAACGTTTTTGATCCAAAGGTTTTGTTAAAATGCCAGCTAATTGATCTTCAGTTGAAATATATGAAAGTTGAAGAGTATTTGATTCAACTAGCTCTCTAAGAAAATGATATCTAAGTTCAATGTGTTTTGTTCTAGAGTGCAACACAGGGTTTTTGGAAATGTTTATAGCACTAGTGTTGTCACAAAGAATTGTTACCGAAGATGCTGAAATCCGGAAGTCGCTCAACACACTTTTCATCCAAATAAGTTGAGTTGAACAACTACCCGCTGAAATGTATTCCGCTTCGGCAGTCGAGAGTGCTATGCAATTCTGCTTTTTACTGTGCTATGCAACAAGGCAATGGCCAAGATAGAAGCATGCACCACTCGTGTTTTTTCGATAACCCACTGATCCTGCCCAATCGGCATCTGAGTATCCAACAATATTCAAACTAGTTCCCATAGGATACCAAATTCCGAAATTAATTGATCCTTTGATGTACCGGATGATCCTTTTCACCGCTTTCAGGTGAACCTCCTTTGGTGCTGATTGATATCTCGCGCAAATCCCAACACTAAAGGATATATCCGGGCGACTAGCCGTGAGGTAAAGTAGACTTCCAATCATACTTCGATACAGTTTCTCGTCTACATTCTCACTATGTGATTCACTTCCAAGTCTCTTGTGGCTAGTTCCCATTGGAGTCGGAAAATCCTTCGAATTTTCTAAGTCAAACTTTTTAACCAACTCCATTGCATACTTGGATTGACACAAGTGAATACCTTCATCATTTTGTTTAATTTGCAATCCAAGAAAATAAGTCAATTCGCCCATCATGGACATCTCAAATTCGCTTTCCATGGTCTCCGCGAATTTAGAAGCATCATTATCTCTTGTTGCGCCAAATACAATGTCATCGACATAGATTTGTGCTACAATGAAATTGTTTTGATAATGCTTCACAAAGAGAGTCCTATCAGCTCCCCCTCGAGTATAGCCCTTCTCCAAAAGGTGCTTTGTCAACCTTTCGTACCATGCTCACGGTGCTTGTTTCAGACCGTAAAGAGCCTTTTTCAAACGAAAAACATGGTTAGGTTGTTTATGGTCTACAAAACCTTTCGGTTGAGCCACATAAACTTCCTCATTTAAAAACCCATTTAGAAACGCGCTCTTAACGTCCATTTGAAATAATTTGATTTTAAAATGACAAGCAATAGCAAATAGTATACAAATGGACTCGAGTCTAGCTACAGGGGTGAAAGTTTCATCAAAGTCTATACCTTCTACTTGAGAGTAGCCTTGAGCAACTAATCGTGCCTTGTTCCTGATGATAGTACCATCCTCATTTTTCTTGTTCTTGAAAATCCATTTGGTACCTATCACATTATGTTGCTTTGGAGGCTTCGTTAATTCCCAGACTTTGTTTCGCTCAAATTGATGGAGCTCTTCCTGCATTGCTTTAATCCAGTAGTCATCCTGAAGAGCTTCATCTATATTCTTTGGTTCGATTAAAGATACGTAGCAAGCGAATCCACAAACCAACTGCCTCCGAGTTCTAACTCCTTCTTGTGGGTCTCCAATGATGTTTGATTCAGGATGATCCTTGGAGATGCGTAAAGTTTGAGGTAACGGAGTACTCGGAGGTACATGAGACGATTCCTGCACATCAGATAAACTTGAAGAACCATTAGATGCATCATTAATATTGGAAGTATTATCATGAGAAGATGCAATGGCAGGTGTATCATCATCTAGAGAGATATCGAGGGTAGATTTTTCAGATGCAAAGTGAAAAGCTTCATCTACTTTAACATTTATCGATTCTACGATCGTCTTAGATTCTAAGTTAAATACCCGATATGCTCTACTAATTGTAGAATACCCCAAGAAAATCCCTTCGTCACTTCGAGAGTCAAACTTTCCAAGATTTTCACGGTCACGTAAAATGTAACACCGACTCCCGAAATGCGAAAATATTTGATGTTGGGTTTTCTACCACACCATAGTTCATATGGTGTATTTAACGTTCCCGGGCGCAAAAAAAACTCGATTAATTACATAGATTGCAGTGTTCACAGCTTCAGCCCAAAAATGTAGCGGTAAATTCCGGCTGTGAAGCATAACACGTGCCATCTCTTGAACAACCCTGTTTTTGCGCTCGACAACACCATTCTGTTGAGGTGTATAGGGTGCTGAGAATTCATGCTTAATACCGTTTGAAGTGCAAAAGTCAATGAATTTAGAGTTAACGAATTCTCCACCACTATCACTTCTAACACGAATGATCTTTTCATTCTTTTCAATCATAATACGATGGCAAATCTCGTGAAAAGAATCAAAAGTATCAGCTTTCTCTTTTAAAAATGCTACCCAAGAATACCGAGAGAAATCATCAACCAATAAGAAAATATACCATTTACCTCCCAAAGATGGTTGACGAGTTGGCCAAAGGAAAGAAAAATAGTCTACATAAACTACACAGCATTTAATCGTAGAACGATTAAAGACAAGGAAGGATTTCACCTTTGCATACCCAAACCTTTTGAGTTTTGGAGTATGTTGGCAATGGTTGAGAAATTTTCCTTGATGAAGACGTCTTGTATGATTGATCTTTTTCTTTTGTCATCATCTTGTTTGAAGTACTACCAATGTTCTTTTCTTTTGAAAAGTCCTTCTTTGAATTCCGGGGAGTGAACTTATTGGTAGCAGTTGAAAGATGTGGTTGATTTGATCTTTGAGCTCCAATCTTGCAATTTCTTTCAATGTGCCCTGCAAAATTACAACGAAAACATACCTTTGTGCTTGACGATTCCGAAGAGGGTGAAGTAGGCTTGTTGTCGTTGGTTGTCGTGAATTCCGGTGTCGGAGGAGGAGATACCGACTGAGGCACAAAGACTGTCCCAACCGAACTAAAATTGTCTTCAGTTCGATTGTATCCGAGGCCGAACTTGTTTGTTTGACCAAGACCAAGAAGTTTATCCAACTTACTCCTTCCAGAAGAAAATTGCTGTAAGTCATCCTTGAGTTGGAGAATGGTCTCTGTCATTTCCAATTTTTCCTGTCGGGCCTCGCCGTAGAGCTTCAAGAAGTAATTCGCTTTGTTCACCATATCTATATAATTCTTCTCGAGTTGCTCATTGGACTCTTGAAGGGAAACATTTGCTTTTATCAAATTATCCCTTTCCACTTCAAGATCGGTCGAGAGAGAAGTTACCCTTTTTACTTCTTCTTCGAGATCCTGCAATCTCCCTCTCAACCCCTTGTTTTGCTTAGCCACTTTCTTTGAATCCCTCAAAAGTCTGTGGTAGGCTAGAGCAAAATCTTCACCTTCCGAATTATCCGATTCGTTGTCCGTTGCAGTCTTTTCAACAGTGGAGTTGGACAATGACTCGGATGTACTTGCCATTAAGCACATGAATGGTGAAGATGTGGACGCGTGGAATGCCGTGGTGCTCTTTTCTTCATCACTTGAAGACGACTCATTTGACGTTGAGTTGTCATCCCAAGTGACGGCTTGCATCGCCTTCTTCTTTGCCGGATACTTGTTGGGACACTCCGTTGCAATGTGGCCGTAGCCTCGACATTTGAAGCATTGTAGTTGTCCCTCTGAACTTTTCTTATCCTTTGAGAAGTTCTCTTGCTTTCTTGACTTGTAACTTGAGGTACCCTTGCCTTTCTTCGACTTTCCGAAGGATGGAGATTTACTTGAATTACCCCTTCGAAAGTTGCGGCGAAACTTCCTTGTCAAGAGAGCGAGTTGCTTCTCAAAGTCCTCCATAGAAAGGTTCTCGTCATCGTCTGAGGAGGATGTATCCGCGTCTTCTTCCTTAGTTGTTTTCAACGCATAACCTGAAGACTTAGAATAGGATGCTTTTCCAGAAGAATTGTTAGTAGAAAATGTCATTTCATATGTTTGTAATGAACCAACTAATTCTTCTACACGTATTTCGTCCGGGTGTTTAATAGTTTCAATGGCTGTAACCTTTGGGCGAAATCGTTCAGGAAGAGTTCTTAAGATCTTTCTTACAACTTTAAATTCTGGAATCTTCTCTCCCAGGTTAGCACATGAATTTACGATGTCTTGCAATCGTGTATAGTAGTCCGTGAAAGATTCATTTTCTGCCATAAAAATGGAGTCAAATCTGCTCATAAGCATTTGCAGCTTTTGAATCTTCACGAGGTTAGTTCCCTCATGTGTAACCTGAAGAACATCCCAGATTTCTTTCGCAGTCTCACATGCCGAGACGCGAGAGAATTCAGTTTGAGATAAGGCATTAAAAATAGCATTAATTCCCTTGCCATTGTAAGAAGATATATCAATCTCTTCCTTGGTCTATTTCGACCTAGGTTTGATGGTGCGAACATCACCAATAATTTCAGTAGGATTAGTCCATCCTAATTCAATTGATTGCCACACCCGTTCGTCGATGGAAATTAAAAAGGCTTTCATCCGTACTTTCCAGTACGCATAATTTGTTCCATCGAAGAATGGGGGTCTGTTGATGTTTCCACCTTCAACCATTGTTTACAACCCTATTCCCTCTCTGATACCACTTGTTGGGTTATATGTAATATAGATCTAAATAGGGGAAAAAACACCTAGAGGGGGGTGAATAGGTGTAAACAATAAACACTCAAAAAATCATTGCGCAATAAAACCCAATGCGGAAATAAAAATGAACACGCAAGATTTTTACGTGGAAAAACTCCAAGCCGGAGTAAAAAACCACGGGACCGATAACACGGTGAAATCCACTAGAATTAAAACACGTACAAGGTGATTTAACGTACTCACAGACGACTCAACCTTTTACCATACGCTCCTAGTTGATCTTCTCCGCTCGTTCCGCAACGCGTCTCGAATCCACGATCTGCGTCCAACGCCGAATCCACGGCGTCCAACGTCGAGTCCACGACGTCCGACCGAATCCACGGTCTTCACCCAGTAGCACGCTTCGAATCCACGAATGTACATCGCTCCGAATCCACAGAGCGGTTGAACCTTGAATCCACAAGGACACGCGAATCCACGCGCCGATTTTGGGGAAATCGTTGTTTTGGGGTGGTGATGATCCGCCGAATACTTAGATTAGAAATAGATCGGAAATACCATCTAAGTATTCATTGATTTGATTCTACTCAAAATCTGAGTATGAAAACCTAGAATCAAATCAATCAATTATAGATGAAGAAACATAGAATTAGATCTAGTATTTCCTTTCTTCTCTATATGTGGATCTTAGGCCGTATAAGATGATATTTGATTATGACGGCTATTTTCCTTAACCCTAGAAAAAGAAACATAGGGTCTATTTATAGGTTAGAAACCCTAGGAAGGAGATAAGAATCAAAAACCTACCATTTCTGGAAATTTTACGGACGGCGATCCGGATCGCATTTCGGCGATCCGGATTGCAGTAGCAAGAAAGACGGTTTCCAGAAAAACAATAGTTCGGGATCCGGATCGAAATGGCTGATCCGGATCGTTCATACAGTTTCACCAAACATCAACGTTCGGGATCCGGATTGCAAATCCTGATCCGGATCGTGCAAGTAAAAAGGTAAAACTAGTGTTCGGGATCCGGATCATGAGATGCTGCGATCCGGATTGAACCAGTGTATGAACGAACACCCTTCGGGATCCGGATTGGAATGTCTGATCCGGATCCTGAACATGTCCCATGTCCAGTTTTTGATTTTTATGCAATGAAAAATTCTTCCAGGTGTTTCTACACTACAAGAAGTATTCGGATCACCAAAAATCTTTAGTTAAACATACCTGATCCTTTTGAATTCTTCTTTCTTGAGATTGAGTCAAATGATCCAACCTTCTTCACCTTCAATCTTCAAGACTTGAACCTTTCACGAAATTACGCCAACTCAAATTCCGTAACAAGATTCGGCTGTAACCTAAAGCCCACAGACCTATGAGGCACAGCTTTAGACAACGGTCTACCCCCACATCACTAGCGACCCAAACTCAGGTGGGTACGCTCCTTGCCGTAGCATAACTCCCCTCACCGGTTAGCAGCGGTGCCCTCTCCTCCCGTCGTGGGGTCAGAGGGTGTCGGGTCGATACTAAAGGGGATCTCCCAACTGATCGAGTTAGGGTATCCCCTCCCCAAATACCCACGACCGATAGTGCCGCCGACACACCACCAATCACCGGCCATAAGAACGTCGTAAAGTAAGGCTCTAGGTCGGGAGGTCAGATCTACCGAAATTATGGACGCTACTCCACTATCCTCCACCAATCTAAGAAAGGCGAGCAGAAAACGTTCTTACAAGTTAAGTTCACAAGTTCCAGCAAGCCCGGTTCCCGGAGGCGCACTTGGAACTTCAGACAGTCAAACACCGCTTACAAATTTGCTATGACAGTCGATCCCGAGCGCCACACCGAGATCCCTAAGCGGGATCCCCACCAGTTCTTAGAGAATAAGAACCTGCCCAACCTCGCTGGCCGGGAAGGAACATAGCTACTTGCCTCGAGGGATTGCCCCATAGTCCGAACGAACCTATTTCTACGATGGAGGGTTTTTTCTAGTAGCTATAGGTAAGGGCGAAAGAAATACGATGGGAAGGTGTGGGATGCTCCGGTATCAACGAGATCTTAATTCGAAGAGAAACTACAATGGAGTATTACCTGCTGCTACTCTTTCCGGGGCAGTGCATCCTCTGCCGGGTCGTCGCGGGGTTTCCGACCGCAGCCCTTGGGCCAACGGCGCACGGCGTGGAGAGACTGGGATCCGGTGTCGCCGTGATCGGCTTTGGGTTGGCCGTCGTGTAGAACCTCCTGTGGGGCTGTGGCGGTACCTCTCTCCTTGTGCCGAAATGCTGAACGAGTAGTCGCCGGTTTCAGGGGGCAGAAAGAGCGGAAGTGTCCTGGCTTGCCGCATCCGAAGCAATGGCCGTGCCTCTAGGAACAATCGATCACCTGGTGTGCTCCTCCGCAGATGATGCAAGGCTTCTCCCCCGGTTTCGGTTCTCTTATCGGCGTACTCTTGGTCCCTTGCTTCGTCTTCGGATGTTTGGGTGGTCGGCTTCCCTTGGAGAGGCCCTCCCCAGGATAAGGATAGGGTCGCTTCTGGCCCTGATTGGGCTTATGGTCCTCCCGTCCGGCACGAGCGTCGGCCAGTTCTCGCTCTACCCAAGTGGCCACGTCGACCATCTCTCAAAAAGTGGGAAACCCTACTGTTGGCATTACCTGAAAGGTGTCGCTCCTCAAGCAGTCCACGACAAAACAGGCCATGTTGTGTTCGTCCCTCCTACCAAAGGGAACACGATCGGTCACACCGGTATTTTGTGTCAATGAGTACATGCGTTCTGTGAGCGTTAACAGTTGCCCGGCCATGTCGTGCAACTGTTGTCGAAGTAGCCGGTTCTCCACAGCTTTCGAAGCCATCACATCCATTTCTGTGCCGTTGATTGAAGACCAAGTCCGGGCTATTATCTTGCATACATAGAAACCAAGTCAACCCTAGACTTAACTGGTCTAACACCATGACCTGCGAACAAACCGAAACTCTATCCCTTCCCTTTTTCCCCCAAACACACTCGCGCTCTACGCACCTATTCCTTGACTAGCTCGTTGGTCAGTTGCTAGTGGTAATGTACTTCCGTAGATGTTGGTCAACGACTACCGTGGTTAAAGTTATTTTCTCTGACACCATAAAATCTATCACGCCCCGGGGGTTTAAAATAAGCGAAAAAACGTGTATTATATTTTTTTTTTTTGAAACATCTCCAACCTCCGGCACGTGCCCAGACCCGCCACACATACAAAGTTACTCCACAAACGGACAGAGTCTCCTTTGTATATATACGGCGTCACAATCACGATTTATACTTTAACCACACCAGTCAAGGAGATAAAAGGAGGAAAACAACAACATGCACCATATCCGGTAAGGCCACCCCATTTTGAAAGGATAAATCCACGGGTTGTAAAACGGTGCCCACACGACACCTAAATTTTATTAAATATTTTCGCAATCTTTTTACTTGATTTGTAAATAGTGGCCGAAACAACAACTAGTAAGGGAAAAGCATTCATTCACGAGAAAACACAGTTCAAACCCAACATCCACAATAATGTATCACATGCACATAATCTAACTAACCAAAATAATCAAAACGTAAATAAAAGAAAGGTCACCAGCCCCTAATCGGGGGCTAAAAACCTCGAGTCGCGGCCTCACCGTCGTCCCGGATCCCATTCCTGACCGAACCTGTCACAGTGTGGGAAGTCAGTGACCGAAGAGTAAAAGGTAGATGTAAAATATGTAAGATGCTATAAGTACTGAAAGGAAAGCAAACCGATAAACCAGAGCATCCAAAACTCCCCCTCATGAATCCACAGTACCCCTGTAAGTCAGAACGGAACACCTGCCAAAAGGTCTAAAGACCCCAGCGAACAGAATCACCTTGCTCTCACCTTGGTGCTTTTAACCCCTCTACGGTACTTGTGCAGCACCTTAAGTAACCGTAAGGGGTCCCCACCACGTCACCTTGTGGGGTACACGGGTCAACGCACCACCTCTCCGGAAAAGTACACCGATGCGGTGGCCAAATCGATGGTGTGCGCGTAAGCAGCCATGAGCATAAAGACCGAAGTCGGTGTGTGATATAGAGCACCGCGACACCAGTCGCAACAGATAGTAGTAAAGGGATACTCATGCGAAAAGTGGTTAGTTGAAAACCATCAGCACATCTACTTTACTCTTACATAAAACATGATGAGACCTCACTTTTAAAAGGACGCACAAAAAGGGTACCCACCTTGAATCACGTTGAACAGAACACCTGAAACCGTCCTGCGTCCTTGCACGATTCCCGGACCCCTAAAAGTCCCCAACAAAACATCAGTAACACCTAACATAAAAATCGAGACCACCCGAGTAGAGAAACAAACTAAGGGACGCACGGGTGGACACAGAGACCGGGCGGCGGAGCTTGACAACCATGCGCGGGCGGTTTCCCCGCGCGGCGCGCGTTGCGGAGCAACCCTGCGGGGGCACCAGCCCCGCGCGGCAAGTTCCCCGCGCGGACATGCGCTGCCTGCAGGCAGTGCCCCGCGCGGCACCAGCCCGCGCGGGCAGCTGTGACGCCCCACTTCCTAGGGGGTCACCCATCCTAGAACTATTCTAGCTCTAGCACGCTTAACTCTCTTAACCTCTTGGGTGTTGCTACCACCCAAAATGCTATAGCCGGGTTAAGAGATTTAGTCCTATTATATTATTTATATATAGGACTAATACACATTCCATGGGTGTCACATTCTTCCCCACTTTAAGCCCTGACATCCTCGTCAAGCTCAACGACACTCACAAGCACCAGGCGATATGAGACTCATCTCGCTAGCCTTAACCAACCTTGTGGGGAGCTACACTCCACCCACAATGGTCATCAGCCGGGGAGCCTCGCTCTACCCACTATATAACCCTGGCTCAGCAGAGACTCATCTCACATTTTCGGCTGGTGAATGGCTCTGATACCATCTGTGACGCCCCACTTCCCAGGAGGTCACCCATCCTAGAACTACTCTAGCTCTAGCACGCTTAACTCTCTTAACCTCTTGGGTCTTGCTACCACCCAAAATGCTATAGTCGGGTTAAGAGATATAGTTCTATTATATTATTTATATATAGGACTAATACACATTCCATGGGTGTGAGGATTTGGATCTCCGCCGAGAGTTTGTTGTGTGATTGGGGACTTCTGGAGACCTATGGTGTATGTTAGAGGTGTTTGCGCGCAGATCGAACCCCAGTTTTGGACCCGGCACGAAAAACGGATCAAGTTTGCTTCTCCGGGAATTTTCGGCAAATTTTGGAGGTGGAATTGGCAAAACGGACATCGAATTTGGATTCAGCGCGCGAAAACGATGAAAATTGACTATTCACTTGTATTTTTCGAAGCCCGGATGACGCGCATGTTTTTCGAGGCAAGTGGTACTGTTCCGGCGGCCAGCGGGCAGCGGCGACGGCGGCGGACAGCGGCGGAGCGCGGCGGCGCGGGAGCGCGGGAAGGCGCGCGGCGCACAGGATTGCTTTGCCACGTGGCATCATCCCATTGGTCCCCTGTAGACGCGTGGCAGGCTGTGGGTGGCCGGTGCAGTGGACCGGGACCACGGTGCATGCCGGGGCGCCTCGGGGCGCGTGCCTGGCAGGGTGCACAGGCCGCGCTGGCGCGCGCACAAGCGCGCGTTGACCGGCTGTTGCGCCACGCGTCGCCTTCCGGGATGGGCCACGTGTCAAGCGGTGAGTGGTCCAGGTTGCTGTCGCCTGTTTTGTCGGCGACGTGGCGGAACCGGATTAATCCGGGCGTTCCGCGAGGCACCAGACCGCGCCACTGTTGGCGCCCGAAAAATTTCGGGTGCCCGAAAAATTTCGGGCGCCCGATTCGTGGGACACAACCGTCATTTCTTCATTTGTTTTCTGGGCCTATTTAAGCGATCCGAGCTTCTTCCTCCTCCCTTTTTCCGCCATTTCCGAGCCTCCCCTCGCCACCACGCCCTCAGCAAAGTTGCTCCCCTTCGTGTTCTGCATCGTCTGGAGGATTTTGGGGATTTTTGGTGGCACGCACTTTGAGGTTTCCATTTTTACGGCGCGGCGCGACGCTCGTTCATTTGTGATCTCTTTCATCACGTTTCGGTGCGAGGACTTCCCCGGCGTACTCCGACCACCTTTTCAAGCGATTCTTTCGCCGTTGGATCCGCGACAGGTAGGGCTACGATCTTGCTATTTTCAGCATCCCCTAGTTTCGAGTTTTTCTTGGAGTTTTTCCATGCTTACTGGGACCCTTTGTCGCTGTGAGGATTTCGGGGACAGCAGATTGTTTTGTGGATTTATCCGCGCTCGAGCATCGGATCGAGACGAGCCTATACACTTTTTGCATCTACTAGACGCGAGGATCATCACCGTATTTTTCTTGGATTTTTCCGAGACCTTCTTGGAGGTATACTTTTCCCCTTTTATATGTGCAAGATTTTACAGTTGTGTGGTTGTGTGTTTTTGTGCGCCTGTACTGTGGAATTTGTAACTTGGCCTACGGGGCTCGGAATTGGACGTGCAGGTACCCGTTTCGAAGGTCTCGACGCGAGGATCGCTGTGGTATTTTTATCGGAATTTTCTGGGCACTTTCAGCAGGCAAAATAACTGCATCTTTGCGGCTGATTTCAGATTATGTTGTTTGGGTAAATTTTGAGAATTTAAGTGTAACTGTGAACTCTGTGTTGTACCCAGGAGAGTTTGCGGGTATTGCTGGACCCGTTGGATCTGGATATATTGATTTCGGGGTATTATCAGCTGTGGAACCTTGGACGGTTAGCGTTTTCAGGTGGGTGGCCTTGTCTTCATGACATATGGACTGTGCATTAATTCTATCTGTGTAGGGACTTGCATGTTGTAGATGTATTCTGTATAGCATGCTAGAACATAAGAATTTATGTTCCTGATGTTGTTAGATGATCATGTGTTTATTTCTTCCCTACAAGCTGTTGTTTATTGATATCTTGGAACTTGACCTAGCACCCCCGCCATATGCTGCATGTGTAGCCAGACCAGTAGGAAACTCCAACTTGGGCTAGGTTTATTCTGCTTTAGACATCCACACTTCTTTTCTTTCCTGGACATAGTGTTACTCGCCCGGATAGTGGGCCGAGTGGTCGGGATTCCTTTAGTGTGGGATGCATTTTACACTCGTGCTTGGGAGCAGAGTGGAGTCTGGTAGATGTAGTTGATCGATCATTTGTGGCGGGAGCCGTTTGGGTAGACGGCGGTCCCGAGATGTTCCATTTTCATATTTTATCTGTCGCCGCTGTGTTAGTGGCAGCGGTTTATCAGTGATAGCAGGACCTTGAACCCAGAACTGTTTTTGGACACACATATGATTTTAGTCAACCAATGTTTTCTTCCAAGCATCGTAGGGTTGCCCGAGTCTGTTCTTGTTTGATTGGACAAAGGCATTAGCTCTACGAGGCTTGGGTATAAAACCTGTTTTCGATTGTTTTCCTAAAAAGAACTAAAAATCATTAAATATGGATTCCTTTCAGATCAAATGGCTTTCAGTACGAAATATCACCTTTTTCCTCTAAATTTAACCACTCGAGATGATTCAAGTGGTCTGGGTTACAAGGGCTGCCTTTTTCTTTGGGACGAGAACAACGAGAGGCTATGCCTAAAGCCTGTTCTTGTTTGATTAGGGTTATAGGTTCTAGTCTTTCGGGGTTCCCGGACCCTTTATTGTGTCTGTTGTGGAGTTTATCCTGTCAGTGAGTCTGCAGGTTGGGTTGATGTTCTGTTGTTGGGAACCGTCGGGGTTGACGGTGGTCCCGGGTCGTTGAGTGTTGTCCGACCAATTTTGTTAGCCCTGAGTGGTGGGTTGATCCTGGCTGTGGAGTATCTCCAGCCAGTGTGTTTTGTACTGTGAGTTATTGGAGAGGCTAGTGTCTCGTGTTCGTGAGAGCTGATCAGCTGAGTCGTCGAGAGTGCTCCGACCGTTGTGCGAGATGATTGAGGATTCTGAGTCTTTCCGTTCAGAGCGTGAGCGTGAATTTTGGACTATAGCCTGCAGTGCCACCTGAGCGACAGAGTGCGCGGATACCTTTTCCTCGGTGGGGTCGCGCCCCTCGAGAGCCACGCCCGGGGTGGATTTTTTACTTTGTATCGCGACTTGTCGACACAGTCCCTCTGGCTGGGCCAGTTTTGGCAGCTACGGATGCCCTACGTCAGTCCGGTCCTCCGGGATGTAACGGCAGTAGGTAGGCGCAGGTTTGACTGGACCCGAGGAGGCAGTCAGTGTAGATTGGGTGATCTGAGTTGAGGGATAGTAGTTGCACCATGTTTCTTTCTGTTCCACTCCTTGAGCATCTAGATAGAGGCATAGTAGCTGTAGAGTTTATTTTTTCCAGCTTTTCCTTCCAGCACTGCATTTGTTACCTTATGCCTTTAGTAGACTTAGTGGGCAGACCGTCGGGCTTGTTGGCGGCACCCACTGAGAACTACTGTGGGATGTAGTTCTCACACCCGTCGTGGTGTCTTTTCCCCAGGGACTTCTACTCCTGTTCCTGCTGCTCCAGCTGCTGCTTCTTCAGATCGAGGTGAGGGAGTCGCGAGATAGATCCCTACCAGCCGTCGTCTAGAGTGTAGTGGTTCCCCCTTTACTTATAGTTGAGAGTTATGTTTTGAGTGACCCTTGTAGTGAGGTATAGAGTTGTACTTTTCTTTATTGCTGAGAGACTCATGTATTTTTGGTGAGGACTTGATTTGTATATTCAGGAGTTGTAGTTACTTTATTTCAGCTTTTACTTCAGCTTTTACTTTTCAGCTCTGATATCTGTTAGTATAGATGATCTTTTGCAGGTTAGTCGCTACGTCTATACGGGGCTTCCCGTATGGGCGGCGGATCTGTTGGCGAGCCCGGGTCACAGTTTCGACCCCGGGGCGTGACAATGGGTGTCACAGCAGCGACCGCGCGGCACCAGCCCGCGCGGTGCGCGCTCTGCCTGCGGGCATCGCCCCGCGCGGCACCAGCCCGCGCGGTGATGCTCTGCCTGCGGGCATCGCCCCGCGCGGCACCAGTCCGCGCGGCGCGCGCTGCCTGCGGGCAGCGCCTACGCGGCTCCGCGCCGCGTGCGGTGTGGCCTCGCACGGGTGGCGGCCTCGCGCAGCGTGCCGCACCGTATGTGGTGCGGCCCCGCGCGACGGCGGCCCGTGCCCGGTGCGCCGCACCGTAAGTGGTGCGGCCCCGCGCGGCAAGAGGTGCGGCGACGGCGGCGACGCAACGAACGGCGAAACCCTTTAAGCCCAAGAAAAACCCAATCAAGAACGACGAAAACGAAAAACTAACGCCGCTTACCTTGATCTATTGGAGAAGATGATCCGTTCTCGTTCCTCGCGGTGGTGAGGATCCAGACCCGCTCCCCCACAGACGGTAACGTCTCGTTCCCGGCTTCCGGCACGCCGATCGAAGAAGATTCGGGTTCCGCTTTCCTTTTTCTCTCTTTTCTCTCCGATTAGGGTTTCCTTTTCTCATACGTACAAAAAATTCCTAAATGCGATAAACGGGATTCTCTAACAACCCTCTGGATAAGAGTGCCACCTAAGCCAAGTTCTAAACTAGTCGGCGCGGATATTGATGCACCAAAGCCTTAACGGGTTCGACTTATCCCATCGTACCCGTTAACACAAAATACTCAATCCGGGAGATCTGTAAGTTGGATTTCGGATCCGATCGCTCCGCCGTTCACCATTTCTCGGGCTCTATCATGGAAAATATCCGCAAACCACGATGGTCTACCCAGGAAAATATGATAACTTATTTCCCCTAATAAACTAATTTATTAAAAAGAAAATAAAAAGAGGACAGAAAAAGTCATGATACTACATGACCAAAGAGCAAATAAAGAATCAGCTAAAAGTTTTAAAGCGTACTTTCATGCTTTATAACTGCTTAGCCAACAAGAGTGGATGGGAATGGGATTATGTAAACAATATCCCGACTGCAGGTGATCCAAGTGTCTGGGATGCAATGTTAGCGGTAAACTTAACCCATAATCCATAATGTTTTACTAACGTCTGCAGTACTATATGCATAATTTACATTAAAGTTTGAATTAATCTTTCTCCAGGAAAATTCGGCATATGAAAAATGTCGAGATAAACCGTTTCCAGCATATAAGGATCTAGAGTTCTTAACCAAAAAAACAACTGCCACCAGCCAATATGGCTTTTCTTCAAATATACCTGCAGCTCAAACTGTTCATAGTTCATCCTTATCTTCCACTGGTGAAAATGATAGTGTACTTGGAGTAAGAATGTCAGCTTTCAATCTTTTACCTAGTTCGTTTGAAGCAGGATCATCGGCGTCGCCTCAATATGCGAATATCAGGTTGACGCAAACCTCCCACTCCCCATGCCCTCCTCCTGAATTCCCCAATGTCGGTGGTAGTGCTAGTGGCTTCGGTCATAGCTCTGCAGGGAAACGACCACGCTCCCCACAACCCACAAACCCTCCACCCAGAAATGCCTCGTCCTCTGGGGGATGGAGGCGAAAAATCGATGCCTGGATTACTGTAATGACTGAGATGGTTGAAATAGGCAAGCAAAAGCTTGAGCTTGTACGTGAAATGTATCAGAGCGAAAAGATGAACAAACCTATTATTCCAACCATTCATGAATGCATGACCCGAGTCTATGTGCTACCCGGGATTAGTCCAGAAAAAGTGCTTATTGAAGGGGACGCATTGAAAGATGATAAAAATCATCAACTTTTTATGACGATGACAGACGACTTAGCTCTAATGTGGGTTGATTGACAGGTCGCAATGCAGAATGTATTATACAAGCAATACTTTCCTGGCTTGTAGCTTTCGTTATATATTTATGCATTTGCATATCCTCAAACTTCCAAATCTTATGTATTAGGCTCAGTAGACAATTCTATTTTCTTTTCATGATGTTAAGTGTACTTTGTAAATATTGACTATCGTACTAGCAGGCTTAAAGTAATGCTGTTTTTCAACGTCATGTATTGCGATTGTCACTGTTCAATCTATATTGTACTTGCAGCACTGATAGGTAATTCGAATTATGATAATGTGTTTTCCTCCACAAGCAATACCAAGTTAATGGACATTTTAGATGATGATGACGAGTATTGGGATGATGTATTTGCGATGTTGCTGAATCAAGGTTACTTGACATATAGTGAAACCGTCAACAAGCAACCGTGTTGTACTCATCATTTTACAGGGCATCAGCTGACATGTGATATTGATCATCTTGAGCGTGGGTACAATCACTTTCGAATGCCAACAACGATTTTCATTGCACTGCGCGATGAGCTCGTAGGAAAGGGATTAGTATAAAGCACAAGAAATATGACAATTGAGGAACAGTTATGAATATTTCTTTTTTGCGTAGGCCATGGTGTGGTCAATAGGGTAATTGCTGAAACATTTCAACATTCGGGTAAAACTATCAGTCGACATTTCAACAATGTGCTTCGGGGGATTGTGACGATGAAACACGATTACATAACACTTCCGCCGAATAATATTTCGGTGCATTCCCGAATTAGAGATAATGTAAATTTTTACCCTTTCAAGGTATGTAAGCTTTTATATTTGTGCTTCTATTTATGTGTCATTTCAATATTTTAATATATGATTTATTATGTTTGATGTTTACTGACAGAATGCAATTGGTGCGATTGGTAGAACACATATTCCCGCGGTTGTCAGCAAGAGCAAGCAACTGAGATTTCGGTGCCGCAAAGGATTTACTTCTCAAAATATGATGGCTGCAGTATCCTTTGACCATCACTTTTTATTTGTCTGCACTGGTTGGGAGGGATCGGTAGCTGACATGCGAGTACTCAGATGGGCTCGCGAAAGTGGAGGTTTCACAGTGCCTGAAGGTATATGGAACTTTCATTTGTCGTAGATTAGTTTTATCATTGTGAATGCAAAGATTGACTAGATTTTATTGTACATGTTTCGTAAAATCTATAGGCAAATATTATTTGGTAGATTCAGGCTATGCAAATATAGAAAGATTTCTTGCACCATATCGAGGGGAGTGTTATCACCTTAGCCAATTTGATGCAAACACACATGGTCGCACTCATCGAAGTTCGCGCGACCTGTATAATCATCGACATGCTCAATTGAGAAATGTGGTGGAGAAAATATTTGGTATATTAAAGAAGCGGTTCAAGATTTTGACTATTGCAACACCGTTTCCATATAAAGTCCAATGTCATATTGCGATGGCATGTTGCGTGATACCCAATTTCATTCGGCGACACCAAAGCAATGATTATTTTTTTAATGAAGAGTTAGAGGAACAACCTATAGAAGTTGATGAGGACGAAACAAGTATTTATGTTGGTACAACAGAATCACGTAGGGGCGACGAGATCCGCACAATTATAACTGACCAGTTATGGAATAGTAGAAGTTAGATGTATAATTGTATGCAAGTTATATAGTCGTAAAGAATTGTATTATATGTGATTGTATGTAAGTAATGTAAATTTAAAGGACTGTATTATGTGTGATTGTATGTAAGTAATATGAATGTAAAGTATTATATTATGTGTGATTGTATGTAAGTAATGTGAGTGTATTATATAGACTATTGTATGTGATTGTATGTAAGTAATGTGGTTGTTTTATATGGATTGAATTATATGTGATTGAATGTGGTAATTATTATGTTGTTATATAATATTAGAAACTTTTCATTGTGTTATGATATATCTTGAAAATTGAGTTGATTAGTATATTTTATGAGATTACTACGCTATTTCATTATTTTCCATGTGCTTGGTTGAATGTTTATTATTGATGGTAATTATAATGTTAGTATGTATCAGCTTCTATTTACATTCAGAATGTTTTTGATTGGTATGTTAGCTTGCTTATAATTGATAGCGAAATTTCTGTTTATGATTGGTACTAGATTCATGATGTTAAATTTTAAAAATTATTTTGTAGTATTAATCATATCTATAGCAAATTTAAATTAATTAAAAAAAATTCTAGCTGTATTAAAAATTAGTTATTAAATATTTATAAATGCTTATAAATGATAGCATATTTTATAAAATAAATTATAATTTGTAATTCATTATAATTTTGAAATCATTAGCTATTAGATTAGCAAATATTACAACATATGTAAACCGATTTATATAAACCGATTTATATATGTAGTAATATTTGCTAATCTAATAGCTAATGGTTTCAAAATTATAATGAATTACAAATTATAATTTATTTTATAAAATATACTATCATTTATAAGTATTTATAAATATTTAATAACTAATTTTTAATACAGTTTAATTTTTTTTTAATTAATTAAAATTTGTTATAGATATAATTAATATTACAAAATAGTTTAATTTACATTTAAATCTCAAAGGGCAAAATAGAAAAGAAAAATTTTAATTCCTTCTATTTTTCTTATTTTTCTTTAATTTACCAAACACAATTTTCTTTATCCCGTGTATAAGAGTACAACTCTATTACACAACCAAACACAAATTAACTTTAGTTTCTCTAATATTATAACTTATATCTATTTCAGGAATAATTAGTTTCCGTTTATATCTGAACCAAACGCAACCTAAGGTTTTTTTTATACCTATCCAGCAGGAAGTGTGAGGGGGATCTAATTAACGGTTATTTTGGACGGTGTATGATTGATTAACAAGGATGTTAAGATCTAATTAAGAAAAATTTGTGGCATTTCAATAATTTTAAATTAAAAAATTTATAAAAATTTAAATATTTTAGATTGATGATTCAAATAAAATAAATTATTATTAACAGTAAATTTATATTTATGTGTTTTGATACGTGAGACGGTCACTCAAGACGTTCTGAGGAAAATAATAGGGATTATTAGTGGTTGCAGGGAAAGCACCGCAACGTGAGGATAAATTTTGTAACAACGCGCGTGGACAAAATTTGGTAACTTCCACGACCTTCCTACGAGATATTTTGTCCCCAGTCCCCGCCCACGTCCAAGCGTAAGAGATGACGACGGGGTACACAACAATCAAGACTGCAGTTAGCTTTAAATTTTATAATAATACTTGAGAAGCAAGCAATTACATAATTTCGTTTTCACTACAATTTCACATCCGAAAATTGCTCTTTCACAGTTATTTGGAAGGAAAATACTACTTGTACACCCGTAAGGGGTGTACATCTCACATCCCCATCCATCTAAGGGTGGGAGTGTGATAATGGGTCATTTGATGTGACTCGTAAAAAACATCGATCGCCACCATTAAAAAGGTGAAGATGTAGAATATACACCCTTTCGGGGTGTACATGTAGCATTACTCTATTTGGAGAGTGTTTTTCAACCCAAAGCCATCATCATCAGTTCTAGTCTTAAGCTTTCGGAATATTTTTATAACTTTGTGTGACGGTCGTGTTCAACGGAAATATATCACGTCCGATCATATATATATATATATATATATATATATATATATATATATATATATATATATATATATATATATATATATATATATATATATATAGCTAGAGTGGAATATTATTAATAGTATTAAATTATTGGTACTATTAAATTTTTAATCGTTGAATTAAAAAATATGTGGTTGAGATGATAGTGGGTTTCTTGAATTTAATAGGTGGTTGAAAAAATAGTAAAATTTAACGGGTGAAATTAATTAAAGAAGTTGATCTAAGGTAGAAAACTTGATAGCACCAAATGCGTGGTACTATCGATAGTATAGTAGCCGGACTATATATATATATATATATATATATATATATATATATATATATATATAATTCTCATTGATTGTATTTTTATATTTAATTTTTATTGATTGTATTTTTATATTTTCGTCAAGTGTATATTTTGTACAAAAATTAATAATATTGTTCAAAAAATTAATTTGAACTTTACAATATCACTCAATTTTTTTGTACTTTTAATTTTTCATCTTTAAATAAAGTTCATATGGTATTAGAGCAGAAAGTTTTGAGTTCGGATCCCATCAAACTCGTAGCGTAAGTAATTTTTTCTTATTTAATTTTAGTCCACGTCTTGGCCTATAAAAAATATCGAGTCCAAACATAAGGAGGAGTGTTGAAATATTTAAAATATTATTTTCTAACCGTTTAAGTTTTTAGAGTATAACGGTTGTTTCATATTTCAACCCTCCCCTCATGTGTGGACACGTTGACTAAAATTAAATAGAAAAAAATTAATTACGTTAGAATTTTACTAGGCTCCTAGCGTAATTAATTTTCTCCTATTTAATTCTAGTCCAACCTATGAAAAATATCTAATCCAGACGTAAGAGGAAGTGATGAAATGGTTAAAATTGCTCCCGGAACAGTTTCCGCTTTAAATTTTTAAAGCACAACATTTCATATAATTTCACAATATATAATATAAGATAATAATTTTTTTAGTTTCTTGATGAATGTATATAATATTTTTTGAATAATAAAAATAAATTATGTACGATAGAAAAAAAATTATTAATTTTTTTATATATAAAATATTAAAATATTTTAATAAAATTAATTATTTATATATAATAAATATATATTATTAAACTAATAATATTATATTTTATTAGCTTTATTTATATTGTATCCGTATTTTAATTTTTTAAAAATTATCGAGTCGCCGTACTCGAATCGTATCGTGTTTCGTGTCTCATATCATTGTTCATAATAACTAAATCTAATCTATGTTAAAAATACTAGACAAAATTTAATCCATATTTTGCAAATTAGAACAACATGAATACATTTTTCTCAATTAAAAAATTAATATCATTCAATATTACTAAAAATATATAAATTTGTTAAAAACCAAAAATTGTTTTGAAAGAAAAAAAAAATATTACTTGTACATTCCATTCGGGGTATACACCTCACATTTCATCTATCTAATGAGTGGGAATATGAGAGGAGTCTCTTTACAAATTGCGAAGTTATTTCTTAAGAACTACTCCACTCTTAGATAAATAAAATATAAAATATTTTTTTTTTTTAGGATGTATATATATAGTATTACTAAAAAAGATTAATAGCTTGTCACTCCTTCGTAATGGGTATAAGGAGGGTTAAGGGGGTTATTCCCTTCATTATATCCAAACGTGATTTTGGATGGGGAGAACAACTCCCATACTAAGTTATTCGGTATAAAGGTGGAACAGCTGTTCCACCTGTTGCTTATTAT
Organism: Tillandsia leiboldiana; assembly: GCA_029204045.2. Classification (NCBI taxonomy): domain Eukaryota; kingdom Viridiplantae; phylum Streptophyta; class Magnoliopsida; order Poales; family Bromeliaceae; genus Tillandsia; species Tillandsia leiboldiana. Next base: position 10,507,870 of record CM055077.1, on the reverse strand, counting down.
TATTATTTATTTTTTTATTTTTTTAAATTATAAGATATTTAAATTTATAATTTTTTTTTTTAATTTAATTCGTTCTATTCTTCTTATTTCTCTTTAATTTACCAAATATAATTTTTCTTATTTCTGGTACAACTCCTATACTCAATCAAACACAAAATTATTTTAATTCTTGTTTGTACGTGAACTTATACATATTCTAAAAATAACTAATTTTTTTTTATACCCCAACTAAACACAACCTAAAATATAAACTAAGTTACTCAAAAAGTCTCAATCAGCTTAAAATATTTTTAAAAGAAAAAATTAATCAGGAAACGACTTTTTGCAAGGAGTCACAAAGGATCGGGTTTCCATCAATAATTATATAAAATAATTAGTGGTCTCAAGTACTTTCGATATTCGTGATCACATTAAATTTTAGACCAATAATAGCAAGTAAAAAAAGGTGATCCTCACAAAGTGGGAGAAACTTAATTTGTACACTACAGCATTTATATTGAAGCCAAGACGATGCAGCATGCAAGTTGACGACTGAAAAAACAGCCTATATGAAAAGTTCTTTAGGCAGCATTTGTGTGACGTCCTCTTTAAAAATTATTTATTTTAAAATTATTTTAGTTTTAATATATTTATTTTTTAAAAAAATTTTTAAATTTAATTATTAGTTAAAATATTATAGTCGGATTAAAAATTTTAATTCTATTATATTATTTATATATAGAATTATTTTAAATTTTACGGATGTCATATTTCTCCTTTAAGCCCTGACAAGTTAGATTCAGTTATACTTATAAGTATTAGACGATATGAAACTTATCTCGCTAATTTTAGCCGACCTTATTAAGAGTTGAAGATGTGAGACAGATCTCTCTAGTCTTAGCCGATCTTATGAGGAGTTGTATTTCACCCACAACGGTCTTTAATTGGAGAGTCGCGCTCTATCCGCTATATAATTCTGGTTCAGCTGAGACTCATATTATATTTTCGGCTGGTGATTGTCTCTGATACCAACTGTGACGCCCTACTTTCCAGGAGGTCATTCATCCTAAAACTACTCTAACTCTAGTATGCTTAGCCCGCTTAACCTCCTGGACCTAACCACCTCCCAAAATACTATAGACGAGTTAAAAGATTTAGTCATATTATATCATTTATATGTAAGACTATTTCAAATTTCGAGAGTATCACAGTTTGGTTCGGAAATAAGATTTGGAATAAGATTTTGTTCTAGTCTTATTTTCTAGTTATGAATGGAAATAATAGTTCTCGTCTCTCTAAAATAAGATAGTATAAAGCTGGAATAACTATTTCAGCATTTTTATTGTAACAAACTTGTTCCGACTTAAGAATAAACTTAATTAAAATAAATATAATTTTAATTATTATATAATTCTTTAATTAATTTAATATTTTGCATACTCTAATTATTTTATTAACTAATTATTTAACTATTAGATAACTAACTAATTAATTTATTAAATTATGTATTATTAATTAAATTATTTATTAAAAGTATTCATTATTATTAATTAATTAATTAATAATTAAGATTATCTAGTAATAATTAATTAAATAAGTTAAATTATTATTTAATTAATATTTTTATGTTAATTAATTAGATAAATATTATTATTTTAAAATTATAATTATTTTTATTCTCACTATTCTAATTTAACTATCTAAATATTATTATTTTTTTATCATAAATAATTTAATTTTTATTCAAACATAAAATAAATTTTATTGCTAAATTTATGCCTAACGTAAAATAAATCTTATTCGTAAGCTTACACCTTTCTGTAATCAGTTTTAATTTATATAAGCTTTAGTAGCTCACATGATGATGTGTGAAAAGTAGCCTGAAAAGTTTTTAAGCACCTCACGAGTCTATCAAAAAGGAAAAAAAACAAATCATTAGAATTGCGTGCATCTTATATGTACGTCATACATCATTATTTAAAACATTTAGAATACGTACATATTAAAAATTATAATTTATATTATAGATCAATATAATCTATACAAAAAAAAAAAGTTATAAATTTTAAGTATATATATTACTTAAGGTCCTGTTTGGCTATGAGATAAAGGAGGAATAATCTTCTTTATTTCACTATTTTTGCCAAACGAAAGTAAAAAATGGTTAGAGATAAAAGTTTAAAATAATTTTTACTTAATGGGTTATTCTGGAATAACCCGTTAAGAAAATATTCCAAGCCCCCCGGAATAGGATTTATACCTCAGGGACAATAAATGATTTTTATTTTTTTTTATTTTATTTTATTTTATTTTTTACATTAGTTTATCTTCCAATATGAGACTATGTAATCTTTTTTGTTTACTAATTATTATTTACTAAAATATACTATAAAATATAAAAAATTATTTTGTTTACTAATTATTATTTACTAAAATATACTATAAAATATAAAAATATTTTATTTAGGTGAGATATAATTTATTATTTACAATTAAATTATCATTTTAATTAATTTATAATAATTAAAATTAATTTATATATATATAAGGTAAGGGCAAAGTTAGCATTTTGATAAAAAATCTATCATCTTTTTCTACTATTTTCTACTATTACATAATTTTAACCAAACACAATTTTTTTTATTCCAGAGAATATCAACTTTTGAACCAAACGCAATTTAACTTTTATATTTGATTATTCCGGAATAACAAGCTATCTCAGGTATAAACAAATTATATTTCTTAAATTTATACCCGAACCAAACAGGGCCTAAGTATCTAATAGACCAGCAGTGTAAAAAAATATATTATATACTATAAAATATAGATGTAGAAAAATTATAATGATTAATATATATGTATTTTGAATGACATAAAATATACTTAACAAATGTAATATTAATTTTGATTTTTGGTAATTATATAGCTTTTGGCCAATGAACTATGTACCTAGATAATTATATTGTTCCATAATTATATTGTGCTTGAGGAACGAGCCATGTTAAGGTCCAAAATGATCAGGTTCCCTCTCAACTTTTTAATATTGCTTAATAGTCCTAAGTACTAATTTATTTATTTATTTTTTTTTAATAGCTATGATCCTTTTTAGTTTTTTAATATTTGCTTAATAATTTTTTGTGCCAATATAACTTTTTTTTTTTCTTTTTTGTATGTATTTTAAATAGATAAAAATATACTAAGAATTTCATACTTATAAAGTATTTTGAAATATATTTTTTAATTCTAAATTTTTTATTTTATTTTTTTAAATTTCTAACTATTTAAGATGAGCTATTTTATTTAACAAAATAAAATATTATACTAAATTTAATAGCTCTTTGATGTAATAGTCATTAAATGTTATAATTTTATTTATTAAAAATACTTAGAATTTGACCGCTAACTGAATTACGATTAGATTTAATAAAATTTCTAGTTATTTAAATATAATAATATAAATAAAATAATTAAAAATTTAACGTAAGTAGATTAAACATTAATTTTAACATTTTTACATTAATTATTAAATTAATAATTTTTTTAAAAAAATTAATTAGATAAAATTATATTTATGCGCTACAATTTTTATTTAAATATATTTTAGCCCTTCTTATGATTAAATTCTGGCTTCGCCCCCTGTTGTGTTTTACAGCGAATAAACAAAAAAACGTTCATATTTGAAATACAACATTAGAACAAAAAATTTCTTTTGTATGAAAAATTAAATATAGAGCATGTATACTACTATGGGATCAACTAGAGCAATTGCATAATTAACCAATGTCACAATTCAAACTGATTCTATTTCAGATGGATGATGAGATGCCGAATTGATGATATTGTTCTTGCATATGAAGCGTCCAAATAAAAATTATATAGAATAATACTATTCACACACACTCTGGTATAAATGTAAAGCTTAATTTTTTAAAAAAATTTATTCATATTTTTTAGTTTGTCTTGTAATTTTTTTAAACTAAAATTCAAGAGAAATTTTATCAATGTTTAAGATTTGGACTCCTACTAGAAGCATACATGTAGCATTTTAGAATTATATAAAGAGCCTATTCACTGTTTATTTTATCTCATGCAAATTTTTAAGTAGGAGTGGATTGCGAGTTAAAGGGGCAATTGATTATATATATTCTTAAAAGATTTCAAACTTTCTTATTTATCTCACTTAAAAGGGTATAATATTAAAATTATTTTTTTTAACATTTTAAGTTATTTTAAATATTTTTCTGGAGTTAGATTTTGTTAATAAACTATTGTTATTAACGATTGTTACTTTTATAAAATTACTAATTTATTTTTTAAATATACATTTTATCGTCGTTAATTTTTTTTTATTTACCTTAAGTTAGGAGCCAAAAAAAAAAAAATTTTATTTTTTTCTTTCAAAAATAAAAAATGGACGTACTCCACGGATAAAGAAAGTGTAGGTAAAAATCAAGTGGTCAATGAACTCCGCAGAGGGAGGGAGAGAGCGACGGAGCGTACGAAAGCAGCAGCAGATAGGGGTGTCAACAAGCCGAACACGAGCGAGCCGGGGCCGGCCCGTATTCGACTCGTTTATTAAACGAGCCGAACACGAGCTGGCTCGTTTAAATATCGAGCTGAAAAATTCGGTTTGTGTTTGGCTCGTTTATTAACGAGCCGAACACGAACTGGCTCGCGAACAATAAGTTAGATTTTCTTTCCCACTATTAAATATAAAGTTAAAAAAAAAATTAAACTCTTAATCAAATAATTAAGTCACAAATAATTATTATTGTTGACTTTGATCCAATGATCAAAAAGTCAATTCTAATAATTAAATATTTTTAATATTTTTAAAAATATTCTACCTCAGTATAAATAAATATTTTTTTTATAATTTAGTTTTTTTATAACGGAGTTGGATTTTATATTTAAGTTGGAATAAAAATTAAATAATAAAACTCTATATTATATATATAATTGTAAATAATATATATATATATATATATATATATATATATATATATATATATATATATATATATATATATATATATATATATGTATATATATATGTATTCGAGCTGTTATCGAGCCGAACACGAGCGCGCTGACCCCAGCTCGTGTTCGGCTCGTTTATTAAACGAGCTGAAAAAATCGGCTCGTGTTCGGTTCGTTTACTAAACGAGCGATTCGATCTCGAGCTCATTTCGAGCCGAACAGGAGCTGATTCGCGAACAGCGAGCTGGATTCCCCCCCCCCCCCTCCCCCCCCCCCCCCCGGCCCCTAGCAGCAGAGAGAACGAGGGACGCAATGGGGGAGAGTCGCATGCAGCACTGATGGAGCTTACGCAAATGTGGAAAAAAAATTACATAATTTTAATATATTTCTCTATCAATAATAATAATAATATAAAAAGTAACAATTTAGTAGAATTCCCTAGCAGCAGAGAGAACGAGGGACGCAATGGGGGAGAGTCGCATGCAGCACTGATGGAGCTTACGCAAATGTGGAAAAAAAATTACATAATTTTAATATATTTCTCTATCAATAATAATAATAATATAAAAAGTAACAATTTAGTAGAATAATTAATTTACTCATAATATCATAACTTTAGTAGATAGATGAAAACGTAACTTGTAGGACAACAAATCAAGGATTACAGTGATTAATCACAGTGATTTTTATTGAATTTCGGAATAGGTATGTCCATATTGCTAATTCAATTTCTTACATTTGATAGCATTTAGATCTTCTTACTTATTATTTCTCTTCTAAATTGTCTCCACAATTCTCTCCTTAACATCTCAGTCATCCCTCTTGATTTCGTAAATCATTTAACAGAAATAGCATAACAATTTAAGTCCTTTTTTTTTGAAGTACAACTAGTTTTGCTCTCCATAAAATAACACTACTTCTTTTCATTAAAAATTAGAGAACATTATAAATTTAAGTATTATTTGGGAGGAGTATAAGATTAGGTTCGTTATTCTCCTCCGTATCCGAACCAAACAGTGCCTTAATATATATCAATTTACAGGAAACAAAAAATGCATAAAATAATCCTTCATAATGAACAGGGATATAAAATTGAACTGTCGGAAAGGGGTCGGACAGTCGGTAACATCCCTCTGCTCAGCCATAGATAACTCTCCACTTGGCCTCGGCGTCACTCCACTAGTCGTCGGCACGGAGGGGGCTACTGGCATAGCCGGCGCTACCGGAGATGCTGCTACAGGAGATGTTGCAACCTGGAAATCCTCAACTAGGAGTGCTATTTGGGGTGCTCTTTGCTCTAGTAGCTGCATCATCCGATCTAATGTCTCACCCTATCGCCGATAAGCCTCACTCTGCCTGTCCTGCCCTAACTCAGTCTGCTCGGGCTCATTAGAGGACACAGGGGTGTGCGTGCGTCGGTACTCGGCGTTTGGGAGGCATCATGCTCAACTGCAATAAAAAAGGAAGCTCAGTACCACAATAAAATAAAACACTCGACCAAATCTAGCGAAAGTTTAGAGCATATTCCCCTTTCTGTAGCACTATGTTGTCTGCAGCCAATATAGCCGCTTAGCAGGAGAAGGCATATCAATCACTCACCCCATTCCCTTGGAAGAGTTGCAAAATTCAATTAGGACTCTCGCTACACATAACGTCTCTCACGTCAGTCATCCTATGGTCGAACCACAAGCCTAGGGTTTCCTAAGTCCTCATAGGCCTATATCCTAGGCTCTAATACTACTTTAATATGTCACGCCCCGGGGTCAAACTGCGATCTGGACTCGCCAACAGATTCGCCACCCATATGGGAATCCCCGTATAGGCAAAGCGTCAAACCTGTAATAGATAGAATCTACCAACTAGCATATATCAGAGTTGAAATAAAACTGCTACATAAAAATAATAATTCACTGTACATCTGTAAAACTCCAAAATACATAATCCACATCACAAAAGGGTAAAATAAAGTATAATACAGATAGTACAGGACTACAAACTAAAATATGGGTACAGGGTACATCTATCTCACCCAAGCTCAGGTAGAGATCTAACTCACGACTCTCTTACCTCGATAAGAAGAAGCAGCAGGTGCAGGGATAGAAGCATATGTTGGGTTATGAATAATTGGATCTAAATAGGGGAAAAAACACCTAGAGGGGGGTGAATAGGTGTAAACAATAAACACTCAAAAATCTTTGCGATATAAAATCCAATGCGGAAAAATAAATAACACGCAGAGATTTTTACGTGGAAAACTCCAAACCGGAGTAAAAAAACCACGGGACCGATAACACGGTGAAATCCACTAGAATTAAACACGTACAAGGTGATATACCGTACTCACAGACGACTCAACCTTTTCCATACGCTCCTAGTTGATCTTCTCCGCTCGCTCCGCAACGCTTCTCGAATCCACGATCTGCGTCCAACGCCGAATCCACGACGTCCAACGTCGACTCCACGACGTCTGACCGAATCCACGGTCTTCACCCAGTAGCACGCTTCGAATCCACGAACGTACCTCGCTCCGAATCCACGAGAGCGGTTGCACCTTGAATCCACAAGGCCACGCGAGTCTACGCGCCGATTTGGGATAAATCGTTGTTTTTGGGTGGTGATGATCCGCCGAATACTTAGATTAGAAATAGATCGGAAATACCATCTAAGTATTCATTGATTTGATTCTACTCAAAATATGAGTATGAAAACCTAGAATCAAATCAATCAATATAGATGAAGAAACATAGGATAATGTCTAATGATTTCCTTTCTTCTCTATATGTGGATTTATATGGCCGTCTTTGATTTATTTGGCTTATGTAGCTTCTACGGCTTACGGCTTTCGGCTTACCCTAGAAAAAAGAATCATAGGGTCTATTTATAGGTTAGAAACCCTTGGAAAAAGATAAGAATCAAAAACTAACCTTTTCTGGAATTTTACATGACGGCGATCCGGATCGGAGTTCGGCGATCCGGATTGCAGTAGCGAGAAAGACAGTTTTCAGAAAAACGAAGGTTCGGGATCCGGATCGAAGTGCCTGATCCGGATTGTTCATACAAATCACCAAACACCAGTGTTCGGGATCCGGATTGAAATGCCTGATCCGGATCGTTCATATATTCTGGTAAAACCAGTGTTCGGGATCCGGATCAAGGAAGGCTAGGATCCGGATTGCAGTTGCGTATGAACTAACACCCTTCGGGATCCGGATTGGAATATCTGATCCGGATCCTGAACATGTCCCATGTCCAGTTTTTGACTTTTATGCAATTAAAAGTTCATCCAAGTGTTTCTACACTATAAGAAGTATTCGGATCACCAAAGATAATTAGTTAAACATACCTGATCCTTTTGAATTCTTCTTTCTTGAGATTGAGTTATATGATCCAACCTTCTTTACCTTCAATCTTCAAGACTTAACCGAATTCACGAAATACGCCAACTCAAATTCCGTAACAATCTCCCCCTTTGGCGGTTTCGTGACAAAACACAAATCCACTCAAGAAAATTCAAAAAGATATTTTTGTTGCTATCACCATACAACAAAAATTTACAATGGAGATCCAAAAAAGATACATGAGTTAAACTCCTAAAACAGACTCTAGACTTAGACATCTGTACTCTCTACAAAAGAAATCATTCTTGACAAAAAAAATCGTTAGATACCTCAAGAATTTTATGTCATTCAAAAACCACACACAGAGATGAAGTTTATACTCATTTATACTTACCATGACATTTATACATTCAGATATGTAATTAGATCATAGTTAAAAACCAACATATCTTCTATGCAATCAAAATCCAAATGTCACAGCATTGTTAGTGAACATCAACTTGTTAGTTATATTACATGCCCAAATAGTTAATCGAATAGTTAGTCGAGGCATGCATGCAATCACAAATGAAAACCGAAAAATAAAAGTTGAAGTTCTACTTACCTTCATGGTTCACAACCGATCATAGTATCATTGTTCAATGTTCTAATCGATCATAGTATCATTGTTCAAAGTTCTAATATTCTCTCCCCCTTTTTGTCACAAAGTTAGCCAAAATTACCAAAATGGAGAGAAAAGTTAACAAGTTCAAGAACCAAAAGTGTGAGAATTAAAACTAAAAACTAAGACTTAAAACCTGCACAAGAAAAGATTTAAAAATCTGCACAAGTAAAAAAAAAATTAGAGAAAATCAATCATCTGAGTCAGAGTCTTCAGAGCTCGTGCAGCCCATCTTAGAGAATATCTTTTTCACCAGCTTGTTCATTGAATTGACCTTCTTAGTTATGGTAATATGAGCTGCCGTGATGAGCTCAAGCTCATTGGAAATTCTCTTCTGTTCCTTGTAGATGGATGAGACTGATGCTTCATCCGCTGGTGCGGGTGCTGGTTGTGATGGTGATGCTGAAGTGCCGGTACTGGGTTTCGTTCCGCATGGAGGAACTGGAGTGACATGGGGCAACTTATGAAGGGACTTGACAACGGTGGACTCATCGATCATGCCCTAGCAGTGATGATAAGTTGTTGAACTAATATCAACCTGAAATTTCTTTAAGATCCTCATAATAATCAACGGAAATGGGATTCTTTCAGTGGGATGAGGATGCTCAACATATCTCGTCATTCTATTCCAAATGATGTATGGAATGTTGATATTCAGTCCCATTGCCTCTGACGGATGTCCTAAGAGATACAAAAACAGCATTCGATCCCATCTCAAGACTTTCGTCTGCATATTTGGAAGGATATTGTAACATGTGATGAAGTTTAAGAACCGGTACTCAAGACGAAGTTCTTTGGATTTGACAGATTTCTCCGTTGATTGAGTTCCCTCCAAACAAATTCCCTTTATGACCATTTGCCACAACGTGTTTGTCAAACTCTTTCCCTTCAAGTAATTAACTCCTGTCTTGCTGGCTTGCATTCCCAAAACCTCCCCAATCAATTGTGGAGTAATTTTAAACCTTGTGCCTTGGATATTCGTGTAAAACTCCATTGGACCGTTTTCATTTTCTCGAAGGTGCCGTGCATTTGTATAGAAGGTCCTCACGTGATGCAGACAGTATCCAAGCAATTCTGGGAATCGGCATACTTGAATAAGGTTTGCTTGTTCAATCAGAACACCAAACTCAGGTGAGTGGTCTCGTAGAGCCTCAATATTAACATGCCTCTCGCCAATGCATTCACGATTCTCAAATGCCCTTAGGCGATCCGCATTAACGAACACTTGTTCCTTACGAGGTGGAGAATCCGGAATTATTGGTTCGTTAATCTCGAAACCTCGTGCTCGGCCAAACCGTCGAGCCACTCGTTTCCTTTTCATTGAGATAGAGGATGTCATTGGCGCTTTTCCTTTTAATGTGTCGGAAGACTTTTGCTCAGTTTGAATAGGCATTGATTCATCATCCGACAATTTGTCCCAATCTACTTCTTGATTATCTGCTTCAGCCTCTGAATCGCTGACAAGAAGAAACTCACCTTTCCGTTGAGTTTTCTTAGCTCTTTTTAGTTTGTTTGTTGCTCGTGTAGAGTACCGGGATTTCGGATGGCGCACCGACCTCACAAGTTGGCGTGGTGTGGAGAAATCGTCTCGAGCGTGTTCCATATTGGATTACAGTTGAGTTCGGGTTGATTCGGATCAACGCGGAAGCCCCAGGTCGATTCGGGGTTTTCCGGGCATTGCTCGCCGTTAGAGGACCGGTTTCGAGGAAGCCTCGACTTCACAGTGGAGTACAGAAATATTGGGAACACTTGGAACAGGTGTACTTTATGATTACAGCGGAGTTCGGGAGGTTCCGGACTAACGCGGAGGATCCGAAGGCAAAAAGTGAGTTGTTAGGGGCTTTATAAAATATTTAATTAATTTTTATTTTGATAATTAATTAGTGCCATTTTGGGGTTTTGGTCTGGGAGGTTTTAATGAAAGAAATGGAATGAATTAGTGGTGTGTTTTGGTTAAGGGAATGGATTAGTGTGGGTTGGATATTTTATTGGTTGAGCATTTAATGCTCCCAACCACCCACTCCTCCCCTTAATGAACCTGTAGCTAATTACACGCCACCTCACCTCCACCTCTTCTCCTCCAAGCAGAGGAAGCAAAAGAAAACAGAGGAAAAGAAAAGAAAGGGAGAAAGAAGAAGAAAAGATGAAGGAGAAGAAGATGAAGAAGGTTGATGAAGTGGGTTGAGAGAAAGGATGTTTTTGACCGTGGTTTTGATGTTGGCTCTCCTCCTATTTGCCGTGTGGAGTCGAGCGGCGGGCGCGCGACGTTTTTCGACGAGGGCACCGTCTTTTGTGGCAGATTTCTGCAGGTTATTGTACGTGGCCGCGGTGGAGTGGTCTGCGCGGCAGCGTTGCGGATTGCAGTTGGCTCGGGGTTTTGGAGCTTGGAGAATAAGAGAGGATTCTTTTTGGAGTGTGCTGTAGTATATGTGTGTGGATTTATGTGGTTTTGTTGTGAGAACATTAATTTTTGCTTGCATGGGAGCATGTAGAGGGTGGCTGTAAGCTGTTAATGGACTTGGTGTGAGTGTGGGGGCATCTATTTATTAGTATGCAGAGTTTTTGTATGGTGTTGTGGACTTGTGGGTGTGTACAAGTGGAACTTTTAAGTGTGCTGTAGATTTTCTTTGTGGATGTAATAGAGGATGCATGTGTGAGGTTTGTGTATGCTGTGGACTTATTGTGAAAAGATGCAACTTGAGAGTGTAGATGGAATTAAGAGGTTGAGCCTATGTGAGCATTATTTTTAATGTGCAATTGGAGCTTTAAGTATGCTTGGACCCTTGTTGTGCTGAGTGTTGGCTGGGGAGTGATCGGAGTACGCCGGATTTGGTAGAGGACTCAAGAATTTTAGTTGAGCTTCCGGGGATTTTTCCAAGTTCACGGCAAGGTGCGCGCGCGAGGCACGATTTTCGAGGTTACGTCAGTATGAGGATCCGGCGCTTCATCGACTTCAGCTTTGCCTGCGGAAAGCGATCCAGGTGGGTTGGAATTTCTCCAAAATTTATGGAATGCCCTTTAATGCTATTGAATACAAGTTGATCATGTTTATTATGCAAATTTTCACTGTTTTTAGATCTGATAGTTGCCTGGAAATTTTTAGAAAATTATGTAGAACCCCAGATTATTTTTAGTATGCTCCAGATACTATATGACACTAGACTGCATGTTTGTTGGCACCATAATTGCACCTGAATCGTTTTAAAAATCGAGGAAGCCCGTTTTAAGGAAAATCAGCATTTTTTTTTAAAGGCGGTTTTTAAATTATGAATTCGCCAGTGGTATGGCATAGATTTAGGGTGCATCAGACCTCGTGCCTAGGGGCCGAGTGATCCCTTTTTGAGCTTTGGGATGAGTCCTAGTGTCAGGTGGATTTGAGCTCCCTTGTAGGTTGAGGAGATTATTTCTAGATCATGAGTTACGTATCTCTGATTTGATAGTGGAAGTGGTTCTCCCACTTAGTTATGAGAGTTTTGGGGTTCTGGCAGATCGAGTCGTGGAGGTTTCCCGACTTAGCCATGGCTTGTGCGTTATCAGATTGAGTCGTTGAGGGATCTCCGACAGATCACGTGAGGATTTGGGCTAGGTTCCTTTATGCATTAGACATCCCACGCTTTGCATCTTTCCTGGACATAGTGTTGCCTCGCCCGGGTAGTGGGCCGAGGGGTCAGGTTTCTGTGGGACATTGTTGCACTCGTGCCTGGGGGCTGAGTGGAGACCGGTAGCTGAGTTTAGACTGTGCTAGTGTCGTTGGGAACCGTTGGGGTTGACGGTGGTCCCGGGTCGTTGTGTGTTGTCTGACCGGTTTTATTAGCCCTGAGTTGTGGGTCGATCCTGGCTGTGGAGTATCTCCAGCCAGTGTGTTTTGTGCCACGAGTTGGTAGAGTTTGCTAGTGTCTCGTGGTTCGAGAGAGCTGATCAGCTGAGTCGTCGAGAGTGCTCCGACCGTTGTGCGAGATGTTTGAGGATCCTGAGTCTTTCCGTTCTGAGAGTGAGCGTGGATTTTGGACTATAGCCTGCAGTGCCAACTGAGCGACAGAGTGCGCGGATACCTTTTCCTCGGTGGGGTCGCGCCCCTCGAGAGCCACGCCCGGGGTGGATCTGTTACTGTTGTATCGCGACTTGTCGACGCCGTCCCTCTGACTGGGCCAGTTAGTGGCAGTTACGGACGCAGTCCCTCTGGCTGGGCCAGTTAGTGGCAGTCACGGACGCCCTACGTAAGTCCGGTCCTCCGGGATGTAACGGCAGTAGGTAGGCGCAGGCTTGACTGGACCCTATGAGGCAGTCAGTTCGATTGGGTCGATTGGGCACCTCGTGTGCGAGTGGTTTACATATTATGTTCTTAGATGGGTTTCTTTCCTTTGGGCATTGATACTGAGGCATCTTAGCAGTAGAGGGTGTATGCATATCATGTTATTGGTAGAGTTTATTGAGCTTTATGATTGAGACTTTTTAGCTGTAGTTTTCTTTCAGCTTACCCTTTATCTATCTATCTGCATACCTATCTGTTTTGCCTCCAGTAGACTTAGTGGGCATACCGTGGATATTGGGACGGTACCCACTGAGATCTGCCTTCTGCAGTAGATCTCACACCCGCTGCGGTGACAGGTTGTTGAGGCAGCTGTTCCGGCTTGGTTCGCGCGGAGACAGCAGATCGAGGTGAGGACGCAGCCGATTAGTTCCTTACCAGCATTGAGAGTTTGAGGTAGATGTACCCGGTGTATTTTATGTTCCACTTTTGTACTGGACATTCTGAGAGACTTGTGAGGATGGTATTTGTTTTATTTCCGTGAGACTTTGTACCTTGAGGATTTGTGTACTAGTGGAGATTTTACTATTCCAGATGTTCAGTTTTATTCTATAGCTTTTGGTTTAGCTTCAGCTCTGATACATGTTTTTAGCTATAGATCTGACTTGCAGGGTAGACGCTTCGTCTGTGCGGCAGTTTCCGTACAGATGGCGGATCTGTTGGCGAGCCGGGTCGCAGTTTCGATCCCGGGGCGTGACAGATTAGGGTGGTATCAGAGCCATTCACAAGCCGGAAATGTGAGATGAGTCTCGGCTGAGCCAGGGTTATATAGCGGGTAGAGCGAGGCTCCCCGGCTAATGACCGTTGTGAGTGGAGTGCAGCTCCTCACAAGGTCGGCTAAGGCTAGCGAGACGAGTCTCACATCGCCTGGTGCTTGTGAGTGTGCTTGAGCCTGACGTGGACGTCAGGGCTTAAAGGGGGGAAGAATGTAACACCCCCGGAATTTGGATTAGTCCTATATATAAATGATATAATAGGACTAAATCTCTAACCCGGCTATAGCATTTTGGATGGTAGCAAGATCCAAGAGGAACATGAGAGTTAAGCGTGCTAGAGCTAGAGTAGTTCTAGGATGGGTAACCCCCTGGGAAGTGGGGCGTCACAGCTCGAGTGTGTACCATTGCAACTAGCAGGAAGATGATCCATGAAAACGTCATTGTTGCTATTACTTGTGAAAAGAAATCCTGTGAGCAACAACTCAAGAGCACGACAAAAATTGTTAATTTTCAAAGATTTGAAAAATTGTACCCAAACAATCATAATCGTGTAGAGAGACTAAGAATCAAATTAGTTTTGCAAAAAGAATTTTAAAAGAAGATCAATCGCATGATTTTCGAAAATTCCCATTATATGCCCTAAAACTGAAATTTTTGAAATCGAAGCCCAAAAATCCATTTATCAAGAGAATACCTAGCATATAATCAAAACTAATCTACCCAGAGTTCTTATTTCAAAAGAAATTTGATCAAAAACCATCCATAAACGAAAAAGATACATGAATTTCATCACGTTTTGAGGAAAAATATGAAAAACTGTGAAAAACCGTGATTTTGATCAATAAAACTTACTTAGAATTGAAGAACTTGAGTTTGAAAGCTTCCAAGATGGATGAAATCTAGAGAGACAAGCTCTGGAAACTTTGGAACAAAAGATTGAAGTAAAAAGAAATCAAAACCCTTTTGTTCTATATAAAACCCTAGCCGCGATCCGGATCATTTCGTGAATCCGATCCGGATCGGCTACCCGCAGAAAAAAATCTGCGTTCGGGATCCGGATCGGCATGCCCAATCCGGATCGTCTGCCCGTAGAAAGATATCTGCGTTCGGGATCCGGATCGGCATGTCCAATCCGGATCGGCTCCAACTTTTTCTTTAGAAAAATTCAGAAAAATTCTAGAAAATCCAGAAAAAGATTGTAAGCACTTTTGTGTATCAACTTTAAATGAAAATCATCGTTTCATACAACAAGAAATAGATTATACCAAATCTATCATAAATATTCAACAAATGAAACAAAAATTTATAAAAATTAAATCCCTTAAAGTTGAACAACTTCAATTACATCTAACTTGATCTTATGAGTAATGCCTTTATCAAATCATCAATTTGGTAAAGAAAATGAAATACCAAGATCAATAGATGTTTGAAATCCCAAATATGGTAGATAATTTATCTAGACAATCTGTTGAAGAGAGTGGCTCTTTGAGCATCTTTCATTAAAAAATCCACCTTATACCAACCTTGAAATTTTGACAGAGTCAACTATTTCAACATGCATTTTATTGAATCAAACTTGAAAAACCTTGATTGGTATACATACATGTGGTAGCTGCACACAGTACTCGGACGACCGAGGTGGTAGCTCTTTTCTCCATGTGGTGGTAGTTTTCACACTCCTCATTGGGATGTAACTCTTTCCACATCTTTTGAGCATATTACTTCTTATTTGACTCCCCCTCAATTGGCTATCAATTAATTAAGATATAAAGTATTCAACCAAATATTGATCTCGATTTCATACTCGACTAAATAGTCAAATAAGATAATAACTATACCAAGAGATCATTGAGAGAGAAATTGACTTTGATCAAAACAAAGATGAGTTAATTAACATAAATGATCATTGCATCAAATGAAATATTATGATATCTAAAGCATAATAGATTTCTAAATATATAAAAGGATGCAGTTAAAGTCAATAAAACTAATGCTCAATTAATGTTCTATGTCTAAGCATAGATAATGAACAAAAACACAAAAACAAGACCTAACCTAAACAAGAGTTTCAAAAAGAGGTTATTTCAAGGAAAGCATTCCAATTGCTTTACGCAAATGAATAAAACGTTTTTGATCCAAAGGTTTTGTTAAAAAGTCAGCTAATTGATTTTCAGTTGAAATGTAGGAAATTTGAAGAATATTTGATTCAACTAGCTCTCTAAGAAAATGATATCTAAGTTCAATGTGTTTTGTTCTAGAGTGCAACACAGGGTTTTTTGAAATGTTAATAGCACTAGTGTTGTCACATAAAACAGTTACCGAAGTTGCTGAAATCCGGAAGTCGCTCAACACGCTTTTCATCCAAATGAGTTGAGTTGAACAACTACCCGCTGAGATATATTCCGCTTCGGCAGTCGAGAGTGCAATGCAGTTCTGTTTTTTGCTATGCCATGCAACAAGACAATGGCCAAGATAGAAGCATGCACCACTCGTGCTTTTCCGATCATCCACTGATCCTGCCCAATCGGCATCTGAATATCCTATAATGTCCAGACTTGTTCCCATAGGATACCAAATTTCGAAGTTTACAGTTCCTTTGACGTACCGGATGATCCGTTTCACCGCTTTCAGGTGATCCTCCTTTGGTGCTGATTGATATCTCGCGCAGATCCCAACACTAAAGGATATGTCCGGGCGACTAGCTGTGAGGTAGAGTAGACTTCCAATCATACTTCGATAGAGTTTCTCGTCTACACTATCACTAAGAGATTCACTTCCAAATCCCTTATTGCTAGTTCCCATAGGAGTAGGAAAATCTTTAGAATCTTCTAATCCGAATTTCTTTACCAGCTCCTTTGCATACTTGGATTGACACAGATGGATGCCTTCATCATTTTGTTTCACTTGCAATCCAAGAAAGTATGTCAGTTCCCCCATCATAGACATCTCAAATTCGCTTTCCATGGTTTCTGCGAACTTAGAAGCATCATTATCCTTTGTTGCTCCAAATACAATGTCATCGACATAGATTTGTGCAACAATGAAGTTATCTTGATAATGCTTCACAAAGAGAGTCCGATCTGCTCCCCCTCGAGTATAGCCCTTCTCTAAAAGGTGCTTTGTCAACCTTTCGTACCACGCTCGCGGTGCTTGTTTTAAACCGTAAAGAGCCTTTTTCAAACGAAAAACATGGTTAGGTAGTTTACAGTCTACAAAACCTTTCGGTTGAGCCACATAAACTTCCTCATTTAAAAACCCATTTAAAAACGCGCTCTTAACGTCCATTTGGAAGAGTTTTATTTTAAAGTGACAATCAATAGCGAATAAGATACGAATGGACTCGAGTCTAGCTACAGGGGCGAACGTTTCATCAAAGTCTATACCTTCTATTTGAGAGTAGCCTTGAGCAACTAAACGTGCTTTGTTCCTGATGATGGTACCATCCTCATTTTTCTTGTTCTTGAAAATCCATTTAGTACCGATCACATTGTGTTGCTTCGGAGGCGTCGTTAATTCCCAGACTTTGTTTCGTTCAAACTGATGGAGCTCTTCCTGCATTGCTTCAATCCAGTAGTCATCCTGAAGAGCTTCATCCACGTTCTTTGGTTCGATCATGGAAACGTAACAAGCGAATCCGCAAACCAACTGCCTCCGAGTTCCGACTCCTTCTTGTGGGTCTCCAATAATGTTTGATTCAGGATGATCCTTGGAGATGCGTAACGTTTGAGGTAATGGAGTACTCGGAGATACATGAGATGATTCCTGCGCATCAGATAAACTTGAAGAACCATTAGATGCATCATTAATATTGGAAGTATTATCATGAGAAGATGCATTTACAGGAGTATCATCATCAAGAGAGATATCAGGGGTAGATTTATCAGATGCAAAGTGGAAAGCTTCATCTACTTTAACATTTATGGATTCTACAATCGTTTTAGATTCCAAGTTAAATACCCGATATGCTCTACTATTTGTAGAATAACCCAAGAAAATCCATTCGTCACTTCGAGAGTCAAATTTTTCAAGATTTTCGCGATCACGTAAAATGTAACACCGACTCCCGAAGATACGAAAAACTTTGATGTTTGGTTTTCTACAGAACCATAGTTCATATGGTGTATTTAAACTTCCCGGGCGCAAATAAACTCGATTAATAACATAGATTGCAGTGTTCACAGCTTCAGCCAAAAAATATTGCGGTAAATTCCGGCTGTGAAGCATAACACGTGCCATCTCTTGTACAACCCTGTTTTTGCGCTCGACTACACCATTATGTTGAGGTGTATAGGGTGCTGAGAATTCATGTTTAATGCCATTGGAAGTGCAAAAATCAATGAATTTTGAATTTATGAATTCTCCACCTCTATCACTTCTAACACGAATGATCTTTTCATTCTTTTCAATCATAATACGAAGGCAAATCTCGTGAAAAGAATCAAAAGTATCAGCTTTCTCTTTTAAAAATGCTACCCAAGAATACCTAGAGAAATCATCAACCACTAAGAAAATATACCATTTACCTCCCAAGGATGGTTGACGAACTGGCCCCATTAAATCCATATGCAATAATTCCAAGGGCCGTTTGGTACCGACATGGTTCAAGTTCTTGTGTGCAGTCCTGGATTGTTTTCCCTTTTGACAACCACCACACACAATGTTTTGTTTAATTGAAAGTTTTGGAACCCCCTTGACCACGTCTTTGTTTGAAATTCTAGCAAGTTCCTTAAAATTTATGTGACCTAGCCTTTCATGCCAAAGTGTTTCATTATTCAAAGAGGCTAAGTTACAATTTTCAGAAATTTTATTGGGAACAACATAACAATTGTTTTCAGATCTAACCCCCTTTAAAAAGAAAACATGGTCCTTATCAGTTACAACACATTCAACAGATGAAAAATTAACTGAATAACCATTATCGCAAAGTTGACTAATACTTATGAGGTAGTCTTAAGGCCATCAACAAATAACACATTATTTAGAATCGGGCCATCTGGAATAGCTACTGTTCCTTTTCCAACAATTTTGGAAGACTGACCGTCTCCGAAAACTACAAGTCCTCCGGAGATTTTCTCAAAATTTTGAAAGCAGTTTTTGTCACCGGTCATGTGACGGGAACAACCGCTATCCAGATACCAAGACGAATTATCATATGCATGCAAGGAAATATTTGTAACAAGACAAGGGAAGATTTCACCTTTGCGTACCCAAACCTTTCGAGTCTTGGTGTACGTCGGAAATGATTGTGAAGTTGATACCTTTGGTGAAAGCGTCTTGTTTGATCCATCGCTTTTCCTTGAAGTCGTCGTCGTCTTGTTTGATGAACTACCGAGGCTATTTTCCTTCGAATAATTTGCATTTGATTTCCGAGGAATCACCCTTTTGGTAGTCGTTGCAAGAAGTGCTTGAGTTGAGCGTTTGGCTCCCATCTTGCAATTTCTCCTTATGTGCCCTGCATAACCACAACGAAAACATACCTTGGTGCTTGACGATCCCGAGGAGGGTGAAGTAGGCTTGTTGTCGTTGGTTGTCGTTAATTCCGGTGTCGGAGGAGGAGATACCGACTGAGGCACAAAGACTGTCCCAACCGAACTAAAATTGTCTTCAGTTCGATTGTATCTGAGGCCGAATTTATTTGATTGACCAAGACCAAGAAGCTTATCCAACTTACTCCTTCCTGATGAAAATCGCTGTAAGTCATCCTTGAGTTGGAGAATGGTCTCTGTCATTTCCAATTTTTCCTGTCGAGCCTCGCCGTTGAGCTTCAAGAAGTAATTCGCTTTGTTCACCATATCTACATAATTCTTCTTGAATTGCTCATTGGACTCTTGAAGTGAAGCATTTGCTTTTATCAGATTATCCCTTTCCACTTCAAGATCGGTCGAGAGAGAAGTTACCCTTGTTACGGAATTTAAGTTGGCGTATTTCGTGAATTCGGTTAAGTCTTGAAGATTGAAGGTAAAGAAGGTTGGATCATATAACTCAATCTCAAGAAAGAAGAATTCAAAAGGATCAGGTATGTTTAACTTAATATCTTTGGTGATCCGAATACTTCTTATAGTATAGAAACACTTGGATGAACTTGTGATTGCATAAATATCAAAAACTGGACATGGGACATGTTCAGGATCCGGATCAGACTCTTCAATCAGGATCCCGAAGGTTGTTCGTTCATACACCAGTTCAATCCGGATCGTAGCCTCCTTTGATCCGGATCCCGAACACTAGTTTTACCATAATTTATGAACGATCCGGATCAGGCTTTCCAATCCGGATCCCGAACGTTGGTGTTTGGTGAAACTGTATGAACGATCCGGATCAGGCACTTCGATCCGGATCCCGAACCTTCGTTTTTCTGGAAACTGTTTTTCTCGCTACTGCAATCCGGATCGCCGAACTCCGATCCGGATCGTCGTCATGTAAAATTCCAGAAAAGGATAGTTTTTGATTCTTATCTTCTTCCAAGGGTTTCTAACCTATAATAGACCCTATGATTCTTTTTCTAGGGTTAATCCAAAGAAGCCGAATAAGCCATCATAATCAAAGATCATCTTATATACGGCCTAAGATCCACATATAGAGAAGAAAGGAAATCAAGAGATTTAATCTTATGTTTCTTCATCTATATTGATTGGTTTGATTCTAGGTTTTCATACTCATATTCTGAGTAGAATCAAATCAATGAATACTTAGATGGTATTTCCGATCTATTTCTAATCTAAGTATTCGGCGGATCATCACCACCCAAAAATCAACGATTTATCCCAAATCGGCGCGTGGACTCGCGTGGCCTTGTGGATTCAAGGTGCAACCGCTCTCATAGATTCGGAGCGAGGTACGTTCGTGGATTCGAAGCGTGCTACTGGGTGAAGACCGTGGATTCGGTCAGACGTCGTGGAGTCGACGTTGGACGTCGTGGATTCGACGTTGGACGCAAATCGTGGATTCGAGAAGCGTCGTGGAGCGAGCGGAGAAGATCAACTAGGAGCGTATGGAAAAGGTTGAGTCGTCTGTGAGTACGGTATATCACCTTGTACGTGTTTAATTCTAGTGGATTTCACCGTGTTATCGGTCCCGTGGTTTTTTTTACTCCGGTTTGGAGTTTTCCATGTAAAAATCTCTACGTGCTATTTATGTTTTCCGCATTGGGTTTTATATCGCAAAGATTTTTGAGTGTTTATTGTTTACACCTATTCACCCCCCTCTAGGTGTTTTTTTCCCTATTTAGATCCAATTATACATAACCCAACAAGTGGTATCAGAGCGGGAATAGGGTTGTAAACAATGGTTGAAGGTGGAAACATCAACAGACCTCCGTTCTTCGATGGAACAAATTATGCGTACTGGAAAGTACGGATGAAAGCCTTTTTAATTTCCATCGACGAACGGGTGTGGCAATCAATTGAATTAGGATGGTCTAATCCAACTGAATTTATTGGTGATGTTCGCACCATCAAACCTAGGTCGAAATGGACCAAGGAAGAGATAGATTTTTCTTCTTACAATGGCAAAGGGATTAATGCTCTATTTAATGCTTTGTCTCAAACAGAGTTCTCTCGCGTCTCGGCATGTGGAGACTGCGAAAGAAATCTGGGATGTTCTTCAAGTTACGCATGAGGGAACTAACCTTGTGAAGATTCAGAAACTGCAAATGCTTACGAGCAAGTTTGACTCTATTTTCATGGCAGAAAATGAAGCGTTCACTGACTATTACACACGATGCAGACATCGTAAACCTCATGTTCTAACTTGGGAGAGAAGATTCCAGAATTTAAAGTTGAAGAAAAATACTAAGAACTCTTCCTGAAAGATTTCGTTCCAAGGTTACAGCCATTGAAACTATTAAACACCCGGACGAAATCCGTGTAGAAGGAATTAGTTGGTTCTTTACAAACATATGAAATGACAATTTCCTACTAAATATTCTTCGGGAAAGGCATCCTCTTCTAAGTCTTCAGGTTATGCTTTGAAACAACAAAAGAAGAAGACGCGGATTCATCCTCCTCAGGCGATGACGAGAAACCTATCTATGGAGGACTTTGAGAAGCAGCTCGCTCTCTTGACAAGGAAGTTTCGCCGAAATTTTCGAAGGGGTAATTCAAGCAAAACTCCATCCTTCGGAAAGTGGAAGAAGGCAAGGGTTCTTCAAGTTACAAGTCAAGAAAGCAAGAGGGTTTTTTCTAAGGATAAGAAAAGCTCAGAAGGACAAGTCCAATGCTTTTAAGTGCCGAGGATACGGCCATATCTCAACGGAATGTCCAAATAGAATCCGTCCAAGAAGAAGGCGATGCAAGCCGTCACTTGGGATGACACCTCATCGTCAAATGAGTCATCATCAAGTGATGAAGAAGATAACGCAACGGCGTTCCACGCGTCCACATCTTCACCCTTCATGTGCTTAATGGCAAGTACATCCGAGTCATTGTCCAACTCCACTGTTGAAAAGATTGCAACGGACGATGAATCGGATAATTCGGAAGGTGAAGATTTTGCTCTAGCCTACCACAGACTTTTGAGGGATTCAAAGAAACTGGCTAAGCAAAACAAGGGGTTGAGAGGGAGATTACAGGATCTCGAAGTAGAAGTAAAAAGGGTAACTTCTCTCTCGACCGATCTTGAAGTGGAAAGGGATAATCTGATAAAAGCAAATGTTTTCCTTCAAGAGTCCAATGAGCAATTCGAGAAGAATTATGTAGATATGGTGAACAAAGCGAATTACCTTCTTGAAGCTCAACGGCGATGGCTCGACAGGAAAAATTGAAAATGATAGAGACCATTCTCCAACTCAAGGATGACTTACAGCGATTTTCATCAGGAAGGAGTAAGTTGGATAAGCTTCTTGGTCTTGGTCAATCAAACAAGTTCGGCCTCGGATACAATCGAACTGAAGACAATTTTAGTTCGGTTGGGACAGTTTTTGTGCCTCAGTCGGTATCTCCTCCTCGACACCGGAATTCACGACAAGCAACGACAACAAGCCTACTTCATCCTCTTCGGAATCGTCAAGCACTAAGGTATGTTTTTCGTTGTAATCTTGCAGGGCACATAAGGAGAAATTGCAAGATGGGAGCCAAACGCTCAACTCAAGCACTTCTTGCAATGACTACCAAAAGGGTGATTCCTCGGAAATCAAATGCAAATTTTTCGAAGGAAAATAGCCTCGGTAGTTCATCAAACAAGACGACGACGACTTCAAGGAAAAAGCGATGGATCACCAAGACGCTTTCACCAAAGGTATCAACTTCACAATCATTTTCGACGTACACCAAAACTCGAAAGGTTTGGGTACGCAAAGGTGAAATCTTCCCTTGTCTTGTTACAAATATTTCCTTGCATGCATATGATAATTCGTCTTGGTATCTGGATAGCGGCTGGTCCCGTCACATGACCGGGTGACAAAAACTGCTTTCAAAATTTTGAGAAAATCTCCGGAGGACTTGTAGTTTTCGGAGACGGTCAGTCTTCCAAAATTGTTGGAAAAGGAACAGTAGCTATTCCAGATGGCCCGATTCTGAATAATGTGTTATTTGTTGATGGGCTTAAGACTAACCTCATAAGTATTAGTCAACTTTGTGACAATGGTTTTTCTGTTAATTTTTCATCTGTTGCAATGCATTGTAACTGATAAGGATCATGTTTTCTTTTTAACAGGGGTTAGATCTGAAAACAATTGTTATGTTGGTTCCCAATAAACTTTCTGAAAATTGTACTTAGCCTTGAATAATGAAACTCTTTGGCATGAAAGGCTAGGACCATAATTTAAGGCACTTGCTAGAATTCAAACAAAGAC
>CM055077.1:10417945-10483997 GCA_029204045.2 Tillandsia leiboldiana | reverse complement strand
GATGTTGCCTGGAAATATTTAGAAAATTATGTAGACCCCAGATTATTTTTAGTATGCTCCAGATACTATATGACACTAGACTGCATGTTTGTTGGCACCATAATTGCACCTGAATCGTTAAAAATCGAGGAAGCCCGTTTTAAGTGAAAATCAGCATTTTTTTTTTAAAGGCGGTTTTAAATTATGAATTCGCCAGTGGTATGGCAAAGATTTAGGGTGCTCAGACCTGCGCCTAGGGGCGCGAGTGATCCCTTTTTGAGCTTTGGATGAGTCCCTAGTGTCAGGTGGATTTGAGCTCCCTTGTAGGTTGAGGAGATTATTTCTAGATCATGAGTTCGTATCTCTGATTTGATAGTGGAAGTGGTTTCTCCCACTTAGTTATGAGAGTTTTGGGGTTCTGGACAGATCGAGTCGTGGAGGTTTCCCGACTTAGCCATGGCTTGTGCGTTATCAGATTGAGTCGTGAGGGATCTCCGACAGATCCGTGAGGATTTGGGCTAGGTTCCTTATGCATTAGACATCCCACGCTTTGCATCTTTCCTGGACATAGTGTTGCCTCGCCCGGGTAGTGGCCGAGGGGTCAGGTTTCTGTGGGACATTGTGCACTCGTGCCTGGGGGCTGAGTGGAGACCGTAGCTGAGTTTAGACTGTGCTAGTGTCGTTGGGAAACCGTTGGGGTTGACGGTGGTCCCGGGGCGTTGTGTGTTGTCTGACCGGTTTTATTAGCCCTGAGTATGTGGGTCGATCCTGGCTGTGGAGTATCTCCAGCCAGTGTGTTTTGTGCCACGAGTTGGTAGAGTTGCTAGTGTCTCGTGGTTCGAGAGAGCTGATCAGCTGAGTCGTCGAGAGTGCTCCGACCGTGTGCGAGATTGTTGAGGATCCTGAGTCTTTCCGTTCTGAGTGAGCGTGGATTTTGGACTATAGCCTGCAGTGCCAACTGAGCGACAGAGTGCGCGGATACCTTTTCCTCGGTGGGGTCGCGCCCCTCGAGAGCCACGCCCGGGGTGGATCTGTTACTGTTGTATCGCGACTTGTCGACGCCGTCCCTCTGACTGGGCCAGTTAGTGGCAGTTACGGACGCAGTCCCTCTGGCTGGGCCAGTTAGTGGCAGTCACGGACGCCCTACGTAAGTCCGGTCCTCCGGGATGTAACGGCAGTAGGTAGGCGCAGGCTTGACTGGACCCTATGAGGCAGTCAGTTCGATTGGGTCGATTGGGCACCTCGTGTGCGAGTGGTTTACATATTATGTTCTTAGATGGGTTTCTTTCCTTTGGGCATTGATACTGAGGCATCTTAGCAGTAGAGGGTGTATGCATATCATGTTATTGGTAGAGTTTATTGAGCTTTATGATTGAGACTTTTTAGCTGTAGTTTTCTTTCAGCTTACCCTTTATCTATCTATCTGCATACCTATCTGTTTTGCCTCCAGTAGACTTAGTGGGCATACCGTGGATATTGGGACGGTACCCACTGAGATCTGCCTTCTGCAGTAGATCTCACACCCGCTGCGGTGACAGGTTGTTGAGGCAGCTGTTCCGGCTTGGTTCGCGCGGAGACAGCAGATCGAGGTGAGGACGCAGCGATTAGTTCCTTACCAGCATTGAGAGTTTGAGGTAGATGTACCGGTGTATTTTATGTTCCACTTTTGTACTGGACATTCTGAGAGACTTGTGAGGATGGTATTTGTTTATTTCCGTGAGACTTTGTACCTTGAGGATTGTGTACTAGTGGAGATTTTACTATTCCAGATGTTCAGTTTTATTCTATAGCTTTTGGTTTAGCTTCAGCTCTGATACATGTTTTTAGCTATAGATCTGACTTGCAGGGTAGACGCTTCGTCTGTGCGGCAGTTTCCGTACAGATGGCGGATCTGTTGGCGAGCCGGGTCGCAGTTTCGATCCCGGGGCGTGACAGATTAGGGTGGTATCAGAGCCATTCACAAGCCGGAAATGTGAGATGAGTCTCGGCTGAGCCAGGGTTATATAGCGGGTAGAGCGAGGCTCCCCGGCTATGACCGTTGTGAGTGGAGTGCAGCTCCTCACAAGGTCGGCTAAGGCTAGCGAGACGAGTCTCACATCGCCTGGTGCTTGTGAGTGTGCTTGAGCCTGACGTGGACGTCAGGGCTTAAAGGGGGAAGAATGTAACACCCCGGAATTTGGATTAGTCCTATATATAATGATATAATAGGACTAAATCTCTAACCCGGCTATAGCATTTGGATGGTAGCAAGATCCAAGAGGAACATGAGAGTTAAGCGTGCTAGAGCTAGAGTAGTTCTAGGATGGGTAACCCCCTGGGAAGTGGGGCGTCACAGCTCGAGTGTGTACCATTGCAACTAGCAGGAAGATGATCCATGAAAACGTCATTGTTGCTATTACTTGTGAAAGAAATCCTGTGAGCAACAACTCAAGAACACGACAAAAATTGTTAATTTTCAAAGATTTGAAAAATTGTACCCAAACAATCATAATCGTGTAGAGAGACTAAGAATCAAATTAGTTTTGCAAAAAGAATTTTAAAAATAGATCAATCGCATGATTTTCGAAAATTCCCATTATATGCCCTAAAACCGAAATTTTTGAAATCGAAGCCCAAAAATCCGTTTATCAGAGAATACCTAGCATATAATCAAAACTAATCTACCCAGAGTTCTTATTTCAAAAGAAATTTGATCAAAAACCATCCACAAACGAAAAAGATACAAGAATTTCATCACGTTTTGAGGAAAAATATGAAAAACTGTGAAAAACCGAGATTTTGATCAATAAAACTTACTTGGAATTGAAGAACTTGAGTTTGAAAGCTTCCAAGATGGATGAAATCTAGAGAGAGAAGCTCTGGAAACTTTGGAACAAAAGATTGGAGTAAAAAGAAATCAAAACCCTTTTGTTCTATATAAAACCCTAGCCGCGATCCGGATCAGTTCGTGAATGCGATCCGGATCGGCTACCCGCAGAAAAAACTGCGTTCGGGATCCGGATCGGCATGCCCAATCCGGATCGTCAGCCCGCAGAAGATATCTGCGTTCGGGATCCGGATCGGCTTGTCCAATCCGGATCGGCTCCAACTTTTTCTTTAGAAAAATTCAGAAAAATTCTAGAAAATCCAGAAAAAGATTGTAAGCACTTTTGTGTATCAACTTTAAATGAAAATCATCGTTTCATACAACAAGAAATAGATTATGCCAAATCTATCAATAATATCCAACAAATGAAACGAAAATTTATAAAAATTAAATCCCTTAAAGTTGAACAACTTCAATTACATCTAACTTGATCTTATGAGTAATGCCTTTATCAAATCATCAATTGGTAAAGAAAATGAAATACAAAGATCAATAGATGTTTGAAATCCCAAATATGTTAGATAATTATCTAGACAATCTGTTGAAGAGAGTGGCTCTTTGAGCATCTTTCATTAAAAATCCACCTTATACCAACCTTGAAATTTGACAGAGTCAAGTATTTCAACATGCATTTTATTAATCAAACTTGAAAAACCATGCTTGGTATACATGTGGTAGCTGCACACAGTACTCGGACGACCGAGGTGGTAGCTCTTTCCTCCATGTGGTGGTAGTTTTCACACTCCTCATTGGGATGTAACTCTTTCCACATCTTTTGAGCATATTACTTTTTCTTTGACTCCCCCTCAATTGGCTATCAATTATTTAAGATATAAAGTATTCAACCAAATATTGATCTCGATTTCATACTCGACTAAATAGTCAAATAAGATAAAACTATACCAAGAGATCATTGAGAGAGAAATTGACTTTGATCAAAACAAAGATGATTTAATTAACATAAATGATCATTGCATCAAATGAAATATTATGATATCAAAAGCATAATAAATTTCTAAATATATAAAAGGATGCAGTTAAAGTCAATAAAACTAATGCTCAATTAATGTTCTATGTCTAAGCATAGATAATGAACAAAAACACAAAAACAAAACCTAACCTAAACAAGAGTTTCAAAAAGAGGTTATTTCAAGGAAAGCATTCCAATTGCTTTACGCAAATGAATAAAACGTTTTTGATCCAAAGGTTTTGTTAAAAAGTCAGCTAATTGATCTTCAGTTGAAATGTAGGAAATTTGAAGAATATTTGATTCAACTAGCTCTCTAAGAAAATGATATCTAAGTTCAATGTGTTTTGTTCTAGAGTGCAACACAGGGTTTTTTGAAATGTTAATAGCACTAGTGTTGTCACATAAACAGTTACCGAAGTTGCTGAAATCCGGAAGTCGCTCACAACGCTTTTCATCCAATGAGTTGAGTTGAACAACTACCCGCTGAGATATATTCCGCTTCGGCAGTCGAGAGTGCAATGCAGTTCTGTTTTTGCTATGCCATGCACAAGACAATGGCCAAGATAGAAGCATGCACCACTCGTGCTTTTCCGATCATCCACTGATCCTGCCCAATCGGCATCTGAATATCCTATAATGTCCAGACTTGTTCCCATAGGATACCAAATTTCGAATGTTTACAGTTCCTTTGACGTACCGGATGATCCGTTTCACCGCTTTCAGGTGATCCTCCTTTGGTGCTGATGATATCTCGCGCAGATCCCAACACTAAAGGATATGTCCGGGCGACTAGCTGTGAGGTAGAGTAGACTTCCAATCATACTTCGATAGAGTTTCTCGTCTACACTATCACTAAGAGATTCACTTCCAAATCCCTTATTGCTAGTTCCCATAGGAGTAGGAAAATCTTTAGAATCTTCTAATCCGAATTTCTTTACCAGCTCCTTTGCATACTTGGATTGACACAGATGGATGCCTTCATCATTTTGTTTCACTTGCAATCCAAGAAAGTATGTCAGTTCCCCCATCATAGACATCTCAAATTCGCTTTCCATGGTTTCTGCGAACTTAGAAGCATCATTATCCTTTGTTGCTCCAAATACAATGTCATCGACATAGATTTGTGCAACAATGAAGTTATCTTGATAATGCTTCACAAAGAGAGTCCGATCTGCTCCACCTCGAGTATAGCCCTTCTCTAAAAGGTGCTTTGTCAACCTTTCGTACCACGCTCGCGGTGCTGGTTTTAAACCGTAAAGAGCCTTTTTCAAACGAAAAACATGGTTAGGTAGTTACAGTCTACAAAACCTTTCGGTTGAGCCACATAAACTCCTCATTTAAAAACCCATTTAAAAAACGCGCTCTTAACGTCCATTTGGAAGAGGTTTATTTTAAAGTGACAATCAATAGCGAATAAGATACGAATGGACTCGAGTCTAGCTACAGGGGCGAACGTTTCATCAAAGTCTATACCTTCTATTTGAGAGTAGCCTTGAGCAACTAAACGTGCTTTGTTCCTGATGATGGTACCATCCTCATTTTTCTTGTTCTTGAAAATCCATTTAGTACCGATCACATTGTGTTGCTTCGGAGGCGTCGTTAATTCCCAGACTTTGTTTCGTTCAAACTGATGGAGCTCTTCCTGCATTGCTTCAATCCAGTAGTCATCCTGAAGAGCTTCATCCACGTTCTTTGGTTCGATCATGGAAACGTAACAAGCGAATCCGCAAACCAACTGCCTCCGAGTTCCGACTCCTTCTTGTGGGTCTCCAATAATGTTTGATTCAGGATGATCCTTGGAGATGCGTAACGTTTGAGGTAATGGAGTACTCGGAGATACATGAGATGATTCCTGCGCATCAGATAAACTTGAAGAACCATTAGATGCATCATTAATATTGGAAGTATTATCATGAGAAGATGCATTTACAGGAGTATCATCATCAAGAGAGATATCAGGGGTAGATTTATCAGATGCAAAGTGGAAAGCTTCATCTACTTTAACATTTATGGATTCTACAATCGTTTTAGATTCCAAGTTAAATACCCGATATGCTCTACTATTTGTAGAATAACCCAAGAAAATCCATTCGTCACTTCGAGAGTCAAATTTTTCAAGATTTTCGCGATCACGTAAAATGTAACACCGACTCCCGAAGATACGAAAAACTTTGATGTGTGGTTTTCTACAGAACCATAGTTCATATGGTGTATTTAAACTTCCCGGGCGCAAATAAACTCGATTAATAACATAGATTGCAGTGTTCACAGCTTCAGCCAAAAAATATTGCGGGTAAATTCCGGCTGTGAAGCATAACACGTGCCATCTCTTGTACAACCCTGTTTTTGCGGCTCGACTACACCATTATGTTGAGGTGTATAGGGTGCTGAGAATTCATGTTTAATGCCATTGGAAGTGCAAAAATCAATGAATTTTGAATTTATGAATTCTCCACCTCTATCACTTCTAACACGAATGATCTTTTCATTCTTTTCAATCATAATACGAAGGCAAA
Organism: Tillandsia leiboldiana; assembly: GCA_029204045.2. Classification (NCBI taxonomy): domain Eukaryota; kingdom Viridiplantae; phylum Streptophyta; class Magnoliopsida; order Poales; family Bromeliaceae; genus Tillandsia; species Tillandsia leiboldiana. The sequence goes on along the minus strand of CM055077.1, from coordinate 10,477,666 downwards.
TCTCGTGAAAAGAATCAAAAGTATCAGCTTTCTCTTTTAAAAATGCTACCCAAGAATACCTAGAGAAATCATCAACCACTAAGAAAATATACCATTTACCTCCCAAGGATGGTTGACGAACTGGCCCCATTAAATCCATATGCAATAATTCCAAGGGCCGTTTGGTACCGACATGGTTCAAGTTCTTGTGTGCAGTCCTGGATTGTTTTCCCTTTTGACAACCACCACACACAATGTTTTGTTTAATTGAAAGTTTTGGAACCCCCTTGACCACGTCTTTGTTTGAAATTCTAGCAAGTTCCTTAAAATTTATGTGACCTAGCCTTTCATGCCAAAGTGTTTCATTATTCAAAGAGGCTAAGTTACAATTTTCAGAAATTTTATTGGGAACAACATAACAATTGTTTTCAGATCTAACCCCCTTTAAAAAGAAAACATGGTCCTTATCAGTTACAACACATTCAACAGATGAAAAATTAACTGAATAACCATTATCGCAAAGTTGACTAATACTTATGAGGTAGTCTTAAGGCCATCAACAAATAACACATTATTTAGAATCGGGCCATCTGGAATAGCTACTGTTCCTTTTCCAACAATTTTGGAAGACTGACCGTCTCCGAAAACTACAAGTCCTCCGGAGATTTTCTCAAAATTTTGAAAGCAGTTTTTGTCACCGGTCATGTGACGGGAACAACCGCTATCCAGATACCAAGACGAATTATCATATGCATGCAAGGAAATATTTGTAACAAGACAAGGGAAGATTTCACCTTTGCGTACCCAAACCTTTCGAGTCTTGGTGTACGTCGGAAATGATTGTGAAGTTGATACCTTTGGTGAAAGCGTCTTGTTTGATCCATCGCTTTTCCTTGAAGTCGTCGTCGTCTTGTTTGATGAACTACCGAGGCTATTTTCCTTCGAATAATTTGCATTTGATTTCCGAGGAATCACCCTTTTGGTAGTCGTTGCAAGAAGTGCTTGAGTTGAGCGTTTGGCTCCCATCTTGCAATTTCTCCTTATGTGCCCTGCATAACCACAACGAAAACATACCTTGGTGCTTGACGATCCCGAGGAGGGTGAAGTAGGCTTGTTGTCGTTGGTTGTCGTTAATTCCGGTGTCGGAGGAGGAGATACCGACTGAGGCACAAAGACTGTCCCAACCGAACTAAAATTGTCTTCAGTTCGATTGTATCTGAGGCCGAATTTATTTGATTGACCAAGACCAAGAAGCTTATCCAACTTACTCCTTCCTGATGAAAATCGCTGTAAGTCATCCTTGAGTTGGAGAATGGTCTCTGTCATTTCCAATTTTTTCCTGTCGAGCCTCGCCGTTGAGCTTCAAGAAGTAATTCGCTTTGTTCACCATATCTACATAATTCTTCTTGAATTGCTCATTGGACTCTTGAAGTGAAGCATTTGCTTTTATCAGATTATCCCTTTCCACTTCAAGATCGGTCGAGAGAGAAGTTACCCTTGTTACGGAATTTAAGTTGGCGTATTTCGTGAATTCGGTTAAGTCTTGAAGATTGAAGGTAAAGAAGGTTGGATCATATAACTCAATCTCAAGAAAGAAGAATTCAAAAGGATCAGGTATGTTTAACTTAATATCTTTGGTGATCCGAATACTTCTTATAGTATAGAAACACTTGGATGAACTTGTGATTGCATAAATATCAAAAACTGGACATGGGACATGTTCAGGATCCGGATCAGACTCTTCAATCAGGATCCCGAAGGTTGTTCGTTCATACACCAGTTCAATCCGGATCGTAGCCTCCTTTGATCCGGATCCCGAACACTAGTTTTACCATAATTTATGAACGATCCGGATCAGGCTTTCCAATCCGGATCCCGAACGTTGGTGTTTGGTGAAACTGTATGAACGATCCGGATCAGGCACTTCGATCCGGATCCCGAACCTTCGTTTTTCTGGAAACTGTTTTTCTCGCTACTGCAATCCGGATCGCCGAACTCCGATCCGGATCGTCGTCATGTAAAATTCCAGAAAAGGATAGTTTTTGATTCTTATCTTCTTCCAAGGGTTTCTAACCTATAAATAGACCCTATGATTCTTTTTCTAGGGTTAATCCAAAGAAGCCGAATAAGCCATCATAATCAAAGATCATCTTATATACGGCCTAAGATCCACATATAGAGAAGAAAGGAAATCAAGAGATTTAATCTTATGTTTCTTCATCTATATTGATTGGTTTGATTCTAGGTTTTCATACTCATATTCTGAGTAGAATCAAATCAATGAATACTTAGATGGTATTTCCGATCTATTTCTAATCTAAGTATTCGGCGGATCATCACCACCCAAAAATCAACGATTTATCCCAAATCGGCGCGTGGACTCGCGTGGCCTTGTGGATTCAAGGTGCAACCGCTCTCATAGATTCGGAGCGAGGTACGTTCGTGGATTCGAAGCGTGCTACTGGGTGAAGACCGTGGATTCGGTCAGACGTCGTGGAGTCGACGTTGGACGTCGTGGATTCGACGTTGGACGCAAATCGTGGATTCGAGAAGCGTCGTGGAGCGAGCGGAGAAGATCAACTAGGAGCGTATGGAAAAGGTTGAGTCGTCTGTGAGTACGGTATATCACCTTGTACGTGTTTAATTCTAGTGGATTTCACCGTGTTATCGGTCCCGTGGTTTTTTTACTCCGGTTTGGAGTTTTCCATGTAAAAATCTCTACGTGCTATTTATGTTTTCCGCATTGGGTTTTATATCGCAAAGATTTTTGAGTGTTTATTGTTTACACCTATTCACCCCCCTCTAGGTGTTTTTTTCCCTATTTAGATCCAATTATACATAACCCAACAAGTGGTATCAGAGCGGGAATAGGGTTGTAAACAATGGTTGAAGGTGGAAACATCAACAGACCTCCGTTCTTCGATGGAACAAATTATGCGTACTGGAAAGTACGGATGAAAGCCTTTTTAATTTCCATCGACGAACGGGTGTGGCAATCAATTGAATTAGGATGGTCTAATCCAACTGAATTTATTGGTGATGTTCGCACCATCAACCTAGGTCGAAATGGACCAAGGAAGAGATAGATTTTTCTTCTTACAATGGCAAAGGGATTAATGCTCTATTTAATGCTTTGTCTCAAACAGAGTTCTCTCGCGTCTCGGCATGTGAGACTGCGAAAGAAATCTGGGATGTTCTTCAAGTTACGCATGAGGGAACTAACCTTGTGAAGATTCAGAAACTGCAAATGCTTACGAGCAAGTTTGACTCTATTTTCATGGCAGAAAATGAATCGTTCACTGACTATTACACACGATTGCAAGACATCGTAAACTCATGTTCTAACTTGGGAGAGAAGATTCCAGAATTTAAAGTTGTAAGAAAAATACTAAGAACTCTTCCTGAAAGATTTCGTTCCAAGGTTACAGCCATTGAAACTATTAAACACCCGGACGAAATCCGTGTAGAAGAATTAGTTGGTTCTTTACAAACATATGAAATGACATTTCCTACTAAATATTCTTCGGGAAAGGCATCCTCTTCTAAGTCTTCAGGTTATGCTTTGAAAACAACAAAAGAAGAAGACGCGGATTCATCCTCCTCAGGCGATGACGAGAACCTATCTATGGAGGACTTTGAGAAGCAGCTCGCTCTCTTGACAAGGAAGTTTCGCCGAAATTTTCGAAGGGGTAATTCAAGCAAAACTCCATCCTTCGGAAAGTGGAAGAAAGGCAAGGGTTCTTCAAGTTACAAGTCAAGAAAGCAAGAGGGTTTTTCTAAGGATAAGAAAAGCTCAGAAGGACAAGTCCAATGCTTTAAGTGCCGAGGATACGGCCATATCTCAACGGAATGTCCAAATAAGAATCCGTCCAAGAAGAAGGCGATGCAAGCCGTCACTTGGGATGACACCTCATCGTCAAATGAGTCATCATCAAGTGATGAAGAAGATAACGCAACGGCGTTCCACGCGTCCACATCTTCACCCTTCATGTGCTTAATGGCAAGTACATCCGAGTCATTGTCCAACTCCACTGTTGAAAAGATTGCAACGGACGATGAATCGGATAATTCGGAAGGTGAAGATTTTGCTCTAGCCTACCACAGACTTTTGAGGGATTCAAAGAAACTGGCTAAGCAAAACAAGGGGTTGAGAGGGAGATTACAGGATCTCGAAGTAGAAGTAAAAAGGGTAACTTCTCTCTCGACCGATCTTGAAGTGGAAAGGGATAATCTGATAAAAGCAAATGTTTTCCTTCAAGAGTCCAATGAGCAATTCGAGAAGAATTATGTAGATATGGTGAACAAAGCGAATTACTTCTTGAAGCTCAACGGCGAGGCTCGACAGGAAAAATTGAAAATGATAGAGACCATTCTCCAACTCAAGGATGACTTACAGCGATTTTCATCAGGAAGGAGTAAGTTGGATAAGCTTCTTGGTCTTGGTCAATCAAACAAGTTCGGCCTCGGATACAATCGAACTGAAGACAATTTTAGTTCGGTTGGGACAGTTTTTGTGCCTCAGTCGGTATCTCCTCCTCCGACACCGGAATTCACGACAAGCAACGACAACAAGCCTACTTCATCCTCTTCGGAATCGTCAAGCACTAAGGTATGTTTTCGTTGTAATCTTGCAGGGCACATAAGGAGAAATTGCAAGATGGGAGCCAAACGCTCAACTCAAGCACTTCTTGCAATGACTACCAAAAGGGTGATTCCTCGGAAATCAAATGCAAATTTTTCGAAGGAAAATAGCCTCGGTAGTTCATCAAACAAGACGACGACGACTTCAAGGAAAAGCGATGGATCACACAAGACGCTTTCACCAAAGGTATCAACTTCACAATCATTTTCGACGTACACCAAAACTCGAAAGGTTTGGGTACGCAAAGGTGAAATCTTCCCTTGTCTTGTTACAAATATTTCCTTGCATGCATATGATAATTCGTCTTGGTATCTGGATAGCGGCTGTTCCCGTCACATGACCGGTGACAAAAACTGCTTTCAAAATTTTGAGAAAATCTCCGGAGGACTTGTAGTTTTCGGAGACGGTCAGTCTTCCAAAATTGTTGGAAAAGGAACAGTAGCTATTCCAGATGGCCCGATTCTGAATAATGTGTTATTTGTTGATGGGCTTAAGACTAACCTCATAAGTATTAGTCAACTTTGTGACAATGGTTTTTCTGTTAATTTTTCATCTGTTGAATGCATTGTAACTGATAAGGATCATGTTTTCTTTTTAAAAGGGGTTAGATCTGAAAACAATTGTTATGTTGTTCCCAATAAAATTTCTGAAAATTGTAACTTAGCCTCTTTGAATAATGAAACTCTTTGGCATGAAAGGCTAGGACACATAAATTTTAAGGAACTTGCTAGAATTTCAAACAAAGACGTGGTCAAGGGGGTTCCTAAACTTTCACTTAATCAAAACATTGTGTGTGGTGGTTGTCAAAAGGGGAAACAATCTAGGACTGCACACAAGAACTTGAATCACGTCGGTACCAAACGGCCCTTAGAATTATTGCATATGGATCTTATGGGGCCGACACGTCAACCATCCTTGGGAGGTAAATGGTATATTTTCTTATTGGTTGATGATTTCTCTAGGTATTCTTGGGTAGCATTTTTAAAAGAGAAAGCTGATACTTTTGATTCTTTTCACGAGATTTGCCTTCGTATTATGATTGAAAAGAATGAAAAGATCATTCGTGTTAGAAGTGATAGAGGTGGAGAATTCATAAATTCAAAATTTATTGATTTTTGCACTTCTAATGGCATTAAACATGAATTCTCAGCACCCTATACACCTCAACAGAATGGTGTAGTCGAGTGCAAAAACAGGGTTGTACAAGAGATGGCACGTGTTATGCTTCACAGCCGGAATTTACCGCTACATTTTTGGGCTGAAGCTGTGAACACTGCAATCTATGTTATTAATCGAGTTTATTTGCGCCCGGGTACGTTAAATACACCATATGAACTATGGTGTTGTAGAAAACCAAACATCAAATATTTTCGTATCTTCGGGAGTCGTTGTTACATTTTACGTGACCGCGAAAATCTTGGAAAGTTTGACTCTCGAAGTGACGAAGGGATTTTCTTGGGTTACTCTACAAATAGTAGAGCATATCGGGTATTTAACTTGGAATCTAAGACGATCGTAGAATCTATAAATGTTAAAGTAGATGAAGTTTTCCACTTTGCATCTGATAAATCTACCCCTGATATCTCTCTTGATGATGATACTCCTGTAAATGCATCTTCTCATGATAATACTTCCAATATTAATGATGCATCTAATGGTTCTTCAAGTCTATCTGATGTGCAGGAATCATCTCATGTACCTCCGAGTACTCCATTACATCAAACGTTACGCATCTCCAAGGATCATCCTAAATCAAACATTATTGGAGACCCACAAGAAGGAGTCAAAACTCGGAGACAGTTGGTTTGTGGATTCGCTTGTTACGTTTCCTTAATCGAACCAAAGAACGTCGATGAAGCTCTTCAGGACGACTACTGGATTGAAGCAATGCAGGAAGAGCTCCATCAGTTTGAACGAAACAAAGTCTGGGAATTAACGACGCCTCCGAAGCAACACAATGTGATCGGTACTAAATGGATTTTCAAGAACAAGAAAAATGAGGACGGTACCATCATCAGGAATAAAGCACGTTTAGCTGCTCAAGGCTACTCTCAAATAGAAGGTATAGACTTTGATGAAACGTTCGCCCCTGTAGCTTGACTCGAGTCCATTCGTATCTTATTCGCTATTGCTTGTCACTTTAAAATAAAACTCTTTCAAATGGACGTTAAGAGCGCGTTTTTAAATGGGTTTTTAAATGAGGAAGTTTATGTGGCTCAACCGAAAGGTTTCGTAGACTGTAAACTACCTAACCATGTTTTTCGTTTGAAAAAGGCTCTTTACGGTTTAAAACAAGCACCGCGAGCGTGGTACGAAAGGTTGACAAAGCACCTTTTGGAGAAGGGCTATACTCGAGGGGGAGCAGATCGGACTCTCTTTGTGAAGCATCATCAAGATAACTTCATTGTTGCACAAATCTATGTCGATGACATTGTTTTTGGAGCAACAAAGGATAATGATGCTTCTAAATTCGCAGAAACCATGGAAAGCGAATTTGAGATGTCCATGATGGGCGAACTGACATACTTTCTTGGATTGCAAGTGAAACAAAATGATGAAGGCATCCATCTGTGTCAATCCAAGTATGCTAAGGAGTTGGTAAAGAAATTCGGATTAGAAGATTCTAAAGATTTTCCTACTCCTATGGGAACTAGCAATAAGGGATTAGGAAGTGAATCTCTTAGTGAAAGTGTAGACGAGAAACTCTATAGAAGTATGATTGGAAGTCTACTCTACCTCACAGCTAGTCGCCCGGACATATCCTTTAGTGTTGGGATTTGCACGAGATATCAATCAACACCAAAGGAGGATCACCGAAAGCGGTGAAACGGATCATCCGGTACGTCAAAAGAACTGTAAATTTCGGAATTTGGTATCCTATGGGAACAAGTCTAGATATTATTGGATACTCAGATGCCGATTGGGCAGGATCTGTGGATGATCGGAAAAGTACGAGTGGTGCATGTTTTTATCTTGGCCATTGCCTTGTTGCATGGCATAGTAAAAAGCAAAACTGCATTGCACTCTCGACTGCCGAAGCGGAATATATCTCAGCGGGTAGTTGTTCAACTCAACTCATTTGGATGAAAAGCGTGTTGAGCGACTTCCGGATTTCAGCAACTTCGGTAACTGTTTTATGTGACAACACTAGTGCTATTAACATTTCCAAAAACCCTGTGTTGCACTCTAGAACAAAACACATTGAACTTAGATATCATTTTCTTAGAGAGCTAGTTGAATCAAATATTCTTCAAATTTCCTACATTTCAACTGAAGATCAATTAGCTGACTTTTTAACAAAACCTTTGGATCAAAAACGTTTTATTCATTTGCGTAAAGCAATTGGAATGCTTTCCTTGAAATAACCTCTTTTTGAAACTTTTTTTTTAGGTTAGGTTTTGTTTTTGTGTTTTTGTTCATCATCTATGCTTAGACATAGAACATTAATTGAGCATTAGTTTTATTGACTTTAACTGCATCCTTTTATATATTTAGAAATCTATTATGCCTTGGATATCATAATATTTCATTTGATGCAATGATCATTTATGTCAATTAACTCATCTTTGTTTTGATCAAAGTCAATTTCTCTCTCAATGATCTCTTGGTATAGTTATTATCTTATTTGACTATTTAGTCGAGTATGAAATCGAGATCAATTTTTGGTTGAATACTTTATATCTTAAATAATTGATAGCCAATTGAGGGGGAGTCAAAGAAAAAGTATTATGCTCAAAAGATGTGGAAAGAGTTACATCCCAATGAGGAGTGTGAAAACTACCACCATATGGAGGAAAGAGCTACCACCTCGGTCGTCCGAGTACTGTGTGCAGCTACCACATGTATACCAAGCAAGGTTTTTCAAGTTTGATTAAATAAAATGCATATTGAAATACTTGACTCTGTCAAAATTTCAAGGTTGGTATAAGGTGGATTTTTAATGAAAGATGCTCAAAGAGCCACTCTCTTCAACAGATTGTCTAGATAAATTATTTACCATATTTGGGATTTCAGACATCTATTGATCTTTGTATTTCATTTTCTTTACCGAATTGATGATTTGATAAAGGCATTACTCATAAGATCAAGTTAGATGTAATTGAAGTTGTTCAACTTTAAGGGATTTAATTTTTATAAATTTTCGTTTCATTTGTTGGATGTTATTGATAGATTTGGCATAATCTATTTCTTGTTGTATGAAACGATGATTTTTATTTAAAGTTGATACACAAAAGTGCTTACATACTTTTTCTGGATTTTATGGAATTTTTCTAAATTTTTCTAAAGAAAAAGTTGGAGCCGATCCGGATTGGACATGCCGATCCGGATCCCGAACGCAGATATTCTTCTGCGGGCAGACGATCCGGATTGGACCTGCCGATCCGGATCCCGAACGCAGATTTTCTCTGCGGGTAGCCGATCCGGATCGTAATCACGATCTGATCCGGATCGCGGCTAGGGTTTTATATAGAACAAAAGGGTTTTGATTTCTTTTACTTCAATCTTTTGTTCCAAAGTTTCCAGAGCTTCTCTCTCTAGAATTCATTCATCTAGGAAGCTTTCAAACTCAAGTTCTTCGACTCTAAGTAAGTTTTATTGATCAAAATCTCGGTTTTTCACAGTTTTTCATATTCTTCCTCAAAACGTGATGAAATTCTTGTATCTATTTCGTTTGTGGATGGTTTTTGATCAAATTTCTTTTGAAATAAGAACTCTGGGTAGATTAGTTTTGATTATATGCTAGGTATTCTCAAGATAAACGGATTTTTGGGCTTCGATTTCAAAAATTTCGGTTTTAGGGCATATAATGGGAATTTTCGAAAATCATGCAATTGATCTATCTTTAAAATTCTGTTTGCAAAACTAATTTGATTCTTAGTCTCTCTACACGATAATGATTGTTTGGGTACAATTTTTCAAATTTTTGAAAATTAATAATTTTTCGTGTTCTTGAGTTGTTGCTCACAGGATTTCTTTTCACAAGCAATTGCAACAATGGCATTCACATGGATCATAGTTCTTCTTGTTGCAATGGTACATACGAGAGACACTGTCAAGCCCAAGAGGGCTAAGAAGGGGAAGAAAACAAAGGATGATTCCGATACTGAATCTGAGACGGAATCAATCGATTGGGATGAGCTTCAAGTTGAAGCAACAACTGTTCCCACTGCCTCAAAAGGGAAAGCCCCGGCAGAGACTTCAAAATCAAAGGCTCCGCCTACTGCTGCTGAAAAAGGAAAAGCCCCAATGGAAGGAACTCTCTTGAAAACAAAAAGAAAAAGTGTTGCTCGCAAAAGAGGGAGTGCACGAGGAATTTCCATTGAGCAACCAGTTGATAGCCAGCCTCCTCCACAAGACTTTATCAGCTCTGCTAGGATAAAGGACTTTGAGAACAGGGAATGCATTGGCGAAAGACATGTTAATGTCAAAGCCTTGAAGGAACGATCTCCGCCATTTGGGACTCTGTATGACCAGACAGGTCTTGCTCCCATTTGCGATTTCCCCGAGACCACTGGGTATTGTCTTCACTCAGTGAGGATGTTCTATCAAAATGCTTGCTATCTAGTTGATCAGGATAGCGGACGTCGAGACTTTCAAACATTGGTCAAGAATGTTAAGATTAAAGTAACCCCTCAACTGATTGGAGAGGTATTAGGAATGACGGCCAGAGCTGATGGGGCTCATTATCTGAAGAATCAAATCTTCAACACCAACTCCTGGAGAGTGGTAGTTGATGGAATCTGTCTTCCAGATACTCGGTCGACAGGAAACTCTGTTTTCTCAAAAGAACTTCGACCAGAGTTTCGCTTTTTGAACTTCATTATCTGCTATAACGTCCTTCCAAATATGAATACAAAGGTTCTTCGGTGGGATCGGATGTTGTTCCTCTATCTTCTTGGAAACCCCACAGCAGCAATGGGAGCAAACTTAAACATTCCTTACGTCATCTGGGCGAGGATGGCACGCTATGTGGAACATGCTCACCCTTCAGAGAGACTACCTTATCCAATGATCATCATGCGCATTCTTCGTAAATTTAAAGCTGACACTAGTGCGAGTTCCTACATGCACAGTTTAGGAACGATCAATGAAACAACAATTGTAAAGTCTCTCTCGACAAAGCAAGACGAGCCCATATTACCTCCTCACCGACAACGAGCACAACAACAACAAGCGACAACCTCTGCACCGGCAGCAACTCCTCCAGTCCAACCAGCACATGCAGCACAATGAGCACCTCCATCAACTTCTGATGATGATGCATCAGTTACCTCAATCTATAAAGAACAGCAAAGGCACTCCAACGAGTAAGAACGTATATCAAATGAACTTATTGAGGTAAAGGAAGAAATAAAGAAGGTCAACAAGAATCAGTCATCAATGAACAAGCGATTAAAGAAAATCTTCCAAATTCTCGGCTGTATCAGTTCAGATGAGTCTGAATAATCCGTATCCTTCTAATTTCTTTTTCTTATGCAGATTTTTAATCCTTCTCTTGTGCAGGTTTTTAAGTTTTAGTTTTTAGTTTTTAGTTCTCAAACTTTTGGTACTTGAACTGTTAACTATTCTCTCCATTTTGCTAATTTTTGGCTAACTTTTGTGACAAAAAGGGGGAGAGAGAAGTATAAATAATGATACAATGTTTGTGAGAAACTTGAAACTGTGGAGGTAAGTATAACCTCAATTTGAAAGGTAAGTAGAACTTCAACTTTTGGTTTTGTATTTGGTTTGAATGCATGCCTCGACTAACTATTCGACTAACTATTTGGGCATGTAATATAACTAACAAGTTGATGTTCACTAACATGACATTTGGATTTTGATTGCATAGAAGATATGTTGGTTTTTAACTATGATCAAATTACATATCTGAATGTATAAATGTCATGGTAAGTACAAATGAGTATAAACTTCATCTCTGTATGTGGTTTTTGAATGATATAAAATTCTTGAGGTATCTAACGATTTCTTTTGTCAAGAATGATTTCTTTTGCAGAGAGTACAGATGTCTAAGTCTAGAGTCTGTTTTAGGAGTTTAACTCATGTATTTTATTTTGGATCTCCATTGTAAATTTTTGTTGTATGGTGATAGCAACAAAAATATCTTTTTGAATTTTCTTGAGTGGATTTATGTTTTGTCACGAAACCGCCAAAGGGGGAGAATGTTACGGAATTTAAGTTGGCGTATTTCGTGAATTCGGTTAAGTCTTGAAGATTGAAGGTAAAGAAGGTTGGATCATATAACTCAATCTCAAGAAAGAAGAATTCAAAAGGATCAGGTATGTTTAACTTAATATCTTTGGTGATCCGAATACTTCTTATAGTGTAGAAACACTTGGATGAACTTGTGATTGCATAAATATCAAAAACTGGACATGGGACATGTTCAGGATCCGGATCAGACTCTTCAATCCGGATCCCGAAGGTTGTTCGTTCATACACCAGTTCAATCCGGATCGTAGCCTCCTTTGATCCGGATCCCGAACACTAGTTTTACCATAATTTATGAACGATCCGGATCAGGCTTTCCAATCCGGATCCCGAACGTTGGTGTTTGGTGAAACTGTATGAACGATCCGGATCAGGCACTTCGATCCGGATCCCGAACCTTCGTTTTTCTGGAAACTGTTTTTCTCGCTACTGCAATCCGGATCGCCGAACTCCGATCCGGATCGTCGTCATGTAAAATTCCAGAAAAGGATAGTTTTTGATTCTTATCTTCTTCCAAGGGTTTCTAACCTATAAATAGACCCTATGATTCTTTTTCTAGGGTTAATCCAAAGAAGCCGAATAAGCCGTCATAATCAAAGATCATCTTATATACGGCCTAAGATCCACATATAGAGAAGAAAGGAAATCAAGAGATTTAATCTTATGTTTCTTCATCTATATTGATTGGTTTGATTCTAGGTTTTCATACTCATATTCTGAGTAGAATCAAATCAATGAATACTTAGATGGTATTTCCGATTTATTTCTAATCTAAGTATTCGGCGGATCATCACCACCCAAAAATCAACGATTTATCCCAAATCGGCGCGTGGACTCGCGTGGCCTTGTGGATTCAAGGTGCAACCGCTCTCATGGATTCGGAGCGAGGTACGTTCGTGGATTCGAAGCGTGCTACTGGGTGAAGACCGTGGATTCGATCAGACGTCGTGGAGTCGACGTTGGACGTCGTGGATTCGGCGTTGGACGCAAATCGTGGATTCGAGAAGCGTCGTGGAGCGAGCGGAGAAGATCAACTAGGAGCGTATGGAAAAGGTTGAGTCGTCTGTGAGTACGGTATATCACCTTGTACGTGTTTAATTCTAGTGGATTTCACCGTGTTATCGGTCCCGTGGTTTTTTTACTCCGGTTTGGAGTTTTCCACGTAAAAATCTCTGTGTGCTATTTATGTTTTCCGCATTGGGTTTTATATCGCAAAGATTTTTGAGTGTTTATTGTTTACACCTATTCACCCCCCTCTAGGTGTTTTTTCCCCTATTTAGATCCAATTATACATAACCCAACAACCCTTTTTACTTCTTCTTCGAGATCCTGCAATCTCCCTCTCAACCCCTTATTTTACTTAGCCAGTTTCTTTGAATCCCTCAAAAGTCTGTGGTAGGCTAGAGCAAAATCTTCACCTTCCGAATTATCCGATTCATCGTCCGTTGCAATCTTTTCAATAGTGGAGTTGGACAATGACTCGGATGTACTTGCCATTAAGCACATGAAGGGTGAAGATGAGGACGCATGGAACGCCGTTGCGTTATCTTCTTCATCACTTGACGATGACTCATTTGACGATGAGGTGTCATCCCAAGTGACGGCTTGCATCGCCTTCTTCTTGGACGGATTCTTATTTGGACATTCCGTTGAGATATGGCCGTATCCTCGGCACTTGAAGCATTGGACTTGTCCTTCTGTGCTTTTCTTATCCTTAGAAAAACCCTCTTGCTTTCTTGACTTGTAACTTGAAGAACCCTTGCCTTTCTTCCACCTTCCGAAGAATGGAGTTTTGCTTGAATTACCCCTTCGAAAGTTTCGGCGAAACTTCCTTGTCAAGAGAGCGAGCTGCTTCTCAAAGTCCTCCATAGATAGGTTCTCGTCATCTCATGAGGAGGATGATTCCGCGTCTTCTTCTTTTGTTGTTTTCAACGCTAAACCTGAAGACTTAGAAGAGGATGCTTTTCCAGAAGAATAGTTAGTAGGAAATGTCATTTCATAAGTTTGTAAAGAACCAACTAATTCTTCTACACGGATTTCGTCCGGGTGTTTAGTAGTTTCAATGGCTGTAACCTTGGAACGAAATCTTTCAGGAAGAGTTCTTAATATTTTTCTTACAACTTTAAATTCTGGAATCTTCTCTCCCAAGTTAGAACATGAGTTTACGATATCTTGCAATCGTGTGTAATAGTCTGTGAACGATTCGTTTTCTGCCATGAAAATAGAGTCAAACTTGCTCGTAAGCATTTGCAGTTTCTGAATCTTCACAAGGTTAGTTCCCTCATGTGTAACTTGAAGAACATCCCAGATTTCTTTCGCAGTCTCACATGCCGAGACGCGAGAGAACTCTGTTTGAGACAAAGCATTAAATAGAGCATTAATCCCTTTGCCATTGTAAGAAGAAAAATCTATCTCTTCCTTGGTCCATTTCGACCTAGGTTTGATGGTGTGAACATCAACAATAACTTCAGTTGGATTTGACCATCCTAACTCGATTGATTGCCACACCCGTTCGTCGATGAAAATTAAAAAGGCTTTCATCCGTACTTTCCAGTACGCATAATTTGTTCCATCGAAGAACGGAGGTCTGTTGATGTTTCCACCTTCAACCATTGTTTACAACCCTATTCCCGCTCCGATACCACTTGTTGGGTTATGAATAATTGGATCTAAATAGAGGAAAAAACACCTAGAGGGGGGTGAATAGGTGTAAACAATAAACACTCAAAAATCTTTGCGATATAAAACCCAATGCGGAAAAATAAATAACACGCAGAGATTTTTACGTGGAAAACTCCAAACCGGAGTAAAAAAACCACGGGACCGATAACACGATGAAATCCACTAGAATTAAACACGTACAAGGTGATATACCGTACTCACAGACGACTCAACCTTTTCCATACGCTCCTAGTTGATCTTCTCCGCTCGCTCCGCAACGCTTCTCGAATCCACGATCTGCGTCCAACGCCGAATCCACAATGTCCAACGTCGACTCCACGACGTCTGACCGAATCCACGGTCTTCACCCAGTAGCACGCTTCGAATCCACGAACGTACCTCGCTCTGAATCCACGAGAGCGGTTGCACCTTGAATCCACAAGGCCACGCGAGTCCACGCGCCGATTTGGGATAAATCGTTGTTTTTGGGTGGTGATGATCCGCCGAATACTTAGATTAGAAATAGATCGGAAATACCATCTAAGTATTCATTGATTTGATTCTACTCAAAATATGAGTATGAAAACCTAGAATCAAATCAATCAATATAGATGAAGAAACATAGGAGAATGTCTAATGATTTCCTTTCTTCTCTATATGTGGATTTATATGGTCGTCTTTGATTTATTTGGCTTATGTAGCTTCTACGGCTTACGGCTTTCGGCTTACCCTAGAAAAAAGAATCATAGGGTCTATTTATAGGTTAGAAACCCTTGGAAAAAGATAAGAATCAAAAACTAACATTTTCTGGAATTTTACATGACGGCGATCCGGATCGGAGTTCGGCGATCCGGATTGCAGTAGCGAGAAAGACAGTTTCCAGAAAAACGAAGGTTCGGGATCCGGATCGAAGTGCCTGATCCGGATTGTTCATACAAATCACCAAACACCAGTGTTCGGGATCCGGATTGAAATGCCTGATCCGGATCGTTCATATATTCTGGTAAAACCAGTGTTCGGGATCCGGATCAAGGAAGGCTAGGATCCGGATTGCAGTTGCGTATGAACTAACACCCTTCGGGATCCGGATTGGAATATCTGATCCGGATCCTGAACATGTCCCATGTCCAGTTTTTGACTTTTATGCAATTAAAAGTTCATTCAAGTGTTTCTACACTATAAGAAGTATTCGGATCACCAAAGATAATTAGTTAAACATACCTGATCCTTTTGAATTCTTCTTTCTTGAGATTGAGTTATATGATCCAACCTTCTTTACCTTCAATCTTCAAGACTTAACCGAATTCACGAAATATGCCAACTCAAATTCCGTAACAGCATATGTCTCTGTAAAAAGAACACCAACAGCGGGTGTGAGAACTACATAAATAAAGTAGTCCTCAGTGGGTACCGTCTCCAAGACCAACGATCTGCCCACTAAGTCTACTAGGGACAAAAGATAACTCAATACTGAAAAGTAAATAAGAAAGCTGGAAAAGAATTACAGCTACCATGCCTCTATCTATGATACTCAAAGAATGACAAGGGGATGATATGCAATGACTCGTTCTCGAGGTGCTCAATCTACTCAATCACACTAATTGCCACATCGGGTCTAGTCAAACCTGCGCTCACCTACTACCATTACATCCACGGAGGACTGAAATTATATAAGATGTCCCACTCAGACTGCATCGACATCACGCAGGAAAACAGAAAAACAGGCCCAACTCCGGAGCGACACTCGAGGGATGCGACCCCACCGAGGAAAGTTGCACATCTTAGTTGATCTTAATATGGCTCATACAGGCTACAATCCAAATCCACAATCAACCAGATTGACAAGCTCACAACTCACAATAAGCTCACAACACATGCCGGAAACACTCAACGGCCTAGGACACCATCAACCCGAACAGCTCCCGACAGTAGAACATAAACCAGCAATAGCTATTATGAAAATCCACTCGGTCTCCAGGCAGGAGCGTAAATTCAACCTACACTACCCCGACCACTCGAACCCACTCCTCAAGGCGAGGAAAAACTACTAAAGTCAAGAAGGATGCAAACGGTATAGTGTAACCCGATGTAGGTTAAAATACCAATATTGAATGTTTTCTAGTGTCAACGGGTCTCAGAATATGCCACATATGTCGAGGTGCTAATAAGAGTTCCCACAATTTTTCAAACAACTATTAGATTTAACCAGATAAATAAATGCTACATCTAGCATGCTGGACATCTATGAATAGACGTAGAAGAAAACTCGATGATTTCGGAAGAAATCCAACGCACTTGGATCGCTATCCAACCAGGGGAAGAAGTCAAAGCGGCGCGACACCGAACTCACTATCAGGGGGAAACCTCGCATAGTCGAGAAATCGTGAACTTCGAAAACAAGCTTCGCCCTTAGCTAGCACCACCAGAAGCTCAGCTACACCACAAACCTCTCAGTCACACACCAAGCATCAAACACAAAATCCACAGTTCTCAGTCCAGGCTCCAAGCACACAAGTCCACAGCCTCAGCACAGTGCACGCACAGGATAACTGGCTCAAAACCTCTTTCTGCACCAGCAACAACAACACAACATCCTCACTCTACTCTAATAGCTCTAGCACAAGGAGGCTCACACACAAACACAACCAAAAGAACGAGGATAAGCCCAAAATCTAGTAAAACACAGCGCCTTCAACTTAGCTCCAAAAACAGCAAAAACATTGAAAACTCGCAAAATCTCATGCCTACCTCAACCACCAGCTGAAGAAGGATCGACGCTCAAGCTCTCCGCCTCAGGAGCAAGCTACTCAACTCTCTCAACCAAGCCTCGAAGCTTTGGCACGAAGAAGGAGGAAGAAGATGCTTAGGTGAAGCTATTACTGCCGCTGCTGCTCTACTTCAGCTCACAGGGAAGGAAAGGAGGAAGAAGATGGATAAGAAGGAAGGAGATGAAGTCTCAGGGCTTCTCTATAGTGTAAAGGGTGTGGAAACACGTGCCGAGGGGTTAAAAGTCCACATGAGGGTGTGCTCGGCCGCGGAACAACCAAAAGAGCTAACCGGTCTAACGCCAAAAAAATACGATTCGGGCGCCCGACTGTTCCTTCGGGCGCCCCAATCCACGCGGCTATAGTATTAACGGGCGGTCCTAAGGGCGCTTGCTCGCTACAATTGTAGAGTACTGGGGTTTAACTATTCGGTTGTATCCTTGTGAGCATCTGGAGATGCTTGGATCATGTAAGTGACGTTTGATGCGTAAATGGCGGAAAAACGGACTCGGGACCACAAACAGCAAGGAACAGAAGGTTCCGGATGTTTCAGACACCCTCGAAAATGTTTCGGATGCTCGAAATAGTTACGCAGTTGCGGATCTCAGGTGAGAACGCCCGAAAGTTACTGTAGCAGGCCCAAAGGATAAAAGGCTGTGATTTTCTCGAGATTTGTGTCTCTAGTGCAGGTGGTGAAGATTGGGGTGCTGTATTGTAGCACCGGGCGCTAGGAGGGGCATCCGCAGGGCTGAGGAGCGGGCAGAGTACTGTTCTGAGGTTTAGGACACTCTACTGTAGCAGTGTGGCTGTGATGACGCGGATCTTTATAGTTATTACAGTGTGATCGACAACTTGTGGAGGCCTATTTCTTTTGATAGTGTTGGTTGCACGCAAATCAGACCAGAGAAACGGACTCGGTGCGAGAAATGGATCAACTTTAGCTATTGGAGAGTTTCGTCAAAAAATAGAAATGGATTCAGGTAAAATGGAGGCCGTATTTGGATTCAGCGTGGAAAAACGATGGAAATCGGCTATTTTCATGTATTTTTCTGAGTCCGGACGCGGGAAAACGGACAACCCGAAGTTTATTGTGTTTTTGGGTGTTTGGTGGACTGGTGGACCGGGGGGTGTGCCACGTGGCGGCTTCCCATTGGTGCCGTATGCCACGTGGCGGAGCGGGATGTAGTGGTCCAGATTCCCATGCTTTATTTCCCGTGAATCTAATGTGTAAAACACCTGTTGATGGTGTGTCTGGTCCATAGTGTAACAAAGGGATAGCACAGATGGACCCATTGAGGTATTTATTGTCTGGTTGGCCTTCGGCTGCATTTGCCGAGTTTTTGAAAAGGTTTTGGGCCAAACAGAGGTTGGATTTGGATTCAGCGTGGAAAAACGCTTGAAAACGGCTATTTGCTTGTTAAATTCTGAGTCCGGATGCCCAAAAACGGACTCCCGGAAGTTTTTAGTGGTCCCTGGTGCATGGGGGGACCGTGGACCGCCGGCTTGCCACATGGCGGCCTATCATTGGCCGGTTCGCAGCGCTCGGTCCATGGAGCGGCGCGGCTGGGTGCATTAGCCTGGCGCAGGACACGTGGCAGGCGTGGATTGGTTGGCTTTTGGTGCGCGGTCCACGGAGTTCGTGCGGCGGTGAATGGATTTGAGCGGCGGTGCAGGGTTTTGGGCGGGGGGACACGTTTCGACCCCTGGTTGGTTGGCACAGGGTGCGCGGTCCACGGAGTTCCCCGCGCGGGTGCATGGACCCGGCGCAGGGACACATGGCGGCATGCCATTGGCGGGTTCACGAGGTGCGGCGCACGGGAGGCGCGGACTGGCGCCTCGGGGTGCGTGCATGGCAGGCGGCCAGGCTGCGCCTGCCCGCACGTGTGACCGCGACAGGGCGGAGGACGCTCGGCGCCCGGCCATTTGCGGGCGCCACCTACTCGCCTGACCGGGCGGTGCCACGCGTCGGCACCAGGCGCGCCCGCACAGCTGTTTGCTGTGCGGGACACGCGTCCCTCACCTGGGCGGGCCACGCGGCGGCGATTGACGCGCCCAGCACAGCTGTTTGCTGTGCAGGACACGTGTCAGCACGGGGTGGATTCGAGCGCGTCGGACGGGATCCCTGCTGTGACGCCTCACTTCCCAGGGGGTCACCCATCCTAGAACTACTCTAGCTCTAGCACGCTTAACTCTCAGTTTCCTCTTGGATCTTGCTACCATCCAAAATGCTATAGCCGGGTTAGAGATTTTAGTCCTATTATATCATTTATATATAGGACTAATCCAAATTCCGGGGGTGTCACATTCTTCCCCCCCTTTATGCCCTGACGTCCACGTCAGGCTCAAGCACACTCACAAGCACCAGGCGATGTGAGACTCGTCTCGCTAGCCTTAGCCGACCTTGTGAGGAGCTGCACTCCACTCACAACGGTCATTAGCCGGGGAGCCTCGCTCTACCCGCTATATAACCCTGGCTCAGCCGAGACTCATCTCACATTTCCGGCTGGTGAATGGCTCTGATACCAACTGTGACGCCTCACTTCCCAGGGGGTCACCCATCCTAGAACTACTCTAGCTCTAGCACGCTTAACTCTCATGTTCCTCTTGGATCTTGCTACCATCCAAAATGCTATAGCCGGGTTAGAGATTTTAGTCCTATTATATCATTTATATATAGGACTAATCCAAATTCCGGGGGTGTCACAAGTGGGGCGTCACAATACCCGCGTCTCTCTCTGCTGATCCAACTCATCTCTATAAAACTCAATGTCAGTGGTCCTGACATTGGCTCCATTGTAGGTTTTTTTATATATTAGGATCCACAAGGATCTAAATAGGTACTATCAAACAACTAGAGGGGGGGTGAATAGGTGTAATACTTATAAAACCAAATCTCAGTGCAAAATAAAAACCAATGCAGAAAATAAAAACAGCACACCGAGATTTACGTGGAAACTCCAATCCAGGAGAAAAACCACGGGACCAACACGCAATAACAATCCACTAAGAATAGAAGAATAACAAGGTGATTACCGACTCCACGGACTCAACCCCTCCTTCAGCTTCTTCGGACCTTGCGCTGACCGGTTGGATGTCCACGCAATAACAATCCACTAAGAAAAGAAGAATAACAAGGTGATTATCGTCTCCACGGATTTAACCCCTCCTTCAATTTCTTCGGACCTCGCGCTCCACCGATTGCACGTCCACTGCACACGTTCGAATCCACGAACGCCACTCGAATCCACGAGCACACGTTTCGAATCCATGAAACGCCTTTAGCACACCGAATCCACGATGCCACGTCGAATCCACGACGCAAACTCAGTCGATAAGAATATTGACTTCGATGGTGATCCTTTGCTTAGATTCTCATTAAGGAACCGTAGAAGAAATCTCTAAGCAAAGATTAGATCAATTCGACAAAAGATATGTTCTTGAAAGAACCATCGAATTGACCTAAAAGAGGCTATAAAGAAGATCGATAAAAACCTAGCCTCTAGGGTTGCTCTCAAGAGTTTTATAAATTGATCGGCCGTAGCTCCCACCTTTTTGAGAAACCCTAAACGTCTATTTATAGTTTAGAAACCTTTGGAAAGAGATAAGAATCAAAAACATACCTTATCTGGAAATTTTCAGGACGGCGATCCGGATCGGATTTACTGCGATCCGGATCGTCGTAACGAGATAGACGATTCCAGAAAAACAAGGGTTCGGGATCCGGATTGCAAGGTCCGATCCGGATCGTTCATGCAATTCAGCAAAGTCCCATGTTCGGGATCCGGATCGGAATGGCCTAGGATCCGGATTGAAATTGCCAATGAACAAGTACCCTTCGGGATCCGGATTGCAAGGTCTGATCCGGATCCTGAACATGTCCCATGTCCAGTTTTTGATTTTTATGCAATTAAAAGTTCATCCAAGTGTTTCTACACTATAAGAAAGTACTCGGATCACCACAATTATTTAGTTAAACATACCTGATCCTCTTGAATACTTTCTTCTTGAGATTGATGTAACTGATCCACAATTCTTCAACTTCAATCTTCAAGACTCAAGACACTGAGTGTCAACTTGAGCTCTTGTTGAATCTTCTCTAAGTCTTTGATTGCTGATTGACAATTTGATCCCTTTAAGACTCCGACTCAACTCACTGACATGACTCACGAAATATGCCAACACCAAAATGCCGTAACAATCTCCACCTTTGGCAATTTCGTGACAAAACCCAAAAATACATAAAAGCGCTCAAGTCACTCATCTTAAACCAAAAAGTCGAAATTCAATGTTATCACCAAAACATTGATTTTCTTTGCGTGAAAGATCCAATAAATACAAAATTACATTTGAACCAAACAGTCCTAGAACATACTCTATGACTTAGGACTTGGAGTCTTAAAGTGATGTAATTCCTGCAAAACAAAACTCCAAACAAAATCAAACGTTAGTCGTTAGAAATTAAAATCCTACATTTGATTCGTCCTTTTGGTTCTTTTGTTTTTCGGCTCTTTCAATCTTTTCTTTATCTCCCCCTATCATGAGCATCTCTAACATGTTCTCCATGTTCTCCATGTTCTCCCCCTGTCTTGAGCATTTATGTTCTCCCCCTTTGTGATACGATCATTATTTTCTGTTCTCCCCCTTTTTGTCACAAATTGTCAAACAGTGAACATACTAGACAAAAGGAAATCACTAACAGCATTAGTTCATAGAGAAAGAGAGATAAAGGCTCAGTTCCGGTATATAACAAAAATGCAGATTGCGTACCTGTACCAGAAAGCAAAAATCAAATAATTTCTTGAAACAAATCCAGATTTTGAAATATTTGAATTACCGATTTGTATTCCATCAAGAAAATAATTTAAGTGCTTTAAACAATGAATTCACACAGATGCCATTCAATCCAATTAACTTCACAAAATTAAAAAGATTTACTCCAAAATCATGAAGAATAAAGGTAAAACATTATAAACCGTTTTTCATGTTATATTCATCAAACACAAGGCATCAAAAATAATCTTGAGATCCAAAGTCTATCAAGATGTAACGGATTTACAAAGATGACTTACAGAGATTTCCAAATGA
The DNA here is from genome assembly GCA_029204045.2 of Tillandsia leiboldiana. Lineage (NCBI taxonomy): Eukaryota > Viridiplantae > Streptophyta > Magnoliopsida > Poales > Bromeliaceae > Tillandsia > Tillandsia leiboldiana. The sequence goes on along the minus strand of CM055077.1, from coordinate 10,455,322 downwards.
CATTAATTTTGAATTTTGCCCTTTCAAATTTGAGATAAGCACTAAAATACCTAAGGGTGGCTCTTTGAGCATCTTTCAACTATCCCACCTTATACCAACCAGGAGATTGTTCAAAATAAGAGCTTTAAATTTAAATCTCCGAATGCTTCAACTAAACAAAATTTCATAAATAATTTTCAAGCATCCATAACATGTGGTAGCTTCACACACAGACCGGACGACCGAGGTGGCAGCTCTTTCCAACATGTGGTGGTAGTTTTCACACTCCTTTCGGATGTAACTCTTTCCACATCTTTTGCAAATCATTTCATTACCCTTGTAAGAATGCAATCTCTTACGTGAAAGAATTAAATCCCAAATTTTAGTCTATCGGTTGTCTCACGTTTATCACAATGAATTCACACAACCGAGATAGATTAAGCATCTAAAGATCACACATGATTTCTAAAATTTGATGCTTATAATATCAAAAACTCCTATAATGAAGTATCTTCAAGATTATGATTATGGAGTAAAGTTGATAATCCAAATAAAATTAATTTGGAGTGAATAAACGTGAAGCCCTTTTTATTCAATGCACTTGTTCAGTAAAAATCCATTTGTTCAAAAACAAAGTATAAAAACGAAGAGCATTGAAAAACATGTAATGCAAAGATTCAGAAAAATATGAAAGGAAAACCAATCAAAGCATTACATACAGTCATAAGCTATTTAGAACTTAAGACAAGGAAAGATATCACCTTTCCGAATCCAAAATTGTCGAATTTTGGGTTGTCTTGATTCATTGTGGTTGGGAGATGATAGCTTTGACTGTTGATCCCCTTAGGTCTTTGCCTCGCAGTGATCCACTTGTATGATTGATGTTGTGGCTCGGACCTTTGGTGGTTTGAGTGAACTCCATTGACTTGATGTGTCTTTTGATTTCGTTGAGTTCGCTCCGTAGATGAAGTTGCCGAAGGACTCTTCTTTCTCTTTTTCGGGCAATTCTTCACCAAATGTCCTTCAAGTCCACATAAGTGACAAGTTCTTCCTTTCAATTTCATTGTGGAACTTGAAGCATGCATAGTTTGATCATTTTTAAAACCCAAACCAACCTTGCTTGTTTGACCTAATCCGGACATACCGTCAAAGTTTTTGAAACCGGTTGAAAGCCTTTGTATGTCGGATTTGAGTTGATGAACTTGCTTGGTCAAAGCTTGGTTGGTGACATGAATTTCCTCAAACTGCTTTTCTAGAAAACCAATCTTGTCCATATATGATTTAGCGTTTGTCTCCGATTGGTTTAGCTTTTCTTGGAGGATTTTATTGTTATCCAATAAACGTCCTTGTTCCTCCTCGAGATCATGAAGTTTTATCTTAAAAGCTTGATTCTCGTCTTGAACTTCAAGTCGTTGCTTCCTCAACTTCTTAATATGTTTGGCCATCTTCTTTGATTCCGTAAGAAGTTGTTGATATGCCTCAACGAGTTCTTCTTCGTCCGACTCCCCCTCACTTGATGACTCTCCGCCGGATGTTGATGTTTCATGCAAAATCAAAGGAATAGAGTCAGTGATTAAAGATGATAAACAAACATTAGAAGAGGGAATTTGAGAAGCATGTAAGGCAACGACTTTTTCCTCTTTACTTGAGGTCGATTCATTAGAAGTAGAATCGTCCCAAGTTTTCGCTTGCAAAGCCTTCTTTTTATATGATTTCGGAGAAGGACATTCCGTTGAAAAATGGCCGTAGCCTTTGCATCTATAGCATTGGATTTCCCCTTCGAAATCATCTTTTTATTTTTCTTTAGAAGGTTTTGCAAAGCTTTTGAGGTTAGAGGATTTAGAACCCGATGATCCTTTAGAAGGTTTCGTGGATGAAGATCCATCGGTTCGATTCTTCCAAAATTTCCGACGAAATTTCTTTACGATCCGCGCCAATTGTTCTTCAAAATCGGCAAAAGAGATTTCATCGTCGGAACTTGATTCGCTATCTTCTTCCTTTGTTGATTTGAATGCAATACCTGTAAGCTTAGAAGAAGACTTGGAAGAAACTTGATTAGTAGGAAAAGTCATTTCATAAGTTTGCAAAGCACCTACTAATTCCTCTACACTCATCTCATCCGGATTACTAACGGTTTCAATGGCGGTAACCTTTGTCCTAAACCGTTCCGGAAGAGTCCGAAGTATCTTTCTTACAATTTTCGACTCCGGGATCTTTTCTCCTAAATTAGCACATGTATTAATTACATCTTGAAGTCTAGTGTAATAATCTGTAAACAATTCATGCTCTTCCATATGAATAGAGTCAAATTGACTTGTAAGCATCTGGAGCTTTTGAATTTTTACAAGATTAGTACCCTCATGTGTAATTTTGAGAATATCCCAAATTTCCTTCGCGGTTTCACACGCGGAAATTCTTGAAAATTCAGTCGAGGAAAGAGAATTATATAAAGCGTTCATACCTTTCCCATTGTAAGAAGATCTTTCAATTTCCTCTTTGGACCATCTAGAGCGAGGTTTTGGGGTAGTAGAATTTCCTACTTCCTCAACAGGATGCACCCAACCGTATTCCACGGATTGCCATAACCGCTCATCAATTGCGATGAGAAAAGCCCTCATCCGCACTTTCCAATAAGCATAATTAGTCCCATCAAAAAGATGAGGTCTATAAATATTACCACTTTCACCCATCATGATAGATAAACCTAAAACCCTCTCTGATACCAATTGTAGGTTTTTTATATATTAGGATCCACAAGGATCTAAATAGGTACTATCAAACAACTAGAGGGGGGGTGAATAGGTGTAATACTTATAAAACCAAATCTCAGTGCAAAATAAAAACCAATGCGGAAAATAAAAACAGCACACCGAGATTTACGTGGAAACTCCAATCCAGGAGAAAAACCACGGGACCAACACGCAATAACAATCCACTAAGAATAGAAGAATAACAAGGTGATTACCGACTCCACGGACTCAACCCCTCCTTCAGCTTCTTCGGACCTTGCGCTGACCGGTTGGATGTCCACGCAATAACAATCCACTAAGAAAAGAAGAATAACAAGGTGATTACCGTCTCCACGGATTTAACCCCTCCTTCAATTTCTTCGGACCTCGCGCTCCACCGATTGCACGTCCACTGCACACGTTCGAATCCACGAACGCCACTCGAATCCACGAGCACACGTTTCGAATCCACGAAACGCCTTTAGCACACCGAATCCACGATGCCACGTCGAATCCACGACGCAAACTCAGTCGATAAGAATATTGACTTCGATGGTGATCCTTTGCTTAGATTCTCATTAAGGAACCGTAGAAGAAATCTCTAAGAAAAGATTAGATCAATTCGACAAAAGATATGTTCTTGAAAGAACCATCGAATTGACCTAAAAGAGGCTATAAAGAAGATCGATAAAAACCTAGCCTCTAGGGTTGCTCTCAAGAGTTTTATAAATTGATCGGCCGTAGCTCCCACCTTTTTGAGAAACCCTAAACGTCTATTTATAGTTTAGAAACCTTTGGAAAGAGATAAGAATCAAAAACATACCTTATCTGGAAATTTTCAGGACGGCGATCCGGATCGGATTTACTGCGATCCGGATCGTCGTAACGAGATAGACGATTCCAGAAAAACAAGGGTTCGGGATCCGGATTGCAAGGTCCGATCCGGATCGTTCATGCAATTCAGCAAAGTCCCATGTTCGGGATCCGGATCGGAATGGCCTAGGATCCGGATTGAAATTGCCAATGAACAAGTACCCTTCGGGATCCGGATTGCAAGGTCTGATCCGGATCCTGAACATGTCCCATGTCCAGTTTTTGATTTTTATGCAATTAAAAGTTCATCCAAGTGTTTCTACACTATAAGAAAGTACTCGGATCACCACAATTATTTAGTTAAACATACCTGATCCTCTTGAATACTTTCTTCTTGAGATTGATGTAACTGATCCACAATTCTTCAACTTCAATCTTCAAGACTCAAGACACTGAGTGTCAACTTGAGCTCTTGTTGAATCTTCTCTAAGTCTTTGATTGCTGATTGACAATTTGATCCCTTTAAGACTCCGACTCAACTCACTGACATGACTCACGAAATATGCCAACACCAAAATGCCGTAACACCAATGCGTAGTCCTCCAGCGTTGGCCCATCTAGATTATAACATATATATATTAGTTGCAATTATATTTGAAATACAAAAATCTACTATATCAAATAAATATCTTACTGGCAACCCAGAGGGAGATCTACTATATCAGGTAGCGCTAGGACGCCTGTAGGTCAGCCGATATGAATGTGGTCCCAAGCTCAAATCTATATATTAACACCAACGGCTTAATATAATAAATAAAATATTAAATAGCAATAAATTAATATAATACTGAAATCAAAATATTAAATATTATACCTGTAATAGGGTTCCGAAACAACAACACTCGACCTTCCCGTTCAGTGAGGCAGGTCCTAGCGTTCGATACAAATATGCCAAGGTAGCTGCACCCCATGCATAAGCCCCGCAAATATCAAAATCAGCCAAAAGTGATAGCCACTTTAGGTGAACTCTGTGTCCAGTGGGGTTGGGAAACAAACTACACCCGATTTGATATAACATATATGCACGAGCTGTAGCTGCCACTACTCCTGCAGGAGCATCTAGATGTATATGGCCATACTGCTCATATAGCCACGCTAGGCGTATCTGCGACCCCTTGATTTCGTCGGGCACAACTCCCAACAATGGTTCACATAGAGGCTCCCAGTCTTGCAGTGTAGCTCCTGTCACTAGTGGACCGTCGACACGGAGACCTGAAATAACCGCCACATCCTGGAGTGTGACGGTCATCTCACCATGGCGAAAGTGGAACGTCTGGGTCTCCGGTCTCCACCTCTCGGTAAGGGCGGCTAGTAAAGCCTGATCCAGCCGCACGCGTCTCAGGTGTGCTACCCCGTAAAATCCAGACTATCGGAGTAGATCTAGTACAGCTGGATGGCCAAGCTCCCACTGGTTGAGCTTGCGCCCATGCTGTGAGGACCCGAATCCCCGCTTAAAGGTTTACTGTTGGATTAGTGGTTGCTGGGAGTGGCAATGGGGACCAAACTGCAATTCAGCACGGCTTTCCACCCGCAGACTGACGGACAATCGGAACGGGTAATCCAGATTCTCGAAGATATGCTCCAAGCTTGCGTGCTCGATTTGGGTGAAGGATGGTCGCGTTACCTACCCTTCGTGGAATTCGCCAACAAAAACAGCTACCAAGCAAGCATTCAAATGGCGCCGTATGAAGCCCTGTACGGATGCCGATGTCGATCTCCTATATGTTGGGATGACTTGGGGGAGCGAAAGCTTTTAGGACCAGATCTAGTGGAGGAAACTGGGGCAAAGATGCGCCTTATCAGGCAGTGGCTGTTGACCGCCCAGAGCCGGCAGAAGAGTTATGCGGATCAGAGGCGACGCGACTTGGAGTTTATGGTAGGGGAGCACGTGTTGCTCCGTGTATCACCATCTAAAGGAACCAGACGTTTCGGCTTGAGAGGGAAACTGAACCCGCGGTATGTTGGACCGTTTGAGATCTTGGAGCGCGTGGGCCCGGTGGCATACCGGTTGGCCTTACCGCCAAACCTCGAGCGGGTACACAACGTGTTTCATGTCTCGATGCTCCGAAAATACCTCCCCGACCCGTCGCACGTCCTCGATGTTTCTGCTGTCCAGTTGCATGAGGACTTGAGCTTCGAGGAAACACCGATACGAATCTTGGCGCGTGAAGATAAGAAGCTACGCAACCGGACGATCCCCTACGTGAAGGTGCAATGGAGTAACCACGAGGAGCGCGAGGCGACGTGGTAACTGGAGATGAAGATGAGAGAGTGTTTTCCCGATTTGTTTAGCGAGGGTTGAGGTTAAGTTTCGGGGATGAAACTTCTTTTAAGTGGTGTGTGGTGTAATATCACGACTTTTCGTGTATCGTTTTACCCTCTTGCTAATAAATTACATGTTAGCAAAAATTGAATTATCGAGTTTTCTTAAGTTGACGATCATGCAGTGCGGGTATTTTTTTGTGATAGTGCTCGAAAAACGATGAACGGCGGTGTAATCGAATCTAAAATCCGACTTACGGATCCCCCGGAATGGAGTTTTGAAGGTCGCGGTAACCGTAGTGTGCATCGGAATCCGTGCTAAAGATCTGGCACGCTTTTCGAGGAGTTATGGAATTATCTCGTGGGAATAGTTAATTATTTTTAAATAATACCCGGATGTGGGTTTTATCGTACGTACCGAGAGAGAGAAATCTATTTTCCCGAAAGAAAAGAGAAAACCCTAATCGAAGGAAAAAGAAGAGGGAAGAAGAAAGCGGAGGAGTCCGATCGCCCCGATCGACGTGCCGGAGACCGGAGAACGAGACGCCACCATCTACGGGGAGCGGATCCGGATCCTCAGCGCCGCGAAGAACGAGATCAGATCATCGTCCCCGATAGATCGAGGTTAGCGCTGTTATTCTTACGATTTCATCGTTCTAAGGTTTGGCGTTTTTGGGTCTTTCGCCGTTCTTGTTTGCTCTTATCGCCGCCGCCGCCGCGAAGCCCTAGGGCACCGCCGTCGTCGCAGCCGCCGAAAACCCTAGGGCATCGCCGCGCTGCCGCACAGCACGCAGCGCATGCGCCGCCCGGGGCAGGTGCCCGCGCGTCCACATCGCGTGTGGCGCCGCGCAGGGCAGGAGCCCGCGCGGCCGCACCTTGTGCGGCGCCGCACGGGGCAGGCACCCGTGCTGACTCACAGCACGCAGTGCAGGCGCCGCGCGGGGCAGGTGCCAGCGCGGCCACACCGCGTGCGGCGCAGCGCGGGGCAGGCGCCCGCGCGGCCGCACCGCACGTGGCGCGTGTGCCGCGCGAGGCAGACGCCCGCGCGACCGCACCTTGTGCGACGCCGCGCGGGGCAGGGACCTGCGCTGCCGCACAGCACGCAGTGCAGGTGTCGCGCGGGGCAGGTGCCCGCGCGGCCACACTGCGTACGGCGCCGCGCGGGGCAGGCGCCCGCTCGGCCGCACCGCACGCGGCGCGCGCGTGCCGCGCGAGGCTGGTGCCCGCGGCCGCGCCGCATGCGCTGCGCGGGGCTGGTGCCCACGCGACCACTGCACGCGGTGCGCGTGCCGCGCGTGCCGACCGTGCCGAGCGTGGGGGCCGCTTCGTCATCGCCGTCGTCGCCACCGCCACCGCGAGTCGTTAGTCCTTTTGTTTGCACTTTCGGAGTCGTGTTTTCCTTATGAGAGTCGTATCTTACCTGTTATGCCATGTTGGGGGACTTTCTTTTAGGTCCGGGTGTCGTCCGAAGGTACGGGTCGATTTTTGGAGTTCCGGTCGACGCGATTTGAGGTGGGTACTTTATTATATTTCGGTGTATGGTCGTTCCCGTCGTAACGTGTGAAAATAAAGTAGAGGTATATTTTGTGAACTGTCTAACCCCATTGCATGAGAATCCCTTTTTTATTTCTAACTGTGGCGACGAAGGTCGCGGTGCCATATTACACGTCGAGTTCGGCATTTATGCTCATGATTGCTTACAAGCACACCGGCGGTCTGGCCACCACACAGGGTGTATTTTTCCGGAAAGACGGTACGTTGACCCGTGTACCCCACAATGTGTGATGATGGGGACCCCTCAAGGTGAGGCGACTGCAACTTGGGCAGTGGAGGGGTTAAAAGCACCAAGAGGCGAGCGGAGTAGCTCTGGGGTAGGTGCCCAGCATGATTTTGACAGGGAATATGGTGATTCATTAGGGGGAAGTGGAATGCTCTGGTGTATCGGTTTGTTTACTACAGTTTTTATAGCATTACCTGTTTTCATCTACTTTATTTATCACTGACTCCCCACACTGTGACAGGTCCGAACAGGGGTGGGAACCGGGACGATAGTGAGACTGCGTTTAGAGGACCTTAGCCGCTTGAGGCAGTCATACGTCTTATTTACTTTCGATTATCTCTTTTGCGTTTGGTTAGTAGGTTAGTGATTATTTGTTGGTGGAATAATTGTGGATGTTGGGTTGAGATCCTAACTTAGTGGTGACATCTTTATTGCGTTATCTTATACTTGTATGCGGCATGATTTCAAATAACAAAATGACTTCGAAAACGTTTTCAAACTAAGTGTCGTGTGGGCACTGCTTTCCAAACCCGTGGATTTATCCTTTCAAGTTATGTTGCCGCCTAAAAGGGATTTGCGGAAACGTTTTTTAAACCGGGTGTCGTGTGGACACTGTTTTCCAAACCTGTGGATTTATCCTTTCTTCCTTGTTGCAGTAATTGTGATCTCTCCTTTTGGTATCATCGTGACTGCATGGTTAAAGTATGAGTCGTATTTGAAACGCCGTATATATACAAAGGAGACTCCGTCCGTTAGTGGAGTGAATTTGTATATGTGGTGGGTCTGGCGCGCACCGGGGGCGAGGTTGATTTCACAAAAAAAAAGATACACGTTTTTCCGCTCATTTAGAACCTCCCGAGGCGTGACACAAGTACTTTACAAATTTCTTATGTTTCAACTGAAGATCAATTAGCCGATATTTTGACAAAACCTTTGGATCAAAAACGTTTTATTCATTTGCGAAAAGCAATAGGAATGCTTTCATTGAAATAACAATTTTTGAACCATTGCTTAGGTTAGGTTTTGTTTTGTGTTTTTGTTCTTTCTTTTTGTTGGTATATAGAATATTAACTAAGCATTTGTTAAATTGACTTTAATTGCATTCTTTCATATTTTGAGAAATCTATTATGATTTGGATATCATGATAATTCATTTGATGCAATGATCATTTATATCAATTAGTTCATCTTTAATTGATCAAAGTCAATTCCTCTCTTAATGATCTCTTGGTATAGTTTTTATCTTATTTGATAGTTAAGTTAAGTATGAACACGAGATCAATTTTTGGTTGAATACTTCATATCTTAAATAATTGATAGCCAATTGAGGGGGAGTCTATTATTAAAGTTTCATGCTCAAAAGATGTGGAAAGAGTTACATCCTTAAGTGGAGTGTGAAAACTACCACCACATGGAGGAAAGAGCTACCACCTCGGTCGTCCGAGTACTGTGTGCAGCTACCACATGTTCACCAAGCATGGTGAGTATTGTTTATTAAAATGCTTTTTGGAATACTTGAGTTTGTCGAATTCCAAGGTTGGTATAAGGTGGGATTTTTATTGAAAGATGCTTAAAGAGCCACTTCCTACAATATATTGACTAGATATCATTATCTAATTTATTTGGGATTTCAAACATCTATCGATCTTTGTGCTTCATTTTCTTTACTTAATTGATGATTTGATAAACGCATTACTTATTAGATCGTGAATGATGTTTTGAACTTGTTCAACTTTAAAGGATTTAATTTTTATAAAATTTCGTTTCATTATTTGGGTATTATTGATAGATTTAGCATAATCTATTTCTTTTGAAGTGAAACGATAATTTTTGTTTAAAGTTGATATGCAAGAATGCTTACATACTTTTTCTGGATTTTCTGAAATTTTTATAAATTTTTCTGGAGAAAAAGTTGCAGGCATTTCCTGCGCAAAGCCGATTCGGACTGAACTCAAACCCGATCCGGACCACGACTAGGTTTTAATAGAAACGAATGGTGATTTAATTTTTATCTCTTCTAAATTTCAGTTTCTAACACCCTAGAGTTTCTCTCTCTAGAATCAAGAACGTTTGGATCTCTTGTAACTCGTTTTCACCCGATTCAAGTAAGTTCTTATGATCAAAACTTGATTTATTCACAATTTTTGCTATTGTTCATCAATACGTGAAGTATTTCATGGCTAATCTTCAATTTTGCATGGTTTTTGATCAAATTTCTTTTGAAATAAGAACTCTGGACATCTTAGATTTGTTTCTATGCCTTATATTCATTTGATTAACGGATTTTTGGGCTTCGATTTCTGAAAATTCGGTTTTAAGGCAAAATTTAAGAATTTTCTAAAATCATGGGATTGATCTATTTTTAAAATTCTTTTTGCAAATCTAACTTGATTCCTAGTCTCTAAACACGATAATGATTGTTTGGGTATGATTTTTTCAAATTTTTGAAATTAAACAATTTTTTTTCGTGCTGTTGAGTTCTTGCTTGCAGGATTTTTGTTTCAAACACTATAACAGCAATGGTGTTTGGATGGGTATTATTGCTCATTGTCACAATGGTTGGCACAAGAGCAACTAACAAGCTCAAGAGAGCTAGAAAGACTCAAGAGGAGGGAGAATATGTTTCTCTTGATGATTCGGACACTGAGTCTGAGGACTGGGAGAAAATATGTGAAGAAGCCGCGACCAAGGCTTCATCTGCAGCGAAGGGGAAAGCCCCTGCTTCAACAAAGGCGAAGACACCGCCTACTGCTGCCGAGAAAGGAAAAGCTCCCATGCAACCGACACCCATGTCAATGAAGTGAAAAACTGTTGCAAAGAGGAAAGGTAGATCTAGTGGAATTGAGATCGAAGAGCCAATTGCAAGTGAGCCACCTCCACAGGAGTTTGTGCACATTAGCACAGAAAGAATAAAAGATTTTGAGAAACGCGAATGCATAGGTGAGAGACATGTAAATGTCGCGGCTCCCATGGATCGTTCAAAAGTGTTCGGAACACTTTTTGATCAAGCAGGACTTGCTCTCATCTGCAATTTTCCAGAGACTTCTGGATATTGTCTTCATCTTGTGAGGACATTTTACCAATGTGCTACCAACCTTCAGGATCATGAGGACGGACCCAAGGGATTTGATACAATGGTCCGGAATGTCAAGCTCAAGATAACGCCTCAATTGATTGGAGAGGTGTTAGGAATGAATGCCCGAGTTGATGGGATTCATTATCTGAAGGGTCATGTAATGACCAATACAACCTGGAGAACGGTTGTAGATGGAATTTGTATGCCGGATACTCGGTCGGCGGGAAATTCTGTTTTTTCAAAAGAACTTCGACCGGAGTATAGATTCCTGAACTTTATAGTTTGCTACAACTTTCTTCCAAATATGCAAACTAAAGTCCTTCGATGGGATAGAATGCTATTTCTCTATCTCCTTGGACATCCTACTGCTTCGTTGGGATCGAACTTCAACATTCCTTATCTTATCTGGTCAAGGATGGCAAGTTATGTTGAAAATGCTCATCCGACTGAGAGGCTTCCTTTCCCAATGATTATTATGCACATCTTCAGGAAATTTAACGTCGATACTGGATCGTCGGCATATATGCATAGTTTGGGAACCATCAATGATTCAACTATTGTGAAGTCACTCTCTACTCGACCGGATGAGACCCCAACACCGCCAAGGAGCAAGAGACCTACAACAACAACAACAGCAGCAGCACAAGCAACAACAACAACAGCAGCAGCAACAGCACCAGCAGCAGCTTCAGCTTCAGAGGATGACGCCTCTGTAACATCAATTTACCGCGAACAACAACGTCTTTCGTCGGAACAAGAGCGCATGTCAAGTGAAATCACTAAAATCTCTACAGACATGGATCATATTTCTGCCGCCCAAGGTGAATTGAAAAGGAAATACAAATCTCTTGCCAAATTGGTGAAGAAGATTTTCAACAAACTGGGTTGCAGTAGCTCTGACGACAACGACTCCGACTGACTTTATTTGTTTTTTTTTCTAATGTCTTCTCTCACAAGTTTTTTCATTTAAGTTTGTAACTTCTTTAAACTTTGTACTCCCTTTCTTTTTAGCTTTGGCTAATTTTTGTGACAAAAAGGGGGAGAGACATGGTAGACATTGAAAGTTTTTGGTTTGGAGAAACTTGATGAACTTTGGTAAGTTGAAGATAAGTTGGATGCATGCCACTACTAACTAGTAAGTTGAAGGTAAGTTGGATGCATGCCACTACTAACTATTTGACTAACTATTTAGGCATGTAATATTACTAACAAGTTGCTTGATAACTAACATATTTGTTAACTTGTTAATTGTTACGACATGACATTTGGATTTTAATGATTAGGGATATGTGAATCTTTGTTTGCTAAATTTTCATACATATCTGATAATTAATGTCATGGTGAGTATAAACTATCTCTCTGATTGTTTATTGAATGTTTAAATTCTTGAGGTATCTAACGATTTCTTTTGTCAAGAATTATTTCTTTTGCAGAGAGTACAAACGTCTAAGTCTAGAGTCTGTTTTAGGAGTTTATCTCTTGTATTCATTTTTATTTGGATCATACTTGTAAATTTTTGTTGTATGGTGATAGCAACAAAAATATCTTTTAAGATTTTTTTTAAGTGGATTTTTGTTTTGTCACGAAACCGCCAAAGGGGGAGATTGTTAAGGATTTTGTTTTGGCGTATTTCGTGAAATGGTATAAGTCTTGAAGATTGAAGATGAAGAATTGTGGATCAACTACATCAATCTCTAGAAGAATGGATTCGGAATGATCAGGTACGTTTAACTAAATAATTTTGGTGATCCGAATACATTTGTGTATTTTAGAAACACTTGGATATGTTTTCATTGCTTAAAAATAAAAAACTGGACAAGTCGGATGTTCAGGATCCGAATCACACCATTCCAGTCCGGACCCCGAACATAGTTTAGTTCGTGCGGTTTTCCAGTCCGGACCACCCCTGTTCCAGTCCGGACCCCGAGCCTTAATTTTTGCAAAATCGCATGAACAGTCCGGATCAGGAAATTCCAGTCCGGACCCCGAACAGTTTTTTCAGGAAAATTGCTGGAAAAAGACGACAGTCCGGATCAGCCAAATCCAGTCGGGACCGCCGTGCGGGAAAAATTCTATTAAGTCAGTTTTTGATATTTATCTCTTTCCAAAGGTTTCTAACCTATAAATAAACCCTAATTTCATCTTTTAGAAAAATGGGAAAAATGATATAGAACCGAGAATTAATCAGATAATCGAAAGATTATAGAAAAATCAACAAATATAGTGAAGAAAGAAAAACACGATTAAATTCATGTTTCTTCATCTATATTGTTCAATTTGATTCTAGGGTTTCCAAACTCCTATTTTTCATATAATCAAATTGAAGAATACTTAGATGGTATTTCCTTATCTATCTTTGATCTAAGTATTCGGAGGATCATCACCAAACAAAAACAACAATTTCCCAAAATCGGCGCGAGGATTCGCGTGGCCTTGTGGATTCAAGGTGCTACCGCTCTCGTGGATTCGGAGCGAGGCGCGTTCGTGTGATCAAGACGTGCTGCATTGGTGAAGACCGTGGATTCGGTTGAACGTCGTGGATTCGACGTTGAGCGTCATGGATTCGGCGTTGGGACGCAAATCGTGGATTCGATGAGCGTTCGGAGCGAGCGGAGAAGATCAACTAGGAGCGTATGGAAAAGGTTGAGTCGTAGGGTTACGGTAAATCACCTTGTACGTGTTTAATCTTAGTGGATTTCGCCGTGTTATCGGTCCCGTGGTTTTTTACTCCTGTGACGGAGTTTTCCACGTAAATCTTGCGTACTTTATTTATTTTCCGCATTGGGTTATTTTTTACGCAACGATTTGGTGTGTTTATTGTTTACACCTATTCACCCCCCCTCTAGGTGGTTTTTCCCCTATTCAGATCCATATTATTCATAACCCACACTATCGTCAACATCAGACATGAAGTCTGAATCAGTGTATCCTTGTACTTTCAGCACTCCTCCTCCAAAGACCAAAAACTTATTTTTAGTCCTTCTTAAGTACTTAAGTATGTTTTTCACAGCAGTCCAGTGCTCCTCACCTGGATTGGACTGATATCTGCATGTGACACTCACAGCAAGTGCGATATCAGGTCGTGTACATAGCATGGGCATACATGAGGCTCCCTATAGCTGAAACATAAGGGATTTGGCTCATTCGTTAAATCTCTTCAGATGTATTGGGGCACATTTTCTTGGAGAGATAAATTCTATGCCTAAGGGGTAGAAGTCCCCTCTTAGAGTTTTCCATGCTGAATTTCTTCAGCACCTCCTCTATGTACATTTTCTGTGAGAGGCCTAGCATCCTCTTAGGTCTATCTCTATAGACTTTAATCCCCAAAATATAGGATGCTTCCCCTAGGTCTTTCATAGAGAATTTCTTAGATAACCACATCTTAACCGAAGTCTGCATTGGAATGTCATTTCCAATTAGGAAAATGTCATCCACGTACAATACGAGGAATGTAATAGCACTCCCACTAACTTTCTTATAAACACATGATTCCTCCTCATTCTTAACGAAATCAAACGATTTGATTACGTCATTAAAACAAGTATTCCAAGTTCGAGATGCTTGCTTAAGCCCATATATGGACCTTTGCAGCTTGTATACTTTATGACTTTCGTCACTAGAAGTGAAACCCAAAGGCTGCTCCATATAGATATCTTTCTCAAGAAATCCATTTAGGAAGGCAGTTTTCACATCCATCTGCGAGATCTCGTAATCATGGTATGCTGCAATGGCAAGTAGTGTTCGAATGGACTTAAGCATGGCCACAGGCGAAAAGGTCTCCTGATAGTCAATGCCTTCGCGTTGGCTATAGCCTTTCGCCACCAGCCTTGCTTTATAGGTCTCTACCTTTCCATCCGAACCTACCTTTCTTTTGTAGATCCATTTACACCCGATAGGTACTATACCTTTTGGTGGATCTACCAAGGTCCAGACTTGGTTAGAATACATTGAGTCAATTTTTGACTTCATGGCTTCCAACCACTTCTCGGAGTCGATGTCAGACATCGCCTCATTGTAGGTTTTAGGATCATCTCCATGTTCCTTATCTCCTATGAGGAACATTTCCTCTACTTCCTCTGTAAGAATACCTAAGTACCTTTTAGTAGGATGGGAGATCCTACTCAATCTTCGAGGTGGATTAGGTGCTACATGTACTGGCTCAGCATGAATAGGTTCCATAGGTTTTGGGACTCGCTGCTCTTCAGAGACTCTCTCTTCGAGCTCAATTTTTCTCCCACTTACTACTTCTTGAATAAATTATTTTTCCAAAAAAGTAGCGTGTCGGCTCACAACTATATTGTGATCCTTTGGGTTGTAAAAATAGTAACCTAAAGATTCTTTAGGATGCCCTATAAAACGAGCCCTCTCTGACCTAGCCTCTAACTTGTCCGCTTGTAGTCGCTTGACATGGGCCGAACATCCCCAAATCTTAATATGACTAAGACTTGGCTTCTTACCATGCCACATCTCATAAGGCATGGTAAGAACGGATTTAGAGGGAATCCTATTCAGTAGGTAGGCTGCGTTAAGCAAAGTATATCCCCAAAGAAACAAAGGAAGATCAGTGAAACTCGTCATGGATCGAACCATATCCAATAAAGTTCGATTTCTCCGTTCTAACACTCCGTTGAGTTGAGGTGTTCCAGGAGGAGTCCATTGTGAGACTATGCCATTTTCTTTGAGATAGTTTAGGAACTCCCCACTAAGGTATTCTCCCCCTCGATCTGATCGAAGAGCCTTGATGGGTTTTCCAGTTTGCTTCTCTACTTCACATCTGAATTCTTTGAACTTTTCAAAAGCTTCGGATTTGTGTCTCATAAGATAGACATACCCATACCGTGAATAATCATCGGTAAAGGTTATGAATTAGAGATAACTACCCCTGGCTTGCACATCAAATGGGCCACACACATCAGTGTATACCAAAGCAAGTATCTCAGTGGCCCTTTTCCCATGTCCTATAAAAGGTAATTTGGTCATTTTTACTTAAAGACAAGATTCACAAACTGGATAAGACTCAGAAGTCAATGGGCCCAGAAGCCCATCTTTCTTCAACATGTTAATACTTTCCTCTCCAATATGACCAAGCCTTAGGTGCCACATATACTTTAGGTTTATCTCATCTCTAGCTCTCTTAGACCCAACGGCACTCACTACCTGCTCAGAAACATTCAAAGATACATCCATATGTAAATGGTAAAGACTGTCAATCATAAAACCACGGCCAACAACTTTATTTCTAAAATAAATTGTGCAGTAGTCTTTTATCAAAATTAAAAATATAATCATCCTGTGCTAAAGAAGAAACAGAAATCAAATTCCTGCTAGTAGCAGGCACATAATAACAGTCTTTAAGTAATTAAACTTGTCCTAACAGTAGTCGCAAAGGATAGGTGTCAGTGGCCACAGCAGCAACTCTTGCTCCATTGACTACCCGTAGGGTGGCTTCACCTTCCCTTAGCCCTCTAATTTCCCTTAGACTCTGTATTGAAGTATACACATTTTTGTAATGTTCATTTTTGGTTGTTACTCAACTGTGATTTATAAATGTCATGATTGTTGGACCTTCATTTGGTGTTTGTGAATGTTGTTTTAGATTATTGAATGTTAATTGTCATTCTTTGCAACTTGTTGTACAAATTTGGGATTTTTTTAAAGTAGACTAAAGTTATGTATGCAGGTCCAGCTAAAGGCGTTGAATGGCTCAGCGCCTTTAGTGTTCTACACTAAAGGCGTCGAGTCGCTCAGCGCCTTTAGTGTAAACCACTAAAGGCGCCTTTAGTTTTCCATGCTGAATTTCTTCAGCACCTCCTCTATGTACATTTTCTGTGAGAGGCCTAGCATCCTCTTAGGTCTATCTCTATAGACTTTAATCCCCAAAATATAGGATGCTTCCCCTAGGTCTTTCATAGAGAATTTCTTAGATAACCACATCTTAACCGAAGTCTGCATTGGAATGTCATTTCCAATTAGGAAAATGTCATCCACGTACAATACGAGGAATGTAATAGCACTCCCACTAACTTTCTTATAAACACATGATTCCTCCTCATTCTTAACGAAATCAAACGATTTGATTACGTCATTAAAACAAGTATTCCAAGTCCGAGATGCTTGCTTAAGCCCATATATGGACCTTTGCAGCTTGTATACTTTATGACTTTCGTCACTAGAAGTGAAACCCAAAGGCTGCTCCATATAGATATCTTTCTCAAGAAATCCATTTAGGAAGGCAGTTTTCACATCCATCTGCGAGATCTCGTAATCATGGTATGCTGCAATGGCAAGTAGTGTTCGAATGGACTTAAGCATGGCCACAGGCGAAAAGGTCTCCTGATAGTCAATGCCTTCGCGTTGGCTATAGCCTTTCGCCACCAGCCTTGCTTTATAGGTCTCTACCTTTCCATCCGAACCTACCTTTCTTTTGTAGATCCATTTACACCCGATATGTGACGCCCCACTTCCCAGGGGGTCACCCATCCTAGAACTACTCTAGCTCTAGCATGCTTAACTCTCATGTTCCTCTTGGATCTTGCTACCATCCAAAATGCTATAGCCGGGTTAGAGATTTAGTCCTATTATATCATTTATATAGAGGACTAATCCAAATTCCGGGGGTGTCACATTCTTCCCCCTTTTAAGCCATGACGTCCACGTCAGGCTGAAGCACACTCACAAGCACCAGGCGATGTGAGACTCGTCTCGCTAGCCTTAGCCGACCTTGTGAGGAGCTGCACTCCACTCACAACGGTCATTAGCCGGGGAGCCTCGCTCTACCCGCTATATAACCCTGGCTCAGCCGAGACTCATCTCACATTTCCGGCTGGTGAATGGCTCCGATACCAACTGTGACGCCCCACTTCCCAGGGGGTCACCCATCCTAGAACTACTCTAGCTCTAGCACGCTTAACTCTCATGTTCCTCTTGGATCTTGCTACCATCCAAAATGCTATAGCCGGGTTAGAGATTTAGTCCTATTATATCATTTATATAGAGGACTAATCCAAATTCCGGGGGTGTCACACGATAGGTACTATACCTTTTGGTGGATCTACCAAGGTCCAGACTTGGTTAGAATACATTGAGTCAATTTTTGACTTCATGGCTTCCAACCACTTCTCGGAGTCGATGTCAGACATCGCCTCGTTGTAGGTTTTAGGATCATCTCCATGTTCCTTATCTCCTATGAGGAACATTTCCTCTTCTTCCTCTGTAGGAATACCTAAGTACCTTTTAGTAGGATGGGAGATCCTACTCAATCTTCGAGGTGGATTAGGTGCTACATGTACTGGCTCAGCATGAATAGGTTCCATAGGTTTTGGGACTCGCTGCTCTTCAGAGACTCTCTCTTCGAGCTCAATTTTTCTCCCACTTACTCTTCTTGAATAAATTATTTTTCCAAAAAAGTAGCGTGTCGGCTCACAACTATATTGTGATCCTTTGGGTTGTAAAAATAGTAACCTAAAGATTCTTTAGGATGCCCTATAAAACGAGCCCTCTCTGACCTAGCCTCTAACTTGTCCGCTTGTAGTCGCTTGACATGGGCCGAACATCCCCAAATCTTAATATGACTAAGACTTGGCTTCTTACCATGCCACATCTCATAAGGCATGGTAAGAACGGATTTAGAGGGAATCCTATTCAGTAGGTAGGCTGCGTTAAGCAAAGTATATCCCCAAAGAAACAAAGGAAGATCAGTGAAACTCGTCATGGATCGAACCATATCCAATAAAGTTTGATTTCTCCGTTCTAACACTCCGTTGAGTTGAGGTGTTCCAGGAGAGTCCATTGTGAGACTATGCCATTTTCTTTGAGATAGTTTAGGAACTCCCCACTAAGGTATTCTCCCCCTCGATCTGATCGAAGAGCCTTGATGGGTTTTCCAGTTTGCTTCTCTACTTCACATCTGAATTCTTTGAACTTTTCAAAAGCTTCGGATTTGTGTCTCATAAGATAGACATACCCATACCGTGAATAATCATCGGTAAAGGTTATGAATTAGAGATAACTACCCCTGGCTTGCACATCAAATGGGCCACACACATCAGTGTATACCAAAGCAAGTATCTCATTGGCCCTTTCCCCTTGTCCTATAAAAGGTAATTTGGTCATTTTTCCTTAAAGACAAGATTCACAAACTGGATAAGACTCAGAAGTCAATGGGCCCAGAAGCCCATCTTTCTTCAACAAGTTAATACTTTCCTCTCCAATATGACCAAGCCTTAGGTGCCACATATACTTTAGGTTTATCTCATCTCTAGCTCTCTTAGACCCAACGGCACTCACTACCTGCTCAGAAACATTCAAAGATACATCCATATGTAAATGGTAAAGACTGTCAATCATAAAACCACGGCCAACAACTTTATTTCTAAAATAAATTGTGCAGTAGTCTTTTATCAAAATTAAAAATATAATCATCCTGTGCTAAAGAAGAAACAGAAATCAAATTCCTGCTAGTAGCAGGCACATAATAACAGTCTTTAAGTAATTAAACTTGTCCTAACAGTAGTCGCAAAGGATAGGTGTCAGTGGCCACAGCAGCAACTCTTGCTCCATTGACTACCCGTAGGGTGGCTTCACCTTCCCTTAGCCCTCTAATTTCCCTTAGACTCTGTATTGAAGTATACACATTTTTGTAATGTTCATTTTTGGTTGTTACTCAACTGTGATTTATAAATGTCATGATTGTTGGACCTTCATTTAGTGTTTGTGAATTTTGTTTTAGATTATTGAATGTTAATTGTCATTGTTTGCAACTTGTTGTACAAATTTGGGATTTTTTTAAAGTAGACTAAAGTTATGTATGCAGGTCCAGCTAAAGGCGTTGAATGGCTCAGTGCCTTTAGTGTTCTACACTAAAGGCGTCGAGTCGCTCAGCGCCTTTAGTGTAAACCACTAAAGGCGCTGAGCAACTCAGCGCCTTTGGTGATTTACACTAAAGACGCTGAGTAGATCAGCGCCTTTAGTGTAAACCACTAAAGGCGCTGTCACGCCCCGGGGGTTTCAATCAGCGGAAACAATCAACGAAAAAGGATTTGTTTTGCGTATCAATTTTTTTTTGAAATTCCTTCTTCCCCGGTGCGTGCCCAGACCCGCCGCATACACAGAATCACCCTGCAAACGGACAGAGTCTCCTCTGTATATGCACGGCGTCGCGGCTAATACAACATGCAACCATAGTAGTTTATTCAATCACAACAGTTCTCAACATTTATACAACTGAACTATTCTGTAGGCCGGCCAATTTGAAAGGATAAATCCCCAATTTTAAAAGCGGTGCCCACCCGGCACCCAGATTTCTAAAACAGTTCGAAAACCATAAATCCACGGAGTTTTTTTTTTAAAAAACAGTGCCCACACGACACTCAAGTTTTGAAATCCGTTTTCTAAAATCCATAAATCCCCAGGGTTTTGAAAACGGTGCCCACACGACACCCAAGTTTTGAAAACGGTTTTCGCAATTCTTTTTCTTTTCTTTTTCTTTCTTTCTTTTTGAAAAACGGCCGAACAGAGATAAGAACTCAAACAACCACATCTCCAAAGAGCAATGTTCTGACATCCACACCGACCCCACGAGGGTATCGAGAACCACACAACAGTCTACAAGTAGTAAATGAAATGCGACAGAAAAGGGAAATACAGTCTGGGATCTCAAAGGACCCGAAAGCTCCTGACTCGGCCTCACCGTCGCCTAGCCCTCACCCCTGAAGGAACCTGTCACGGAGTGGGAAGTCAGCGACACGATAACATAATAATAAAGCAGGAAACAGTAGTAAAGCCAACCGTCAGACGATCCGGAGCAACCACCCTCCCAAGAGGGAAAAGATAACACGAACACCTGTAAACCTGCAATACCCGACCACGTCGGACAACTAAACCGACGGGTCGCCTGTAACCCTGCAATACCCGACCACGTCGGACAACTAAACCGACGGGTCGCCTGTAACCCTGCAATACCCGACCACGTCGGACAACTAAACCGACGGGTCGCCTGTAACCCTGCAATACCCGACCACGTCGGACAACTAAACCGACGGGTCACACCGCTCACACCTTGGCGCATCAAAACCCCACAACTACAGGGGCCCTACTACGTCACCTCGTGGGTATACACGGGTCATAGACCACTTTTCCGGAAAAGCGCACCCTTTGCGGTGGCCAAACCGCGGGTGCGCGTGCTGCAGCCTCGAGCAAAGTAACCATAGTACCAAATATACTCAACGATAAAAACCACAAGGACTACCATGTTAGCACGATTAGATACTTATATTAACAAAGTGCAATTGCCGGAAACCCGGTGCTAAATCCCAAAACAAAAACCCACCTTGAAGTCCGTCGAACGAACCACCTGAATGTAGGCCGATCCCGAGCTCTCGCTAGGCTACTGGGCGGCTGGTGCTGAATAGCTAGGCCCTGAATAGCAACTGTAGTCAGAACTAGACTCACTCATACCCATCCCGACAACACTACAATAACATGTAGCTAATACGGGGAACTTAGCCGAAACTAGACTTAAACCGAAATTCCCGAAAATCCATTGAACCTCCAATCATGACCCGCCAACGGTCTAAAAAAAATCCAAATATCGTCCAACTACACCTGCTGTCCCTAAACATCATAATTTTGATGTTCGGGCAGACAGGGACCAAATCATAATTCCCTCTATCGAAATACTGCTGTAAATACACCTTTTTAACCGTTGTTTTAACTCGTTCTTCCAAACCAGGAAGCCAAAGACAGCGCCGTAAGTTTCAGCGCGTCCGTTTCGACGAGACGAAGCTCGTGCTCCCAGGCTTAGGCTAGCACAAGGCCCATGGGCAAAGTTGGCCCATAAACTTCTAAGTCCAAAATAGCCATTATGTTACAACAATACACACACTTGATCAAATTGGAATTAAACTTGAGCACCATGTCTACTGAGGTCTACAGAATCTAGAGCTCACCTTAGAGCTGCCGGAGAGTGGCCGGGAAGATCGCCGGAGCAACACCACTTCAAGGCAAAAGCTCGGTTTGGACGAACTTGGATCAAACCTGGAGCAGAGTGCCAACAAAGGTGAGCATCAGTATAAGGGTACTTCCAGAAGTGGTCTGGACCAAGCCAGGCTCGGCGGCGGCGGCGGCCGGAGCCGAGAAACCTCTAAAATATCCATTTTCATGAGAAGTTTGAACCAACTTTGATTATAAGGGTTACTTGTCTAAAACAACTTGATGGAAACCTTCCATAAGGTGAAAACAACTCACCTGGGTAGGTGGCCGGAGTCCAAGTGCGGCGGCGGCGGCCGGAGCCCGAGCTCGGCTGCAACAATGGGTGCAACAACAGTGAGAAGAAGCGCTACGTTCAAACTTCCATGCAACATGATAGGAAGCTCCATTAGTGTCCAAAGAACTCGCCTCGGTCACTTACCCACTGCGCGGAACCCCGTCGATCGCCGGAGCTCAAGCTCGGCAAAACCAGGCCCTCTAATGGCGGATTCCGGCCGGCGGCACAAGAGGCCCTCCAACTTGGACAAAAGTGTCCCTCTCGATGCTGCGGTGCTTGCTGAGGTGGTGGCCGGCGGCGCGGGTGCGCGGCGGCGCTGGACGGCGAGGCTCGGCCGAGGTTCTCTTTTGCTCGGTTCTAGGGCTCATTCGCGCGGACCGGATTCTTGTCCGTTGATCACCAGACCTTGAAAGTAGCTTGCAGTCGACGAGGAGACGAAGATAAACGGTCTTGATCTTGTTTCCAACGGTCGGATTCTTTCCGCGCTCAAGATCGGCCAAAACTGGCTTTTCCGGCGACAAGAAGCTCCCGCCGGCGACAGGGACGACGACGACCACTCCAACTTCACAAAAAGAGTCCACAAAACGTCAGGAACACGATGAGTACACCCATGCATCATTTGAAAGCTAGAGTTCCCATAAACCTACCTCGCCGGAAAATAGAGGAGGAAGGAGGTGGCCCGCGGCGGCGTTTGGCGGCGGCTGACGTCGGGTTCACCCCAGCTCGTCGTCAACTACGCAGAGGCACTCCCAGGTGCTGTTTGGAACCATCCAAGGCTTCTGGGAAAGGCCCTTCTCTTTCCCAACCGAGATGAAGGAGATTCTTGGTTCTCCTTCTTCTCCGGCGACGAGGTGGCGGCGGCCGGTACGCAACCTCCGAGGAGTGCGACAGAGGGAGAGGGTGCAGTTGGAGCTGGCGGCTGCGGGCTGAGGGCTGAGGCTGCGGGGTTAAGGGTTTAAGAAACCCTAACCCGAGTTGCATTTAAATAGTACCTATTGCACAATTGCATTCTAACCCCTCTACTCTTCATATTTTGAGCCCAGGCCCGACAGAAATACTTTTCTCACATTCAGGTCCCTCTCCAAGGAGTGGCACGCAAAACGGAGCATAAAATATAGGGCATATTGTGCAAAACGCCGCATTTTCCACTGTATTTCACGCTTTTCGAGGCATTTTTGTCGTCAAGTCGAAAAATGGACTTCGCCACGACGTCCGGCTCGGCGAAACCTATCAGGTAGCGATTTTTTTGTTTTTCGACGAAATGCCTGGATAAATTCTCGGTCCACAATTACTGTATAATTATACAGTATGGCACGCTTCTCGAGACTATAGGATCATCAAACGAAAATTCCGGCAGTGCCATTGCGCTCAGAACGTCAAAATTAGCTAGAATCGTCTACTCATACTGCTAGGTTTGGATTTTGGACAGTGAAATGGCCAACGACCGATCGAGAGGGGACCGAAATCAGGGGTTACTATTCACTTAAGTCGTGGGTCCCACTAGTTTTCTTGCTGATTTCCGGACGATCCGACCGTCGGATCAGCAAATGGTATATACCATTTCCACTCGATTCGATGAGACGGTCACACTGGCGACCTCGGATTTCCGAGATCAGACTCGGATCGGAAAGGCGAAATTTGTGCTTCGGCAACTGTGCCATCCGTACACCAGTACACACCACTAAGGTTAATTTTGTTTCCTCGCACACATTCGCACCTAAAAAACACTCTTTACACTAACATAATTTTCCCGAGTATTACATCACTCACACCTTAAAAGAAGTTTCGTCCTCGAAACTTGAATACACCAGGAATCCCATAACTGGGGAAAGTGCCCAAACATGTCCGACTTGCGCTCCTCATGAACCGCTCGTTTCTCTCTGGCACTAGGAGAGATTGCAGTTTCCCCGCCGGGCGCTGACGTTCGGCCTTTATTCGATGACCGACCAAGTAGCGAGCCACGCGTTATCCTACATCCCTTGTCAATTTAAGCCACCGAAAGTCTGCTCAGGGTCTTAACTCCCCCCCCTGCTACCTTACTACACTTCCAAGTCCGTTCCGTGATGCATGATCATACCTCAAAATTCTCACCGGTGCCGCTAGCGCACACACTGGTGCCCGTGTTAGCCTAACCTTGCGTTCTTCGAAGCTCTCTTGACTTTTGACCGTGTCACGCCCCGGGGTCGAAACTGCGACACGGGCTCGCCAACAGATCCGCCATCTGTATGGAAACTGCCGTACAGACGAAGCGTCTAACCTGCAGAAAGAATCAACTACAGTACACAGATATCAGAGCGGAAAGTAAGCTACTAAAAACTGAAAATAATACAATATCCATCTCCCAAATACGATCGTATACAAAGTCCTCTGATACAAAACTCAAAAGGGAGGTATCTCCAATAAAATACATCGGTGTACAAGCTCTCAATACAAATATCCTCACTACATCAGTCTCTCAAACTGTAAAATAAAGTACAACCCTATACCTCACGACAAAGGTCACTCACCAGAGGAAAAAGAGGTAAACTAATCTACTGAAGCTCTCCTCTGAAGGGGTACCGCTACACTCCAACGACGGGTAGGGAACTAGCTCGCGACTCCCTCGCCTCGGTCAGAAGCATCAGCAACTGGAGCAACAGGAACAGGAGAGGAAGTTCCTGGGGAAAAAGACACCACGACGGGTGTGAGAACTACTTCCCACAGTAGTTCTCAGTGGGTGCCGTCAACAAGCCCAACGGTCTGCCCACTAAGTCTACTAGAGGTAAAAGATAACAGTGCAATGAAATCTGAACAAGAAAAGCTGGAGCTACTCTACAGCTACCATACCTCTATCTAGATACTCAAAAAGTGGAACAGATGAAAGTAAAAGAGACCACTCGCACCCAAGGTGCTCAATGGACCCAATCGAACTGACTGCCTCATAGGGTCCAGTCAAGCCTGCGCCTGTCGACTAGGAACGCGCCTGCCCACTACCACACATCCCCATGAGGACGGGATTTACGTGGGGCGTCCTGCCCGACTAACTCACCCCTCGCGCAAAACTGCCTCAACAGGCCCATCGTATCCACAGCGGCATCTCAGGGACGCGACTCTAACTGAGGAAAACGGCGCGGCATAGAGTATCACAAATTGGCATAAGCAGGCTATAGCCAAAAACCACGCTCACTCCCAGAACGGTAGGACTCAAGATCCCCAAATATCTCGCACAACAGTCGGAGCACTCTCTGTTGGGTTATATGTAATACGGATCTAAATAGGGGAAAAAACACCTAGAGGGGGGTGAATAGGTGTAAACGCATAAACACTCAAAAAATCATTGCGATAAAAACCCAATGCGGAAATAAAAATAATACGCAAGATTTTTACGTGGAAAACTCCATCACCGGAGTAAAAAACCACGGGACCGATAACACGGCAGAAATCCACTAGAATTAAAACACGTACAAGGTGATTTACCGTACACACTTACGACTCAACCTTTTCCATACGCTCCTAGAGGATCTTCTCCGCTCGCTCCGCGACGCTTCTCGAATCCACGATCTGCGCCCAACGCCGAATCCACGGCGTCCAACGTCGAATCCACGACGTCCGACCGAATCCACGGTCTTCACCCAATAGCACCCTTCGAATCCACGAACGTGCCTCGCTCCGAATCCACGAGAGCGGTTGAACCTTGAATCCACAAGGACACGCGAATCCACGCGCCGATTTTTGGGGTAAATCGTTGTTTTGGGTGGTGATGATCCGCCGAATACTTAGATCAAAGATAGATCGGAAATACCATCTAAGTATTCATTAGTTTGATTCAACTCAAGATGTGAGTATGAAAACCTAGAATCAAACTAATCAATATAGATGAAGAAACATAGAGTATTCTCTAATGATTTCCTTTCTTCTCTATATGTGGATCTATAGCCGTATAAAATGATATATGAAAATGACGGCTATTGACTATGTGGATTGTTACGGCTTTTTGGTATTGGCATATTTCGTGAGTCAAGTCAGTGAGTTGAGTCGGAGTCTTAAAGGGATCAAATTGTCAATCAGCAATCAAAGACTTAGAGAAGATTCAACAAGAGCTCAAGTTGACACTCAGTGTCTTGAATCTTGAAGATTGAAGTTGAAGAATTGTGGATCAGTTACATCAATCTCAAGAAGAAAGTATTCAAAAGGATCAGGTATGGTTAACTAAATAATTTTGGTGATCTGAATACTTTCTTATAGTATAGAAACACTTGGAAGAATTTTTAATTTCATAATAATCAAAAACTGGTGTTCGGACATGTTCAGGATCCGGATCAGGGCCAACGATCCGGATCCCGAAGGTTGTTGCTTCATACAAGACTTCGATCCGGATCCATGCAATTTCCGATCCGGATCCCGAATGTTAAGTTTTCTGATTTGTATGAACGATCCGGATCGGGCAATGCGATCCGGATCCCGAACCCTTGGTTTTCTGGAATCGTCAATCTCGTTACGACGATCCGGATCGCAGTAAATCCGATCCGGATCGCCGTCCTGAAAATTTCTAGATAAGGTAAGTTTTTGATTCTTATCTCTTTCCAAAGGTTTCTAAACTATAAATAGACACTTAGGGTTTCTCAAAAACGTGGGAGCTACGGCCGATCTTTTTATAAAACTCTTGAGAGCAACCCTAGAGGCTAGGTTTTCATCGTTCTTCTTTATAGCCTCTTTTAGGTCAATTCGATGGTTCTTTCAAGAACATATCTTTTGTCGAATTGATCTAATCTTTGCTTAGAGATTTCTTCTACGGTTCTTCATTGATAATCTAAGCAAAGGATCACCATCGAAGTCAATATTCTTATCGACTGAGTTTGCGTCGTGGATTCGACGTGGCATCGTGGATTCGGTGTGCTAAAGGCGTTTCGTGGATTCGAAGCGTGCGTTCGTGGATTCGAACGTGAGCAGTGGACGTGCAAAATCGGTGGAGCGCGAGGTCCAAGAAATTGAAGGAGGGGTTAAATCCGTGGAGACGGTAATCACCTTGTTATTCTTCTTTTCTTAGGGATTGTTATTGCGCGGATATCCAACCGGTCAGCGCAAGGTCCGAAGAAGCTGAAGGAGGGGTTGAGTCCGTGGAGTCGGTAATCACCTTGTTATTCTTCTATTCTTAGTGGATTGTTATTGCGTGTTGGTCCCGTGGTTTTTCTCCTGGATTGGAGTTTCCACGTAAATCTCGGTGTGTTGTTTTTATTTTCTGCATTGGTTTTTATTTTGCACTGAGATTGAGTTTTTAAGTATTACACCTATTCACCCCCCCTCTAGTTGTTTGATAGTACCTATTTAGATCCTTGTGGATCCATAATAACTCTACATGGATTAACCCTAGAAAAAGAATCATAGGGTCTATTTATAGGTTAGAAACCCTAGGAAGGAGATAAGAATCAAAAACCTAACATTTCTGGAAATTTTACGGACGGCGATCCGGATCAGACTAGCTGTGATCCGGATCGTCGTAATGAGTCAGCCAGTTCCAGAAAAACGAAGGTTTGGGATCCGGATCGAAGTGCTTGATCCGGATCGTTCATACAGTTCACCAAACATCAACGTTCGGGATCCGGATTGCGAAGCCTGATCCGGATCGTTCAAGGAAGATGGTAAACTAAGTGTTCGGGATCCGGATCAAGAGGCTACGATCCGGATTGAACTGGTGTATGAACGAACCACCTTCGGGATCCGGATCGAACAACCTGATCCGGATCCTGAACATGTCCCAAGTCCAGTTTTTGATTTTTATGCAATGAAAGATTCTTCCAAGTGTTTCTACACTACAAGAAGTATTCGGATCACACAAAATCTTTAGTTAAACATACCTGATCCTTTTGAATTCTTCTTTCTTGAGATTGAGTTAAATGATCCAACTTTCTTCACCTTCAATCTTCAAGACTTGAGACTTTCACGAAACTACGCCAACTCAAATTCCGTAACAATCTCCCCCTTTGGCGGTTTCGTGACAAAACACAGATCCACTAAAGAAAATTCAAAAAGATATTTTTGTTGCTATCACCATACAACAAAAATTTACAATGGAGATCCAAAAATTTAAAAACATGAGATAAACTCCTAAAACAGACTCTAGACTTAGACATCTGTACTCTCTGCACAAAGAAATCATTCTTGACAAAAAGAGATCGTTAGATACCTCAAGAATATTTAGCATACAAAACCTAGTACAGAGATAGAGTTTATCTAATCATCATGACATTTGAGAATTCAGATATGTAAGAGAATCATAGTCAAAAACCAACATATCTTCTATGCATTCAAAAACCAAATGTCAAAATGTTAGTCCAACATCAACTTGTTAGTTATATTACATGCCCAAATAGTTAGTCGAATAGTTAGTCGAGACATGCAAACAATCACAAGATGAAAACCAAAGTTGAAGTTGAAGAGATACTTACCTTGATGTATACAAAATCTTCATCATCAAGATTTTCACAATCATTGTACCTTGATATTTCATCATTCATTGTAGAGATCATACTTCATACTTACCTTGATATTTCATCATTCATTGTTCAAAGTTCTCTCTAACTCTCTCCCCCTTTTTGTCACAAAACAAAGCCAAAATGTAGTTAAGACTACGAAATGTTAGGAGAGTGAAAAGTTCCAATAAAACGTAAAACCTGAGAACTACGCTAAAGTAAGTATAAAACTAAATCCTAAAGACAAAATCCTGCACAAAAAAAAAAAAAGAAAAAAAAAAAATGAGTCAAAAGTAATCAGTTGTCAGAATCTGAGTCTTCAGAGCTTGTGCAACCCATCTTAGAGAGTATCTTTCGCATCCGCTTGTCCATTGAATTGATCTTCTTTGTTATGGTAATGTGAGCTGCCGTGGTAATCTCAAGCTCATTGGTAATTCTTTGTTGTTCCTTCAAAACTTGTTCTTTCTTAACAGATAGTCGCTGTTGTTCCTTGATAATCGATGTTATTGATGCTTCATCATCTGTGCCGGGTGCTTGTCGAGATGGTGATGCGGCAGTGCTTGTACTGTGCTTCATTCCAGATGCAGGAGCTGGAGTGACATGCGGCAACTTATGGAGGGATTTGACAATGGTAGACTCATCTATCATGCTCAGACATTGATGATAAGTTGTTGAAGTAATGTCAACCTGAAATTTCTTTAAAATCCTCATTATAATCAAGGGAAATGGAATTCTCTCAGTGGGATGAGGATGCTCAACATATCGCGCCATTCTATTCCAGATAATGTACGGAATGTTGATATTCAATGCCGTTGCCTCTGATGGATGTCCTATGAGATACAAAAACAACAACCGGTCCCATCTCACAACCTTTGTCTGCATATTTGGAAGTATATTGTAACATGTGATGAAGTTTAAGAAGCGATATTCAAGACGAAGTTCTTTAGATCGAACAGATTTTTCGGTTGATTGTGTTCCTTCGAGACAAATTCCCTCTATAACTTTTCGCCATAATGTGTTTGTCAAATTTACCCCCTTCAAGTAGTGAACTCCTTTCTTGCTGGCTTCCATTCCCAAAACCTCGCCAATCAATTGTGGAGTAATCTTAAACCTTGTGCCTTGGATATTCGTGTAGAACTCCATAGGACCGTTCTCAAACTCTCGAAGATGCCGTGCATTAGTATAGAAGGTCCTCACATGATGCAAACAGTAGCCAAGAGTTTCTGGGAAACGACATACTTGAATAAGATTTGCTTGTTCAATCAGAAGACCAAACTCAGGGGAGTGACCTTGCAGAGCCTCAATGTTAACATGCCTTTCACCAATGCATTCGCGATGTGCAAAGGCTCGAAGACGATCAGTGTTAACGAATACTTCTTCCAAGCGATGTGGGGAGTCAGGAGCTATCGGCGTGTCAACATTAATGTCCTGTCGTAGCCCACGGCGTTTAGTTATTCTCTTTCTTTTCATGGAGATGGTTGGTGCTGCCATTGATGCTTTTCCTGGTTCCTTAGTTGCCTTTTCTTTTGATTTAACAGACGCCTTTCTCCTTGAATCATCAGACGGTTCTTGTTCATACATTGAGTCATCATCATCCGTCAATGCCGCCCAGTCAACCTCATGACAATCTACCTCTGTGTCACTGACCTCGACAAATTCACCTTTTTGTTGGAGGTTCTTGGCTCTCTTCAGTTTATTTGTTGGGCGAGTGTGCACCATTGAGACCAGGAGAAGGATTAACCAAGAGAAACGCATTGAATTAAGTGCCATTGATCAAAGTGCTTGAGTTAAGAAGGTGTCCTGTGAAAACCAACTCAAGAACACATGAAAAATCGTCAATTTGAAAGATTTGAAACATTGTACCTAGACAATCATAATCATGTAGAGAAGCTAAGAATCAAATTAGTTTTGCAAAAGGACTTCTAAAAATAGATCAATTGCATGATTTTCGAAAATCCTTATTATATGCCCTAAAACCGAAATTTTAGAAATCGAAGCCTAAAAATCCGTTAATCAGGAGAATACCTAGCATATAATCAAAACTAATCTACCCAGAGTTCTTATTTCAAAAGAAATTTGATCAAAAACCATCCACAAACAAAGTTGATCCAAGAAATTCATCACGTTTGAGGAGGAAAAGAGAAAAACGGTGAAAAACCGAGATTTTGATCAATAAAACTTACTTGGAGTTGAAGAACTTGAGTTTGAAAGCTTCCAGGAAGGATGAAATCTAGAGAGAGAGGCTCTGGAAACTTTGGAACAAAAGATTGGAGTAAAGAAATAAAAAACCCCTTTCGTTCTTTATAAAACCTAGCCGCGATCCGGATCAGTTCATAACTGCGATCCGGATCGGCTACCCGCAGTGAGAAACTGCGTTCGGGATCCGGATCGGCAGATACAATCCGGATCGTCAGCCCGCAGAAGAATTCCTGCGTTCGGGATCCGGATCATCTAGCCCGATCCGGATCGGCTCCAACTTTTTCTTTAGAAAATTTTAGAGAAATTCAAGAAAAACCAGAAAAAGATTGTAAGCACAAATGTGTATCAACTTTAAACAAAAATCATCGTTTCATACAACAAGAATTAGATTATGCCAAATCTATCAATAATATCCAAAAATGAAACGAAGATTTACAAAAATTAAATCCCTTAAAGTTGAACACCTTCAATTACATCTAACTTGATCTTATGAGTAATGCCTTTATCAAATCATCAATTCAGTAAAGAAAATGAAATACAAAGATCAATAGATGTTTGAAATCCCAAATATAATAGATAATGTATCTAGACAATCTGTTGAAGAGAGTCGCTCTTTGAGCATCTTTCATTAAAAACCCACCTTATACCAACCTTGAAATTTGACAGAGTCAAGTATTTCAACATGCATTTTACTTAATCAAAAATTTGAACAACCATGCTTGGTATACATGTGGTAGCTGCACACAATACTCGGACGACCGAGGTGGTAGCTCTTTCCTCCATGTGGTGGTAGTTTTCACACTCCTCATTGGGATGTAACTCTTTCCACATCTTTTGAGCATTTTACCTTTTCTAAGACTCCCCCTCAATTGGCTATCAATTATTTAAGATATAAAGTATTCAACCAAATATTGATCTCGATTTCATACTCGACTAAGCAGTCAAATAAGATAATGACTATACCAAGAGATCATAGAGAGAGAGAAATTGACTTTGATCACTTTAGAAGATGATTTAATTAACATAAATAATCATTGCAACAGTGAAATATTATGATGGCAAAAGCATAATAAATTTCTAAATGTGCGAAAAGATGCAATTAAAGTCAATTATGATCTATGCTCAATTAATGTCCTATGAACAAACATAGATAATGAACAAAACAAAAACAAATACAAAACCTATCCTAAGCAAAGATTTCAAAAAGAAGATTATTTCAAGGAAAGCATCCCAATTGCTTTTCGTAAATGAATAAAACGTTTTTGATCCAAAGGTTTTGTTAGAATGTCAGCTAATTGATCCTCAGTTGAAATATATGAAAGTTGAAGAGTATTTGATTCAACTAGCTCTCTAAGAAAATGATATCTAAGTTCAATATGTTTTGTTCTAGAGTGCAACACAGGGTTTTTAGAAATGTTAATAGCACTAGTGTTGTCACAAAGTATTGTTACCGAAGATGCTGAAATGCGGAAGTCGCTCAATACGCTTTTCATCCAAATGAGTTGAGTTGAGCAACTTCCAGCTGAAATGTATTCCGCTTCGGCAGTCGAGAGTGCTATGCAGTTCTGCTTTTTACTATGCCATGCAACAAGGCAATGGCCAAGATAGAAGCATGCACCACTCGTGCTTTTCCGATCATCCACTGATCCTGCCCAATCGGCATCTGAGTATCCAACAATATCCAAACTTGTTCCCATAGGATACCAAATTCTGAAATTAATTGATCCTTTGATATACCGGATGATCCTTTTCACCGCTTTCAGGTGAACCTCCTTTGGTGCTGATTGATATCTCGCGCAAATCCCAACACCAAAAGATATATCCGGGCGACTAGCCGTGAGGTAAAGTAGACTTCCAATCATACTTCGATACAGTTTCTCGTCTACATTCTCACTATGTGAATCACTTCCAAGTCCCTTGTGGCTAGTTCCCATTGGAGTCGGAAAATCTTTACAATTTTCTAGATCAAACTTTTTGACCAACTCCATTGCATACTTGGATTGACTCAAGTGAATACCTTCATCATTTTGCTTAATTTGCAATCCAAGGAAATAAGTCAATTCGCCCATCATGGACATCTCAAATTCGCTTTCCATGGTCTCCGCGAATTTAGAAGCATCGTTATCTCTTGTTGCGCCAAATACAATGTCATCGACATAGATTTGTGCTACAATGAAATTGCTTTGATAATGCTTCACAAAGAGAGTCCTATCAGCTCCCCCTCGAGTATAGCCCTTCTCCAAAAGGTGCTTTGTTAACCTTTCGTACCATGCTCGCGGCGCTTGTTTCAGACTGTAAAGAGCCTTTTTCAAACGAAAAACATGGTTAGGTTGTTTATGATCCACAAAACCTTTCGGTTGAGCCACATAAACTTCCTCATTTAAAAACCCATTTAGAAATGCGCTCTTAACGTCCATTTGAAATAATTTAATTTTAAAATGACAAGCAATAGCGAATAGTATACGAATGGACTCGAGTCTAGCTACAGGAGCGAAGGTTTCATCAAAGTCTATACCTTCTACTTGAGAGTAGCCTTGAGCAACTAATCGTGCCTTGTTCCTGATGATAGTACCATCCTCATTTTTCTTGTTCTTGAAGATCCATTTGGTACCTATCACATTGTGTTGCTTTGGAGGCTTCGTTAATTCCCAGACTTTGTTTCGCTCAAATTGATGGAGCTCTTCCTGCATTGCTTTAATCCAGTAGTCATCCTGAAGAGCTTCATCTATATTCTTTGGTTCGATTAAAGATACGTAGCAAGCGAATCCACAAACCAACTGCCTCCGAGTTCTGACTCCTTCTTGTGGATCTCCAATAATATTTGATTCCGGATGATCCTTGGAGATTCGTAACGTTTGTTGAAACGGAGTACTCGGAGATATATGAGATGATTCCTGCACATCAGATAAACTTGAAGAACCATTAGATGCATCATTAATATTGGAAGTATTATTATGAGAAGATGCACTAGCAGGAGAATCATCATCTAGAGAGATATCGAGGGTAGATTTTCCAGTTTCAAAGTGAAAAGCTTCATCTACTTTAACATTTATAGATTCTACGATCGTCTTAGATTCAATGTTAAATACTCGATATGCTCTGCTATTCGTAGAATAACCCAGAAAGATCCCTTCATCACTTCGAGAGTCGAACTTTCCAAGATTTTCACGGTCACGTAAAATGTAACATCGACTCCCGAAGACACGAAAATATTTGATATTGGGTTTTCTACTAAACCACAGCTCATATGGTGTATTTAAAGTTCCTGGGCGCAAGTAAACTCTATTAATGACATAGACAGCGGTGTTCACAGCTTCAGCCCAAAAATGTAGCGGTAAATTCCGGCTATGAAGCATCACACGCGCCATCTCTTGAACAACCCTGTTCTTGCGCTCAACAACACCATTCTGCTGAGGTGTATAGGGTGACGAGAATTCATGTTTAATTCCATTTGAAGTGCAAAAATCAATGAATTTTGAATTTATGAATTCTCCACCTCTATCACTTCTAACACGAATGATCTTTTCATTCTTTTCAATCATAATACGATGGCAAATCTCATGAAAAGAGTCAAACGTATCAGCTTTCTCTTTTAAAAATGCTACCCAAGAAAACCTAGAGAAATCATCAACCAATAAGAAAATGTACCATTTACCTCCCAAAGATGGTTGACGGGTCGGCCAAAAGAAAAAGAAGAAAAGAAAGTAGTATACATAAACTACACAAGATTTAATCGAAGAACGATTAAAGACAAGGAGGGGTTTCACCTTTGCATACCCAAACCTTTTGAGTTTTGGAGTATGTTGGCAATGGTTGAAAAGTTTTCCTTGATGAAGACGTCTTGCAAGATTGGTCTTTTTCTTTTGTCATCGTCTTGTTTGAAGTACTACCAATGTCCTTTTCTTTAGGAAAATCCTTCTTTGAATTCCATGGAGTGAACTTATTGGTAGCAGTTGCAAGATGTGGTTGATTTGATCTTTGAGCTCCAATCTTGCAATTTCTTCCAATGTGCCCTGCAAATTACAACGAAAACATACCTTTGTGCTTGACGATTCTGAAGAGGATGAAGTAGGCTTGTTGTCGTTGGTTGTCATGATTTCCGGTGTCGGAGGAGGAGATACCGACTGAGGCACAAAGACTGTCCCAACCGAACTAAAATTGTCTTCAGTTCGATTGTATCCGAGGCCGAACTTGTTTGTTTGACCTAGACCAAGAAGTTTATCCAACTTACTCCTTCCTAAGGAGAATTGCTGTAAGTCATCCTTGAGTTGGCAAATGGTCTCTGTCATTTCCAATTTTTCCCGTCGGGCCTCGCCGTAGAGCTTCAAGAAGTAGTTCGCTTTGTTCACCATATCTATATAGTTCTTCTCGAGTTGCTCATTGGACTCTTGAAGGGAAACATTTTCTTTTATCAGTTTATCCCTTTCCACTTCAAGATCGGTCGAGAGAGAAGTTACCCTTTTTACTTCTTCTTCGAGATCTTGCAATCTCCCTCTCAACCCCTTGTTTTGCTTAGCCGGTTTCTTTAAATCCCGTAAAGATCTGTGATAGGCTAGAGCAAATTCTTCGCCTTCCGAATCATCCAATTCGTTGTCCGTTGCGTTCTTTTCAACAGTGGAGTTGGACAACGACTCAGATGTACTTGCCATAAAGCACATGAAGGGTGAAGATACGGACGCGTGGAATGCGGGTGGAGCTCTTTTCTTCATCACTCGAAGACGACTCCTTTGACGTTGAGTTGTCATCCCAAGTGACGACTTGCATCGCCTTCTTCTTTGCCGGATACTTGTTAGGACATTCCGTTGCAATGTGGCCGTAGCCTCGACATTTGAAGCATTGTAGTTGTCCTTCTGAACTTTTCTTATCCTTTGAGAAGTTCTCTTGCTTTCTTGACTTGTAACCTGAAGTACCCTTGCCTTTGTTCGACTTTCCGAAGGATGGAGATTTGCTTGAATTACCCCTTCGAAAGTTGCGGCGAAACTTCCTTGTCACAGAGAGCGAGTTGCTTCTCAAATTCTTCCATAGAAAGGTTCTCGTCATCGTCTGAGGAGGATGTATCCGCGTCTTCTTCCTTAGTTGTTTTCAACGCATAACCTGAAGACTTAGAAGTGGATGCCTTTCCAGAAGAATTGTTAGTAGTAAATGCCATTTCATAAGTTTGTAATGAACCAACTAATTCTTCTACACGTATTTCGTCCGGGTGTTTAATAGTTTCAATGGCAGTAACCTTTGGGCGAAATCGTTCAGGAAGAGTTCTTAAGATTTTTCTTACAATCTTAAATTCTGGAATCTTCTCTCCCAGATTAGCACATGAGTTTACGATGTCTTGCAATCGTGTATAGTAGTCCGTGAAAGATTCATTTTCTGCCATTAAGATAGAGTCAAACTTGCTCGTAAGCATTTGCAGTTTCTGAATCTTCACGAGGTTAGTTCCCTCATGTGTAACCTGAAGAACATCCCAGATTTCTTTCGCAGTCTCACATGCCGAGACGCGAGAGAATTCAGTTTGGGATAAGGCATTAAAGATAGCATTAATTCCCTTGCCATTGTAAGAAGATGAATCTAACTCTTCCTTGGTCCATTTCGACCTAGGTTTTAAGGTGCGAACATCACCAATAAGTTCAGTTGGATTAGACCATCCTAATTCAATTGATTGCCACACCCGTTCGTCGATGGAAATTAAAAGGCTTTCATCCGTACTTTCCAGTACGCATAATTTGTTCCATCGAAGAACGGGGGTCGGTTGATTGTTTCCACCTTCAACCATTGGTTTACAACCCTTTTCCCTCTCTGATACACTTGTTGGTTATATGTAATATGGATCTAATAGGGGAAAAAAACACCTAGAGGGGGGTGATAGGTGTAAACGCCATAAACACTCAAAAAATCATTGCGATAAAAACCCAATGCGGAAATAAAATAATACGCAGGATTTTTACGTGGAAAACCTCCATCACCGGAGTAAAAAAAACCACGGGACCGATAACACGGCAGAAATCCACTAGAATTAAAACACTACAAGTGTGATTACCGTACACACTTACGACTCAACCTTTTCATACGCTCCTAGAGGATCTTCTCCGCTCGCTCCGCGACGCTTCTCGAATCCACGATCTGCGCCCAACGCCGAATCCACGGCGTCAACGTCGAATCCACGACGTCCGACCGAATCCAAGGTCTTCACCCATAGCACCCTTCGAATCCACGAACGTGCCTCCGCTCCGAATCCACGAGAGCGTTGAACCTTGAATCCACAAGGACACGCGAATCCACGCGCCGATTTTTGGGGTAAATCGTTGTTTTGGGTGGTGATGATCCGCCGAATACTTAGATCAAAGATAGATCGGAAATACCATCTAAGTATTCATTAGTTTGATTCAACTCAAGATGTGAGTATGAAAACCTAGAATCAAACTAATCAATATAGATGAAGAAACATAGAGTATTCTCTAATGATTTCCTTTCTTCTCTATATGTGGATCTATAGCCGTATAAAATGATATATGAAAATGACGGCTATTGACTATGTGGATTAACCCTAGAAAAAGAATCATAGGGTCTATTTATAGGTTAGAAACCCTAGGAAGGAGATAAGAATCAAAAACCTAACATTTCTGGAAATTTTACGGACGGCGATCCGGATCGGACTAGCTGTGATCCGGACACGTCTTCAGGATCGTAACGAGTCAGCCATTCCAGAAAAACGAAGGTTCGGGATCGGATCGAAGTGCTGATCCGGATCGTTCATACAGTTCACCAAACATCAA
>CM055077.1:10363939-10417845 GCA_029204045.2 Tillandsia leiboldiana | reverse complement strand
ATCTGTGGACGGGCACGGGTTCTGGTTTACACCCGGGGCTGTGACAGATTAAGTTGGTATCAGAGCTTAGGGATAGGTCAGTTGGGACTTAGGAAACCCTAGGCTTATGGCGGACCTAGGATGTTTAGGGCGTGAGAGACGCGACATTTTGCGGAAGTCGGTGATTTGGTTTTGACTCTTCCTGTGAGTGAAGAGGGATCGACATACCCTATTTTTGTGGGACAGTTATGTTGGCTGCAGACAACATAAAGTTGCAAAAATAGGAGGATGTCTTTGACTTTCGCTAGATTGGGTCGAGGTGTTTGGGATGGTTGATTTGCGGTTTGTCGTGGCGAGCGGTGTCTCCCCGACGTTGGGCCCTGACCCCGGGTGCACTTTGGTTGCAGTAGTAGTAGTTGGGTCTGAGCTAGTTGTTTCAGGCCGGATACCAATTTGGAGTCAGAGAGCTCCGGACCCTGATGACAGGATTGTCAGAGGCCTGTCAGCGGCAGAGAGTGAACGAGCATATGGTTTTGTGACACAGTTGTCAGAGCGGCGGGCAGCTCGACAGTGCTTCCTTCTGAGACCACCCGATTGCAGCATCCTCAAGGGCGGGGATTTCTGTGGTATTGATGGAGTGTGAGTAGCCCTTCGTGCCGATGTTTAGCGGACGAGGCGCCGAGGCAGGGGGTGGATAGTTGACAGCTGATGAGCTATGGGACACCGTTGATCAGTTGAGCCAGTTTCGGCAAATAAACCATCCCGATTCATAGGATTAAGTTTGGAGCCTCGGGGTAGAAATGGCGTGGTTAGAGATGGAGAGACTACTTGACAGCCTCCTTGTGTTAAAGGGTTTACGCAGTTGTCAAACTGCCGCGCTCTATGATTTGGGGGACATGGCGCATAGGATATGCGTGACTGTGAGTGGACTGCGTCAAGATACCTTTCAGGTTATTTGATTTCCCCGTTTTGGATTTTGGATGCCTCGATGGAGTAGGCATTGTGTATGGAGCATAGTGTTACAGTTCCTTTGGATAGGGGTCTGCCGCCAGAGGCGAGTCTTGGATATAGGCGCTTGGCGCTAGGTGTTGGAGGATAGATCGGCCGGCAGAGACATTCTCGTTTTCCCTTCCGGGATGGTGGATATCCTTGTGGATGGATTATGTAAAGCTTACCCCGGGGGATGTTACCCTGTGTGTTTGATAACTGGCATGTTTAGGGGTGCATTATATGTGTTTGAGGGGTGAGCTTAGTAAGGATATTGTATAAGGAATTACATGAATCATTGTGCTTGGTCGTGTGACGATGATATTCAGGTGGATTTCTGAGACGTCAGGGGTTGGGTAGACCCCGATGACAGCAACAGCCCTTTTTTTTATCAGAGTGGCGCAGCGGTAGCGTGGATTGGCTGTCTGCGAGAGACCACGTTCGGCACCTCCGTGTGAGCATGGACAGAGGTCGTGCTCCCCTTTGTGATTGGTCTAGATATTTTGGCAGGCTGAGCGACGACCACTTGCATCGAGCGGATGAATCTGTGCTGCCCGGTTGGAGGGCGCCACGGTAGTGGATTGAGTTGTCGCAGGTATGATTTCATCACAGCAGTCGGAGCTAGAGCATGTTGCGTTCCTGCATGGACTAGAGGTAGAGTCGTTACCACATGCACTTGAGGTACAGGTTACTGTTGGCATTGTGTAGGTGGGGGAGGCTTGTGGATTATGTCCAGCGCAGTAGAGGCCGTGAGTTATGCCGGCAGACATATTGGTATTTGTGGCAGCTTGGTGTTTTGACCCAGTGCTTGGGATTGGTTGGCGTAGTGCCACAGGATGTTTGACTGCTGAGATAAAGGACTTTGATTCTCTCCAAAGCGGATAATGGAAGGCATTTTGTTGTTGAGACTGTTTGAGCACACCCAGTTACGGCGACAGAGTGAGAGGTGCCTACGGCGGCAGCGGGACTTAAGGATACCCCTATTGCTCGTGAGATCCCGGGTGTGAGTCCATTTGAGCCGATGATTATGCGCGGAAGGGAGATTAAGAGTGTGATTAACGTGGTTTTGGAAACCGCGCGAACTTCATAGCACCTCGTTGGATATCGCCTTAGAGCTGCGAGAGTTGATGTCTTAGGTGGCTGGGATTTGATGGATGGAGGGTCTGTTTGACCTAGTGTCACGTCGTTGATACACGACGGTGAGAGCCCTTTGTGATTGGAGCCCAGTCAGGTCCAGGTATTATTTAGGGCCTTTTGATGGAGTTCTGCCCGGCAGTCGGTCGATTGTGATGCCTGCACCAGTTTGGATTTTCAGTTGAGTGTTTCGCCAAGATGGCGTTCAAGAGACGCTAGGGGCATTACGAGTACAGTGAAGCCAATGGAATGACTAATGCCTTGTTGCCTTAAGATTGAGGAATTCTGTATTCCAGCGGGACCTGAACGGATTGATAGCGGCATTCTCTAGGAGATTTTGGTTTTATCCCCTCCCGAATGATTTAGAGCTTGTGAAGCTTGGTGGATGCTGTGGTAAAGTCTGGGAGGAAGAAGCTGTATGCCAAGTCGTTGTGGTACAAGTTTTAGCTTCGAGAGCATATCTTCCTGGATTACTTATTTTAGCCATAGGGGCGGCGCTGTGGAAATCCGGCCAAAATGGATGCTATTTAAGACTGGTCGAGACCGACGGTTATTGTTGGGGTGAGGAGCTTTGGACCGGATAGTGCCAGCTGAGCTTGACGAGCGGATGATGAGATTGGTACCAGCACCGATTTAACCTAGTCAGTAGTGGGAGATGGGTTTGTGAGTTATAGTGATACCTCCCACTGTGGCTGTAGAGCTACCATTGAATTTTGTTGAGCATCCAGTATCACCCCGACTGAGCCACTGTGGTGGCGGATACCTGGAGCAGAAGGGCTTTTGAGAGTTGAGTTTGACGGTTCCATAGCTGGTGCTGTGTGGGGCCATTCTGGTGTTCAGTGTTTGAGTTTGTGTCCCAGAGGATCCCTTTTGATGAGAGGCCGCGGCTGAGCAATCCACTTGGATGGTTGAGTTTTGAGGGCGACCGAGTGTGAGCCCCTACTTGTTAGGGCCCCTTTTCTGTGCTGTGTTTTTGTGGATGTGTCTTGGATCACTTGGGTTGAGTTGGCTCTTGGGAGTGATTTTAGAGCGTGTTGCTCGGGCTGTTCGTTCCTTTCCCCCAATCTTTTGTTGGAGTTTTGAGGTTTTTCTGCGTCTCAGCTCTGGAGGTTATGCTTTGGACCCTCGCCCATGACTGACCGTTCCTTTTGAGGTCTGTGAGAGTTTGGGGTACGAGGGACGTCCGTTGCGAATTCCGGCTCGTGAGGTGAGGGAATTGCGCAATCGGGCTTTGCCGTTCAGGTTATTGTTGATGTTGTTGCTGAGGAGGAATCACGGGGAGTGATAGGTGACTTGGAAGCTGGAGACGGCGGTTGTTGAGTTTTGACCCCTGGTTTCTGAGACTCCTTGGGAGTTGCTTTAGTTTCGAGGACGAAACTTTCTTTTAGTGGGGGAGGTGTGGTGACCCGGATCCTTGCAGGGCTTTTTGCAGTGTGACCAGCAGCTTCTGGAAGCCTGCGCGGCATGTCGGCGGTGTTCGGGCGCCAATTTGGACACAAGTGATGGACTCGGGGCTTAATTGGATCACGCGGGTAACCGGAAGACCCCGTCGGATGTTTGAGGTGTCTTCGCGCAAATTGGATATCAAATTTGGACTCGACGCGAAAAAACGGATTAATTTTACCTTTCCGGGAGCCTTCGGCAAATTTTAGGATGGAATTGGGCGAATCGGACGCCGGATTTGGAATCACGCGCGCGAAAACGGTCAAGATGGACTATTTACTTTGTATTTTTTGGTGCTCGGGTACTGTTCACTGGCCGGAACAGTAACTCCGGCGATCGCCGGCGGCGGCGGCGGCGGCGGGCAGCGCCGGCGGCGGCGGGCGGCTCGGGCAGGCGGCACAGCGGGCCGCACGCGGCGCCGGGGCAGGGCGCGGGGCAGCGCGCGGCGGCCCTCGGGCAGGCGCGCGGTCTCACGGCCCGGGGTGCACCGTGGAGGTGCACGTGGCGGGATGGTGGTTGGGCGGCTCACAGCGGGTCGGTCCACGGAGGTTTTCGCGGGTGCACGGTGGACCGACGGGACACTGGCGGTGTTGATTGGTGCGGCGTTGTGCGCGCGGTCCACGCAATGGGTGGACAGGTGCCGTACCGGACGTGCGGCTGGTGCGACGTGCGCGGGTGCACGGGCGGTACACGGTGGTTGGGCCACGTGGCGCTCTCGCCATTGGCGGTTGCACGTGCGCCGGGCGCAGCGAAACATTTTGGGGACTGTTGGGAATTTTTTGTAAAAGATTTTTCTGGTTTTCCCTTAAGTTGCATCCCGAGGGCTCTTCAAGGGGGATTTTTCGACCCCTTCGAGCTCTCAGCTCGAAGGGTGATGAGAAGGAGAAATCTTCTCCTTGAAGTGAAGATTACACCCGCCAAGTTTCAGAATTTTAGAAGGCTCGAATCCTGAGGTTTTGGATTTTACGGCGCGGCGCGACGTTGCATTTCCTGTGTTCTTCTTCGGCGCAGCAGCGGTGTTTTAGCTCCTCTGGTCTACCCCGAGCTCCTTTTTCTGTGATTTTTGCGCCGTGGCTTCACGACAGGTAGGGCTTCATCTTTCATTTTGATCGCGCTTTCTGATTTTAAATCCTTAGCATGGATCCCGAGGCATTAATGTGAACCCTTTTCTGTGAGGATTGTGAGAACAGCATCGGAGTATTTTGGCCATATCTTCGTGCTCGAGTATCAGACGAAGACGAGCTTATACAACTTTTCATCTACGGATCACAAGGAAACGCGCTCGTATTTTTCTTGGAATTTCGTGAGATTTATTTCGTGGTGAAAAATCACTGTTTTCTCAGTGTACAGTGCGCAGTCTTTTCCACAGTTTGTTGTTTGGTTCACCACCTTGCCGAATTTATATCTTGTCTTACCGAACTCAGATTGGGACGTGCAAGCTACCGTTGCGAAGCTATCGACGCGAGGATCGCTGTGGTATTTTTCTGGGAATTTTCTGGGCACTTTTCTGCAGGTGAAATTTTAGCAGTTTTGGGACAGATATTGTATGTGATTATAAGAGCATTATTTGGGAGTCTAAGTGTGTTTAGTGGATTTGTATTGTACCAGGAGTGTTACGGGTGTGCTGAACTTGTTGGAGCAAGGGTTTGGAATTTCTGGTATTTTCAACTGTACGGGACCGGACAGTTCGCACTTCAGGTGGGTGGTTGCTACATCCCTCTTTTCTGATACACCCACTAGGAATATTAGAGAGAACCTCTTTATTGGACATATTGAATGACAATTTAATGGACATGCATCCTTAATTAATAAATGGTGAGCCTATCATATGAAAAATGCTATAGTGGGAGTCTGATAGTCATTGGAACATATACATGCTTAGGGGAATATTATTGTCATTTAACTTAGCATGGGGGGATTTACTTTTATGTTGGGATATTATGATGTGTGTTGCGGGAGGACACCACTTGAGGATATTTTTGGACAGGCATAGGGGATGGTTTATATGAGGGGGATTAGCAGATTATGGACAGGTGTGGTCGGATTATGATTTTAGCATGATGATTATACCCAGGTGAAGCTATTAATTGTTACGCTGGTCGAACCACTATTTGTCACAAGTTTCTCCTATCTCTCTTGAGGACATAGGCTGGCTTATTTGGACATTTTGTAGGGCCATTTCTTGTCGCCACACTTTATGTGGGATTTGATTTAGAAGAAACATATTTCCTTCTTCACCCCCTATTCTTTAGTCAGGTGACTATGTGTTGCTCGGGTTAGAGCAGGGGATTGGCATTGTGTAGCCGGGGCTTAGATTTTAGCCTCTGGGGTATTATGGTTACCGCGGATAGTAGGCGGGGGACCAGATGTCATATGTGGGACATGTTTGTGATCCTGGGTGTTGTGTGAAACCCTACTTTTAATTACCCTCTAGGAATTGGAGTAGCTTCTATGATTAGAAGGCTGATTAGTAAATTGTGGGCTTTGGGCATGCATTTTAGACAGGCACAGGCTATCTTTTATTTACTACTCTTATACTTGTATCAGCATGCTTTAGCAAGGTAAAAACTTCTCGACTTCTCTTTTATATTATATCATCATGGGACATTTGCATGCTTGTATGGTCACCTTGATAGGCCATCTTTTTCTGCTACACTATCATGCTGGAACTGACATAGGAGAAACCATTTTTGTTATTCTTTTCTCCTTTCATTTGAGGCTCAGGGTATTTGCAGCTCGTGCGCGAGCAGGTGGATAGGATAGTGTAGTCAGGTTCTCGGTTTTGGGACAGGCAGGGTATTGCGGCAAACGCGGACATTGGGCGGTTGACCGGAGGTTTCTTATGCATCAGATTGGGTATCAGGTCTCTTGTGGATGGATTTCCCCACGGTTTTGTCTATCTTGCATCGGGTTGAGATCGGGTCTTTCTTTAGTGGATGGGTTTTCCCACTTTGATCATAGTCATGACCCAGTCCTGCTATTATGAGACAGTGGTTACAGAGATGCTTGTTACAGTGATACTTTACTCGTGTGGGTCGCTCCCCTCGAGTGCCACTCCGGAGTAGGCTTTCCACGGTGCAGAGCGCCGGGCACCATGCTGGGTTTTGAGTCCTTGGGACTCCTTTGCTTCGGTGTTATGCGTAGGCTGGCATACCCGTCGCGGCATAGCAGGCAGTAGTACCAGTGTATACTGGTGGTCAGATTGGGTTATTCTGGCAGACATTATTTTCTGATGCATAC
The DNA here is from genome assembly GCA_029204045.2 of Tillandsia leiboldiana. NCBI lineage: Eukaryota > Viridiplantae > Streptophyta > Magnoliopsida > Poales > Bromeliaceae > Tillandsia > Tillandsia leiboldiana. Next base: position 10,411,062 of record CM055077.1, on the reverse strand, counting down.
ATTTAGCTATTCTATTAGCTCGGCATTTTAGAGGCATTCTAGTGGTAGCTTTTCATCAGGAGTCTCATTCTTTTTGCATACCGCCTTTGTTTTCCTTTGCCTCTGGTTGACCTAGTGGCGGTGTCAGTGTTTGAGGTTTTACCCACTAGGGGAGGCTACTGGTTTACTAGTAGTTCTCACCCCCATTCTTCTTTCCTCTTTTTCTTCTCCCTTGTTTTGCAGAGTCTTCTGCGGGTGCTACTGGACTTTCAGTGGCGGGTCGAGGAGAGAGGAGGACGGCTGAGTAGATAGATCTCGAGGCAGGATGAGCGTGTTAGCTGGACTGTTGGGGTACCCAGGTTTTCCTCAGACGGTTGTACTTTCACTTTTGGGACTGGCTTTTGCCAGCAGGTTGTATTTATTATTTGTGAGCTGGGAGAGACTGATGTATCATTTATACTGATGTATTGTATTTTATTTCCAGCTTCAGTCTGAGATGTATTAGTTTTAGTTCAGCTCTGTTTTTATTGCTCTTTTATTATATCTTTTATATCTGAGCAGGTTGTTGGCGCTTCGTGTACACGGAAAATACCGTGTGCACGGCGGATCTGTGGACGGGCCCGGGTTCTGGTTTACACCCGGGGCGTGACACTTTGTTAACCTTTCGTACCATGCTCGCGGTGCTTGTTTCAGACCGTAAAGAGCCTTTTTCAAACGAAAAACAAGGTTAGGTTGTTTATGATCTACAAAACCTTTCGGTTGAGCCACATAAACTTCCTCATTTAAAAACCCATTTAGAAATGCGCTCTTAACGTCCATTTGAAATAATTTGATTTTAAAATGACAAGCAATAGCAAATAGTATACGAATGGACTCGAGTCTAGCTACAGGGGCGAAGGTTTCATCAAAGTCTATACCTTCTACTTGAGAGTAGCCTTGAGCAACTAATCGTGCCTTGTTCCTGATGATAGTACCATCCTCATTTTTCTTGTTCTTGAAGATCCATTTGGTACCTATCACATTGTGTTGCTTTGGAGGCTTCGTTAATTCCCAGACTTTGTTTCGCTCAAATTGATGGAGCTCTTCCTGCATTGCTTTAATCCAGTAGTCATCCTGAAGAGCTTCATCTATGTTCTTTGGTTCGATTAAAGATACGTAGCAAGCGAATCCACAAAACCAACTGCCTCCGAGTTCTGACTCCTTCTTGTGGATCTCCAATAATATTCGATTCCGGATGATCCTTGGAGATTCGTAACGTTTGTTGAAACGGAGTACTCGGAGATATATGTGATGATTCCTGCACATCAGATAAACTTGAAGAACCATTAGATGCATCATTAATATTGGAAGTATTATTATGAAAAGATGCACTAGCAGGAGAATCATCATCTAGAGAGATATCGAGGGTAGATTTTCCAGTTTCAAAGTGAAAAGCTTCATCTACTTTAACATTTATAGATTCTACGATCGTCTTAGATTCAATGTTAAATACTCGATATACTCTGCTATTCGTAGAATAACCCAGAAAGATCCCTTCATCACTTCGAGAGTCGAACTTTCCAAGATTTTCACGGTCACGTAAAATGTAACATCGACTCCCGAAGACACGAAAATATTTGATATTGGGTTTTCTACTAAACCACAGCTCATATGGTGTATTTAAAGTTCCTGGGCGCAAGTAAACTCTATTAATGACATAGACAGCGGTGTTCACAGCTTCAGCCCAAAAAAGTAGCGATAAATTCCGGCTATGAAGCATCACACGCGCCATCTCTTGAACAACCCTGTTCTTGCGCTCAACAACACCATTCTGCTGAGGTGTATAGGGTGCCGAGAATTCATGTTTAATTCCATTTGAAGTGCAAAAATCAATGAATTTTGAATTTATGAATTCTCCACCTCTATCACTTCTAACACGAATGATCTTTTCATTCTTTTCAATCATAATACGATGGCAAATCTCATGAAAAGAGTCAAACGTATCGGCTTTCTCTTTTAAAAATGCTACCCAAGAAAACCGAGAGAAATCATCAACCAATAAAAAAATGTACCATTTACCTCCCAAAGATGGTTGACGGGTCGGCCCCATTAAGTCCATGTGCAAAAGTTCCAAGGGCCGTTTTGTACCAACGTGGTTCAAGTTCTTGTGTGCAGTCCTAGACTGTTTTCCCTTTTGGCAACCACCACACACAACGTTTTGTTTAAATAAAAGCTTTGGAACCTCCTTGACCACGTCCTTGTTTGAAATTCTAGTAAGTTCCTTAAAGTTTAAGTGACCTAGCCTTTCATGCCAAAGAGTTTCATTATTCAAAGCGGCTAAGTTACAATTTTTCAGAAAATTTATTAGGAACAACATAACAATTGTTTTCAGATCTAACCCCTTTTAAAAAGAAGACATGGTCCTTATCAGTTACAACGCATTCAACAGATGAAAAGTTAACTGAAAAACCATTGTCGCAAAGTTGACTTATGCTTATGAGGTTAGTTTTAAGGCCATCAACAAATAAGACGTTTTTCAAAATCGGGCCATCTGGAATAGCTACCGTCCCTTTTCCAACAATTTTGGAAGATCGACCGTCTCCGAAAACAACGTGTCCTCCGGAGATTTTCTCAAGATTTTGAAAACTATTTTTGTCACCGGTCATGTGACGGGAACACCCGCTATCCAGATACCAAGACGAACTATCATATGCATGCAAGGAAACATTGGAAACAAGACAAGGGAAAATTTCACCTTTGCGCACCCAAACCCTTTTGGAGTGCGTCGGTAATGGTCGAGAAGTTATATGCCTAGGTGAAGGCGTCTTGTTATAGCGATTGTTGTTCCTTGATGAGATCGTCTTGCGCGATGAACTACCAAGTCTCTTTTCATTTGAAAAGTTTTGCTTTGATTTTCGGGGAGGAGCCATTTTGGTAGTTGTTGCAAGAGGTCTTTGAGATGAGCGTTCGACTCCCGTCTTGCAATATCTTCTTATGTGCCCTGAAACACCACAACGAAAACATACCTTAGATCTTGACGATCCCAAAGAGGATGAAGTAGGTTTGTTGTCGTTGTTTGTCTTGAATTCCGGTGTCGGAGGAGGAGATACCGACTGAGGCACAAAACTGTCTCACTCGAACTTGGACTGTTTCCAGTTTGAGTGTATCCGAGGCCGAACCTATTTGATTGACCAAGACCAAGAAGTCTATCCAACTTACTCCTTCCTGAAGAGAATCGCTGTAAGTCATTCTTGAGTTGGAAAATGGTCTTTGTCATTTCCAGGTTATCCTGTCGAGCCTCGTTGTAGAGCTTTGAGAAGTGATTCGCGTTATCCACCAGATTTGTATGTTCCTTCTCAAGTTGCTCATTGGACTCTTGAAGGGAAGCATTTGCCTTTATCAGGTTTTCCCTTTCCACTTCAAGAGCGTTTGAGAGAGAAGTCGCTCTTTTTGCTTCTTCTTCGAGATCATGCACTCTCCCTCTCAAACTCTTGTTTTGCTTAGCCACTTTCTTTGAGTCCCTCAAAAGTCTGTGGTAGGCTAGAGCAAAATCTTCACCTTCCGAATCATCCGATTCGTTGTCCGTTGCGTTCTTTTCAACAGTGGAGTTGGACAACGACTCAGATGTACTTGCCATAAAGCACATGAAGGGTGAAGATACGGACGCGTGGAATGCGATGGAGCTCTTTTCTTCATCACTCGAAGACGACTCATTTGACGTTGAGTTGTCATCCCAAGTGACGACTTGCATCGCCTTCTTCTTTGCCGGATACTTGTTAGGACATTCCGTTGCAATGTGGCCGTAGCCTCGACATTTGAAGCATTGCAGTTGTCCTTCTGAACTTTTCTTATCCTTTGAGAAGTTCTCTTGCTTTCTTGACTTGTAACCTGAAGTACCCTTGCCTTTGTTCGACTTTCCGAAGGATGGAGATTGCTTGAATTACCCCTTCGAAAGTTGCGGCGAAACTTCCTTGTCAAGAGAGCGAGCTGCTTCTCAAATTCCTCCATAGAAAGGTTCTCGTCATCGTCTGAGGAGGACGTATCCGCGTCTTCTTCCTTAGTTGTTTTCAACGCATAACCTGAAGACTTAGAAGTGGATGCCTTTCCAGAAGAATTGTTAGTGGTAAATGTCATTTCATAAGTTTGTAATGAACCAACTAATTCTTCTACACGTATTTCGTCCGGGTGTTTAATAGTTTCAATGGCAGTAACCTTTGGGCGAAATCGTTCAGGAAGAGTTCTTAAGATTTTTCTTACAATCTTAAATTCTGGAATCTTCTCTCCCAGATTAGCACATGAGTTTACGATGTCTTGCAATCGTGTATAGTAGTCCGTGAAAGATTCATTTTCTGCCATTAAGATAGAGTCAAACTTGCTCGTAAGCATTTGCAGTTTCTGAATCTTCACGAGGTTAGTTCCCTCATGTGTAACCTGAAGAACATCCCAGATTTCTTTCGCAGTCTCACATGCCGAGACGCGAGAGAATTCAGTTTGAGATAAGGCATTAAAAATAGCATTAATTCCCTTGCCATTGTAAGAAGATGAATCTAACTCTTCCTTGGTCCATTTCGACCTAGGTTTTAAGGTGCGAACATCACCAATAAATTCAGTTGGATTAGTCCATCCTAATTCAATCGATTGCCACACCCGTTCGTCGATGGAAATTAAAAAGGCTTTCATCCGTACTTTCCAGTACGCATAATTTGTTCCATCGAAGAACGGGGGTCGGTTGATGTTTCCACCTTCAACCATTGTTTACAACCCTATTCCCTCTCTGATACCACTTGTTGGGTTATATGTAATACGGATCTAAATAGGGAAAAAAAACACCTAGAGGGGGGTGAATAGGTGTAAACGCATAAACACTCAAAAAATCGTTGCGATAAAAACCCAATGCGGAAATAAAAATAATACGCAAGATTTTTACGTGGAAAACTCCATCACCGGAGTAAAAAACCACGGGACCGATAACACGGCAGAAATCCACTAGAATTAAAACACGTACAAGGTGATTTACCGTACACACTTACGACTCAACCTTTTCCATACGCTCCTAGAGGATCTTCTCCGCTCGCTGCGCGACGCTTCTCGAATCCACGATCTGCGCCCAACGCCGAATCCACGGCGTCCAACGTCGAATCCACGACGTCCGACCGAATCCACGGTCTTCACCCAATAGCACCCTTCGAATCCACGAACGTGCCTCGCTCCGAATCCACGAGAGCGGTTGAACCTTGAATCCACAAGGACACGTGAATCCACGCGCCGATTTTTGGGGTAAATCGTTGTTTTGGGTGGTGATGATCCGCCGAATACTTAGATCAAAGATAGATCGGAAATACCATCTAAGTATTCATTAGTTTGATTCAACTCAAGATGTGAGTATGAAAACCTAGAATCAAACTAATCAATATAGATGAAGAAACATAGAGTATTCTCTAATGATTTCCTTTCTTCTCTATATGTGGATCTAGAGCCGTAAAAGATGATATATGAAAATGACGGCTATTTCGATTCACAGTGGATTAACCCTAGAAAAAGAGTCATAGGGTCTATTTATAGGTTAGAAAGCCTAGGAAGGAGATAAGAATCAAAAACCTAACATTTCTGGAAATTTTACGGACGGCGATCCGGATCGGACTAGCTGTGATCCGGATCGTCGTAACGAGTCAGCCAGTTCCAGAAAAATGAAGGTTCGGGATCCGGATCGAAGTCCTTGATCCGGATCGTTCATACAGTTCACCAAACATCAACGTTCGGGATCCGGATTGCGAAGCCTGATCCGGATCGTTCAAGGAAGATGGTAAACTAAGTGTTCGGGATCCAGATCAAGAGGCTACGATCCGGATTGAACTGGTGTATGAACGAACCACCTTCGGGATCCGGATCGAACAACCTGATCCGGATCCTGAACATGTCCCAAGTCCAGTTTTTGATTTTTATGCAATGAAAGATTCTTCCAAGTGTTTCTACACTACAAGAAGTATTCGGATCACACAAAATCTTTAGTTAAACATACCTGATCCTTTTGAATTCTTCTTTCTTGAGATTGAGTTAAATGATCCAACTTTCTTCACCTTCAATCTTCAAGACTTGAGACTTTCACGAAACTACGCCAACTCAAATTCCGTAACAGAGTGGTCGGGATAGCGTAGGACGCATGTTGTGCTCGTGCGGGGGGGGGGGGGGGGGGGGGGGGGCGGGGGGCGCGAGTGGAGTCTGATGGTTGAGGTTAGTTTGATGCTAGTGTGGAGAGCCGTTTGGGAAGAGGGTGATCCTGGGTCGTTGGGTTTTTCCTCTGATTGGTTGTTGCCACTGAGTTGTGGCGGTGTTGATCTTATGATAGCAGGACCTTAAACCCAGAATGTTTTTGGGCACACATAATTTTAGTAAACCAATATTTTCTTTCCAAATTTCGAGAGGCTCCAGAGCCCATTTGTTAAGAATTTTTGTATTGGCGTATTTCGTGAAGTGTTTTGAGTCTTGAAGATTGAAGTTGAAGACTTGAAGATCACATACATCAATCTCAAGAAAAATGGATTCAAAATGATCAGATACGTTAAACTAAATATTTTTGATGATTTGAATACATTCTTATAGTTTAGAAACACTTGGAATAATTTTTATTACATAAAAATCAAAAACTGGACATTTTATATGTCCAGGATTCGGATCAGGGAGATCCAGTCCAAACCCCGAACATAGTTTGTTTCATGCGAAAAACCAGTCCGGATCAAACTCTATCCAGTCCGGACCCCGAACATTATTTTTGTTAATCGCATGAAACAGTCCGGATCAGACCCATCCAGTCCGGACCCCGAACCTTATTTCTGAAAATTTTCTTGTCTGAGGCGACAGTCCGGATCAAATGAATTCCAGTCCAGACCGCCGTGCGGGAAAAATTCTGTTAATATAGTTTTTGATTCTTATCTCTTTCCAAAACGTTTCTAACCTATAAATAGACCCTAAGATCATCTTTTAGGGTATTCATAGTATTCCTAATATTCCTAATATTTAGAAAATGAATCAAAAGTAATCCACATATAGAGAAGAAAATGTAAACACTTTCGATTTTAGGTTTTTTTTCTCTATATTTATCGGTTTGATTCGAGGTTTTTCAATCTCCTTTTTCTTTTGAAGAATCAAATCGATGAATACTTAGATGGTGTTTCCTAGTCTATCTATATTGATCTAAGTATTCAAATATCATCACCACCAATAAACAAACAACAATTTTCGAAAGGAACATCGGCGTGTGGATTCGCGTGGCCTTGTGATTCAAGGTGTTTATCGACTTCGTGGATTCGGAGCGAGGCGCGTTCGTGTGATCGACTCGTGCCAAATTGGTGAAGACCGTGGATTCGGTTAGACATCGTGGATTCGAGGTTGGACTTCGTGGATTCGAAGTTGGACACAAATCGTGTGATCGAGGCGCGTTGTGGACTGTGGAAAAGGTCTACTCGGAGCGTATGGAAAAGGTTGAGTCGTAGTGTTGCGTGGATTTTTCCGTTTGATCGGTCCCGTGGTTTTTTACTTCTGTGATGGAGTTTTCCACGTAAAATCTTGCATATATTTTTATTTTTCTGCATTGGGTTATTTTTTATGCAAAGATTTCTGAGTTTTATTATTTACACCAATTCACCCCCCTTCTAGGTGGTTTTTCTCCTATTTAGATACTTGGATCCCATAACCCACAAGTGGTATCAGAGCGGAAATAGGGTTGTAAACAATAGTTGAGGGTGGAAACATCAATAAACCGCCGTTCTTTGATGGAACAAATTATGCTTACTGGAAAGTACGCATGAGAGCGTTCTTGATTTCCATCGATGAACGAGTATGGCAATCAATTGAGTTCAGATGGACAAATCCTACTGAGATTATTGCCGATGATGTTCACACCATCAAACCTAGGTCGAAATGGACCAAGGAACAGATTGATGCATCTTCTTACAACCTCAAGGGAATTAACGCTTTATTTAATGCATTGTCACAGACTGAGTTCTCTCGCGTCTCGGCTTGTGAGACCGCGAAAGAAATCTGGGATACTCTACAAGTTACACATGAGGGTACATGTTTAGTGAAGATTCAAAAACTGCAGATGCTTACAAGCAAGTTTGACTCTATTCATGTGGCAGAAAATGAATCTTTCACAGATTATTATACACAATTGCAAGACATCGTGAATACATGTGCTAACTTGGGAGAGAAGATCTCAGAATCAAAAGTTGTAAGAAAAATTTTGAGAACTCTTCCTGAAAGGTTTCGTCCAAAGGTTGCAGCCATTAAAACACTAAAACATCCGGACGAGATCAAAGTAGAAGAATTAGTTGGTGCACTTCAAACTTATGAAATGACTTTTCCTACTAACTATTCTTCTAGAAAGCTTTCCTCTTCTTCTAAGTTTTCAGGTATGGCATTGAAATCAACAAAAGAAGAAGACGTGGATTCATCATCCTCAGACGCTGATGATGATCTATCAATGGAGGATTTCGAGAAACAACTTGCACTCTTGATAAGAAAATTTTGCCGGAACTTTAGAAGGGGTAATTCAAGCAAATAATCATCATTCTTTAAGTCCAAGAAAGGCAAAGGATTTTCAAGTTGTAAATCAAAAAAGCAAGAGGGTTATTCGAAGGAAAAGAAGAACGTCGAGGGACAAATCCAGTACTTCAAATGCAGAGGGTTTGGCCATATATCAACGGAGTGTCCCAACAAGAATCCGTCAAAGAAGAAGGCAATGCAAGCCGTCACGTGGGATGACTCTTCCTCCTCTGTCGAGTCGTCTTCTAGTGATGAGGATACACACGCCACGGCATTTATTGCGTCCACAACTTCACCCTTCGTATGCTTTTCATCAACTTCCTCTGGTTCATTGTCCATCTTCTCCTTGAATGGAAAAACTGCATCGGATGATGAACCAAGTGATTCCGAAGGTGAAGATTTTGCTCTCGCCTATCATAAATTGCTCCGGGATTCAAAGAAATTAGCGAAGCATAATAAGAATTTGAGAAGAAAGTTGTGGGATCTTGAAGAACAATCAAACAAGGCAACTTCTCTCTCAAAAGCTCTTGAAGAGGAAAGGGTCAACTTGATCAAGATTAATAGTCCCCTTTAAGAGAAGAATGAGCATTTCGAGAAGGAACATATAAAGTTGGTAGATAAAGCAAATTACTTGAAGCCCTATTCCGAGGCTCGGCAAGAAAAATTGGAGATGACGAAGACCATATTCCAACTTAAAGAAGATTTGAAGAGATTTTCATCAGGAAGGAGCAAGTTGGAAAAAGGGCACATAAGACCAAATTGCAAGTATAGAACAAAACGAACGAATCAAGCACTACTTGCATTGACTACCAATAAGAACGGAGACCGAAATTCAAAAAGAAATCAACCAAAGGTCAAGAACAATGGTAGTACATCCCCCAAGACAAGATCGTGATAGAAATCAATGAAAAGTGATCAACCGAACAAGACGCATTCACCAAGGAGCTTAACATCGCGATCATTGCCAACGTATTCCAAAACTCGTAAGGTTTGGGTGCGCAAAGGTGAAATCATCCCTTATCTTGTCATTCACACATCACTACATACATATGACAATTCGTCTTGGTATCTGGACAGCGGTTGTTCCCGACACATGACTGGTGATAAAAACTATTTTTAAACTTTTCAGAAAACCTCCGGAGGACTTGTTGTATTCGGAGATGGAAGATCTTCAAAAATAGTTGAAAAAGGAACAATCACTATTCCAGATGGCCCGGTTTTGAACAATGTTCTATTTGTTGAAGGCCTTAAGACTAACCTCATTAGCATTAGTCAATTATGTGATAATAATTTTTCAGTTAATTTTTCTTCTGTTGAATGTATGTAACTGACTCAAACCATTCATTCTTTTTGAAAGGGATTAGATCATAAAATAATTGCTATATAGTTCCTAGTAAATCTTTAGATCAATGTAACCTAGTGTCATTTGATAATGAAACTCTTTGGCATGAAAAACTAGGTCACATAAATTTTAAGGAACTATCTAGAATTTCTAATAAAGACGTGGTTAGAGGTGTTCCAAAATTGAACTTTAAAGAAAACATTGTGTGTGGAGGTTGTCAAAAGGGAAAACAAACTAGATGCACTCACCGGAACTTGAACCACGTAGGAACCAAACGACCACTGGAATTATTGCATATGGACTTAATGGGGCCAACTCGTCAACCAAGTTTGGGAGGTAAATGGTATATTTTTTTTTTGGTTGATGATTTCTCTAGATATTCATGGGTAGTATTTTTAAAAGAGAAAGCGGATACTTTCGATTCTTTTCATGAAATTTGTCATCGGGTTATGATTGAGAAAAATGAAAAGATCGTTTATGTTCATAGTGATAGAGGTGGAGAATTCATTAATTCAAAATTCATTGATTTTTATTCTTCGAACGGCATAAAACATGAATTCTCTGCACCTTATACACCGCAACAAAACGGTATAGTCGAGCGCAAAAATAGGGTTGTACAGGAGATGGCGCGTGTTATGCTTCATAGCCGGAAACTTCCGTTACATTTTTGGGCTGAAGCAGTTAACACCACTGTCTATGTGATCAATAGAATATATTTGCGCCCGGATACTTTAAATACGCCATATGAGCTATGGTTTAGTAGAAAACTGAATATCAAGTATTTTCGTATCTTCGAAAGTCGTTGCTACATTTTACGTGATCGTGAGAATCTTGGAAAATTCGACTCTCGTAGTGACGATGAAATTTTTATGGGTTATTCTACAAATAGTAGAGCATATCGGGTATTTAACCTTGAATCTAAAACGATGATAGAATCTATCAATGTTAAAGCAGATGAAGCTTTCCATTTTTCTTCTGATAAATCTACTACCGATATATCTCTTGATGATGAATTGGCTGCTAATGATGTTGCATCTTTGTATGATAAATCTTCTGAAAATTTTGATGCATCTCATTGTTCTTCTAGTTCGTCTAATGTGCAGGAATCATCGCAAATTCTCCCGAGTACTCCGTTACCTCAAACGCTTCGTATCTTCAAGGATCATCCCGAATCAAACATTATTGGAGATCCTCAAGAAGGAGTTAGAACTCGGAGACAGTTAGAATGTGGAGTCGCTTGCTACGTCTCCATGATGGAACCGAAGAATATTGATGAAGCTCTTCAAGACGATTATTGGATTGAAGCAATGCAAGAAGAGCTTAATCATTTTGAAAGGAACAAAGTCTGAAAATTAAAGAAGCCCCCTAAGCAACAGAACATTATTGGTACTAAATGGATTTTCAAGAATAAGAAAAATGAAGACGTACGAAACAAAGCGCATTTGGTTGCTCAGGGCTATTCACAAGTTGAAGTTATAGACTTTGATGAGACTTTCGCCCCGGTTGCTCGTCTTGAGTCCATTCATATTCTTTTCGCAATTGCTTGTCGTTTTAAAATAAAACTTTTTCAAATGGACGTGAAGAGTGCATTTTTAAATAGTTTTCTAAATGAGGAAGTTTATGTGGCTCAACCGAAAGGTTTCATTAATCATAAATTTCCAAACCATGTTTTTCAATTGAGGGGGAGCCAATCGGACACTCTTTGTGAAGCACTTTCAGGATAATTTCATTGTGCCACAAATCTATGTGGATGACATCGTGTTTGGAGCTACGAGAAACGACGATGCTTCAAAATTCGCCGAGACAATGGAAAGCGAATTTGAGATGTCCATGATGGGCGAGCTTTCGTATTTTTTTGGATATGCGAAGGAGTTGGTTAAGAAATTTGGATTAGAATATTCTAAAGACTATCCGACTCCTATGGAAATTAGCAATAAAGGGTTAGGAAGTGAATCTCACGGAGAGAGTATAGACGAGAAACTTTACAGAAGTATGATTGGAAGTCTACTCTACCTTACTACTAGTTGCCCAGATATTTCTTTCAGTGTTGGGATTTGCGCGAGATATCAATCAGCACCAAAGGAAATTCACCTGAAAGCGGTGAAAATGATCATCCGGTATGTCAAAGGTACAATCAATTTCGGAATTTGGTATCCAATGGGCACATCTCTCGACATTATAGAATATTCATATGCCGATTGGGCTGGATCAGTGGATGATCGAAAGAGCACGAGTGGTGCATGTTTTTATCTTGGCCATTGTCTTGTTGCATGGCATAGTAAAAAACAAAACTGCATTGCTCTCTCTACTGCCGAGGCAGAATATATTTCTGCAAAAAGTTGCTCAACTCAATTGATTTGGATGAAAAGTGTATTGAGTGACTTCCGCATTCCTGCGACCTCGGTAACTATTTTATGTGGCAACACTAGTGCCGTTAATATTTCTAAAAACCCTGTGTTGCACTCTAGAACAAAATACATTGAACTGAGATATCATTTTTTAAGAGAGCTAGTTGAATCAAATACTTTGTAAATTTCTTATGTTTCAACTGATGATCAATTAGCTGATATTTTAACAAAACCTTTGGATCAAAAACGTTTTATTCATTTGCGAAGAGCAATTGGTATGCTTTCCTTGAAATAATTTCCTTTTGAACCATTGCTTAGTTTAGGTTTTGTTTTGTGTTTTTATTTTTTTTGTTTGTACTATAGAACATTAACTGAGCATTAGCATAATTAACTTTGATTGTATCCTTTCATGTTTTGAGAAATTTATTATGATTTGGATATCATTATAACTCATTTGATGCAATAATCATTTATATCAATTATTTCATCTTTAATTGATCAAAGTCAATTCCTCACTCAATAATCTCTTGGTATTGTCTTTATCTTATTTGATGATTGAAACAAGTATGAACACGAGACTAATTGTTGGTTGAATACTGAATATCTTACATAATTGATAGCCAATTGAGGGGGAGCTTATTTAAAATTTTCATGCTCAAAAGATGTGGAAAGAGTTATATCCCTTAGTGGAGTGTGAAAACTACCACCACATGGAGGAAAGAGCTTCCACCTCGATCGTCCGAGTACTGTGTACAGCTACCACATGTTTACCAAGCATGGTGATACTGTTTATTTGATAAAATACGTTTTGGAATACTTGATTCTGTCAAATTCCAAGGTTGGTATAAGGTGGGATTTTAGATTGAAAAATGCTCAAAGAGCCACTCCCTAAATATATTGACTAGATAATATTATTTGACATATTTGAGATTTTAAACATCTATCGATCTTAATACTTCATTTTCTTTGCTCAATTGATGATTTGATAAATTCATTACTCATTAGATCGTGACTGATGTTTTGAACTAGCTCAACTTTAGAGGTTTTAATTTTTATAAATTTTCGTTTCAAAATTTGGGATATTTCGATAGATTTTTCATAATCTATTTCTTTTTATATGAAACGATACTTTTTGTATAAAGTTGATGCGCAAGAATGTTTACATACTTTTTCTGAATTTTATAGAATTTTTATGATTTTTTCTGGAGAAAAAGTTGCAGGCGGTCCGGACTGGATCAGTCAGTACGGATCCCGAACGATGGGATTCTGCGGGTGAAGCCGATCCGGACTGACTTCATGAGCCGATCCGGACCGCGCGCTCGGTTTTATTACAAATGAAGGGGTTTGATTTTATTTCTCACTTCTAAATTTTTTTAGCCTCTTCTCTTTCTCTCACTAGAAACAAAGAGCTCTTGGATCTTCTTTTAACTCGATTTCACTTCATCCAAGTAAGTTATTTAAGATCAAATCTCGGATTTTCACAGTTCTTGCTATTTTTCTTCAAAACGTAATATATTTCATGCCTAGAACTCAATTTTTGATGTTTTTCTCCGAATTTTCTTACATAAATTGAACTCCGGATGCCTAAGAAACCTTTCTATGATTGTATATTACTTTCTAAATGAATTTTTGGGCTTCGATTTATGAAATTTTGGTTTTATGACATATTTTAAGAATTTTCAAAAATTATGGAATTAATCTATTTTTAAATTTTTTTTTGCAAATCTTTCTTGATTCCTATCTTCTACATAACATGAGAATTGTTTGGGTATAATTTTTATAATTTTTTGAATTAAACATATTTTTCATGTGTTGTGGAGTTCTTGCTCACAGCAGAGATTTTTAACAATTTCTTCAAGATGGTTTTTGGGTGGTTCATTATTTTCATCACTGCTCTTGTAAGCACAAGGGTAACAAACAAGTTGAAACGAGTAAGGAAGGATCAAGATCAAGCTGATTTTGTTCCCCTAGATGAATCAGAGACCGAATCTGAGGAATGGGACAAAACGGTCGAGGGAGCGAAGGAAGCTGCGGCAGCAGAAGCTAAGAGAAAATCTTCTGCAATCCTTGCCTCAACAAAGACAAAGTCACCGGCAACAGCAGCAGAAAAAGGGAAAGCCCCCATGGAACCAATTTCAAGGAAGAGAAAAAGCGTTGCAAAGAAAAAAGGAAGATCTCGTGGAATTGAGATCGAGGAGCCACTTGCCAGTGAGCCACCTCCGCAAGAGTTTGTTCATATCAACTCTGATAGAATAAAGGATTTTGAAAATAGAGAGTGCATTGGAGAACGACATGTAAATATCGCAGCTCTCCAGGAACGGTCTAAAGAGTTTGGTGTTTTATTTGATCGAGCTGGATATTCACAGATTTGTAAATTTCCCGAGACCACGGGATACTGCCTATATCTTGTTTGAACCGTCTACATGTGTGCGCATCATCTTAAAGAACAAGAGAATGGACCAATGGAATTTCACATGGCTGTCAGAAATACTAAGCTCAAGATCACACCTCAGTTGATTGGAGAGGTACTTGGAATGAAAGCTCAAATTGACGGGGTTCATTATATGAAAGGACAGATTATGACGTCGATTTTTTGGAGAACTGTTGTTGATGGGATCTGCATGGCAGATACACGGTCAGCTTGGAATTCAGTATTTTCAAACGAACTACGACCGGAGTATCGATTTTTGAATTTTATTGTTTATTACAATATTCTACCGAACATGCAGATGAAGGTTTTGCGATGGGACAGGATGTTATTGTCACGCCCCGGGGGTTTAAACACACGGAAGAAGAGCCACCGAAGCTCCCAAATTTGCATTTTTTTTTTTTTTTTTGAAACCGATCTTCCCCGGTGCGTGCCCAGACCCGCCGCATATACAAATTTACTCTGCAAACGGGCAGAGTCTCCTTTGTATATGCACGGCGTCCTGACTACAATATCCATACAATCATCACTTTAACCACACTAGTTCAACAGTCGAGTACATACAACCATTTTTCTATAAGTAATAAAGAGGCCGACTATCTTTGAAAGGATAAACCACAGGGTTTTGAAAACGGTGCCCACACGACACCCAGATTTTACAAAGCCGTTTCGAAATCCATAAATACACAGGGTTTTGAAAACGGTGCCCACTCGACACCAATGTTTTTGCAAAGCCATTTCGAAATCCATAAATCCACAGGGTTTAGAAAACGGTGCCCACTCGACACCAATATTTTTCAAATCATTTTCGCAATGTTTTCTTTTCTTTTCCTTTTTTTGTTTGCAAACGGCCACAATCAAATAGTAAACTAAACATTCATCCACAGAATACTGTAATAATCACGACATCCACATCAACCCACAAAAGTGACATAACACACAGCTACTAACAGGTAATAAAATGAACATAAGGAGAGGTAACCAATGTCCGTGGCCTCGAAGGGCCAAAAGATCTCTCATGCGGCCTCACCGTCGCCCTAGCACTCAACCTTGGATGAACCTGTCACCGAGTGGGAAGTCAGTGACCCAGAATATAAAGTACGAAAGCAAGAAGGGCTAAAACTAGAGCAAACCACAATAAAACTAGAGCAACCGCACTCCTCATCGTGCAATCGACAGTAAAAACCTTCCCCCTGTACAATCCAAACCGGGCACCCGCCCCGGCAACCACACCGAGCACCTACCTCGGCAAACTGCACCGCACCTGCCTCGGCACCACACCGAGCACCTGCCTCGGCACCACCGCTCACACCCCCCACCTACGAGGGCCCCCGTTACGTCACCAACACGTGGGGTACAAGGGTCAACGTACCACTTTTCCGGAAAAGCACACCCTCGCGGTGGCCAAACCGTTGGTGTGCGTGTAGCAATCTCGAGCCTCGTAAACAGGTATATAGATAATAACTTTAACAGGGTTAGCAATGTAAACGGGTAATTACTTTATTTTTCACCTTTGCCCAAACATGCACCTACTTTAACTTACACCTTTTCCCAACCAACAATGGAAAAGTACCCACCTTGCGTGTGACGACCGGCGTTCAGCTCGTCCGCGACTGCGTGCCTGCCGAACCTACAACGCCCCCCCCGAAGGAAAACATCAGTAACACTAAGGCTAAAAGACCCAACACCCGCCGCTGACTCAAAAATCGAAAAGCCGGCGCGGTCCCAGAACCCCGACGACGGCTAGGTTAAACCCGCGCGACGAAGTTCCCCGCACGGCACCAACCCGTGCGGGCGCGCACCGCCCGCGGACGGCCTCGCGCGGCCCCAGCCCGCGCGGCGCGGCCTGTCTGCGGGCGGCTCCGTGCGGCACCTGCCCGCGTGGCGCGCTGCCTGCGGACGGCCCCGCGCGGCACCAGCCCGCGCGGGGCGCTGCCTGCAGGCGGCCCCGAGCGGCGCCGGCCCGCGCGGCGCCTACCTGCGGGCAGCCCGCGCGGCGGCCGCCCGCGCTGCGCCTGCCTGAGGGCAGCCCGCGCGGCGGCCGCCCGCGCGGTGCCTGCCTGCACGCAGTCCGCGCGGCGCCTGCCTGCGGGCAACCCGCGCGGCGCCAGCCCGCGCGGCCCCCGCCCGCGCGGCGCCTGCCTGCGGGAATCCCGCGCGGCGCCTGTCCTCGCGGGCAGCCCGCGCGGCGCCTGTCGGCGCGGGCAGCCCGCGCGGCGCGCTGCCTGCGGGCCGTCCGCTGCTGCCGGCGGCTCCGCGGTGGCGGCGGCGGCACGGCAGTTTCACCCGGAGCGACGACCACCACCTCGACGATCAAGAACCTAACAAAATGAAAAACTCACCTTCGGACGCTGGAGGAGGAGGAAGAAGGGGAACGCCCGCTCCTCGCCCGATCGATCCTGCCGCAGCGGAACAACTCTCCTTCCCTCTCCCTGTCTCTCCGCCTGGATCCCTACGCCGCCGTCTAGAAAAGAGAGAAAAAGTAGATTTGGGGTTTTTTTCTTTTTCCGTTCGCACCCGGGTTTGCCATAGTGCAACGAAAGAAAAAGCGGAAAAACCCTAAGTCCCCAAATTGTAAACGTAGTCCATCGGGATTCAAAAGAGGGGTCCAGGTTACCTCGAAAGGCGTGCTGATCGCCAGCACGGATTCTGACGCGCCCGAACTAATAGCGAACTTCAAATTTTATTTCTGGGAGATCTCGGGGTCGGAATTCGAATCCGATCGCGCCACCGTTCATCGTTTTGCGAGCTCTAGCACCTAAAAATACCCACAAACCCCGACGGTCAGCCCAAAAATTCTCGAACCTTTAGCCCCCGCCAGACCACTAAAACAATAGAATAAAGCAAAGTTACCAATTTAGAAGGCGGGTATTACAGTTATATTTATATCTTCTTAGACATCCCATCGCGGCTCGAGGTCTTAATATCAATATTCCATATCCTATCTAGTCAAGGATGGCGCAATATGTGGAACATGCACATCCTACGGAGCGACTTCCATTCCCAATGATCATTATGCGGATTTTAAGAAAATTTGACGTAGACATTCGCTCATCAACATATATGCATAGTTTGGGAACGATCAATGACTCAACAATTGTGAAGTCTCTCCCTTGCCAACCAGATGAGACCCCGACTCCATCTCGAAGCAAGCGACCTTCGACCTCCTCCCATCAAGCTGAAGCAGAAGCAACAACAACAGCAATAGCACAACCAGCAGCAACAACACAATAAGCAACAACTTTAGGTCTTGGACTTTTGAAACCTCAAAGGATGAAGCCTCTGTTACTTCAATCTATCGGAAACAACAAAGACTTTCATCTGAGCAGAAGCGAATTTCTATTGAGTGAGGTCGGATTTCTTCGGACCTTCAACGAATCACAGCCACCCAACTGGAATTGAAAAAGAAATACAAGTCTTTGACCAAGTTGGTGAAAAAGATTTTCGCGAAGCTAGGATGTAGTAGCTCAGAGGACTCTGGATCAGATTGAAGTTTGAAGACAAGAGTTTCAGTTTTTTTTTTTTTAACAAGTTCTTTTGCAGGCTTTCTTTTTTTTTTTTTTTTTTTCATTTCAGTTGAACTATCCTCCCCGCAATTTTTGTTTTAGCTTTTTCAATGACAAAAAGGAGGAGAGACATGAGAACTTGAGAACCTGAGACCCACTTGAGACCCTTAGGTAAGTGGAAGGGTAAGTGGAACTGAACTCTAACATGCCTTAAGACTAACTATTTGGGCATGTAATATTTGTTAACAAGTGACATATGACATGTGATGACTTATTTTGAACTTGTTAACTTTGTGAACCTTGAACTTTGAACATTACATTGACATATGGAACTTTGATGATACTGATTGTCTATACTTGTACATATCAAATTCTTGATGTCATCTCTCTAGTTGTTTACTGATTTAAATTCTTGTGGTACTTACGTTTTTGTTTTGTCAAGAATTTTATTTTGCAAAGAGAACAAGATTTGAAGACTCCATCTTGTATTCATTTGGATCATTCATGCGTATTTTTGTTGTATGGTGATAGCAATAAAAATTATTTTTCTATTTTGTTATGTGGATTATATGTTTTGTCACGAAACCGCGAAAGGGGAAGATTGTTAAGGATTTTTGTATTGGCGTATTTCGTAAAGTGTTTTGAGTCTTGAAGATTGAAGTTGAAGACTTGAAGATCACATACATCAATCTCAAGAAAAATGGATTCAAAATGATCATGTACGCTAAACTAAATATTTTTGATGATCTTATAGTTTAGAAACACTTGGAATAATTTTCATTGCATAAAAATAAAAAACTGGATATTTTATATGTTCAGGATCCGGATCATGCAGATCCAGTCCGAACCCTGAACATAGTTTGTTTCATGCGAAAAACCAGTCCGGATCAAACTCTATCCAATCCGGACCCCGAACATTATTTTTGTTAATCGCATGAAACAGTCTGAATCAGACCCATCCAGTCCGGACCCCGAACCTTATTTCTGGAAATTTTCTTGTCTAAGACGACAGTCTGGATCAGATGAAATCCAGTCCGGACTGCCGTGCGGGAAAAATTTTGTTAAGATAGTTTTTTATTCTTATCTCTTTCCAAAACGTTTCTAACCTATAAATAGACCCTATGTCACACCCCGGGTGTAAACCAGAACCCGGGCTCGTCCACAGATCCGCCGTGCACATGGAATTTCCCTTGTGCACGAAGCGCTGGTAACCTGCTCAGATATAAGAAATACTGAAAGAGCATAAAACAGAGCTAAACTACAACTAATACATCTCAGATAAAGCTGGAAAGTAAAGTTACAAAAAGGAAACTCTCAAATATACATGTGTCTCTCCCAGCTCACCAACCAAATACAACCAGCTGGCCGAAGCAAGACCCAAAAGAAAGGAAAAGTACAAGTATCTAAGTGTACAGGGGATACATCAAACAGCTAAACTGGCGACCAGGTAGACAGCTATCTAATCCGCGATCCTCTTACCTCGATCCGACGAGGAGGGTCTAGCAACTCCAGCAGATGACTCTGCAAAACAAAGGGGAAAGAGACAAAGGAAAACAGTAGGGGGGTGGGGGGGGTGAGAACTACTATAAAAACAGTAGCCTCCCCTAGTGGGTAGACCTCAAACTCAGACATACCCACTAGGACTACTAGAGGCGAAAAATAAAACAAAGGTGGTAAGCTGTAAATATAACTACTGATGAAAAAGCTACCACTAAAATGCCTCTAAAATATCAAGCTAGATGAATGGCTAACTGTATGCAGCGGTACTAGAATGCCTGACTAAGGGTACCCAATCAATGAACCAGTAATCATTGGCACTGCCTGCTCTGCTGTCAAACTCAAGAACCAAGTATCTGATCGGCACACGGCTCGATCTAAAGATGTCCAATCGACCAGCACACGGCTCGGTCCTAAGCCTACTCCGGAGTGGCACTCGAGGGGAGCGACCCACACGAGTAAAGTATGTAGCCATAAGTATCCGATATAGCAGGACTGGATCATGACTCTAAATAAGTGGGAAAAACCATCCACAAAGAAAGCCCGATCCCTCACCTCCAATCTGATGCAATAATAATAGTAATAACCCGGTCAACCGCCCCCAGTCCGCGGTCACCGCAATACCCTATCATCAATCCCCATCTGCCCCAAAACTCTAAGTATCTGACTACACTATCGCAGCCCCTCGCTCGAACCCGAGCACACTATCCCCTAAGTCTAGATAACAGGAGAAAGAAATGAAAGCATGATTTCTCCTAAGTCAGTTCCAGCATGATAGTGTAGCAGAAAAAGTGTTACGGCTTTTTGGTATTGGCACATTTCGTGAGTCAAGTCAGTGTGTTGAGTCGGAGTCTTAAAGGGATCAAATTGTCAAATCAGCTTTCGAAGACTCTTTGAAGATTCAACATAAGCTCAAGATAACACTCAGGTATGGTTAATTAAACCATGGTGATTTAAGTTCATTTATAATCATTGGAATCAGGAAGTTATTGAAACTTGGTTTAGACTTGGGTTTAGGAACTTGGTTTTAACTAACAACTTATTTTAAGTTTGGATTCCGGTACTTGGTTTGTTTTGGATAAAGTTTATCTTGGAAAAATTAGTTTTTACATTGCGTACCGGAACCACACTTGAAGTTCCTCTAACCCGACACAGAATTTTTTGTAAATTGCATTGCGTACCGGAACACGGACTCGCGTACCGGAACACAATAGAAAAATCTGTGTTTTGCACCATTGCGTACCGGAACGCGATATTTGGTACCGGTACACAATGCCCTATCGGGATAAAATTACTAAACCGACTTTTATCTTTTTCCAAGGGTTATAAATAGATACTTAGGGTTTCTCAACGGGGCGACTAATACCGATCAATTCAGAAACACTCGAGAGAAACCCTAGAGGCTGGTTTTTACCGTTCTTCTCTTTCGCCTCTTTTAGGTCAATTCGAAGGTTCTTTCAAGAACATATCTTTTGTCGAATTGATCTAATCTTTGCTTAGAAATTTCTTCTACGGTTCCTCAATGAGAATCTAAGCAAAGGATCACCATCGAAGCCTATATTCTTTATCGTCTATTTGCGTCGTGGATTCGACGTGGCATCGTGGATTCGATGTGTTGAAGGCGTTTCGTGGATTCGAAACGTGTGCTTGTGGTTTCGAGTGGCGTTCGTGGATTCGAACGTGTGCAGTGGACGTGCAATCGGTGGAGCGCAAGGTCCGAAGAAGTTGAAGGAGGGGTTAAATCCGTGGAGACGGTAATCACCTTGTTATTCTTCTTTTCTTAGGGGATTGTTATTGCGTGGACATCCAACCGGTCAGCGCAAGGTCCGAAGAAGCTGAAGGAGGGGTTGAGTCCGTGGAGTCGGTAATCACCTTGTTATTCTTCTATTCTTAGTGGATTGTTATTGCGTGTTGGTCCCGTGGTTTTTCTCCAGGATTGGAGTTTCCACGTAAATCTCGGTGTGCTATTTTTATTTTCCGCATTGGTTTTTATTTTGCACTGAGATTGAGTTTTTTAAGTATTACACCTATTCACCCCCCCTCTAGTTGTTTGATAGTACCTATTTAGATCCTTGTGGATCCTATAAAATAAACCAACAAAAAGGTGGCCTAACTAGGTGACCATACAAGCATGCAAAAGTCCTTTACTTAGTAATATGATTTCAGGTATTCTAATTCTTACAAAATTAAAGTATGCTATTTCATGAATATCCAATGTACTAAGTTGCCACAAGCCGGTCTAGATACATGCATAAGACGTCCCAATATACATAAAACATAATATGGTTTTAGCATACTATTCCCAAGGGGTTTAGACAATATATCTTTGGCAAAAATTAACACTTTATTAATACCTAGTCCTCTAGAGATGCAAGTGTTAACAACAAGTCCATTCTTTCAATTCAAGCATGCTATGTTCATTCCACTGGTATACTAGCAATATAATATAGGGATAGCTCCAATATGCCTAGTGGGTTATCACAAGTAGGAGGTTTACAACGGTACCCACCTCGAGCGCTAAATCCCTGTCCAAAAGTGAAGTCCATGCTCGGTCCAAACAATCACCACCACACTGCACAACATACCCCAAAAAGAACATACACAATTAAACATACAATGCTCCAACATAATCTGTCCAAAACACAACAGTCCAGAGTTGCCATGTTTTCACCTGCGGAAAAGGCTCGGAAAATTCCAAGAAAAATACTGTCACGATCGTCGCGACGAACCGGTCGAAACGAGTACCTGCACGTTCAAATCCGAGTTTCCTACCCTGAGATATAAATTCTGCAAGGGAACCACCCCAAGACAAACCAAACTCAAAATCTGTAGCACAAAGTTCTGGAAACAGGGATTTTTCACCTTCGTTGAGAACTCATAAAATTCCAGAAAAATTTGAGGGCATTCCTTGCGCTGTGTAGATGCAAAACGACTCTAGGCGCGTCTCGATCCGACGCCTGTGCGCGAAGATATCCACAAAATACTCAAGTGCTGTCCCAAAAATCACACAGAAAAAGGGGTCACAAAGGTGCCTCGGGAACCGTGCCAAAACTAAAAATAGGAGAGCGCAATCCAAACAAAAAGTGAAGCCCTACCTCTCAGGAACACATCGGCGCAAAAATCGTTGAAATCGGTGGTCGGGGTAGGCCAGGGAAGTCTGCGCAACGAAACGCGACGAAGAAGAACACCGGAGAAGGAACGTCGCGATGCGCCGTAAAATCGGAAACCTCAGGATGCGTGCCACCAAAAATCCTGGAAATCCACCACGGGGTCTAAGACATCAAGAGGATCAAGTTTGCTAAAGGGCTCTCCCTCCAAATCCTTCTCTAAAACTCAGAAAACCCCAAAAGAAGGAGAGGAGGGAGTTGTTATATAAGCCCACGAAACAATTCAAAAAACGACGGATGAGTCCTGGGTTTCGGGCGCCCGATTCTTTCGGGCCCCCCAAAAACCGGGCCCAAGGCCCATTACTGTGCGCGCCCGGATTTACCCGGGCGCGACACCTGTCCCGAACAGGCAACAGCGGCGCCCGGCGAACCGGGCGCCGCCGCGTGGCACCAGGGGTGGGTGGCGCCCTCCAACCACAAGGCGCCACGTGGCGCCCTTTGACCGGGCGCCCCATCTGCCCCCAACTGCCCGCGGTACAGCAACTGCCCCCGCCGCGCGCTGCGTGGACCCCGCGCCCATGGGCCAGCCAACCCGGGGTCACCACGTGGCGCGCCCCGGTCCACCGCTCCCCCGCGCGCCCCCGTGGACCGAGCGCGCGTGGGCCGGCCAATCCAGCGCTGCCACGTGGACCCCCGCCGGTCCACGCCTCCCAGGTGCACGCCGGTCTTTCCCAAACTGCTCCGTGGACCGTGCTGCGTACGCCGACAAACCAAAGGCCGCCACGTGGCATCCTCGCCGGTCCACGGCTCCCCCATGCACCGAAAAACCACTAAAACTTCTGGGAGTCCCTTTTTGGGCATCCGGACTCAGAAATAAACAAGCAAATAGCCGTTTTCAAGCGTTTTTCCGCGCTGAATCCAAATCCAACCTCCGTTTCGCCCAAAACCTTTTCTAAAATTCAGCAAATGCAGCCGAAGGCCAATCTGACAATAAATACCTCAGTTGGTCCATCTGTGCTATCCCTTTGATACACTATGGACCAGACACACCATCAACAGGTGTTTTACACATTGGATTCACGGAAAGTATAGCATGGGAATCTGGACCATTACACCCTAAGATCATCTTTTAGGGTATTCCTAGTATTCCTAATATTCCTATTATTTAGAAAAGAAATAAAAGGTAATTCATATATAGAAAAGAAAAGGTAAACACTTTCGATTTTAGGTTTTCTTTCTCTATATTTATCGGTTTGATTCGAGACTTTCAATCTCCTTTTTCTTTTGAAGAATCAAATCGATAAATACTTAGATGGTGTTTCCTAGTCTATCTATATTGATCTAAGTATTCAAATATCATCACCACCAATAAACAAACAACGATTTCCGAAAGGAACATCGGCGCATGGATTCACGTGACCTTGTGATTCAAGATGTTTATCGACTTCGTGGATTCGAAGTGAGGCGCATTCGTGTGATCGACTCATGCCAAATTGGTGAAGACCATGGATTCGGTTGGACGCCGTGGATTCGACGTTGTGACTTCGTGGATTCGAAGTTGGACGCAAATCGTGTGATCGAGGCGCGTTGCGGACTGCGGAAAAGGTCTACTCGGAGCGTATGGAAAAGGTTGAGTCATAGTATTGCGTTATATCATCTTATACGTGTTTAATCCTAGTAGATTTTTTCGTGCGATCGGTCTCGTAGTTTTTTACTCCTGTGATGGAGTTTTCTACGTAAAATCTTGCGTATATTTTTATTTTTCCGCATTGGGTTATTTTTTACGCAAAGATTTCTGAGTTCTATTGTTTACACCTATTCACCCCCCCCCCCCCCTCTAGGTGGTTTTTTTTCTATTTAGATCCTTGGATCCCATAACGCACACCATTCTTGTTTGATTAGGGCGAAAGCACTAGTCCTTCGGGGTTTAGGAAATAAAACATGTCTTTAACTGATTTTCATAAAGAACTAAACTTTCTTAAAATTGGGTTTTCGTAAATCAAGATAATTTTCTAAAAAGAAGTAACTTTTATTCTCACCAAGAGAGCGGTCGAGTGAAAATAGTTTTCAGAAACAAATGTCATCTTTTCATATAAACTTCCTCACCCTAACGAGGGTTCGGGTGATCTGGGTTCTAAGGGCTGCCTCCTTATTTGGATTGGGAGCTACGGGAGGCTGTGCCTAGAATCTATTCTTGTTTGATTGGGGTTGTAGGCATCAGTTTCCCGGAATTCTCGGTCCCGGTGTTGTTGGTCGGTTGGGTTCTATGTTGGGCCAATAAGTGTTCCGGCCGGTGTTGTTAGTCGGTTGGGTTCGATGTTGGGCCGATTAGTGTTCGGGCCAGGGTGGTTAGTTGTTTTGGGTTTGCGAGTTTTTCGATATGTTTGATCGGGGTATTTGATTATAGTCTGCATGTGCTACAGTTCTGGTTCTCGATTTCTGCACTGTTTTTTTTCCTCAGTGGAGTCGCTCCCCTTGAGTGCCGCTCCGGATACGATGGTATATTGGTTCGTTGGAACGCCCTATGTAATTCCTGCCCAGTGAGTGGAGGTGGTTGTAGATGAGCGTATATTAGTCCTTAGGACACCCTACATAATTCCTACCCAGCAATAGGAGATGGTTGTAGGTGAGCACCGGCTTGACTGGTCTTTTGGCAGTCTTTACTATTGGGTCGATTTGGGCACCTCGAGTTAGAGTGGTTTCACCCATTGAGCATCGTAGATAGAGGCATGATAGCTGTAGATTTTCTTTCCAGCTTATCCATTCTTATTTACAGTATTTTTGTTATCTTATACCTCTAGTAGACTTAGTGGACAAACCGTTGGGCTTGGAGACGGTACCACTGAGAACTACTGATTGATGTAATTCTCACACCCTCTGTTGGTGATAGTTTTACAGAGGTTTTTCCTTCCGTCCCTACTTCAGTTGGCTCGATGGATCGAGGTAAGAGAGTCGCGAGATAGATCCCTACCAGTGTTGTTCTTTTGGTGAGATAGAGCTACCAACCCGGATTGTGGATTTTACTGTACACTGTTGTATTTTATTATTTTAGTTTACCTCCCTTTTTGGATTCATAGATGTTGTATAGGAGGATTCTATTTGTACTTTGATTCAGTGGACCAGATTATTGTATTATTATTTTGGAAGATGAATATTGTACATTTATTCCAGTTGTACAGTGGTTTGGATTTTTATTATAGCAGTTATTTTCAGCTCTGATATCTATATAATTGTTAGATGCTACCTTTTGCAGGTTGGACACTTCGCCTATGCGGGGATTCCCGTATGGGTGGCGGATCCGTTGGCGAGCCCAGGTCGTAGTTTCGACCCCGAGGCGTGACATCAGGCTTCTCTCCTTAAGCTAGAATCAACACGTGGAACATGCAAGCCTCCAACATCAAATCTCGGGATAAGATGCTCTGCGGAACAACCAGAATCACTAACTTGTCTCGCTATCAAATCCGTGTTTCGGACGCCCTAAACCAAACCCCGGGCGCCTAAACGTCATAGCTACAGTGTTAACGGGCACACCCCGGTCGGCCGCTGTCACGCCCCCGGGGTCGAAACTACGACCCGGGCTCGCCAACAGATCTGCCACCTATACGGAAAACCCCGCATAGGCAAAGCGTCCAACCTGCAAAAGTATCATCTAACAACTAAACAGATATCAGAGCTGAAGAAAACTGATGTAATAAAAATCTGAACCACTGTACAACTGAAAATAAGGTACAATATCCATCTCCCAAAATAATAATACAATAATCCGGTCTACTGAAATAAAATACAAGTAAAAACTCCCTATACAACATCTATGAATCCAAAATGGAAGATAAACTAAAAATAATAAAATACAACAGTGTACAGTGAAACCCACAATCCGGGTTGGTACATGTATCCCGCTGTAGTAAACAACACTGGTGGGGATCTATCTCGCGACTCCCTCGCCTCGACCCGTCAATCCAACTGAAGCAAGGACAGAAGGGAAACCTCTGCAAAACTGTCACCAATAGAGGGTGTGAGAACTACTAGTAAAACCAGTAGCCCTCAGTGGGTAAATCCTCAAACTCCGACGTACCCACTAAGTCTACCAGAGGCAAGAAAAGGAATAAGTGGTAAAGCTGTAAGCAGAACTGCTGATAAATAGGAACTACCACTACTATGCCTCTAAATGAAGTGCCAGAAAGAGTAACTGTATGAGTGCATCGGTAAAAGTATCTGTCGGAATAAACCCAATCAATGGACCAGTAAAAATTGGTACTGCCTGCTCTGCTGTCAAACTCAAGAACCAGTAGCGGGATCGGTACATATGGCTCGCATCCCAATATAACTAACAGACCGGCACACATGGCTCGGCCATAAGCCTACCTCCGGAGTGGCACTCGAGGGGAGCGACCCACACGAGTAAAGTATCTCTGTCACAAGTATCACGATATAGCAGGACTGGATCACGACTATGCTCAATGTGGGAAAATCCATCCACTAAAGCAATCCCGATCCCTAATCTGATGCAAAAGTACACATCCGGTCAACCGCCCAATATCTGCGGTCGCCGCAACACCCCACAAATCCCCAATCCGGTACCACAATCGACATCTGGTCAACTGCCCAATATCCGCGATCACCGCAACACCCCACAAATCCCCAACTGGTACAACCAATCCAGACTCGATAATATCGGCTACACTATCCTACATCCCTGCTCGAACCCGAGCAATATGCATTATGTATCTGAATAAAAAGGAGAAAAGAGCCAACATTGTTTCTCCTAAGTCAAGTCCCAATATGATAGTGTAGCAATAAAAGATGGCCTATCTAGATGTCCATACAAACATGCAAGTATTCTCATGTAGAATAAAAGAAAGGCATCTAATAGAGTTCTTACACCTATTAGAGCATGATATCCCGATATAATAATCAATCTCATAGGAGGGTTAAATGCTAACATGGCATACATCAAGTTTATGCAAGCATGCAAGTTTTCCACAAGGTACTAATCAACAATCCCAATATAACTAACATCACATAAGGTGGTACAACGCTTATCAAACCTCACATTCACACATGAATATTCTAAAGATCATTTAACATCACTTAAATATGGGCATTCAATCAAGTATCACCAATGAATAGACTAAGGTTCAACAACCTTCATTGATCTCACATAGGATGAACAAAGGATCTACCAACAACATCCATTTCCACATAAGCTAGATCACCAACCAACCGCAATACACATTCTCAAATAAAGTAGTCTAAGGATCAACCACTATGATCAATATCACAAGATGTAGGATGAAGATCAACAAGATTAATTATTCTCACATGGATAAGCCAAGGATCATTTAACATAACAATCTCACATGACATAGGCTCAAGGATCATCAACAATATCACTCTCACATAACCATAATAACCATTCACCCATAACCCTGATAACCCCTTGTTGGGTTACATATAATTGGATCTAAATAGGGGAAAAAACACCTAGAGGGGGGTGAATAGGTGTAAACAATAAACGCTCAAAAATCTTTGCGATATAAAACCCAATGCGGAAAAATAAATAACACGCAGAGATTTTTACGTGGAAAACTCCAAACCGGAGTAAAAAACCACGGGACCGATAACACGGTGAAATCCACTAGAATTATAACACGTACAAAGGTGATATACCGTACTCACAGACGACTCAACCTTTTTCCATACGCTCCTAGTTGATCTTCTCCGCTCGCTCCGCAACGCTTCTCGAATCCACGATCTGCGTCCAACGCCGAATCCACGGCGTCCAACGTCGACTCCACGACGTCCGACCGAATCCACGGTCTTCACCCAGTAGCACGCTTCGAATCCACGAACGTACCTCGCTCCGAATCCACGAGAGCGGTTGCACCTTGAATCCACAAGGCCACGCGAGTCCACGCGCCGATTTTGGGAAAATCGTTGTTTTTGGGTGGTGATGATCCGCCGAATACTTAGATTAGAAATAGATCGGAAATACCATCTAAGTATTCATTAATTTGATTCTACTCAAAATCTGAGTTTGGAAAACCTAGAATCAAATTAATAATATAGATGAAGAAACATAGAATTAAATCTAGTATTTCCTTTCTTCTCTATATGTGGATTTTTCTATTTCGGTCGTATTTTTCGCTTTTTGCGTCGTGCCCTAAAAGATGAATTAAAGGGTCTATATATAGGTTAGAAACCATTGGAAGAAGATAAGAATCAAAAACTAACCTTTTCTGGGATTTTTCAGGACGACGATCCGGATCGGATTTCGGCGATCCGGATTGCAGTAACGAGACAGACAGTTTCCTGAAAAACAAAGGTTCGGGATCCGGATCGAAATGCCTGATCCGGATCGTTCATACAATTCAGCAAAAACCCATGTTCGGGATCCGGATCAGAAAGGGCTTGGATCCGGATTGAATTTGCGTATGAACTAACACCCTTCGGGATCCGGATTGGAATGTCTGATCCGGATCCTGAACATGTCCCATGTCCAGTTTTTGATTTTTATGCAATTAAAAATTCATCCAAGTGTTTCTACACTATAAGAAGTATTCGGATCACCAAAAATAATTAGTTAAACATACCTGATCCTTTTGAATTCTTCTTTCTTGAGATTGAGTTATATGATCCAACCTTCTTTATCTTCAATCTTCAAGACTTAACCGAATTCACGAAATACGCCAACTCAAATTCCGTAACACCCCTCACTCATAAACATCATAACCATCCTCACATAGTCGTGTTAGCCATTCACACAACCATTATAATCATTCTCACCTAAACCAAATAACATTTCACATAAAACCATAATAACCTTTCTCACATAGCAACCATGTCCTTCTCACATAAACCAACCATCCATTCTCTCATAGATAGGTGAAGAATCAACAACTATAGTAATCTTACATAGTGTAGGGTAGAAGATCAATAACCAAAACTACTCTCACATAGCATAGGTTAGGGATGGTCACTTGTAATCAACATCACATAAGGTAGTGTAACATCAACCAAACTAATCATTCACTCATGTATAAACTAAGGATCAATTAACTTAATATAAATATGGATATTCAAG
Source organism: Tillandsia leiboldiana (assembly GCA_029204045.2). Taxonomy (NCBI): domain Eukaryota; kingdom Viridiplantae; phylum Streptophyta; class Magnoliopsida; order Poales; family Bromeliaceae; genus Tillandsia; species Tillandsia leiboldiana. The sequence goes on along the minus strand of CM055077.1, from coordinate 10,381,251 downwards.
CATGATTCACCAAGGAAAAGAAGACAACGATCAACTATGTCATGTGGAAATCTAATAGCCCGAGTAGGTAAATCGTCATTTTCGAAAAGGCACAACAACCCACCTGAAACTTGACGATCCGCTGCCGATCTGGCTGAAATTTGGTGTGAATAATCCTTATCCTCCCAGGAGTCTGATGCCATGAAAATCCTCCAAATCCGCATCACGGATTGGGCGTAATCACTGAAACAATGCACGCTGCGCGGTTACATTCCAGAATTTCAGCAAGTGTAACGAAGCTAAATAAAAAGCATGTGCAACCTCAAATACCTCAAAATGAAGTCCCCAACAGTAAAACAAAGATGTCCTCTTCCATACAAACATCTTCAAGTTTTCAAAAATCCATCATTAATTTTTCTTAAAATTCAAATAAAGCAAATATCACACTGCTGTCCCAAAACTGCTAACATAAACTTGCTTGAACTTCCAAGCTTAATTAGAGGCTTTTCCAAAGGGAATCATCCACATATAACAAAAGAGAATTTGTTTACCTTGAAGTTAAGAAGAAGTCCCAACTTGAAAATCTGAAAAAGACCTAATATTCCCAAAGATATCTGCATCCCAAGGTGCATTGCTCAAATCAAAAACTAAAATAGGGACTGCAGTAAACCTTATAATAGCACTGGGAAGATCGTTAAAGTTACCTAATCAATTGAGCTCCAAATCTAGCAAGAGAGGTACCATTGGATTCCTTGTCGAGAGTAGATGCAAATCGAGCTAAAGAACTCCAAAATCCATGCTCGGATGAAGATGAAAACCCATAAATACTTTGGACTATCCAACATGTTCAATCTGTGCACGAATGCAGCAAGGTGTTCCAAAGATCATAAATAAACCTCAATAAAAACACAGATCTAGGGGAAATGATACATACCAATATTGTAGATCGTCGAGTCCTGGAAATTTCCCCACAAAAATCATCCAAAAACTCCCATCCTACTGTCCAGAAAAGCCAAAACACTGAGGACTGTCCATGATCCCAGGCTGAAACAAAGGGTCCCAAAGATAACTTAAAAACTCTGTAAAAACTCATGATCTAAGGGAAGAGTTGAATACCAAAATTGTAGGCCTACCTCTTGTGAAGACGCAGAACCAAAAATGATCTTAAAATTCTAAGAAATGAGCCCTGTAGAGCCTCTGCACCGAAACGCGACGAAAATAGCTCACAATGCTTCCGTGGATCTCCTTCTTCGATCTCGGCTAAAAGTGGTGTAGAAGCTCCCACAAAGTCCAACAATGGTGGTGGAGATGAAGAAGAGGTGGGGGAAGAAGTTCTGGGAAGATCTTCCAAAAACCAGGTTCCAAAAGAGCAGAAAATGAGGGGGAAAAGACCTATTTATAGCCCAAAAGTTCCCTGCAAAAAGCCCCAGAATTCGGGCTCAGGGGGCACTTTCGGGCGCCCGAAAGTCCTGAGGAGATGCGCGCCACGCGTCGCTCGCCCCGCGCCACGCATCGCTCGCCCCGCGCCCACGCCCCCGGTCAACGCCTCATCCAATCAGCGGCCTACACGTGGCAACCCTATCCAACCAGCGCCCGACAGCGCAATCGGCGCTGGCCAATAGGGAGCCGCCACGTGGCGCGCCCTTATCCTCTCGGCGGCCGCGCCGCTCTGCGTGCACCACACCCGATGCGCCCGCTACTCCGAAGCCGCCACGTGTCCACAGAGCACCAAAGGGAAGCCGCCACTTGGCACACTCAACACCCGACGCCCACGCCTGCCCGCGCGCCTGTCCGGCCTGCCCGCACTACCCGCGCTGCTCCCGTGGGCCGAGCCCGCTGCGCTGCGCCTCCCGTGTCACACCCCGGGTGTAAACCAGAACCCGGGCTCGTCCACAGATCCGCCGTGTACACGGAATTTCCCGTGTACACGAAGCGCTGGTAACCTGCTCAGATATAAATGATATAATAAAGGAGCATAAAACAGAGCTGAACTACAACTAATACATCTTAGATAAAGCTGGAAAGTAAAAGTACAAAAAGTAAACTCTCAAATATACATGTGTCTCTCCCAGCTCACCAATCAAAATACAACCAGCTGGCCGAAGCCAGACCCAAAAGAAAGGAAAAGGACAAGTATCTGAGTGTACAGGGGATACATCAAACAGCTAAACTGGCGACCAGGTAGACCGCTATCTAATCCGCGATCCTCTTACCTCGATCCGCCGAGGAGGGTCCCGCAACTCCCGCAGATGACTCTGCAAAAGAAAGGAGAAAAGAAAAGGGAAAACAGTGGGGGGGTGAGAACTACTATAAAAACAGTAGCCTCCCCAAGTGGGTAGACCTCAAACTCAGACATGCCCACAAGGACTACCAGAGGCAAAAATAAAACAAAGGTGGTAAGCTATAAATATAACTACTGATGAAGAAGCTACCACTGTATGCCTCTAAAATGTCAAGCTAAAAGAATAGCTAAATATGTGCATCAGAATACAAATGTCTGCCTGACTAAACCCAATCTATACACCAGTAAACACTGGTGCTGCCTGCTATGCCTGCCAAATCGGGTATGTCAGCCTATGCATAACACCGATAGGGGATAGGAGTCTCAAGGACTCAAAGTCTGTATATCGCACACTCCGGAGTGGCACTCGAGGGGAGCGACCCACACGAGTAAAGTGCCTGAGTAATAAGTATCATAGTAGTATAAATCAGCAGGACTGGATCATGACACTGATCTAAGTGGAAAAGAACCATCCACTAAAAGAACCCCAAACCCTCTCCCCCGATCTGATGCAATAACAACTGTCCGGTCAACCGCCCAAAATCCGCGGTTGCCGCAATACCCTGCCATCGCAGCCTGCCTGTCCCAAATCCCAAATGTTTGACTGCACTATCCCAGCCTCTGCTCGAACCCGAGCGCACTATCCCCTAAGACTAGATAACTGGAGAAAGAATAAAAACATGGTTTCTCCTAAGTCAGTTCCAGCATGATAGTGTAGCAGAAAAAGGTGGCCGAACTAGGTGACCACACAAGCATGCAAAAGTCCTCATGATAGTAAATTAAATACAAGTTCTGTTGTTCAAGTAATTATCAAAGCATGCTATTCCAGGATACTAGTAATCACTTAAGTCACTAGGTACCAACACAAACGATGCCTGCCTATGCCACATGCATAATAATCACAATGTACTAGTAAGCATACCTATAAGCATGATTCTACATTTCCTGATGATAAATTTCATCCAAAGGCGAGTACTAAAATAGCAATCATAAACTCATACAAGCATTTTATCCGCATATGCATTTTAGTCCAACAAGCATGCTAATTTGTCCACATATGCATTTTAGCCTTTCATACATGCATTACTCCAATAAGCCTAGTGGGTAGCCCAAATTAAGACGTTCACAACGATCACCCATCTCGAGCGCTAAATCCTGGTCCCAAAAGTGAAGTCCACGCCCCGTCTAAACAATCACCACAACACTGCACAACATACCCCAAAAGAACATACACAATTAAACATACAATGCTCCAACATAATCTGTCCCAAAACACAACAGTCCACTGTTTTGCCTTGTTCACCTGCGAGATCTACTCGAAAAATTCCAGGAAAAATACTGTCACGATCCTCGCGACGAACCGGTCGAAACGAGTATCTGCAAGTTCAAATCCGAGTTTCCTACGCTGAGATACAAATTCGACAAGGGAACCACCCCGAAATAAACCAATCTCAAAATCTGTAGCACAAAGTTCTGTAAACAGGGATTTTTCACCTTCGGGGAGAACTCAGAAAATTCTAGGAAAATTTGAGGATGTTCCTTGCGCTATGTAGATGAAAAACGCCTATTGGCATGCCTCAATCCGATGCCCGTGCGCGAAGATATCGCCGAAATACCACAATGCTATCCAAAACTCCGCGAAAGAAAAAGGGTCAAAAGGAAGCTCGGAAAACTCCAAGATCAACAAGAAAAAAGAGGAAGCTCAAAACACCGAAGTCGGAGCCCTACCTGTCGTGAGCCCAACGGCGCAAGAATCGCCTAAATCGGAGGTTGGAGTAAGCCGGGGGTGTCCGCGCACTGAAATGCTACGAAACGGGTCGCCGGTGAACGAGCGTCGCGCCGCGCCGTAAAAATGAGAACCTCGGGATGCGTGCCACTAAAAATCCCAGGAATGCTCTGTGGGGTGTAGCTCAGAGGGAGGAAGAAAACACCAGAAGAACGCTCTGTGAAAAGCAGCTCGGAAAAGGATGAAAAGGTGGCCCAAAGATACTATTTATAGGCCTCAGCCCGCAACATGGGCCTGGCGGATTCGGGCCCAACATTCGGGCGCCCGAATCCGCCAAGAGAGGGTCGCAGGATGTGAGGACCCGGAAATTCTCACGTTTGGATTACTGTTGGATCTGCGGCTTCTGGAGACCCCTGTTGGGTGTTAGAGGTGTTTGTGCGCATATTGGACCCAAGGTGACCCGGCATGAAAAACGGATCAAGTTTGCTTTCCGGGAATTTTTGGTAAATTTTAGAAGTGGAAATTGGCAAATCGGACTTCGGATTTGGATTCAGCGCGCGAAAACGGTCAAGATGGACTATTTACTTGTATTTTTCGGAGCCCGGATGACCCGGCACGAATTTCGAGGTGATTTGGTACTGTTCCGGCCGCCGGAGGGGCGCCGGCGGCGGCAATGGGCGGCGGAGCGCGGCGGCTGGCGGCGGCGGAGGCGCGCGGTCCACCGCGGAGGCGTGCACCCGGGGGCTGGCCACGTGGCGGCTCCCAGTTGGCGGGCGCAGTGGGCGCGGTCCGCGGGATTGGCGCGGGTGCACGGTGGACCGGGACTGGACACGTGGCAGATCGGGGTTGGCGCGGCGTTGTGCGCGTGGTCCACGATGCGGGGAGCTGGTACCTCGGGCCGCGTGCCCGACAGGCACGCGTGGGCGCACGTGGGGCGCGGCGTGGGCGCGTTGACCCGAGGCTCCCGGTGTGGACACCACGTGTCGTCACAGGGTTCGGCCACGTGGCGCATGGCTGTTGGCCCAAACAGCTGTTTGCTGTTTGGGTGTATACGTGGCGGCCTGGGGTTCTTCCGGGCGTGAACAGTAACGGGCCGGGCCCGCTACTGTAGCAGCCCGGAAGTACCGGGCGCCCGAAACTTTGGGCCAAAAGCCCAAAAGGTGGATTTTCGGGCTGGGCCTATAAATAGCTGGCTTGCTTGGGCTTTTTGCCCCCTTTCCCGAGCTCCCCTGCCCATAGCCCCTTTAGCAAAGTTGGAGATCTTCATCTTGCGCATCTTCTGGCAGAGGCCCGGATTTTTTGGAAGCCGCGGCGTCGACGACTTCGGCATCGGAACGCAGTGTGGCGATCTTTCATCGGAGGCCCGTTATCATCGCAGTTCGATCTGAGATGTCCACAGAGCTACTCCGTCAGTATTTTTGGACGATTTTTGCGGCGTTGGAATCACGAGAGGTACGTCTTCGACTTTCGTGTTGATCATCTTGCTGGATTCAGAGTTTATGACACGGTTTTCGAGGCATTTCTAAGCCGCTGTTTTCTGGTGGAGTTTTTGGACAGCGGCCCCTTGCCGGAATTTTATCTCCTCAACTGGACATCGGATCGAGACGAGCCTATACACTTTTTGGATCTACTCGTCGCGAGGATTATCATCGTATTTTTTTTGGGATTTTTATGAGGCTTGCCCGAAGGTATACTGTTTCCCTCTTACTGTGCAGAGTTTTACAGTTGTATGGTTGTGAGTGTTTGCGCACCTGTACTGTAGAATTTGTAACTCGGCCTACGGGGCTCGGATTTAGACGTGCAGGGTACCGTTTCGAAGATATCGACGCGAGGATCGCTGTGATATTTTTATTGGATTTTTCTGGCCATTTTCAGCAGGTGAAAAAGGGACATCTTTGGGACTGAAATTCTGTGTATGTTTTTATGGACAGTTTTGGACTTGATGTGTATTTGTGGACTTTGTGTTGTACCCAGGAGAGTTACGAGTGTTGCTGGATCTTTTGGAGTAGGAGATTTGGATTTCCTGGTATTTCAGCTGTACGACCCTGGACAGTTGTGCACCTTCAGGTGGGTGGCTTGCTTTCAAGATCTATGGACTGTGCTCTAATTCTATTGATATAGAACCATGCATGATAGTGATTGGACTTGGGTAGCATGCTAGAGTATAGGAATTGTTGATCCTTGTTATATCTGTCGATCTTGTGATCTCTTGCTTCCTACTATCATGTTGAATATTTATTATGTTGGAACCTGACCTAGCACCCCCGTCATATGTTGCATGTGTAACCAGACCAGTAGAAAACCCTCACTTGGGCTAGGGTTATTTATGTTTAGACATCCACACTTTATGTCGCATTCCTGGACTTAGTGTTATCCTCGCCCGGGTAGTGGGCCGAGCGGTCGGGACTTCTCTTTAGTGTGGGATGCATTTGCACTCGTGCTTGGGAGCAGAGTGGAGTCTGGTAGATGTGGTGGTTCGCTTGTCTGTATCGGGAACCGTTTGGGGTAAACGGTGGACCCGAGAGATCTTGTTTTCCCCTGTTTGGGTCGTCGCCACTGTGTCAGTGGCAGTAGTGTACTAGTGTTAGCCGGACCTAGAACCCAGAACCCTTTTCGACATATACATGATTTTAGTCTACCAATGTTTTCTTCCAAACATCGAAGGGCCGCTGGAGTCTGTTCTTGTTTGATTGGACAAAGGCATCAGCCCTTCGGGGTTTGGGTAAAACACTTGTTTTCTAACTGTTTTTCTAAAAAGAACTAAAATCATTAAATATGGATTTCTTCCAGATCAAATTAGTTTTCAATAACAAATGTCACCTTTTTCCTGTAAATCTCCCCACTCGAAAGGATTCGAGTGGTCTGGGTTCTAGGGGTCGTTCCTCTGTCGGGACGAAAGCCACGAGGGCCGAGCCTGGAACCTGTTCTTGTTTGATAGGGTTGTAGGGGTAGGTCTCCCGGGACTTTCGGGCCCTGTTGGTGTCTTCTGCGAGTTGTACTGTGATTATTGCTTTCCCGAACTATAAGGGATCGGAAACTTCGATAGTCGGAGCCTAGAGTCTGTTCTTGTTTGATAGGGTTCTTAGCACCGGTCTATCGGGTTTCCGAACCCTTATGGTGTCGGTCATTCTGGAGAGTTTAGTGTTCTGTTGTGGGAGCCGTCTGGTGAATGGTGGCCCCAGCGGTGTGACTTCCAGCTTGTGGTTGAGAGTTGGTGTTGTTGGTCGATCTTGTTGATCGTGGTTTGGACTATAGCCTGCATGAGCCATATTTGAGCTCGACAGAGATACGCGGATACTTTCCTCGGTGGGGTCGCTCCCCTCGAGAGCCACTCCGGAGTTGGGCCTGTTACTTGCTATCGCGACTTGTCGACGCCGTCCCTCTGACTGGCTCAGTTAGCGGCAGTCACGGACACCCTACGGTAGACCCGTCCTGTTGAGGATATGCGGCAGTAGGTGGGCGCAGGTTTGACTGGACCCTTTGAGGCAGTCAGTTTAGATTTGGTGAGTTTACTGTGTGTGTTAGTAGATGCATCACGTTTCATCTGTTCCTTTTCTTGAGCATCTAGATAGAGGCATAGTAGCTGTAGAGTTACTTTTCCAGCCCTTTCATTTCAGTTTTATATTGTTACTTTATGCCTCTAGTAGACTTAGTGGGCAGTCCGTTGGGCTTGTTGGCGGCACCCACTGAGAACTACTTGGGACGTAGTTCTCACACCCGTCGTGGTGTATTTTTCCCACAGGGACTTCTACTCCTGTTCTTGCTGCTCCTGTTGCTGCTTCTTCTGATCGTGGTGAGAGAGTCGCGAGCTAGATCCCTACCAGTCGTCGTCCAGAGAGTAGATGTACCCTTTTTATTTTGAGAGTTTTCTTGTTGAGAGACCTTGTAGTGAGGTATAGAGTTGTACTTTTCCTTCTGAGTTGAGTGACTTGTACTTTGGTGAGGACTTTGTACTAATTTATTTTATTTCTAGTGGTTTATTTTCAGCTCTGATATCTGGGTAGTTTGTTGGGTTATATGTAATACGGATCTAAATAGGGGAAAAAACACCTAGAGGGGGGTGAATAGGTGTAAACGTATAAACACTCAAAAAATCGTTGCGATAAAACCCAATGCGGAAATAAAAATAATACGCAAGATTTTTACGTGGAAAACTCCATCACCGGAGTAAAAAACCACGGGACCGATAACACGGCAGAAATCCACTAGAATTAAAACGCGTACAAGGTGATTTACCGTACACACTTACGACTCAACCTTTTCCATACGCTCCTAGAGGATCTTCTCCGCTCGCTCCGCGACGCTTCTCGAATCCACGATCTGCGCCCAACGCCGAATCCACGGCGTCCAACGTCGAATCCACGACGTCCGACCAAATCCACGGTCTTCACCCAATAGCACCCTTCGAATCCACGAACGTGCCTCGCTCCGAATCCACGAGAGCGGTTGAACCTTGAATCCACAAGGACACGCGAATCCACGCGCCGATTTTTGGGGTAAATCGTTGTTTTGGGTGGTGATGATCCGCCGAATACTTAGATCAAAGATAGATCGGAAATACCATCTAAGTATTCATTAGTTTGATTCAACTCGAGATGTGAGTATGAAAACCTAGAATCAAACTAATCAATATAGATGAAGAAACATAGAGTATTATCTAATGATTTCCTTTCTTCTCTATATGTGGATCTATAGCCGTATAAAATGGTATATGAAAATGACGGCTATAGACTCTGTGGATTCACCCTAGAAAAAGAGTCATAGGGTGTATTTATAGGTTAGAAACCCTAGGAAGGAGATAAGAATCAAAAACCTAACATTTCTGGAAATTTTACGGACGGCGATCCGGATCGGACTAGCTAGGATCCGGATCGTCGTAACGAGACAGCCAGTTCCAAAAAACAAAGGTTCGGGATCCGGATCGAAGTGCACGATCCGGATCGTTCATACAGTTTACCAAACATCAACGTTCGGGATCCGGATTGCGAAGCATGATCCGGATCGTTCAAGGAAAATGGTAAACTCACTGTTCGGGATCCGGATCAAGAGACTACGATCCGGATTGAACTGATGTATGAACGAACCACCTTCGGGATCCGGATCGAACAACCTGATCCGGATCCTGAACATGTCCCAAGTCCAGTTTTTGATTTTTATGCAATGAAAGATTCTTCCAAGTGTTTCTACACTACAAGAAGTATTCGGATCACACAAAATATTTAGTTAAACATACCTGATCCTTTTGAATTCTTCTTTCTTGAGATTGAGTTAAATGATCCAACTTTCTTCACCTTCAATCTTCAAGACTTGAGACTTTCACGAAACTACGCCAACTCAAATTCCGTAACAATCTCCCCCTTTGGCGGTTTCGTGACAAAACATAGATCCACTAAAGAAAATTCAAAAAGATATTTTTGTTGCTATCACCATACAACAAAAATTTACAATGGAGATCCAAAAATTTAAAAACATGAGATAAACTCCTAAAACAGACTCTAGACTTAGACATCTGTACTCTCTGCACAAAGAAATCATTCTTGACAAAAAGAGATCGTTAGATACCTCAAGAATATTTAGCATATAAAACCTAGTACAGAGATAGAGTTTATCTAATCATCATGACATTTGAGAATTCAGATATGTAAGAGAATCAAAGTTAAAAACCAACATATCTTGTATGCATTCAAAACCAAATGTCAAAATGTTAGTCCAACATCAACTTGTTAGTTATATTACATGCCCAAATAGTTAGTCGAATAGTTAGTCGAGACATGCAAACAATCACAAGATGAAAACCAAAGTTGAAGTTGAGGATCATACTTACCTTGATGTATACAAAATCTTCATCATCAAGATTTTCACAATCATTGTTCAAGTTCCCTTACCTTGATGTTCATTCACATCATCATTGTACCTTGATATTTCATTCAATTTCATCATTCATTGTTCAAAGTTCTCTCTAACTCTCTCCCCCTTTTTGTCACAAAACAAAGCCAAAATGTAGTTAAGACTACGAAATGTTAGGAGAGTGAAAAGTTCTAGTAAAACGTAAAACCTGAGAACTAAGCTAAAGTAAGTATAAAACTAAATCCTAAAATCAAAATCCTGCACAAATAGAAAAGGAAGGTGCAGTTCAGTCGGAGGAGTCGGAGCTGGTACAACTCAGCTTGCTCAAAATCCCTTTAAGCATTGTCGAGATAGTTGAACACTTCTTCTTGATCTTCTTGTGTTCAGAGAAAATTTGCTGGAGTTCTTTCGATATCCTCTCTTGTGCAGCAGAGAGTCTTTGTTGTTCCTGGCGAAGCGATTCCAATACAGCAGCGTCTGTATCCTGTCTTTTCGAGTGTGATGGATGCTGTCTAGAAGCAGATGGTGCATCCAATCCCGTAACCCATGGAGATTCAGTTTGTAGAATCCCAGAGAGTGAGCGAGCTCTAGTAAGAGGCCTACTATGATAACTTTCACTTCTTAGGACATTCTTTCGTCTTGTATATTGCTTAGTTGTTGATGCAGATTTCATAAGCCTTTTGCCCTTGACAGATTTCCTGTTTTCCTCATCAATCTTCTGTTGAACATCTTTGAAGAATTCATCCCATTCTTCCGTATCGTACTCCGAGCTGTCCTCCCTGCCTTCGGTTGTCTTATCTTCTGTTGAAACATCTGGTTCCTCTTTTACAGACGTACTCTTGTGCACCATTGTGACCAGGAAAAGGATTAACCAAGAGAGTGCCATTGATCAAAGTGCTTGAGTTAAGAAGGTGTCCTGTGAAAACCAACTCAAGAACACAAAAATTCTTAGTTTTCAAAAATTGAAATAAATTGTATCCAAAGAATCATTATCATGTAGAGAGACTAAGATCAAATTAGTTTTGCAAAAGGATTTTTAAAAATAGATCAATTGCATGATTTTCGAAAATCCTTATTATATGCCCTAAAACCGAAATTTTAGAAATCGAAGCCTAAAAATCCGTTAATCAGGAGAATACCTAGCATATAATCAAAACTAATCTACCCAGAGTTCTTATTTCAAAAGAAATTTGATCAAAAACCATCCACAAACAAAGTTGATCCAAGAATTCAACACGTTTGAGGAGGAAAAGAGAAAAACGGTGAAAAACCGAGATTTTGATCAATAAACTTACTTGGAGTTGAAGAACCTGAGTTTGAAAGCTTCCAGGAAGGATGAAATCTAGAGAGAGAGGCTCTGGAAACTTCGGAACAAAAGATTGGAGTAAAGAAATCAAAAACCCCTTTCGTTCCTTATAAAACCTAGCCGCGATCCGGATCAGTTCATAACTGCGATCCGGATCGGCTACCCGCAGTAAGAAACTGCGTTCGGGATCCGAATCGGCAGATACAATCCGGATCGTCAGCCCGCAGAAGAATTCCTGCGTTCGGGATCCGGATCATCTAGCCCGATCCGGATCGGCCCCAACTTTTTCTTTAGAAAATTTCAGAGAAATTCAGGAAAATCCAGAAAAAGATTGTAAGCACAAATGTGTATCAACTTTAAACAAAAATCATCGTTTCATACAACAAGAATTAGATTATGCCAAGTCTATCAATAATATCCAAAAATGAAACGAAAATTTACAAAAATTAAATCCCTTAAAGTTGAACACCTCAATCACATCTAACTTGATCTTATGAGTAATGCCTTTATCAAATCATCAATTCAGTAAAGAAAATGAAATACAAAGATCAATAGATGTTGAAATCCCAAATATAGTAGATAATATATCTAGACAATCTGTTGAAGAGAGTGGCTCTTTGAGCATCTTTCATTAAAAAACCCACCTTATACCAACCTTGAAATTTGACAGAGTCAAGTATTTCAACATGCATTTTACTTAATCAAAAATTTGAACAACCATGCTTGGTATACATGTGGTAGCTGCACACAATACTCGGACGACCGAGGTGGTAGCTCTTTCCTCCATGTGGTGGTAGTTTTCACACTCCTCATTGGGATGTAACTCTTTCCACATCTTTTGAGCATTTTACCTTTTCTATGACTCCCCCTCAATTGGCTATCAATTATTAAGATATAAAGTATTCAACCAAATATTGATCTCGATTTCATACTCGACTAAGCAGTCAAATAAGATAATGACTATACCAAGAGATCATAGAGAGAGAGAAATTGACTTTGATCACTTTAGAAGATGATTTAATTACATAAATGATCATTGCAACAGTGAAATATTATGATGGCAAAAGCATAATAAATTTCTAAATGTGCGAAAAGATGCAATTAAAGTCAATTATGATCTATGCTCAATTAATGTCCTATGTACAAACATAGATAATGAACAAAACAAAAACAAATACAAAACCTATCCTAAGCAAAGATTTCAAAAAGAAGATTATTTCAAAGAAAGCATCCCAATTGCTTTTCGTAAATGAATAAAACGTTTTGATCCAAAGGTTTTGTTAGAATGTCAGCTAATTGATCCTCAGTTGAAATATATGAAAGTTGAAGAGTATTTGATTCAACTAGCTCTCTAAGAAAATGATATCTAAGTTCAATATGTTTTGTTCTAGAGTGCAACACAGGGTTTTTAGAAATGTTAATAGCACTAGTGTTGTCACAAAGTATTGTTACCGAAGATGCTGAAATGCGGAAGTCGCTCAGTACGCTTTTCATCCAAATGAGTTGAGTTGAGCAACTTCCAGCTGAAACGTATTCCGCTTCGGCAGTCGAGAGTGCTATGCAGTTCTGCTTTTTACTATGCCATGCAACAAGGCAATGGCCAAGATAGAAGCATGCACCACTCGTGCTTTTCCGATCATCCACTGATCCTGCCCAATCGGCATCTGAATATCCAACAATATCCAAACTTGTTCCCATAGGATACCAAATTCCGAAATTAATTGATCCTTTGATATACCGGATGATCCTTTTCACCGCTTTCAGGTGAACCTCCTTTGGTGCTGATTGATATCTCGCGCAAATCCCAACACCAAAAGATATATCCGGGCGACTAGCCGTGAGGTAACGTCCATTTGAAATGCGCTTTTTGGTATTGGCATATTTCGTGAGTCAAGTCAGTGAGTTGAGTCAGAGTCTTAAAGGGATCAATTGTCAATCAGCAATCAAAGACTTAGAGAAGATTCAACAAGAGCTCAAGTTGACACCCAGTGTCTTGAGTCTTGAAGATTGAAGTTGAAGAATTATGGATCAGTTACATCAATCTCAAGAAGAAAGTATTCAAGAGGATCAGGTATGTTTAACTAAATAATTGTGGTGATCCGAATACTTTCTTATAGTGTAGAAACACTTGGATGAACTTTTAATTGCATAATAATCAAAAACTGGTGTTCGGACTTGTTCAGGATCCGGATCAGAGCCAACGATCCGGATCCCGAAGGTTGTTGCTTCATACAAGACTTCGATCCGGATCCATGCAATTCCGATCCGGATCCCGAATGTTAAGTTTCTGATTTGTATGAACGATCCGGATCGGGCAATGCGATCCGGATCCCGAACCATGGTATTTCTGGAATCGTCAATCTCGTTACGACGATCCGGATCGCAGTAAATCCGATCCGGATCGCCGTCCTGAAAATTTCCAGATAAGGTATGTTTTTGATTCTTATCTCTTTCCAAAGGTTTCTAAACTATAAATAGACGTTTAGGGTTTCTCAAAAACGTGGGAGCTACGGCCGATCTTTTTATAAAACTCTGAGAGCAACCCTAGAGGCTAGGTTTTCATCGTTCTTCTTTATAGCCTCTTTTAGGGTCAATTCGATGGTTCTTTCAAGAACATATCTTTTGTCGAATTGATCTAATCTTTGCTTAGAGATTTCTTCTACGTTCTTCATTGATAATCTAAGCAAAGGATCACCATCGAAGTCAATTCTTATCGACTGAGTTTGCGCGTCGTGGATTCGACGTGGCATCGTGGATTCGGTGTGCTAAAGGCGTTTCGTGGATTCGAAGCGTGCGTTCGTGGATTCGAGTGAGCGTGGACGTCAACGGTGGAGTGGAGTGCAAATCGGGGAGCGAGGTCCAAGAAATTGAAGGAGGGGTTAAATCCGGGAGACGGTAATCACCTTGTTATTCTTCTTTTCTTAGGGATTGTTATTGCGTGGATATCCAACCGGTCAGCGCAAGGTCCGAAGAAGCTGAAGGAGGGGTTGAGTCCGTGGAGTCGGTAATCACCTTGTTATTCTTCTATTCTTAGTGGATTGTTATTGCGTGTTGGTCCCGTGGTTTTTCTCCTGGATTGGAGTTTCCACGTAAATCTCGGTGTGCTGTTTTTATTTTCCGCATTGGTTTTTATTTGCACTGAGATTGAGTTTTTAAGTATTACACCTATCACCCCCCCTCTAGTTGTTTGATAGTACCTATTTAGATCCTTGTGGATCCTAATAACTCTACAATTGGTATCAGAGCGGGTTTTAGGTTTATCTATCATGATGGGTGAAAGTGGTAATATTATAGACCTCCTCTTTTTGATGGGACTAATTATGCTTATTGGAAAGTGCGGATGAGAGCTTTTCTCATCGCAATTGATGAGCGGTATGGCAATCCGTGGAATACGGTTGGGTGCATCCTGTTGAGGAAGTAGGAAATTCTACTACCCCAAACCTCGCTCTAGATGGTCCAAAGAGGAATTTGAAAGATCTTCTTACAATGGGAAGGTATGAACGCTTTATTTAATTCTCTTTCCTCGACTGAGTTCACAAGAATTTCCGCGTGTGAAACCGCGAAGGAAATTTGGGATATTCTCAAAATTACACATGAGGGTACTAATCTTGTAAAAATTCAAAAGCTCCAGATGCTTACAAGTCAATTTGACTCTATTCATATGGAAGAGCATGAATTGTTTACAGATTATTACACTAGACTTCAAGATGTAATAAATACATGTGCTAATTTAGGAGAAAGATCCCGAGTCGAAAATTGTAAGAAAGATACTTCGGACTCTTCCGGAACGGTTTAGGGCAAAGGTTACCGCCATTGAAACCGTTAGTCATCCGGATGAGATGAGTGTAGAGGAATTAGTAGGCTTTGCAAACTTATGAAATGACTTTTCCTACTAATCAAGTTTCTTCCAAGTCTTCTTCTAAGCTTACAGTATTGCATTCAAATCAACAAAGGAAGAAGATAGCGAATCAAGTTCCGACGATGAATCTCTTTTGCCGATTTTGAAGAACAATTGGCGCGGATCACAAAGAAATTTCGTCGAAATTTTGGAAGAATCGAACCGATGGATCTTCATCCACGAAACTTCTAAAGGATCATCGGTTTAAATCCTCTAACTCAAAGCTTGCAAAACCTCTAAAGAAAAGAAAAAGATGATTTCGAAGGGGAAATCCAATGCTATCGATGCAAAGCTACGGCCATTTTTCAACGGATTGTCCTTCTAAGAAATCATATAAAAAGAAGGCTTTGCAAGCGAAAACTTGGACGATTCTACTTCTAATGAATCGACCTCAAGTAAAGAGGAAAAACGTTGCTTCTCATGCCTCTCATTTCCCTCTTCTAATAATTGTTTATCATCTTAGTCACTGACTCTACTCCTTTGATTTTGTATGAAACATCAACATCCGCGGAGAGTCATCAAGTGAGGGGTCGGACGAGGAAGAACTCGTTGAGGCATATCAACAACTTCTTGCGGAATCTAAGAAGATGGCCAACATATCAAGAAGTTGAGAAAGCAACGACTTGAGAATCAAGACGAGATCATGCTTTAAAGATCAAACTTCATGATCTCGAGGAGGAACGAGAGCTTTTATTGAATAAATAAAATCCTCCAAGAAAAGATAAATCAATCGGAAACGTCGTTAATTCCCATATTAACAAGATTGATTTTCTAGAAAAACAGTTTGAGGAGATTCATGTCACCAACCAGCATTGACCAAGCAAGTTCATCAACTTAAATCCGACATACAAATTTACCGGTTCCAAGAAACTTGATTGTATGTCCGGATTAGGTCAAACAAGCAAGGTTGGTTTGGGATTCAAAAAGACCAAACTGTGAATGCTTCAAGTTCCACAATGAAATTGAAAGGAAGAACTTGTCACTTATGTGGACTTGAAGGACATTTGGTGAAGATTGCCCGAAAAAGAGAAAGAAGATCCTTCCAACTTCATCTACGGAGCGAACACGACAATCAAAAGACCATCAAGTCAAAGAGTTCACTCAACCCACCAAAGGTCCGAGCCACAACATCAATCATACAAGTGGATCACTGCGAGGCAAAGACCTAAGGTGGATCAACAGTCAAAGCGGACAACCCCCGCCACAACGAATCGAAGACCCCCAAAATCCAGCGATTTGGATTCGGAAAGGTGATATCTTTCCTTGTCTTAAGTTCTAAATAGCTTATGACTGTATGTAATGTTTGATTGGTTTCCCTTCATATCTTTCTAAATCTTTGCATTACATGTTTTCAATGCTCTTCGTTTTTATACTTTGTTTTTGAACAAAGGGTTTTTTAATGAACAAGTGCATTGAATAAAAGGGCTTCACTTTATTCACTCCAAATTAATTTTATATGATTATCAACTTTACTCCATAATCATAATCTTGAAGATACTTCATTAGGAGTTTTTGATATTATAAGCATCAAATTTTAGAAATCATGTGTGATCTTTAGATGCTTAATCTATCTCGGTTGTGTGAAGTTCATTGTGATAAACGTGAGACAACCGATAGACTAAAATTTGGGATTTAATTCTTTCACGTAAGAGATTGCATTCTTACAAGGTATTGAATGAATTTGAAAGATGTGGAAAGAGTTACATCCGAAAGGAGTGTGAAAACTACCACCACATGTTAAAAGAGCTGCCACCCACCCGGTCGTCCGTTTTTGTGTGTGAAGCTACCACATGTTATGGATGCTTGATTATTTTATGAGAATTTCTTTAGTTGAAGCATTTGGAGATTTATATGCAAAGCTCTTATTTTTGAACAATCTCCTGGTTGGTATAAGGTGGGATAGTTGAAAGATGCTCAAAGAGCCACCCTTAGGTATTTTAGGCTTATCTCAAATTTGAAAGGTAAGAAATCAAATTGATGTCTTTGGAAATCTCTGTAAGTCATCTTTTAAATCCGTTACATCTTGATAGACTTTGGATCTCAAGATTATTTTGATGACTTGTGTTTGATGAATATAACATGAAAAACGGTTTATAATGTTTTACCTTTATTTTCATGATTTTGGAGTAAATCTTTTTAATTTTGTGAAATTAATTGGATGAATGACATCTGTGTGAATTCACTGTTTAAAGCACTTAAATTGATTTCTTGATGGAATACAAATCGTATTTGGAAAAGATTCTAAAATCTGATTTGTTTCAAGAATTATTAATTA
>CM055077.1:10303043-10363839 GCA_029204045.2 Tillandsia leiboldiana | reverse complement strand
CTTTTCAGCAGAAAGTCTTCTTTGGTCCGTGATGAAGGCGGCCCCACTACAGAGATGTAGCGCGTTTCTCTTGGAAGTCGTTGCGACGAGTTGTAGAGGAAGATGATGATTGCTGGTCTTCAGTCCATGCGGATTCGCTTAGGTACGAGTATGCTTAGAGAGGGATCAGTAATTTGAATTCCACTTCCCTCTTCATTTTCCTTAAATCCTAGCCGAGCTGATAAAGTCTTGTGGAGGTGCTTGGCTAGCAGCTGGTTGCTCAATGAGATTCCTTGAGCACACCCTCTTTTGCGAGCAACACTTTTCTTCTTGTCTTCCCAGGGTTTCTTCTATTGGGGCTTTGCCCTTTTCAGCAGTAGTAGGCTTTGAAGCTTCAGCAGTAGTTGCTTTCCTTTTGGAGACAATGGGGAAGTTGCTCGATTTCGATGTTATCCCAGTCAATCGACTCCGTCTCTGATTCAGTGTCGGAATCATCCTAGTCTTCTTCGCTTTCTTAGCCTTCTTAGGCTTGGCAGTATCTTGACATGTACCATGGCAGCAAGTAGGAAAATAATCCAAGTGATCACCATGTTTTGATTGCTAGTGAAAAATGTATCCTGTGAGACCAACTCAAGAACACATGAAAAATTGTTAATTTTCAAAAATTGAAAAATTGTACCCAAACAATCATAATCATGTAGAGAGACTAAGAATCAAATTAGTTTTGCAAAAGGACTTTTAAAAATAGATCAATTGCATGATTTTCGAAAATCCATTATATGCCCTAAAACGAAATTTTTAGAAATCGAAGCCTAAAAATCCGTTAATCAGGAGAATACCTAGCATATAATCAAAACTAATCTACCCAGAGTTCTTATTTCAAAAGAAATTTGATCAAAAAACATCCACAAACGAAAAGATCCAAGAAATTCATCACGTTTGAGGAGAAAAAAGAGAAAAACGGTGAAAAACCGAGATTTTGATCAATAAAACTTACTTGTGAATCGAAGAACTTGAGTTTGAAAGCTCCAAGGTGATAGTTCTAGAGAGAGAGGCTCTGGAGACTTGAGAACAAAAGATTAAGGTAAAAGAAATCAAAACCCTCTTGTTCTTAATAAAACCCTAGCCGTGATCCGGATCGGATCGAGATTTCGATCCGGATCGGCCACCGCAGGAAAGACCTGCGTTCGGGATCCGGATCACTTGCCCGATCCGGATCGGCTCCAACTTTTTCTTTAGAAAAATTTCAGAGAAAAAATTCAAGAAAACAGAAAAAGATGTAAGCACAAATGTGTATCAACTTTAAACAAAAATCATCGTTTCATACAACAAGAATTAGATTATGCCAAATCTATCAATAATATCCAAAAATGAAACGAGAATTTACAAAAATTAAATCCCTTAAAGTTGAACCACCTTCAATTACATCTAACTTGATCTTATGAGTAATGCCTTTATCAAATCATCAGTTCGGTAAAGAAAATGAAATACAAAGATCAATAGATGTTTGAAATCCCAAATATGGTAGATAATTTATCTAGACAATCTGTTGAAGAGAGTGGCTCTTTGAGCATCTTTCTTTAAAATCCCACCTTATACCAACCTTGAAATTTGACGGAGTCAAGTATTTCAATATGCATTTTACTTAATCAAAAATTGAACAACCATGCTTGGTATACATGTGGTAGCTGCACACAATACTCGGACGACCGAGGGTGGTAGCTCTTTCCTCCATGTGGTGGTAGTTTTCACACTCCTCATTGGGATGTAACTCTTTCCACATCTTTTGAGCATTTTACATTTCTTTGACTCCCCCTCAATTGGCTATCAATTATTTAAGATATAAAGTATTCAACCAAAAATTGATCTCGATTCATACTCGACTAAGCAGTCAAATAAGATAATGACTATACCAAGAGATCATTGAGAGAGAAATTGACTTTGATCACTTAGAAGATGATTTAATTAACATAAATGATCATTGCAACAGTGAAATATTATGATGGCAAAAGCATAATAAATTTCTAAATGTGCGAAAAGATGCAATTAAAGTCAATTATGATCTATGCTCAATTAATGTCCTATGTACAAACATAGATAATGAACAAAACAAACAAAAACAAAACCTATCCTAAGCAAAGGTTTCAAAAAGAAGTTTATTTCAAGGAAAGCATTCCAATTGCTTTTCGCAAATGAATAAAACGTTTTTGATCCAAAGGTTTTGTTAGAATGTCAGCTAATTGATCCTCAGTTGAAATATATGTAAGTTGAAGAGTATTTGATTCAACTAGCTCTCTAAGAAAATGATATCTAAGTTCAATATGTTTTGTTCTAGAGTGCAACATAGGGTTTTAGAAATGTTAATTGCACTTGTGTTGTCACAAAGAATTGTTACCGAAGATGCTGAAATTCGGAAGTCGCTCAACACACTTTTCATCCAAATGAGTTGGGTTGAACAACTACCCGCTGAAATGTATTCCGCTTTGGCAGTCGAGAGTGCAATGCAATTCTGCCTTTTACTGTGCCATGCAACAAGGCAATGGCCAAGATAGAAGCATGCACCACTCGTGCTTTTCCGATCATCCACTGATCCTGCCCAATCGGCATCTGAGTATCCAACAATATCCAAACTAGTTCCCATAGGATACCAAATTCCGAAAGTAATTGATCCTTTGACGTACCGGATGATCCTTTTCACCGCTTTCAGGTGAACCTCCTTTGGTGCTGATTGATATCTCGCGCAAATCCCAACACTAAAGGATATATCCGGGCGACTAGCCGTGAGGTAAAGTAGACTTCCAATCATACTTCGATACAGTTTCTCGTCTACATTCTCACTTTGTGATTCACTTCCAAGTCCCTTGTGGCTAGTTCCCATTGGAGTCGGAAAATCCTTCGAATTTTCTAAGTCAAACTTTTTAACCAACTCCATTGCATACTTGGATTGACTCAAGTGAATACCTTCATCATTTTGTTTAATTTGCAATCCAAGGAAATAAGTCAATTCGCCCATCATGGACATCTCAAATTCGCTTTCCATGGTCTCCGCGAATTTAGAAGCATCATTATCTTTTGTTGCGCCAAATACAATGTCATCGACATAGATTTGTGCTACAATGAAATTGCTTTGATAATGCTTCACAAAGAGAGTCCTGTCAGCTCCCCCTCGAGTATAGCCCTTCTCCCAAAGGTGCTTTGTCAACCTTTCGTACCATACTCGCGGTGCTTGTTTCAGACCGCAAAGAGCCTTTTTCAAACGAAAAACATGGTTAGGTTGTTTATGGTCTACAAAACCTTTCGGTTGAGCCACATAAACTTCCTCATTTAAAAACCCATTTAGAAACGCGCTCTTAACGTCCATTTGAAATAATTTGATTTTAAAATGACAAGCAATAGCAAATAGTATACGAATGGACTCGAGTCTAGCTACAGGGGCGAATGTTTCATCAAAGTCTATACCTTCTACTTGAGAGTAGCCTTGAGTAACTAATCGTGCCTTGTTCCTGATGATAGTACCATCCTCATTTTTCTTGTTCTTGAAAATCCATTTGGTACCTATCACATTATGTTGCTTTGGAGGCTTCGTTAATTCCCAGACTTTGTTTCGCTCAAATTGATGGAGCTCTTCCTGCATTGCTTTAATCCAGTAGTCATCCTGAAGAGCTTCATCTATGTTCTTTGGTTCGATTAAAGATACGTAGCAAGCGAATCCACAAACCAACTGCCTCCGAGTTCTAACTCCTTCTTGTGGATCTCCAATAATATTCGATTCCGGATGATCCTTGGAGATTCGTAGCGTTTGTTGAAACGGAAGTACTCGGAGGTATATGAGATGATTCCTGCACATCAGATAAACTTGAAGAACCATTAGATGCATCATTAATATTGGAAGTATTATTATGAGAAGATGCAATGGCAGGTGAATCATCATCTAGAGAGATATCGAGGGTAGATTTTCCAGATCCAAAGTGAAAGCTTCATCTACTTTAACATTTATAGATTCTACGATCGTCTTAGATTCCAAGTTAAATACTCGATATGCTCTACTATTTGTAGAATACCCCAAGAATAACCCTTCGTCACTTCGAGAGTCAAACTTTCCAAGATTTTCACGGTCACGTAAAATGTAACACCAACTCCCGAAGATGCGAAAATATTTGATGTTGGGTTTTCTACCACACCATAGTTCATATGGTGTAATTAACGTTCCCGGGCGCAAATAAACTCGATTAATTACATAGATTGCAGTGTTCACAGCTTCAGCCCAAAAATGTAGCGGTAAATTCCGGCTGTGAAGCATAACACGTGCCATCTCTTGAACAGCCCTGTTTTTGCGCTCGACAACACCATTCTGTTGAGGTGTATAGGGTGCCGAGAATTCATGCTTAATACCGTTTGAAGTACAAAAGTCAATGAATTTAGAGTTAACGAATTCTCCACCTCTATCACTTCTAACACGAATGATCTTTTCATTCTTTTCAATCATAATACGAAGGCAAATCTCGTGAAAAGAATCAAAAGTATCAGCTTTCTCTTTTAAAAATGCTACCCAAGAATACCGAGAGAAATCATCAATCATCAAGAAAATATACCATTTACCTCCCAAAGATGGTTGACGAGTTGGCCCCATTAAATCCATGTGTAAAAGTTCTAAAGGCCGTTTTGTACCAACGTGGTTCAAGTTCTTGTGTGCAGTCCTGGACTGTTTTCCCTTTTGGCAACCACCACACACAATGTTTTGTTTAAATAAAAGTTTTGGAACCCCCTTGACCACGTCCTTGTTTGAAATTCTAGCAAGTTCCTTAAAATTTATGTGACCAAGCCTTTCATGCCAAATTGTTTCATTAATCAAAGAAACTAGATTACATTTTTCTGAAATTTTATTAGGAACAACATAGCAATTGTTTTCAGATCTAACCCCTTTTAAAAAGAAGACATGGTCCTTATCAGTTACAACACATTCAACAGATGAAAAGTTAACTGAAAAACCATTGTCGCACAGTTGACTTATGCTTATGAGGTTAGTCTTAAGACCATCAACAAATAACACATTATTTAGAACCGGGCCATCTGGAATAGCTACTGTTCTTTTTCCAACAATTTTGGAAGATCGACTGTCTCCGAAAACAACGAGTCCTCCGGAGATTTTCTCAAGATTTTGAAAACTGTTTTTGTCACCGGTCATGTGACGGGAACACCCGCTATCCAGATACCAAGACGAACTATCATATGCATGCAAAGAAACATTGGTAACAAGACAAGGAAAAATTTCACCTTTGCGCACCCAAATCTTTTTGGAATGCGTGGGTAATGGTCGTGAAGTTATATGCCTAGGTGAAAGCGTCTTGTTAAAACGATTGCTGCTCCTTGATGAAGTCGTCTTGCGCGGTAAACTACCAAGGTTCTTTTCTTTTGAAAAATCCTTCTTTGAATTCCGGGGAGTGAACTTATTGGTAGCAGTTGCAAGATGTGGTTGATTTGATCTTTGAGCTCCAATCTTGCAATTTCTTTCAATGTGCCCTGCAAAATTACAACGAAAACATACCTTTGTGCTTGACGATTCCGAAAAGGGTGAAGGAGGCTTGTTGTCGTTGGTTGTCGTGAATTCCGGTGTCGGAGGAGGAGATACCGACTGAGGCACAAAGACTGTCCCAACCGAACTAAAATTGTCTTCAGTTCGATTGTATCCGAGGCCGAACTTGTTTGTTTGACCAAGACCAAGAAGTTTATCCAACTTACTCCTTCCAGACGAAAATTACTGTAAGTCATCCTTGAGTTGGAGAATGGTCTCTGTCAATTCCAGGTTATCCTATCGAGCCTCGTTGTAGAGCTTTGAGAAGTGATCCGCTTTATCCACCAGATTTGTATGTTCCTTCTCAAAAAGCTCATTGGACTCTTGAAGGGAAACATTTACTTTTATCAGATTTTCTCTTTCCACTTCAAGAGCGTTTGAGAGAGAAGTTGCCATTTTTGCTTCTTCTTCGAGATCATGCAATCTCCCTCTCAAACTCTTGTTTTGCTTAGCCACTTTCTTTGAATCCCTCAAAAGTCTGTGGAAGGCTAGAGCAAAATCTTCACCTTCTGAATCATCCGATTCGTTGTCCGTTGCAATCTTTTCAACAGTGGAGTTGGACAATGACTCGGACGTACTTGCCATAAAGCACATGAAGGGTGAAGATGTGGACGCGTGGAATGCCGTGGTGCTCTTTTCTTCATCACTTGAAGACGACTCATTTGACGTTGAGTTGTCATCCCAAGTGACGACTTGCATCGCCTTCTTCTTTGCCGGATACTTGTTGGGACACTCCGTTGCAATGTGGCCGTAGCCTCGACATTTGAAGCATTGTAGTTGTCCCTCTGAACTTTTCTTATCCTTTGAGAAGTTCTCTTGCTTTCTTGACTTGTAACTTGAAGTACCCTTGCCTTTGTTCGACTTTCCGAAGGATGGAGATTTACTTGAATTACCCCTTCGAAAGTTGCGGCGAAACTTCCTTGTCAAGAGAGCGAGCTGCTTCTCAAATTCCTCCATAGAAAGGTTCTCGTCATCGCCTGAGGAGGATGTATCCGCGTCTTCTTCCTTAGTTGTTTTCAATGCATAACCTGAAGACTTAGAAGAGGATGCTTTTCCAGAAGAATTGTTAGTAGTAAATGTCATTTCATATGTTTGTAATGAACCAACTAATTCTTCTACACGCATTTCGTCCGGGTGTTTAATAGTTTCAATGGCTGTAACCTTTGGGCGAAATCGTTCAGGAAGAGTTCTTAAGATCTTTCTTACAACCTTAAATTCTGGAATCTTCTCTCCCAGGTTAGCACATGAGTTTACGATGTCTTGCAATCGTGTATAGTAGTCCGTGAAAGATTCATTTTCTGCCATCAAGATAGAGTCAAACTTGCTCGTAAGTATTTGCAGTTTCTGAATCTTCACGAGGTTAGTTCCCTCATGTGTAACCTGAAGAACATCCCAGATTTCTTTCGCAGTCTCACATGCCGAGACGCGAGAGAATTCAGTTTGAGATAAGGCATTAAAAATAGCATTAATTCCCTTGCCATTGTAAGAAGATGAATCTAACTCTTCCTTGGTCCATTTCGACCTAGGTTTTAAGGTGCGAACATCAGAGATAATTTCAGTTGGATTAGTCCATCCTAATTCAATTGATTGCCACACCCTTTCGTCGATGGAAATTAAAAAGGCTTTCATCCGTACATTCCAGTACGCATAATTTGTTCCATCAAAGAAAGGGGGTCGATTGATGTTTCCACCTTCAACCATTGTTTACAACCCTATTCCCGCTCCGATACCACTTGTTGGGTTATATGTAATATAGATCTAAATAGGGGAAAAAACACCTAGAGGGGGGTGAATAGGTGTAAACGTATAAACACTCAAAAATCGTTGCGATAAAAAACCCAATGCGGAAATAAAAATAACACGCAAGATTTTTACGTGGAAAACTCCATCACCGGAGTAAAAAACTACGGGACCGATAACACGGCGAAATCCACTAGAATTAAAACACGTACAATGTGATTTACCGTACACACTTACGACTCAACCTTTTCCATACGCTCCTAGAGGATCTTCTCCGCTCGCTCCACGACGCTTCTCGAATCCACGATCTGCGCCCAACGCCGAATCCACGGCGTCCAACGTCGAATCCACGACGTCCGACCGAATCCACGGTCTTCACCCAGTAGCACCCTTCGAATCCACGAACGTGCCTCGCTCCGAATCCACGAGAGCGGTTGAACCTTGAATCCACAAGGACACGCGAATCCACGCGCCGATTTTGGGGTAAATCGTTGTTTTTTTGGGTGGTGATGATCCGCCGAATACTTAGATCAAAGATAGATCGGAAATACCATCTAAGTATTCATTAGTTTGATTCAACTCAAGATGTGAGTATGAAAACCTAGAATCAAACTAATCAATATAGATGAAGAAACATAGAGTATTCTCTAATGATTTCCTTTCTTCTCTATATGTGGATCTTAGGCCGTATAAAATGATATTGGAATATGACGGCTCTATCTGGATTATCGGCTTCTTTGCTTAACACTAGAAAAAGAGTCATAGGGTCTATTTATAGGTTAGAAACATTTGGAAGGAGATAAGAATCAAAAACCTAACATTTCTGGAATTTTACGGACGGCGATCCGGATCGGATTTGGGCGATCCGGATTGCAGTAGCAAGAAAGACGGTTTCCAGAAAAACAATCGTTCGGGATCCGGATCGGAATGCCTGATCCGGATCGTTCATACAATTCAGAAAACTCAACGTTCGGGATCCGGATCGTGAGATGCTGCGATCCGGATTGAAGTAATGTATGAAACAACAACCTTCGGGATCCGGACTGCTGGCTCTGATCCGGATCCTGAACATGTCCGAACACCAGTTTTTGATTTTTATGCAGTTAAAAATTCTTCCAGGTGTTTCTACACTACAAGAAGTATTCGGATCACCAATAAATTTTAGTTAAACATACCTGATCCTTTTGAATTCTTCTTTCTTGAGATTGAGTTAAATGATCCAACTTTCTTCACCTTCAATCTTCAAGACTTGAACCTTTCACGAAACTACGCCAACTCAAATTCCGTAACAACCTTGTGAAGATTCAAAAGCTGCAAATGCTTACGAGCAGATTTGACTCTATTTTCATGGCAGAAAATGAATCATTCACAGACTACTATACACGATTGCAAGACATCGTAAACACATGTGCTAACTTTGGAGAGAAAATTCCAGAATTTAAAATTGTAAGAAAGATCTTAAGAACTCTTCCTGAAAGATTTCGTTCCAAGGTTACGGCCATTGAAACTATTAAACACCCGGACGAAATCCGTGTAGAAAAATTAGTTGGTTCATTACAAACATATGAAATGACATTTCCTACTAACTATTTTTCTGGAAAAGCATCTACTTCTAAGTCTTCAGGTTTTGCGTTGAAAACAACAAAAGAAGAAGACGCGGATTCATCCTCCTCAGGCGATGACGAGAACCTATCTATGGAGGACTTTGAGAAGCAGCTTGCTCTCTTGACAAGAAATTTTCGCCGAAACTTTCGAAGGGGTAATTCAAGTAAAACTTCATCCTCCGGAAAGTGGAAGAAAGGCAAAGGTTTTTCTAGCCAAAAGTCAAGAAAGCAAGAAAGTTTTTCAAATGATAAGAAAAGCTCAGAAGGACAAGTCCAATGCTTCAAGTGCCGAGGATACGGCCATATCTCAACGGAGTGTCCAAATAAGAATCCGTCCAAGAAGAAAGCGATGCAAGCCGTCACTTGGAATGACACCTCAACGTCAAATGAGTCATCTTCAAGTGATGAAGAGAACAACGCAACGGCGTTCCACGCGTCCACATCTTCACCCTTCATATGCTTAATGGCAAGTACATCCGATTCATTGTCCAACTCCTCCCAGGTTAAAAAAAAACTGCAACGGACGACGAATCGAGTAACTCTAAAGGTGAAGATTTTGCTCTAGCCTACCATAGACTTTTGAGGGATTCAAAGAAACTGGCTAAGCAAAACAAGGGGTTGAGAGGGAGATTGCAGGATCTCGAAGAAGAAGTAAAAAGGGTAACTTCTCTCTCGACCGGTCTTGAAGTGGAAAGGGATAACCTGATAAAAGCAAATGCTTCACTTCAAGAGAAAAATGAGCATTTCGAGAAGATACATGTAACAATGATTGACAAAGCTGGTTACTTCTTGAAGCTCTACACCGAGGCCCGACAAGAAAAAATGGAGATGACAAAGACCATTTTCCAACTCAAGAATGATTTAAAGAGATTTTCTTCTGGAAGGAGCAAGTTGGATAAATTGCTTGGTCTTGGTCAAACAAACCGATTCGGCCTCGGATACACTCAAACTGGAGACATTCCTAGTTCGAGTGGAATAGTTTTTGTGCCCCAGTCGGAAACTCCTCCGACGACGACGGAATTCGCTGCAATCAACAACAACAACCTTACCTCACCTATTTCGGGATCGTCAAGTTCAAAGGTATGTTTTTGTTGTGGCTATGCAGGGCACATAAGAAGAAATTGCAAGAATGGAGCGCAAAGATCAAATCAAGCACATCTTGCAACTACTACCAATGAGTTGACTCCCCGGAAATCCAAGAAGGATCTTTTAAAAGGAAAGAACATTAGTAGTACATTAAACAAGACGACGACGTCAAGGAAAAGCGATGGATCATTCAAGACGCTTTCACCAAAGGTATCAACTTCACAATCATTGTCGACGTACTCCAAAAAGGTTTGGGTATGCAAAGGTGAATTCTTTCTTCATCCTTGAACCACGTCGGTACCAAACGACCCTTGGAATTACTGCATATAGATTTAATAGGGCCGACTCGTCAACCATCTTTGGGAGGTAAATGGTATATTTTTCTTTTGGTTGATGATTTCTCTAGGTATTCATGGGTAACTTTTTTAAAAGAGAAAGCAGATACTTTTGACTCTTTTCATGAGGTTTGTCATCGTATTATGAATGAAAGAAATGAAAAGATCATTCGTGTTCGAAGTGATAGAGGTGGAGAATTCATTAATTCCAAATTCATTGATTTTTGCACTTCCAATGGCATAAAACATGAATTCTCAGCACCCTATACACCTCAGCAGAATGGTGTAGTTGAGCGCAAAAACAGGGTTGTTCAAGAGATGGCGCGTGTGATGCTTCATAGCCGGAATTTACCGTTATATTTTTGGGCTGAAGCTGTGAACACCGCCGTCTATGTAATTAATCGAGTGTATTTGCGCCCTGAAACTTTAAATACACCATATGAGCTGTGGTTTAGTAGAAAACCGAATAACAAATATTTTCGTATCTTTGGGAGTCGATGTTTTATTCTGCGTGATCGCGAAAATCTTGGTAAGTTCGACTCTCGAAGCGACGAAGGGATTTTCATGGGTTATTCAACTAACAGTAGAGCATATCGGGTATTTAACTTGGAATCTAAAACGATGATAGAATCTGTAAATGTTAAAGTTGATGAAGCTTTCCACTTTGCATTTGATAAATCGACCCTTGATATGTCTCTAGATGATGATACTCCTGTAAATGCATCTTCTCTTAATAACTCTTTCAATAAAGTTGATGCATCTAATGGTTCTTCAAGTTTATCTAATTTGAAGGAATTATCACAAGTACCTCCGAATACTCCGTTACCGCAAACGTTACGCATCTCCAAGGATCATCCGGAATCTAACATTATTGGAGACCCATAAGAAGGAGTTAGAACTCGGAGACAGTTGGTTTGTGGAGTCGCATGCTACGTCTCCATGATAGAACCAAAGAACATCGATGAAGCTCTTTAGGATGACTACTGGATTGAAGCAATGCAGGAAGAGCTCCATCAGTTCGAACGAAACAAAGTCTGGGAATTAACAAAGCCTCCGAAGCAACATAACGTGATTGGTACTAAATGGATTTTCAAGAATAAGAAAAACGAGGATGGTACCATCATCAGGAATAAAGCACGCTTAGTTGCTCAAGGCTACTCTCAAATAGAAGGTATAGACTTTGATGAAATGTTCGCCCCAGTTGCTAGACTCGAGTCAATTCGTATTTTATTCGCTATTGCTTGTCATTTTAAAATCAAACTCTTTCAAATGGACGTTAAGAGCGCGTTTTTAAATGGGTTTTTAAATGAGGAAGTTTATGTGGCTCAACTGAAAGGATTTGTAGACTGTAAACAACCTAACCATGTTTTTTGTTTGAAAAATGCTCTTTACGGTCTAAAACAAGCACCGCAAGCGTGATACGAAAGGTTGACAAAGCACCTATTAGAAAAGGGCTATACTCGAGGGGGAGCTGACCGGACTCTCTTTGTGAAGCATTATCAGGATAATTTCATTGTGGCACAAATCTATGTCGATGACATTGTATTTGGTGCAACTAGAGACAATGATGCTTCTAAATTCGCTGAAACCATGGAAATCGAATTTGAGATGTCAATGATGGGCGAACTGACATACTTTCTTGGATTGCAAGTGAAACAAAATGATGATGGCATCCATTTGTGTCAATCCAAGTATGCAAGGGAGTTGGTGAAGAAATTCGATTTAGAAAACTCTAAAGATTTTCCGACTCCTATGGGAACTAGCAATAAGGGATTAGAAAGTGAATCTCTTAGTGAGAGTGTAGACGAGAAGCTTTATCGCAGCATGATAGGAAGTCTACTCTATCTTACAGCTAGTCGCCCGGATATATCCTTTAGTGTTGGGATTTGCGCGAGGTATAAATCAGCACCAAAGGAGGTTCACCTGAAAGCGGTGAAAAGGATCATCCGGTACATCAAAGGAACTTTGAATTTCGGAATTTGGTATCCTATGGGAACAACGCTTGACATTATAGGATATTCAGATGCCGATTGGGCAGGATCTGTGGATGATCGGAAGAGTACGAGTGGTGCATGTTTTTATCTTGGCCATTGCCTTGTTGCATGGCATAGTAAAAAGCAAAACTGCATTGCACTCTCGACTGCCGAAGCGGAATATATTTCAGCGGGTAGTTGTTCAACCCAACTCATTTGGATGAAAAGCGTGTTGAGCGACTTCCGAATTTCAGCAACTTCGGTAACGATTCTTTGTGACAACACAAGGGCTATAAACATTTCTATTGCACTCGAGAACAAAACACATTGAACTTAGATATCATTTTCTAAGAGAGGTAGTTGAATCAAATATTCTTCAAATTTCCTACATTTCAACTGAGGATCAATTAGCTGACATCTTAACAAAACCTTTGGATCAAAAACGATTTATTCATTTGCGTAAGGCAATTGGAATGCTTTCCTTGAAATAATTCCTTTTTGAAATCGTTGCTTAGGATTAGGTTTTGTTTTTGTGTTTTTGTTCATTATCTATGCTTAGACATAGAACATTAATTGAGCATTAGTATTATTGACTTTAATTGCATCCTTTCGTTTATTTAGAAATTTATTATGCTTTGGATATCATAATAATTCATTTGATGCAATGATCATTTATGTCAATTAAATCATCTTTGTTTTGATCAAAGTCAATTTCTCTTTGAAATGATCTCTTGGTTTAGTTTTTATCTTATTTGACAATTGAGTCGAGTATGAAATTGAGATCAATTTTTGGTTGAATACTTTATATTTTAAATAATTGATAGCCATTTGAGGGGGAGTTAATGAAAATTGTTATGCTCAAAAGATGTGGAAAGAGTTACATCCCAATGAGGAGTGTGAAAACTACCACCACATGGAGGAAAGAGCTAC
Source organism: Tillandsia leiboldiana (assembly GCA_029204045.2). Classification (NCBI taxonomy): domain Eukaryota; kingdom Viridiplantae; phylum Streptophyta; class Magnoliopsida; order Poales; family Bromeliaceae; genus Tillandsia; species Tillandsia leiboldiana. Next base: position 10,350,620 of record CM055077.1, on the reverse strand, counting down.
CACCTCGGTCGTCCGAGTACTGTGTGCAGCTACCACATGTATACCAAGCATGGTTATTCGAGTTGATTAAATAAAATGTTTTTTGGAATACTTGACTCTGTCAAATTCCAAGGTTGGTATAAGGTGGGGATTTTATTGAAAGATGCTCAAAGAGCCACTCCTTACAATAATTTGACTAGATATATTATCTAACTTATCTGGGATTTCAAACATCTATTGATCTTGGTATTTCATTTTTTTTACCAAATTGATGATTTGATAAAGGCATTACTCATAAAATCGTTATAGATGTAATTGAACTTGTTCAACTTTAAGGGATTTAATTTTTATAAATTTCTGTTTCATTATTTGGATATTAATGATAGATTTAGCATAATCTATTTCTCTTGACATGAAACGATGATTTTTATTTAAAGTTGACATGCATAAGTGCTTACAATCTTTTTCTGGATTTTGTAGAATTTTTCAAAATTTTTCTGAAGAAAAAGTTTGGAGCCGATCCGGACTGGATAATCCGATCCGGATCCCGAACGCAGGAGTTTCCTGCGGGTAGCCAATCCGGACTGGATTCACGATCCAATCCGGACCGCGGCTAGGGTTTTATATAGAACAAAAGGGTTTTGATTTCTTTTTACTACAATCTTTTGTTCCAAAGTCTCCAGAGCTTCTCTCTCTAGAAATCAACTGTTTTGGAGCCTTTTCAACTCAGGTTCTTCGATTCCAAGTAAGTTTTCATAATCAAAAACTCGGTTTTTCACAGTTTTCACTATTTTGCTCAAAACGTGATGGAAATCTTGTAACTTTTTCGTTTGAGATTGGTTTTTGGTCAAATTTCTTTTGAAATAAGAACTCTAGGTAGATTAGTTTTGATTATATGCTAGGTATTCTATTGATTAACGGATTTTTAGGCTTCGATTTCTAAAAATTCGGTTTTAGGGCATATAATAGGAATTTTTGAAAATCATGGGATTGATCTATTTTTAAAATTCTTTTTGCAAAACTAATTTGATTCCTATTCTCTCTACACGATAATGATTGTTTAGGTACAATTTTTCAAATTTTTGAAAATAAACAATTTTTTGCGTGTTCGTGAGTCTTGCTCGCAGGTTCTTAAAAGTTGAATAGCGACAATGGTGTTCTCACTGATAATAGTTCTACTGGTTGCTATGGTCCATGCAAAATCAACTGACAAGCCTAAGAGAGCTAGGAAAAGCAAGGAAACTAAAGATGATTCCGAGACAGAATCGAAAACTGAATTTATAGACTGGGATGAGCTTCTGGTTGAAGCAACTGCTCCCACTGCTTCGAAGAGGAAAGCCCCTGCAGAAACTTCAAAGGTGAAGACTCCGCCTACCGCCGCTGAAAAAGGGAAAGCGCCTATGGAAACAAGTCCAATTAAGACAAAAAGAAAAAGTGTTGCCAGGAAGAGAGGGAGTGCTCGAGGTATATCAATTGAGGAGCCACTAGCTAGCCAGCCTCCTCCACAAGACTTTATCAGTTCTGATAGAATCAAAGATTTTGAGAAAAGAGAGTGCATTGGCGAAAGACATGTAAATGTCAAGGCTCTGAAGGAGCGGTCTGCACTCTTTGGGACTCTGTTTGACCATGCGGGTCTTGCCCCCATTTGCCATTTCCCTGAGTCCACTGGGTATTGTCTTCATTCGGTGAGAATGTTTTATCAGAATGCTTCAAGCTTACTTAATCAGGATGACGGACATCGAGAATTTCTAACAATGGTTAGAAATATTAAGATTAAAGTCACACCTCAACTAATTGGAGAGGTGTTAGGAATGAAGGCCAGGGCTGAAGGAAGACATTACCTGCAAAGTCAAATCTTCTCCACCGCCTCCTGGAGAGTGGTCATGGATGGAATTTGTATTCCCAATACTCTGTCGACGGGAAATTCAGTGTTTTCAAAAGAACTTCGCCCGGAGTACCGCTACTTGAATTTTATTGTTTGCTACAATATTCTTCCTAACATGCAAACAAAAGTTCTTCGATGGGATAGGATGTTATTTCTTTATCTTCTTGGCAACCCAGCAGTGGCTATGGGAGCGAATTTAAACATTCCTTATATCATCTGGTCGAGGATGGCACGGTATGTGGAACATGCTCACCCTACAGAGAGACTGCCCTATCCTATGATCATTATGCGTATTTTCCGAAAGTTTAAGGTCGACACAAGTACGAGCTCGACTACATGCACAGTCTAGGAACGATCAATGAGACGACTATTGTGAAGTCTCTCTCTACTAAACAAGATGAGCCTCCATCACCTCCTCGCCGACGAAGAGCACAGCCAGCAGCCACAGCTTCAGCACCACAAGCAACAGCTTCAGCTCCACCTCCAGCAGCTTCAACTACAGAGGATAATGCTTCTGTTACCTTTATTTATAAAGTGCAACAACGACTTTCCTCTAAACAGGAACGGATGTCAAATGAATTTATTGAAATGAAGGAAGAAATAAAAGAGGTCAAAAAGAAGCAGTCATCCATGAACAAGCGAATAAAGAAAATTTTCCAAAAACTCGGATGCATTAGTTCGGATGAATCTGAGTAATCGTTATCCTTCTAATCATGTTTCTTTTGCAGGTTTTTAAGTTTTAGTTCTTAGCTTTTATTGTTGAACTTTTAACCTCTCCTTATTATTTTTGTAATTTTGGCTACTTTAGTGACAAAAAGAGGGAGAGATATAAGAACATTTGGAACAATGGTTTGAGAGAACTATGAACTTTGAACTATGAAAGGTAAGTATCAAAGCAACTTTTGGTTTTGTATTGTGATTGCATGCATGCTTCGACTAACTATTTGACTAACTATTTGGGCATGTATTTTTACTAACAAGTTGTTTGATTACTAACAAGTTTTATGACATTTGGATTTTATTGCTTAGAAGATATGTCTATTTCTGATTATGAGATCTTAATACATATCTGAGTTCATAAATGTCATAGTGAGTATAAACTCTATCTCTGTTTGGTTTTGAATGCTAAATATTCTTGAGGTATCTAACGATCTCTTTTGTCAAGAATGATTTCTTTTGTAGAGAGTACAGATGTCTAAGTCTAGAGTCTGTTTTAGGAGTTTATCTCATGTATTTATTCATTGGTTCTCAAATGTAAATTTTTGTTGTATGGTGATAGCAACAAAAATATCTTTTTGAATTTTCTTGAGTGGATTCTCTGTTTTGTCACGAAACCGCCAAAGGGGAGATTGTTAAGGAATTTGTTTTGGCGTATTTCGTGAAAGTGTTAAGTCTTGAAGATTGAAGATAAAGAAGTTTGGATCATATACCTCAATCTCAAGAAAGAAGAATTCAAAAGGATCAGGTACGTTTAACTAATTAATTTTGATGATCCGAATACTTCTTATAGTGTAGAAACACTTGGATGAATTTTTAATTGCATAAAAATTAAAAAACTAGACATACTACATGTTCAGGATCCGGATCGGGCACTACAGTCCGGACCCCGAACATAGGGTAGTTCATGCGCAATTCCAGTCCGGACCGTGGTATTTCAGTCCGGACCCCGAACGTTAATTCTGATGGAATTGCTTGGACAGTCCGGACCGTGGTATTTCAGTCCGGACCCCGAACGTTAATTCTGAAGGAATTGCATGAACAGTCCGGACCGTGGTATTTCAGTCCGGACCCCGAACGTATGTTTTTCTGGAAATTGTCTGTTTAAGCCACGACAGTCCGGACCGTCAATTCCAGTCCGGAAATCGCGCCCGGCCCGGCCCACTCGGCGAGCCCCCGAATGCGCCTGGGCGCGATGCGTGTCCCGAACACGGGATAGCGGCGCCCAGCCGCTCGGGCGCTGCAGCGTGTCCTGCGCTGGTCAGCGGGGTAGGTGGCGCCCGCCAATGGCGGGGCGCCACCTGGCGCCCGCGTGCCTGACGCACGCTGGCCCGCCCGCCACGCCAGCCGGGCCGCCTTGCCACGCCGCCTGCCACACCCGCACGCGCACAGTTGCGCGCCCAATGCCCGCGCGCCACGTGTCAGCCCCGGGATCCGCTGCTCCCGGTGCACACGCCCCGTGCACCCGTCAAATCAGAATCCGCCACGTGTCCGATGCACCGCCAATGGGAAACCGCCACGTGGCACACCACAGTCCACGCTGCCCGTGTAATGTACCGGATTTTGGTATATAAATAAATCTAAATAAAAATGGTACCAAATACTATTTTTATGAAAGTTAGAGAAGTAAGGATGATGTGGAAGCGAATTGGCTGAAATCGGAGTAAAAATGAAAGATTTAGAATTTTTTTTGAGAAAGGGGGCCCAGATTTTGAGCGGAAAATTCAGTGTCGGAAAATTCCGAGAAAATTACGGGAGCTTCGTAAATATGTTCTAAGGCCACAGTAAAAGTTTCGTGTCGATCGGATTCCCGGATTGTGAGAACGGGGTCCGCCAACGATTCTAGATACAGTGAGCATTTTGGTGACCCAGAAATGGCCCAAATTTAAAATTTAAAATTTTCTATGATAGATTAAGTTGAGAGGAGTCTGCCTGTCAAATTTGGACAGAAACAGGCAAGAAACGGATAAAAAACGGGACGAAAACGAATAAAAATGAGCGCGCGGGGCTGTGGGGCGCCACGTGGCAGCGCCCCACTGGCTGCTGCAGGTCGCAGCAGGCCCGCGTGGCGCAGGAGGCGCGCGCCTGGGAAAAAAAAGAATTTGAAATTCAAAATTTTCCGGCGCGCGCTTTCCGCAAGGGGGTGGACCGCCATGTGGCGGTTCCCCATTGGGGGGCTCCGTGGACCGGGTCCAATGGAACCCCCCATTCTTCTTCTCTTCTTTTTGTTTCTTCCTTCTCCCCGCGCACCCCTTCTCTTCCTCCCTTTTCTTCTCCACCCGAGCACTAGAGAGAGAGAGGGAGGGAATCTCGTGGGGTGCGGCGGCGCGCCGTGGACCTCGCGGAGCGCGCGAGGTGTTCCAAAAAGCCGATGGATCGCGTGTGCGCGCGTTGGGCGGCGCGGCATTGTCGAGGTAAGTCCCGCGTATTGTTTTGCGGTATTTTTGGCACTGTTTGAGGCGTCCTTTTGGATTTTGGATTTGATCTCATGCCCACGTGCGTGTTAGGGATTGTGTATACTGTGTCGTTTTGCTGCACGGACTGTCAGGGACGTTTTGGTGCGCCTCGATTTGCGTGCAAGCTTGTGGGAGAATATGCGCAGTTTTGGGCGCAAACTCAGAAAACGTGCACCGTTTTGCGTGCAACGTTGAAAAAGGAACGTGCACCGTTTTGCGTGCCAACCCGAAGTACGTGCTCCGTTTTGCGTGCAGGTTGAGTTGTTGTGCACCGTTTTACGTGCAAACTCTAATATTTTGCATCGTTTTACGTGCAGGATTAAAAATGTGTGCACCGTTTTGCGTGCAACCCTATAGTAAAGCGTGCACCGTTTTGCGTGCCAATACGAGGTACGTGCTTTGTTTTGCGTGCAGGTTGGACTAACGGGCACCGTTTTGCGTGCAGACTCTGATGTTTGCATTGTTTTGCGTGCAGAAAGAGAAAAATGTGCACCGTTTTGCGTGCAACCCCACAGTGAGGCTTGTACCGTTTTGCGTGCCGATTTGAAGTACGTGGACCGTTTCGCGTGCAGATCGTGTTGGTGCGCACCGTTTTGCGTGCCATTGCTAATGTTATGCACTGTTTTGCATGCAGGGTTGGAAAAATGTGCACCATTTTGCGTGCAACCCCACAGTGAGGCGTGCACCATTTTGCGTGCAGATTTGAGGTACGTGCACCGTTTCGCGTGCAGATCGTGTTGTCGCGCATCGTTTTGCATGCCGGCTGAAGTGGCGTGCATCATTTTACGTGTGGGTCTTTAATGATATGCACCATTTTGCGTGCAGGATTGGAGGACGTGCACCGTTTTGCGTGCGGACTCGAGGGATGTGCACCATTTTGCGTGCAAGCTCGAGGAGACAAGTGGAATCGCGCGGAGACCAATTGCAAGTGTCTACAAGCAATTGGGGACACCACAAGGTGGGGGATTATGCCGAAATTGGGTGACCTCTCCCCTTGCTCCTTTGCTTTTCGATTTAGAAGCATGATAGTAGCCTGTTAGAGGCGTTAGGAAATCATGATTAAGATCACCTGTGTAAATGGATACAGATGAAAAGTGCAACTGTTGGTTGCCGGAGATAGAGGATAAAATATGCACGTGTAAATGGATACCGATGAAAAGTGCAACTGTTGGTTGCCAAAGATAGAGGATAAATTTGCATGTGTAAAGAGGACTTAGGAGAAAGATGCAAATTCTTGATTTACCTAAATAGATGATAATTGCATGCGTAGAGAATAAATATTATCTTATGATATGAAAATGATTGCATGCGTGAAAGTAGCTAATCATGTTATGATTGTGATCATGTTAGGGTACAACCCTAGGAATCACGTGACATAAGAGAACAGGACTTATTGGTAGTAAGACTAGGAGAAAACCTAGTATAGGGGTTTGACGAGTGACATCAACTTAGGAGTTATCCTAGGATTGGACGAGTGGCATTGTCTTAGGGGATAACCTAAGGACACTGGATAGAGTGATCAACATAGAGTCAAGGAACTCTAGGATGAGTATGACATGGAACTTAGGTAAAGGGAACCTAAGGTGAACTAGTGATCAACATAGAGTCAAGGAACTCTAGGATGAGTATGACATGGAACTTAGGTAAAGAGAACCTAAGGTGATCCAGAGGAGTTTAAACTCACAGACAGGAAATTAGAGTCAGTGTAACTCTAAGATAAAAGTGGAACAGGAAATTAGAGTCAGTGTAACTCTAAGATAAAAGTGGAACAGGAGATTAGAGTCAGCGTAACTCTAAGATAAAAGTGGAACAGGAAATTAGAGTTAGTGTAACTCTAACTTAAAAATGGAACAGAAAAATAGAGTTAAGTTAACTCTAGGATTCAGTGAGGAATCAGGAAAGTGGGATAAGATCCCAAGGTTAAAGAATTAAACAAATATAACCCTAGAAAGTCATAGGGTGTCTAGGCAAATGGACAATAACTTTAACTTCAATTTGAGTTAAATAAATAAAGGTGAAATGTTCAAGAGTCCAGGAGACTCTCTAGTTATATATCCTTATGGCAAGACCTAGGATAAGAGGTAAATTGTTGTAAAAAGGCAAAGTTTAAAAGCAAGCTAAAAGTGGCTAAAAAGCATAAAGAGAATGTAAATAGCACCTTCGAATTTGAGACTCGTCATTGTGGAGCAGGACTCCCTGGGTAGTGACCCGTCGGACGAGGTACTTTCGAAAGGCTAAAAGTGAAAGTAAAGAGCTAGATGCTCAAAGGAAAGAGAAAGATATTTGCCAGTGGCAAAAAAGGAGCTATAAGCTCGAATAAGAAAGAAAAGCAAAGGTTCAAAGGCAAAGAGGCCGAGAACTAAAGTAAAAAGAGAAAGAAAAAGAAAGGAAAAGAAAGAAAATATAAAGATAATAAAACGGGCGGAACTACGGAGTGAAACGCGGCCTATGTTGGAGTTGCAGGCAGTACCCCTCTCCCGGGTAGAGACCCGTTCGGGACATTTCTTCCGTAGGACGAGGTAACACTTGCGGGTGTTATCAGCAACCTTAGAAATCTTATCTTATGGTAGCAGGACTACCGGGTTGGGGCCCGTTGGATAAGAATTTCTGAGGGTTAACTTGAACTAAAGCACCAGAATTTAAAGAATAAAGAAAAATAGAGTGGCCAAGGAGGCCGGGTTAATTTGACCCTTTATACAACGGCATAGTGGCCGAGTTGGCGCTTAGTAGCCTAGTATGGCTAGACAGAGTAGTGCTGGGTCGATGAGTATACACAGATAGTGTAGTGACCTATTATATAGTAGTCTAGTATGGTTAGACAGAGTAGTGCTGGGTCGATGAGTATACACAGATAGTGTAGTGATATATATATTGCATAGCCGCATTTTGATATTGAGGATTTTAGATTCCTAGCACACTATTGTTATTGCTTCCATTGGACCAAGTGGTGTAGGACACTTTTTCTCGATGGTTGAACCCACTGGGAACTCTGTCGTAGTTCTCACACCCCTTGGGTGACCTCCCCACAGGTTCAGGTATGGATACAGCGGTCGAGACGGTTCAAGTGTAGACGGCGAGGCATACGACAGGGGCAAGGGCCCAGCAGCATAGAGACCTAGAGGGTCTAGCAGAGGTATCCCTTTTTATATATTTCTTGAGTGAACCTTGTATGGTGAGGAATTTATGTAAAAGAATTGTAATAATTTTATTTGTAAGTTCAGAAATGTAAAGTGTAATAAATTTAATTCATGGTTCACTCTTGTATGCTTTCATTTCCGCTTTAACTGTTTGTTACTGAATGAAAGTTTTAAATTTGTAGTGATTTTTAGTACTCTGATATTGAGCTTCCGCATACACTTGTTGTGTTATTATGGATGTTACCGTTCCTTTCGGGTAGTGAAAGGTCATACCCGATTGGCGGGTCTGTTGGCGTGCCCGAACCGTACAAATTGGCGGACTCGGGGCGTGACAGCCCGCCTGCCCGCGCACCCCCGCGTGCGCCGCGCCCACTGCACCGACCCAATAGCCAGCTGCCACGTGTCCCCCCCGGTCCACGCACCCGGTTGCGCGCTCCCGTGGACCGAGCGTGCTGCGCCCACCAATCCGGCGCCGCCACGTGCCCCCCCCCCGCCAGGTCCACTGCACTAACGCTCCACTCCGTGGACCGGGACGCATGCGTCGGCCAATCTGCGGCTGCCACGTGTCCCTCCCGCCGGTCCACGGCTCCCCCATGCACCAAAATGCACCAGAAACTTCCGGGTATCCGTTTTTGAGCGTCTGGACTCAGAAAAATACAAGTAAATAGCCGTTTTCCATCGTTTTTTCGCGCGGAATCCAAATACGGCCTTCGCTTTATGCAAAACTAATTCTATTTTTCGACGAAGGCATCCGAAAGGCAAACTTGATCCGTTTTTCGCGCGAAATCTATTCCTTGAGTCCGATTCACACACAAACACTTCCATCTCCCAAAATAGTCCTCAAGAAGTCGCTGATCAAGCCGTAACCCTCCAATGAAGATCCGGGTCATCACAATGCTTGTGATTTTTTTATCATTGAATTTATATTGAGATTTGTGCTATTGTATTTTCTCTTTCTCTCTCTTTAGTTGACTTTACAATAACACGGATCTCAATGTAAATCCAATGGTAAAAAAATCACAAGCATAGTTGGGATTATGCTTTTGAAAGTGTATAAGCCCTACTATATATATATATATATATATATATATATATATATATATATATATATATATATATAAAATTTAGCTTCTATGCTTTTAAAAATATCAAGTCATTAGTGCTTGTAAATTTTTATCTCTCGGATGAAAAGATTTGTGGTGGGTGGAATTGCATGATCTAAGGATTAGAATTGATTAAAGGAATAGATCTAATGGTGAAAAACTTACAAGCAAAAAGTGATTAGTATTTTTACAAACTTTATATATATATATATATATATATATATATATATATATATATATATATATATATATATATATATATATATATATATATATATATATATATATATATATATATATATAGTAGGAGTACTATACTGTTATGAGTATTGATCCTTTTGTACTCATAAGTTGTTTTCGATTATGAGTTTCTGAATCAACGACATAGTTTATTCGGATTCGGCAAAAATTCGGTACGGATATAATACGGATAAAATTCGTATCATAATTTTAAAATTCGTTGAAAATTTCGGCTAAAAAATGTATTTGTCAATTATTCGAATACGTGATTTATACGGAAATAATATGTTCACTAATTAAAAATTCGGGATCAAAAACTCGGCTATTAAATTTTAAAAATTATAAAAAATTTATATTATTAGTATAAACAATTATAATTTTTTAAAATAATTTAATCAATTTACTTTAGAAATAAATAAAATATTCATTTAGAAAAAAAAAATTTAAAATATAATTTTAAGTTACTCCTCGCAAAGAAAAAAAAATAATGACTGAAATATTAAAAAAAAATTAAATTAATTAAAAGTAAATATTAATTTCACTCACAAGTCATCAAAATTATAAATTAATACACAAATTTACAAAATCACAACTCACAAACTAGTATCGGCGAGGAAGATGACGAGTGGTACGCGGCCCGAAGGGTTTCGATGCCGAGCGCACGCCGCCCGGCCGGGATGGGAGGAGGCGGTCGTGAGGGGGCGTGAGAGCAGAGAAGAGAAGGGAAGTGGGGTGGAGTGGGCTGCCGGGGTGGTGGGAGGAGGCGATCGTGAGAGGATGTGCGAACAGAGAAGAGAAGGGTGGGGTGGGCCTGTGATGGCACCTTTTTTTTTTTTTCTTTTTCTTTTTTTTTTTCTCTCTTTGAAAGAGAATGAATTTTTTATCCAAAAATTCGGAATTCGCAAATAATTCGCGAATAATAATTTTTTATTCAAAAATTCGTGAATTATTCCGAATCTTTGAAAAAAGTCGGAAGCAGTACGTTTAATTCGGATTCTCAATAATTCACGAATTAACTAACTAAGATCAACGATCCATACCGTTAAATATGATCTAGAGTATTTTAAACTTTTAGAAACTAAATTTCGCAATTTTTTTAAAAAAATTATAATAAAGTCCATTAAGTGAGCATAAAATGAACGGTCAATATCGAATGGTCTCCTAAAAATAGAGGATCGGATTGTTCAATTTAAGATCGGAGTTATAGATTTATATTTAGATAGTGAATATAATTTTCTATTAAAAAATTAATCTATTCTGATTCTTTTAAATCATTAAACTAGCAACTATTCTATACCGCCCGTTAAAAATTATCAATTTTGAAATCTTTTAATTGTAAGGTAATAATGTTAAAAAATTATGAAATTTAGTTTTTAAAAGTTTAAAATATTCTAAATCATATTTAACGGTATGGATCGTCGATTCGAAAACTCCATAATCGAAAACAACTTATGAGTACGAAGGGATAAATACTCATAAGAGTATAGTAGCCCTACTATATATATATATATATATATATATATATATATATATATATATATATATATATAGAGAGAGAGAGAGAGAGAGAGAGAGAGAGAGAGAGAGAGAGAGAGTAGAGGTTATATACTTTTAAAAGTATAAGGTCAATTATACTTGTAAATTTTTTACTATTGGATTTGTATTGAGATTCATGCTATTGTACTTTCTTTTTCTCTCTCTTTAGTTGACTTTATAATAGCACAAATTTCAATACAAATCTAATGGTAAAAAATTCACAAGCATAGCTGAGCTTGTACTTTTAAAAGTATATATATATATATATATATATATATATATATATATATAGAGAGAGAGAGAGAGAGAGAGAGAGAGAGAGAGAATTGAGCTCCTATGCTTGTAAAAGCACCAAGTTATTTGTGCTTGTGAGTTTTTTACCCTTAGATGTAGGAATGTGCGGTTAGGATGATAGTGGGCCCCTTGGGTTTATTGGGTGGTTGGTAGAATAGTATAATCTAAGAGGTAGAATTAATCAAAGGCTTAGATCTAACGGTAGAAAACTTACAAGCACCAATTGCTTGGTGCTTGTACAAGCACAGTAGCCGGACTATATATATATATATATATAGTCCGACTACTAAGCTATCGATAGCACCAAGTATTTGGTGCTATCAAATTTTCTACCCTAGATCAGTCCCTTTAATTATTTTCACCCGTTATATTTTACTATTTCTCCAACCACCCATTAAACCTGTCACGCCCCGCGTTTAGAAAAAGGGTCTAATTTTTTTTTTTTTTTCTCAAATCAGAGTTGCACATTTTGAAAACCAAGGCGTGAACAGACCGCCACACATATAGAAAATTCTCTGTACAAACAGACAGAGTCTCCCCTATATGTGCACGGCTAGACGAGTACAATAGATCAATCAGAGTAGATACAAGTATCAACTGAACAGTAAAATGAATAACTACTCTATTAATCCACAAGGTTCCACAACCATAAAGATCCACAATTCTAGATATCCACAACTACATAATATCCACAATCCTAGATATCCACAACTACTCATGATCAAAGTAAGTAAAGCAACATAATCCAAAATACTGAATCATGATCATCCACAAGTTTGCCAGGGGACAACTCTAACGCGACAGCTCACTGGATCGTCCCGACATCTCAGCACTTGAATGACCTAAAATGGTGGTCACCCAAAAGGTGTGAGATACAACATAAATGTATCCTAGTGGGCACGACGGGCCGAGAAATAGCATGTCGTACCTACTGGATACTATAACAAGCGGATAACAAAACGAGGTATAATCTGAACGATATATAATAATTATGTTGAAAAGAAAGCAGGTACTCATGAAGTAAGCTGAACAGGCTATATCTAACCATCAGGTAAATCAGGACAAAGTCAATTCATCATGCTGTAGAACGGGCAGATATGATAATACATAAATGTCGAAGCTGTAAAGTAGAGTGAAGCTACCCGCTGTTAAGAAATCTGCCAAAATGGTCCCTCGGCACTCGCACTCGTACCACCTTCCTCTTCAATCCAGAAAATCCCAAGGAGTAACAACACACTCCCCAAAGCCTCCTAGCAGGGTTCCTCAACCCTCAGCTCAAACTCACACTTCCATGTCCCCAACACACTGCACGCTCACAACTCCCGGCTCAGGTTCACACAGCACAGTGAACACGACAACAAAACTCAATCTGCTCAAAACACCTCCAAGCACAAGTTGTACCTCACAACACAGGGGAAAGTGTGAGGACCCAGAAATTTCCACGTTTGGATTACTGTTGGATCTGTGACTTCTGGAGAACAAGGTTGAGTGTTAGAGGTGTTTGCGCGCATATTGGACCCAAGATTTGGACCCGGCATGAAAAATAGATCAAGTTCACTTCTCCGGGAATTTTCGAGAAATTTTATAGGTGGAATTGGGCCAAACGGACATCGGATTTGGATTCAGCGCGCGAAATCGGTCAAGATGGACTATTTACTTATATTTTTCGGAGCTCGGATGACCCGGCACGGATTTCGAGGCGGCTGGTACTGTTCCGGCGCCGGCAGGTGGCGGCGGCGGAACGGGCGCGGGCAGGCGCGCGGTCCACGCGGCCGGGCGTGCACCGTGGGGCTGAGACACGTGGCATCTCGTGAGTGGCCGGTTCTTTTGGCGCGGTCCACGGACTTGGCGTGGGTGCACGGTGCACCGGGGGTGGCCACGTGGCAGCACGTGTTTGGTGGGGTGTTGTGCGCGCGGTCCACGAGGGCGGGGAGCAGTTGCCTCGGGCTGTGTGCCCGACAGGCGCGCGTGGGCGCGACGTGGGCGCGCTGACCCGCGGCTCCCGGCGTGGGCGCCACGTGTCGGCGCCTGCTTTGGCCACGCGGTGCAGCGCCGTTGGCCCAAACAGCTGTTTGCTGTTTGGGTGGACGCGTGGCGGCCTGGGGAGTTTCCGGGAGTGAACAGTAACGGGCCGGGCCCGTTACTGTAGCAGCCCGGAATGCCCGGGCGCCCGGATGTTGGGCCAAAAGTCCAAAGTGTTGGATTTTCGGGCTGAGCCTATAAATAGGCTGATGGCTTGGGCTTTTTGCCCCTTTCCCGAGCTTCCCTGCCTTTGGACCCTTCACCAAACTTGGAGATCTTCGTGCTGCGCATCTTCTGGCGGAGGCCCGGAATTTTTGGAAGCCACGGCGTCGACGACTTCGGCATCGGAGCACAAAGTGACGATTTTTCATCGGAGGCCCGCTATCGTCGCAGTTCGATCTGAGAGGTCCACAGAGCTACTTCCTCAGTATTTTTGGACGATTTCTGCGGCGTTGGATTCACGAGAGGTACGTCTTCGACTTTCGTGTTGATCATCTTGCTGGATTCAGAGTTTATGGCATGGTTTTCGAGACATTTCTAAGCCGCTATTTGCTGGTGGAGTTTTTGGACAGCAGCCCCTTGCCGGAATTTTAGCTCCGCACTCGAGCGCCGGATCGAGACGAGCCTACACACTTTTTTCGTCTACTCGTCGTCAGGATCATCGCCGTATTTTCCTTTGATTTTTCCGAGACCTTCCCGGAGGTATACTATTCCCCTTTTATCTGTGTATGAGTTTACAGTTGTGGGGTTGTGAGTGTTTGCGCACCTGTACTGTGGAATTTGTAACTCGGCCTACGGGGCTCGGGTTTGGACGTGCAGGTACCCGTTTCGAAGGTCTCGACGCAAGGATCGCCTTCATATTTTTACTAGAATTTTTGGAAATTGTTTTATAGGTGAAAATATCGAATTAAGAGGACTGTTCACTGCAGATTTGTGAAACTTGAAATTTTGTGGAATTAAGTGTAACTTTGTGATGTATTTTGTACCCAGGATGTTTTGAGCACTGCTGCTGTACTATTGGCTTGGTGGATGTACTGAGATATTTGTTTTCTGGGCTTTCTCAGCTGTACGATTCCGGACAGTTAGCACGTTCAGGTGGGTGACTTTGCTTTCAAGATCTATGGGCTGCGTGCTAATTCTATGTATGTAGGATCATGCATGTTAGTAATTGGACTAAAAAGCATGTGGAAACTGAATGTTATTACTCTTGGTATCAGTTGATGAATCTTGTGATCTTTTTGTGATTCCTACATCTTGTCAATTATTGAAATCTTGGAACTTGACCTAGCACCCATGTCATATGTATCATGTTCTGCCAGACAGTAGAAAACTTCAACTTGGGCTAGGTTTCTTTTATTGCTCTAGACATTCCCACATCACTTTATTATACTAGTCATTCTGGACTTAGCTTTCCTCGCCCGGGTTTCGGGCAGAGAGGTCGGGTTGTTGTGGGATGCATTTACACTCGTGTCTGGGGACCGAGTGGAGTCTGATAGCAGTCTGTAGATCTGGGTTCTTTGGGAGCCATCAGAGTGACAGTGGGTCCCGGCTGTGGAGTATCTCCAGCCAGTGTGTTTGGCCTGTTGAGGCAGTTGTTCGCAGTGGATGCGATGTTCGGCCTGTTTGGCCTGTTGAGGCAGTTGTTCGCAGTGGATGCGATGTTGGCCTGTTGAGGCAGTTGTTCGCAGTGGATGCGATGTTCGGCCTGTTTGGCCTGTTGAGGCAGTTGTTCGCAGTGGATGCGATGTTCGGCCTGTTTGGCCTGTTGAGGCAGTTGTTCGCAGTGGATGCGATGTTTGGCCTGTTGAGGCAGTTGTTCGCAGTGGATGCGATGTCCGGGCCTGTTTGGCCTGTTGAGGCAGTGGTTGTAGATCTGGGTTCCTTGGGAGCCGTCTGAGTGACAGTGAGTCTCGGCAGTGTAGTTCTCTAGCCTGTGAGTGAGACAGTGTTTTGTTGGTTAGCCGATCTTGTTGATCGAGGATTTGGATCATAGCCTGCATGAGCCACATTTGAGCTTGACAGAGATACTTACAGAGATACTTGATATGGGTTACTTATTGACTCGAGCGGGTCGCTCCCCTAGAGTGCCACTCCGGAGTAGGCGAGACCGGGTTGTTGTACCGGCGTGAGATTGAGCTTTTCTATCGCGACTTGTCGTTGCATTTGTCCCTCTGGCTGAGCCAGTTTTGGCAGTCATGGACGTCCTACGTAAGTCCGCTCCTCCGGGACGTAACGGCAGTAGGTTGGCGCAGGTTTGACTGGACCCGATGTGGCAGTCAGTTTAGATTGGGTGATCAGAGATGAGAGTTAGTTGTGGCATCATGTTCTTTCTGTTCCACACTTTGAGCATCTAGATAGAGGCATAGTAGCTGTAGAGTTACTTTTCCCAGCTTTCCTTACAGCACTGCATTTGTTACTTTTTGCCTCTAGTAGACTTAGTGGGCAGACTGTTGGGTTTGTTGGCGGCACCCACTGAGAACTACTTGGGACGTAGTTCTCACACCCGTCGTGGTGTCTTTTCCTGCAGGGACTTCTACTCCTGTTCCTGCTGCTCCAGTTGCTGCTTCTTCTGATCGAGGTGAGGGAGTCGCGAGCTAGATCCCTACCAGTCGTCGTCCAGAGAGTAGATGTACCCTTATTATTTTGAGAGTTTCTTGTTGAGAGACTTTGTAGTGAGGGATAGAGTTGTACTTTCCTTTATTGCTGAGAGTGACTTTTGTTTTTTTTGGGTGAGGACTTGGATTTGTGTCTATTGGACTTATTTTATTTTATTTCGAGCAGTTTACTTTCAGCTCTGATATCTGTTTAGTATAGTATCTTCCTTTTTCAGGTTTGACGCTTCGTCTATACGGGGTTCACCGTATGGGCGGCGGATCTGTTGGCGAGCCCGGGTCGCAGTTTCGACCCCGTGGTGTGACAGAAAGGAAGGAAGAAAACTACTCAAAAACTCAAATCCTTCAAAACACATCTCAGCCAAGGAAAACATTCGAGAAAATCCGCAAAACTCAAAAAATTCCAATACTTACCTCAATTCCTCCAATTAATGCGGTACAATGATCCACTGAAGCTCTCCTCCTCAGGACAAGCTTCCACCTTGCTCACGCTCAAGTCCACAGCTTCGCACTGAAGAATTTCCAGCAATTTCCTCAGTTGAAGGTTCCTGTGGAGTTCTCCCGGTAAAGCAGTAGCCGCAGAGTTCCTTCTCTGGTACTTAGGCTCGGAGGGAGAAAGAATAAGATGGAGCAAGAAGGAGAAGATAGTGGCCTCAGGTGTGATGACCCGAATCCCCGTGGAGGACTATAGTGTGATCAGCAGCTTGTGGATGCCCATTTTTATTTGATAGTGTTGGTTGCGCGCAAATCGGACACGAGAAATGAACTCAGCGCGAAAAGTAGATCACAATGACCTATTTGAATGCCTTTGTCGAGGGATAGAAGTGGTTTCACGCAAAATGGACACCGAATTTGGATTCAGCATGAAAAAACGTTCTAAATCGGCTATTTGGATGTATTTTTCTGTAAGTTTTTACTGTAGTTCAGGTGCGAAGGGAGCCGTGGGCTGGGGGAGGCAACGTGGCGCGCTTTTATTAGCACGGTGCGGCCACGTGGCGGCTCGGAATTGGCCGGTGTAGCTAGCTCAGCAGGCGCGGTCAACGCGAGCGGCGCGTGCAGGCCAGGCAGGCACGCGTGCAAGCGCGGGTGCTGAGTGGATAGGGTGTGCCACATGGCGGCTCCTCATTGGACAGCGCCAATTGCGCTGTCGGGCCGTGATTGGATGAGGGCGACACGTGGCGGCCGGTGGTTGGCTGGAGCGGATCGTGCGGTCGGGGAGCGAGGGCAAGTGGCTTCGTGTGATTGGTTGGCGGGGTTGACCGAGGGAGCGTGTCACGCCCCGGGGGTTTCTTTCAACGGAAACGAATCCCAAAATGGTATGTATTTGGCGCGTAAATTTTTTTTTGAAAAACCTTCTTCCCCGGTGCGTGCCCAAACCCGCCGCATACACATAATCACTCTGCAAACGGGCAGAGTCTCCCCTGTATATGCACGGCGTCGCGGCTAGTACAACATCCGAACACAGTCAACAATCCAATCACAACAGTTTCTAACATACACACCAGCACAGAACTGAATAAATCTCACGTCCGATCAGTTTGAAAGGATAAATTCACAATTGTTGAAACGGCGCCCACTCGGCGCCGAGGGTTTGAAAACCAGTTTCCAAAGCAGCATAAATCCACAGGGTTTTGAAATCGGTGCCCACACGACACTTAGGTTTTGAAATCCATTTTCACAATCCATAAATCCCCAGGGTTTTGAAATCGGTGCCCACACGACACCCAGGTTTGAAAACAGTTTTCGCAATCTTTTCTTTTTCTTAAAGCGGCCAACAAAGATGAAGGGAAAATTTAATAAATAACGAGGAACCATACCGACATCCACACCGACCCCACGAGGGTGTCGAGAACCACACAATAGTCTACAAATAGTAAATGGAATGCGAAAAAGAAGGAGAAAGTATAGCCCGGGGTCTCCAGGGACCCAGAAGCTCCTGCCGCGGCCTCACCGTCGCCTAACTCTCCCCCCTGTAGGACCCTGTCGCAAAGTGGGAAGTCAGCGACTAAGTAATAATAACAATAAAGAATGCAGGGTAAAGAAATGTGTCCAACCGTAAACTATCCGGAGCAACCACCCTCCCAAGAGGGAAAAGATAACACGAACACCGGTAAACCTGCAATACCCGACCACGTCGGACAACTAAACCGACGGGTCGCCTGTAACCCTGCAATACCCGACCACGTCGGACAACTAAACCGACGGGTTGCCTGTAACCCTGCAATACCCGACCACATCGGACAACTAAACCGACGGGTCGCCTGTAACCCTGCAATACCCGACCACGTCGGACAACTAAACCGACGGGTCGCCTGTAACCCTGCAATACCCGACCACGTCGGACAACTAAACCGACGGGTCGCACCGCTCACACCTTGGCGCATCCAAACCCCACATCTACAGGGGCCCCACTACATCACCTCGTGGGTATACACGGGTCATAGACCACTTTTCCGGAAAAGCGCACCCTTTGCGGTGGCCAAACCGCGGGTGCGCGTGCTGCAGCCTCGAGCAAAGTAACCATAGTACCAAACACGAACAAGGTAACCATAGTACCAAATAAAAGAGCACAGTAACCATAGTACCAAATATATTCAACGATAAAGTCCACAAGGGCTACCATGTTAGCACGATTAGACATACAATCAAATATAGATACAACTGTCGGAAACCCGACGCTAAGTCCCAAAATCAAACCCACCTCAACCACGAAGGAGAAGACGTGCGGAAGCTCCAACTAAAATACCCTCGCCGGGTGCCCGAACAGCTCGTTTTTGCCGGTAAGGGAGGAAGGAGGAGGGTCGTCCCGCTCTCGTTCGCCGGATTCCACAGGATGTTCCTTCTCCCCGTCTCGTCGCCTATGGAGGGTAAAAGCTAGGGATTGGGGCTCGGATGGGAAACCATGCACAGGAAATGAGAAGTGGGGGAAAAAAACCCTACGCCAACCAAAAATGTAAATAAACCGTACGGTTGTGAATGGGGGTGGGATTGAACCCTAAACCCCCAAAAATCAAAACTTAGCGATCGGGTGCGGATCAGGGTCCATTTACCTCGAAAGCGTGCCGATCTCCCGCACGCTTTTTGATGCATCCGGAACCGCTGGTAATCTTCCGAAATTTATTCTGGGAGATCCCGGGGTCGGAATTCGAATCCGATCACGCCACCGTTCTCCGTTTCGCGAGCTTTATTGCCTAAAAATACCCGCGAGCCCCGACGGTCTGCCCAGAAACAAAGAATTATTAGACCACCCTCCGGACCCCTAAAAGGGATGCGGAAAAACTACACTCTGAAAACCCCTTTTTACTTGTGCTTACTACACCACTCACCTCTTAAAACGAGTTTCGTCCTCAAAACTCAAACCTGGGTCGCGGTGAAAAGGTTGGGGTAGCACTCCCTCATTTTTGACTCCAGCTCCCACGTCGCTTCTCGCTCCTCATGGTTGCTCCAGAGCACCTTCACGTAGGGGATGGCTCGATTTCGCAGCGATTTGCTTTCCCTTGCTAGGATTCTCACTGGGGTTTCCTCGAAGCGTAGATCTTCCTTAAGTTCGAGTGCAGAGACGTCCAAAACGTGTGATGGGTCGGAGAGGTACTTCCGGAGCATTGAAACGTGGAACACGTCGTGGACTCGGTCGAGGTTTGGTGGTAGGGCAAGGCGGTAGGCCACTGGGCCAATGCGCTCCAGGATCTCGAATGGCCCCACAAACCGTGGGCTCAGCTTGCCCTTCAGCCCAAAACGCTTGATTCCTCTGGATGGTGAGACCCGCAAAAACACGTGCTCTCCCACTTGGAATTCCAAGTCGCGGCGCCTCTGGTCTGCGTAGCTCTTCTGTCGGCTTTGGGCAGTCAGCAAACGCTGCTTGATGAGGTGTACCTTTTCTTCAGTTTCTTCCACTAAGTCGGGTCCCAAGAACTTCCGTTCTCCTAAATCGTCCCAACAGATTGGGGATCGGCAGCGCCTCCCGTATAAGGCTTCGTAGGGCGCCATCTGTATGCTAGCCTGATAGCTGTTGTTGTAAGCGAATTCCACAAGAGGAAGGTAGCGTGCCCAACCTACCCCCCAGTCAAGTACACAGGCGCGAAGCAGGTCTTCGAGAGTCTGTATCACTCGCTCCGACTGTCCGTCCGTCTGGGGGTGGAAGGCTGTGCTGAACTGTAGCTTGGTCCCCATGGCCCGCTGTAGACTCTGCCAAAACTTTGAGACAAAGCGCGTGTCTCTATCCGAGGTGATCGATGCCGGCACTCCATGCAGTCTCACGATCTCGGTGATGTAGACTTGAGCTAACCGCTCTCGGGTCCAGGTTGTATGAATGGGAAGGAAGTGTGCTGACTTGGTTAACCGGTCCACTATGACCCAAATCGCATCGTGCCCCTGCTGTGAGCGTGGAAACCCCATGACGAAGTCCATGGTGATATGATCCCACTTCCACTCTGGCACCGGTAAGGGCTGTAACTTTCCCGCAGGTCGTTGATGCTCCGCCTTTATCTGTTGACATACCAGGCAATGAGCCACATGTCGTGTCACATCCCCCTTCATCTTAGGCCACCAGAAGGTCTGCTTGAGGTCCCTGTACATCTTCGTGCCCGCTGGGTGCGCCGCATAAGGGGCGCGGTGTGCCTCTGCCAGAATCTCCTCCCTCAACTCCGACGAATCCGGCACGCAAAACCGCCCGCGGAACCGTATGATGCTGTCGCCTCCCACTGAAAAGTCGTTCTCCTGGTCCGGGGAGATCTTGTCTCGAACGAGCCGTAAGTGCGAGTCGGCCCGTTGTCCTTCCCGGATCTTCTCGAATAGCGTCGGCTTGATTACCAAGGTTAAAAGTTGCGCAACCGTGCCCGCTGGTACCACCTCCAACTTCAATCGTGCGAACTCCGCGATTAGGCTGCTCTGCTCAGTTATCGCGCCTCCAGACACCCCTTCTTGTTGCCCCTTCCTGCTCAAAGCGTCTGCCACCACGTTTGCCTTCCCGGGGTGGTATTGAATTGTTAGATCGTAATCCTTCAATAATTCAAGCCACCGCCTCTGCCGCAAATTCAGCTCCTTTTGGGTAAACAGGTACTTAAGATTTTGGTGGTCTGAAAAGACGTTACAGTGGACACCAAAGAGGTAGTGTCTCCATAACTTTAGAACGAAGACCACTGCAGCCAGCTCCAAATCATGTATTGGGTAGTTCCTCTCGTAATCCTTCAGTTGCCTGGAGGCGTAGGCTATTACTTTCCCCTGTTGCATCAGAACACCCCCAAGGCCGATCCTTGATGCGTCGCAGTACACTTCATAATCCTCTCCGGGTGTCGGTAGTACAAGTATTGGTGCCCTGGTTAGCCTTCTTTTGAGTTCCTCGAAGCTCTCCTGGCATTTAGCTGTCCATATAAACTTCTCCCCTTTTCTGGTCAATCGGTTTAAAGGGGTAGCAATCTTCGCGAAACCTTCGACGAAGCGTCTGTAATATCCTGCCAGGCCCAGGAAACTGCGGATCTCTGTCACCGTCGTCGGCGGCTGCCAGTCGACCACCGATTCCACCTTCTTGGGGTCCACGGCGATTCCCTTCGCCGAGATCACGTGCCCTAGAAATCCCACCTCGCGTAGCCAGAATTCACACTTCTTGAGCTTAGCGAACAGCTTCTGCTCCCTGAGAGTTTGGAGAATCGTTCGTAAATTGTCCTCGTGCTCCTCGTCGGTGGGTGAATAGATCAGGATGTCGTCGATGAAGACCACTACGAACCGGTCTAGGAAGGGTCTGAAGATCCGGTTCATCATATCCATGAAGACTGCGGGGGCGTTCGTAAGCCCGAACGGCATAACCGTGAACTCGTAGTGGCCATACCAGGTCCGGAAGGCGGTCCTTGGGATGTCCTCGTTCCGAACCCGGAGCTGATGGTAGCCTGATTGCAGATCAATCTTTGAGAACACCGTCGCTCCTCGCAACTGGTCGAAGAGGCCGTCTATTCTGGGCAGGGGGTACTTATTCTTCACTGTAACCTTGTTTATCCCTCTGTAGTCGATGCAGAGACGCAGGCTTCCGTCTTTCTTCCACACAAAGAGTACCGGTGCGCCCCAGGGCGACACACTCGGCCTGATAAACCCTTTGTCCAAGAGGTCCTCCAGTTGCGCCTTAAGTTCCTTCAACTCCACAAAGGCCATTCGGTAGGGCGCCTTCGTGATAGGCTGAGTACCCGGTAAGAGTTCGATAGGGAACACCACCTCTCGTTCAGGGGGTATCCCGGGCAGTTCCGTCGGGAAGACGTCGGGGAAGTCCCTCACCACTGGAATGTCCGCCGGTGTCCCCGAGGGTCGGGTGACTAAGTCCACAGACGCCAAGTAGGCCACACACCCACCCTCTACTAGTCTCCTGGCCCGTGCCGCTGTGATGACCGCTGGGAAGGAGATGCTCTTGCACGCCAGATACACGTTTTCAGGGAAGCTCGGTTCTTGTAGTTGCACAAGCCGCTTCTCACAGTCGATGAGTACTTGGTACCTTGAGAGCCAATCCATGCCCAACACTACATCGTACTCCTTCAGGGGAATTACCACCAAATCCCAAGGGCAAGCCAGTCGCCCTAGTTTAATCGGGCAGGCGGCCACAAAGCTGACCGCCTCCAAAGCCCCTCCCGCCGTTTGGACCGTCAATCGATTTTGGAGGGGTATCTCCCCAAGACCATGCACAAACACGAAGTCACGAGAAATGAAAGAGTGTGTTGCTCCGGTATCAAAAAGAGTCCTAGCACGGGAATTTGAAACAGAAGTAATACCTGCTAGTGCGTCCTCTGGAGGATCCGTCTCTTGGCGGGTCATCGAGTAAACTCGCCCGCCAGGTTGAGGCTGCCTATCCTCCGCTCACCGTGGTGCAGGGGGTCTAGACGTCGACCCCATAGGAGCTTTCCCCCGCCCTGAAAGCTGTGGCGAAGGCGTAGAAGCTGCAGAAGGTGCCGGTCCACAGGCTAAGGGGCAGTCGCGGCGGAAGTGCCCCTGTTTGCCGCATCGGAAACAATGATTACCTCTCTGGGGGCAATCTCCCACACGATGCCCTCCCCCACATATGATACACGGCCTGTCCCCCATCCTCGGTCCTCCTGTAGGTGCACTCCGAGATTCTGACTGTGGTCTCCACCGCTTGGGGGGTCGGCTCCCACTAGAGAAGCCTCCCCCGGGGTACTGTTGCTGTCGCTTCCTTTCCTCCTGGTGCGCCGGGCCCTCCCTCCTGGCGCGTGTAACGGCGAACCCGCGCTCCACCACCGTGGCCCTTTCGACCACTTTCTGAAAAGTGTGCAAATCGGCTGCTTGCACTACCTGGAAAATATCACTTCGTAGGCCGTCCACGAAAAGTTGCGCCTTGTGGGACTCGTCCCTTATAACGAAAGGAACGCAGTTGGCCAGTCGCACGAATTCTCGCTGATATTCCATAACTGTTTTTCTCCCCTGCTGGATGTGGTTCAAGTCATCCTCCAATTTCTTCTTGACGCTGTTAGTGAAGAAGGCCCCGAACAGCTCATGTTTGAACGTCGTCCACGATGGGAGCACGGTGCCCTTTATGGGATCAGGGCGCACCGTCTTCCACCATAAGTGGGCGTTCCCCTCTAGGAAGTGGACCGCTAGGGGAACCCGCTCGCAATCCTCCATGAGCAAGTCCTCAAACAATTTTTCCATCGATCCCACCCACTTCTCGACGACCCAAGGATCGGTCGTGTCCCCTTCGAACGTGGGTGGATCGTATTTCTTAAAGTCGGCCAAGTTGGCCCGCACTCGGTCCCGCTCCATCTGCGGAACTGACCCCTCCCCCGTGGCAGCGGCGGCCACCGTGGGGGAAGGTGTCACCACGCTCTCTCCCCGGATACCCCCGCCGAGGGTCCCCGGCGCCGGTCCAGTCGTCGCTGTCGCGGGTACTGCCGTTGGTGCCGTAGCCTGGGTTGGCGGTACCTCGGCTGCTGCAGTAGGTGGAGGGGCCACTGCCGCCCCGGCCCTCGTCACCTGCGGTCCCGTCGCCGGCGCGCCTGGGCCCTGCGGAGGGGCCGTGGCGACCGTCACCGTCGCCTCCGGTTGCCGTTGCGTCAACTGACGCACGTGGTCCGTGAGGGTCGCAGCTGCCCCGCCATCTCTCGCAGTTGTTGCCGCAGGAGCTGGTTCTCTGCGGCTGCCGATGCCGTCGCATCTGCCCCTGTATCCTCGGCCGATGATCTAGTACGGGCCATGTCTGTACACAACAGATAACATAAGTCAGCTCTAGACTCCGCTAACCAGCAACAACCACCTATCGAGAGAAAAGGACTTAGACTCTTTTCCCCCCCCTCGATCACTCGCGTTCTACTCTCCTATACCCTATCCATTCCATTCATTTGTAGCCCAGTGAGGTATTCCCGTGGACGTCGGCACAAACTGTTGTGATTGTAAAGCAAGATTTTCTCTGATACCATCTTAATCTGTCACGCCCCGGGGGTTTCTTTCAGCGGAAACGAATCCCAAAAAGGTATGTATTTGGCGCGTAAATTTTTTTTTGAAAAACCTTCTTCCCCGGTGCGTGCCCAGACCCGCCGCATACACATAATCACTCTGCAAACGGGCAGAGTCTCCCCTGTATATGCACGGCGTCGCGGCTAGTACAACATCCGAACACAGTCAACAATCCAATCACAACAGTTTCTAACATACACACCAGCACAGAACTGAATAAAGCTCACGGCCGATCAGTTTGAAAGGATAAATTCACAATTGTTGAAACGGCGCCCACTCGGCGCCCAGGGTTTGAAAACCAGTTTCCAAAGCAGCATAAATCCACAGAGTTTTGAAATCGGTGCCCACACGACACTTAGGTTTTGAAATTCATTTTCACAATCCATAAATCCCCAGGGTTTTGAAATCGGTGCCCACACGACACCCAGGTTTGAAAACAGTTTTCGCAATCTTTTCTTTTGTTTTCTCTTTTCTTTTTCTTAAAGCGGCCAACAGAGATGAAGGGAAAATTTAATAAATAACGAGGAACCATACCGACATCCACACCGACCCCACGAGGGTGTCGAGAACCACACAATAGTCTACAAATAGTAAATGGAATGCGAAAAAGAAGGAGAAAGTACAGCCCGGGGTCTCCAGAGACCCAGAAGCTCCTGCCGCGGCCTCACCGTCGCCTAACTCTCCCCCCTGTAGGACCCTGTCGCAAAATGGGAAGTCAGCGACTAAGTAATAATAACAATAAAGAATGCAGGGTAAAGAAATGCGTCCAACCGTAAACTATCCGGAGCAACCACCCTCCCAAGAGGGAAAAGATAACACGAACACCGGTAAACCTGCAATACCCGACCACGTCGGACAACTAAACCGACGGGTCGCCTGTAACCCTGCAATACCCGACCACGTCGGACAACTAAACCGACGGGTCGCCTGTAACCCTGCAATACCCGACCACGTCGGACAACTAAACCGACGGGTCGCACCGCTCACACCTTGGCGCATCCAAACCCCACATCTACAGGGGCCCCACTACGTCACCTCGTGGGTATACACGGGTCATAGACCACTTTTCCGGAAAAGCGCACCCTTTGCGGTGGCCAAACCGCGGGTGCGCGTGCTGCAGCCTCAAGCAAAGTAACCATAGTACCAAACACGAACAAGGTAACCATAGTACCAAATAAAAGAGCACAGTAACCATAGTACCAAATATATTCAACGATAAAGTCCACAAGGGCTACCATGTTAGCACGATTAGACATACAATCAAATATAGATATAACTGTCGGAAACCCGACGCTAAATCCCAAAATCAAACCCACCTCAACCACGAAGGAGAAGACGTGAGCTCCAACTAAAATACCCTCGCCGGGTGCCCGAACAGCTCGTTTTTGCCGGTAAAGGAGGAAGGAGGAGGATCGTCCCGCTCTCGTTCGCCGGATTCCGCAGGATGTTCCTTCTCCCCGTCTCGTCGCCTATGGAGGGGAAAAGCTAGGGATTGGGGCTCGGATGGGAAACCACGCACAGGAAATGAGAAGTGGGGGAAAAAAAACCCTACGCCAACCAAAAATGTAAATAAACCGTACGGTTGTGAATGGGGGTGGGATTGAACCCTAAACCCCCAAAAATCAAAACTTAGCGATCGGGTGCGGATCAGGGTCCATTTACCTCGAAAAGCGTGCCGATCTCCCGCACGCTTTTTGATGCACCCGGAACCGCTGGTAATCTTCCGAAATTTATTCTTGGAGATCCCGGGGTCGGAATTCGAATCCGATCGCGCCACCGTTCTCCGTTTCGCGAGCTTTATTGCCTAAAAATACCCGCGAGCCCCGACGGTCTGCCCAGAAACAAAGAATTATTAGCCCACCCTCCGGACCCCTAAAAGGGATGCGGAAAAACTACACTCTGAAAACCCCTTTTTACTTGTGGTTACTACAGAGTGCGTGCGGATGGGCAACGCGTGGCAGGATGGACGGCCGTGGTTGATTCGGGCGCTTATTGCAGAGCATCATTGAGGAGTTTCGGGCGCCCGAAAGTGCCCCCTGAGCCCGAATTCTGGAAAATTTCAGGATATAAAAAGGGGCCCATTTCTAGCAGTTTAGAACTTTTTGGACTTGGTTTTTTTCGGGAGCTTCAATAGGGGACTTCTCCACCCTCTTTACCATCTTCTTGAGCTTACATTGGAGGATCTTGGAGCTCCATCTTCATCTTCTTCACCAACTTAGGAGGACTCCACCATTGTTGCATTCTCAGCCAATTCCGTTGTGTTTCAGTGCAAACCTTCTATAGAGCTCATTTCTTGGAGTTTCTAACTGATTTTTGGTTTGGGATCTTCACAAGAGGTAGGCCTACAACTTTGATATCCATTGCTACTCCCAGATCTTGAGTTTTCTTAGAGTTTTTAAGCCATCTTTGGAGCCTTTGTGCTCAGAGTTGAGTTTTGGACAACACAGAGTATTTATGGGATTTCTCTTTGATTTGTGCATGGATTTTAGAGTTATTTGGCTTGTTTTGCATCTAATCTCGAAGAGAAATCCATTGAGACCTTGCTTGCTGGATTTGGAGTTCGTTTGCCCAGCTAACTTTAATGATCTTTCAGCCTTTGTGTTAAGGTCTGCAGCAGAATCATGTTTTGGTTTTGGTTTGATGTTTGGTTATTGGGGATGCAAATTTTGATGTAATTCTTGGTTATTTTTGGGATTTTAAAGTTTGGGCAACTTCTTAAGATCAAGGTGAGCAATTCTCTTTTTGGTTTCAGTTTAGATTTCCCTTTGGATTGGTCTCCACACTTCATAGTAGCACATACTAAAATTTCAATGTGTTTTTGGACAGCATTACTCCCTTTGCTTAATTGGATAATTAAAGGGAATTAAAGATGAATTTTTGAAGGTTTGGAGATGTTCATATGAAAGAAGACACCTTAGATTTGCTGTTGGGAACTTCAATTTGAGGTTATTGAGGTTGTATATACATTTTATTTAACCTATGTGAGCTTGCTGAAATTCTAGAACAATCTGCGCAGCGTGCGGTGTTTTTGCGATTGCACCCAATCCGAGTGGAGATTTTGGATGCGTGGTGGCCCAAACCCCCCGTGTAACTTGCCCACGTGATCTGCGGTGAGAAAACACCTATTATTGGTGTATCGCATCAAACGAATGCGAAAAACGGACTCATCGCGAAAAAATACTAAAAATAGGCTTTTTGGGCTCATTGGGCCCATTTCGGCTGTGGGCCGGTCCACGGCCAGGGCGCTTGCACCTGACGCAGCGAGCCTACGCGTTGGACAGGTGGCAGGCGGAGATTGGGTGGTGTATGGTGCGGGTGGTTGGCGGGGTTGGCGGGGCAGGCGGGCAAGTGGACTGGCGCGCACGCGGGGCCACGAGGGCAAGTGGACTGGCGTGGCCCGGTTGGCTGTGTTAAGGATTTTGTTTTGGCGTCTTTCGTGAAGTGATATAAGTCTTGATGATTGAAGATGGAGAATTGTGGATCAACTACATCAATCTCAAGAAGAATGCATTCGGAATGATTAGGTACGTTTAACTAAATAATTTTGGTGATCCGAATACATTTGAGTAGTTTAGAAACACTTGGATAAGTTTTCATTGCATAAAAATCAAAAACTGGACAAGTTGGATGTTCAGGATCCGGATCAGACCATTCCAGTCCGGACCCCGAACATAGTTTAGTTCATGCGGTTTTCCAGTCCGGACCTCCCCTGTTTCAGTCCGGACCCCGAACTGTGTTTTTCAGAAAATCTTCTGAAAATGACGACAGTCCGGATCAGACTTAATCCAGTCCGGACCGTCGTGCGGGAAAAATTCTGTTAAGTCAGTTTTTGATTCTTATCTCTTTCCAAAGGTTTCTAACCTATAAATAAATCCTAATTTCATCTTTTAGGATAGTGATGAATAATTGAGAAAGATCGATTAAGTAAAAATATAGAAAAAATTTCACAAATATAGAGAAGAAAGGAAAACACGATTAAATTCGTGTTTCTTCATCTATATTGTTCAATTTGATTCTAGGGTTTTCAAACTCCTAATTTTTGTAGAATCAAATTGAAGAATACTTAGATGGTATTTCCTTATCTATCTTTGATCTAAGTATTCGAAGGATCATCACCAAACAAAACTACGATCTATCAGAATCGGCGCGAGGATTTGCGTGGCCTTGTGGATTCAAGGTGTGACCGCCCTCGTGGATTCGGAGCGAGGCGCGTTCGTGTGATCGAGGCGTGCCGCATCGGTGAAGACCGTGGATACGGTTGGACGTCGTGGATTCGACGTTGGACTTCGTGGATTCGAAGTTGGACGCAAATCGTGGATTCGAGGCGCGTTGTGGAGCGAGCGGAGAAGATCAACTAGGAGCGTATGGAAAAGGTTGAGTCGTAGGTTTACTGTAAATCACCTTGTACGTGTTTTAATTCTAGTGGATTTCACCGTGTTATCGGTCCCGTGGTTTTTTACTCATGTGACGGAGTTTTCCACGTTAACTTGTTGGACAACACTTCAGTGTTTTGCTTGCCGCCGCCAATCCGGGAGGAGTTTTTGGGAGTTCTTACATTCGTTGGAACCGTAGGAGCTAAGGGAGGTCTTGCTTTCTCCTGTTGGGGTTGTCGCCACTGTGTTAGTGGCAGTAGTTTACTAGTGTTAGCTGGACCTAGAACCCAGAAACCTTTTCGACATACACATGATTTTAGTCTACCAATGTTTTCTTCCAAGCATCGAAGAGCCGCTGGAGTCTGTTCTTGTTTGATTGGACAAATGCATTAGCCCTTCGGGGTTTGGGTAAAACACTTATTTTTCTAACTGTTTTTCTAAAAAGAACTAAAATCATTAAATATGGATTTCTTCCAGATCAAAATGATTTTCAATAACAAATGTCACCGTTTTCCTGTAAATCTCCCCACTCGAAAGGATTCGATTGACCCGGGTTCTAGGGGTCGTTCCTTGTCGGGACGAAAGCCACGGGGGCCGAGCCTGGGACTGTTCTTGTTTGATAGGGTTGTAGGTATAGGTCTCCTGGGACTTTCGGGCCCTGTTGATGTCTTCTGCGTGTTGTACTGAGTTTTTGTGTTCCCGAACTATAAGGGGGCGGGAACTTCGATAGGCGGAGCCTAGAGTCTGTTCTTGTTTGATAGGGTTCTAAGCACCGGCCTATCGGGTTTCCGAACCCTTATGGTGTAGGTTTTTCCTTTTTAGTTTAGTGTTCTGTTGTGGGAGCCGTCTGGTGGACGGTGGTCCTGGCGGTGGAGTATCTCCAGCCAGTGTGTTGTGCTGTGAGCTGTTGGTGTGGCTAGTGTCTCGTGTTCGCGTGAGCTGATCAGCTGAGTCGTCGAGAGTGCTCCGACCGTTGTGCGAGATGTTTGAGGATTGAGTCTTTCCGTTCAGTGCGTGAGCGTGGATTTTGACTATAGCCTGCAGTGCCACCTGAGCTCGACAGAGTGCGCGGATACCTTTGTCCTCGTTGGGGTCGCTCCCCTCGAGTGCCACGTCCGGGGTGGGTCTGCACTTTGGTATCGCGACTTGTTGACGCCGTCCCTCTCACTGGCCCAGTTTGAGCAGTCACGGACACAGTCCCTCTGGCTGGCCCAGTTTTGGCAGCTACGGACGCCCTACGTAAGTCCAGTCCTCCGGGATGTAACGGCAGTAGGCCCTACGTAAGTCCGGTCCTCCGGGATGTAACGGCAGTAGGTAGGCACAGGTTTGACTGGACCCTATGCGGCAGTCAGTGTGGATTGGGTGACTGTACTTTGAGAGTTAGTAGATGCATCATGTCTCCATCTGTTCCACTCTTTGAGCATCTAGATAGAGGCATAGTAGCTGTAGAGTTACTTTTCCAGCCCTTTCATTTCAGTATTATATTATTGTTACTTTATGCCTATAGTAGACTTAGTGGGCAGACCGTCGGGCTTGTTGGCGGCACCCACTGAGAACTACTTGGGACGTAGTTCTCACACCCGTCGTGGTGTATTTTCCCACAGGGACTTCTACTCCTGTTCCTGCTGCTCCTGTTGCTGCTTCTTCAGATCGAGGTAAGGGAGTCGCGAGATAGATCCCTACCAGTCGTCGTCCAGAGAGTAGATGTACCCCCTTACTTTTTGAGAGTTTATGTTGAGCGACCTTGTAGTGAGGTATAGAGTTGTATTTTATTTTACTGCTTGAGAGACTTGTACTTTTGGTGAGGACTTTGTGTTGTATATATTTCTTTTTTTTAGCAGTTAACTTTCAGCTCTGATACCTGTTTAGTATAGTTGATCTTTCGCAGGTTAGTCGCTTCGTCTATACGGGGCTTCCCGTATGGGCGGCGGATCTGTTGGCGAGCCCGGGTCGCAGTTTCGACGCCGGGGCGTGACAGATTAGGTGGTATCAGAGCCTAGGTTGTAGGTCATTGTGGACTTAGAAACCCTAGGCTTGTGGTTGGACATTAGGATGACTACGTGAGAGTCGCGACTGTTAGCGAGAGTCCTGATTGAGTTTTATAGCTCTCCCAAGGGACGGGATGAGTGATTGGCATGTTTATTCTCCTAAGCGATTATGTTGGCTGCAGACAACATAATGCTAGGGAATGGATGACATGTCTTAGACTTTCGCTGGATTGGGTCGAGTGTTGTTTGGTACTGTCCTGATATTTGCATGTGTGTTGCAGGTGGGCACGATGCCTCCCCAACGCAGGGTACAGACGCGTTCTCAGCCTTTCCCCTCCCATGAGCCTGGGCAGGAGGAGTCAGCACAGTGTCAGCAGAGTGAGGTGCTGGAGCTTCGGGCACAGATGGCCCAGTTGTTTGAGGCTGTTCGGCGCCAGGAGGAGACTTCACAGCGCCAGGAGGAGACCTTACGACGCCAGGAGGAGGCCTCGCAGCGCCAGGAGGAGGCTTCTCGGCGCCAGGAGGAGGCCATGGGTCGTATGATGCTTTTGTTGGAGCAGGGGGTACAGACAGTTGTAGCACCCCAGGGAGTTTCCCCGCACCTTCTTCGCCAGCTATGGCACCCCCAGTTGTACGAGCAGCACAGGCAGCCCCTACTGCATCGAGTACCAGTGGTCAGCCGTCCGGGACAGCAGGACAGTTGACCCCTGCAGAGCAGCGCGAGGTGGTTGATATGTTGACGAGATTCCATCAGTCTGATCCGCATCATTTTTCGGGGCAGAGTACGGAGCGCGGAGAGGCGGTGACGGACGAGGTGGCTCCAGCTCCCGCAGGGATTTCGGGGGCGAAGCGCCCAGCACGTTATGTTGAGGGACAGACGAGTCAGCAGGGACCTCCGAGACCTTCATGATCTCATCCTCAGGGTCGTAGGTTTCGGAGACGCCAGAGATCAGGTGTGTTGGGTTATATGTAATAAGGATCTAAATAGGGGAAAAAACACCTAGAGGGGGGTGAATAGGTGTAAACGTATAAACACTCAAAAATCGTTGCGATAAAAACCCAATGCGGAAATAAAAAATAACTCGCAAGATTTTTACGTGGAAAACTCCATCACCGGAGTAAAAAACCACGGGACCGATAACACGGCAGAAATCCACTAGAATTAAAACACGTACAAGGTGATTTACCGTACACACTTACGACTCAACCTTTTCCATACGCTCCTAGAGGATCTTCTCCGCTCGCTCCGCGACGCTTCTCGAATCCACGATCTGCGCCCAACGCCGAATCCACGGCGTCCAACGTCGAATCCACGACGTCCGACCGAATCCACGGTCTTCACCCAATAGCACCCTTCGAATCCACGAACGTGCCTCGCTCCGAATCCACGAGAGCGGTTGAACCTTGAATCCACAAGGACACGCGAATCCACGCACCGATTTTTGGGGTAAATCGTTGTTTTTGGTGGTGATGATCCGCCGAATACTTAGATCAAAGATAGATCGGAAATACCATCTAAGTATTCATTAGTTTGATTCAAATCAAGATGTGAGTATGAAAACCTAGAATCAAACTAATCAATATAGATGAAGAAACATAGAGTATTCTCTAATGATTTCCTTTCTTCTCTATATGTGGATCTAGAGCCGTATAAGATGATATATGAAAATGACGGCTATGCGGATTAACCCTAGAAAAAGAGTCATAGGGTTTATTTATAGGTTAGAAACCCTAGGAAGGAGATAAGAATCAAAAACCTACCGTTTCTGGAAATTTTACGGACGGCGATCCGGATCGGATTAGCTGTGATCCGGATCGTCGTAACGAGTCAGGTAGTTCCAGAAAAACGAGGGTTCGGGATCCGGATCGAAGTGCTTGATCCGGATCGTTCATACAGTTCACCAAACATCAATGTTCGGGATCCGGATTGCGAAGCCTGATCAGGATCGTTCAAGGAAAATGGTAAACTCAGTGTTCGGGATCCGGATCAAGAGAGGCTACGATCCGGATTGAGCTGGTGTATGAACGAACCACCTTCGGGATCCGGATCGAACAACCTGATCCGGATCCTGAGCATGTCCCAAGTCCAGTTTTTGATTTTTATGCAATGAAAGATTCTTCCAAGTGTTTCTACACTACAAGAAGTATTCGGATCACACAAAATCTTTAGTTAAACATACCTGATCCTTTTGAATTCTTCTTTCTTGAGATTGAGTTAAATGATCCAACTTTCTTCACCTTCAATCTTCAGGACTTGAAACTTTCACGAAACTACGCCAACTCAAATTCCGTAACAATCTCCCCCTTTGGCGGTTTCGTGACAAAACACAGATCCACTAAAGAAAATTCAAAAAAATATTTTTGTTGCTATCACCATACAACAAAAATTTACAATGGAGATCCAAAAATTTAGAAACATGAGATAAACTCCTAAAACAGACTCTAGACTTAGACAACTGTACTCTCTGCACAAAGAAATCATTCTTGACAAAAAGAGATCGTTAGATACCTCAAGAATATTTAACATTCAAAACCTAGTACAGAGATAGAGTTTATCTGATCATCATGACATTTGAGAATTCAGATATGTAAGAGAATCATAGTCAAAAACCAACATATCTTCTATGCAATCAAAAACCAAATGTCATGTTAGTGAACATCAACTTGTTAGTTATATTACATGCCCAAATAGTTAGTCGAATAGTTAGTCGAGGCATGCATTCAAACAAATGAAAACCAAAAGTTGAAGTTCTACTTACCTTTCAAGTTGAGGTTATACTTACCTCGATGTTCACACATTCACATTGTTCAAGTTCCCTTGATGTTCACTTACCTTGATGTTCACATCATTGTTCAAGTTCATTGTTCAAGTTCTCTCTAAACTCTCTCCCCCTTTTTGTCACAAACAAAGCCAAAATTACAAAAATTAAGGAGAGTTAAATAGAACAAAATAAAGAAACTCCTGAGAACTAAATAAGAACAAAAACTTAAAAACCTGCAAAAGAAAGATTAGAGAAAAGAAGAAAAACTTTATGCAGAGTCGTCGGAGCAGATACACCCAAGCTTCTGAAACATTTTCTTGATCCGTTTGTTTATAGAAGCTTGTTTCTTCTTAACTTCTTTGATATCCTCTTTCATTTCAGCGACATCAGTAGCCATGCGCTCTTGCTCGTTTGAGAGTCGCTGTTGTTCCTTAAAGATTGAACTCACTGACGCATCATCATCAGAAGTGGATGGAGGTGCCTGCTGTGCTGGTGGAACAGGAGGAGTTTCTGCCGGTGCAGAGGTTGTCGCTCGTTGTTGTTGTGCTCGTTGCCGGTGAGGAGGTATTAAGGGTTCATCTTGTTTAGTCGATAAAGACTTCACAATTGTTGTCTCATTAATGGTGCCCAAACTGTACATGTATGAGCTCGCGCTTGTATCGACTTTAAACTTTCTAAGGATGCGCATGATAATCATTGGGTAGGGTAGTCTCTTTGTGGGGTGAGAGTGTTCCACATACCGCGCCATCCTTGACCAAATGAGATAAGGAATATTCAAGTTTGCTCCCATCAATGCGGCCGGGTTTCCAAGAAGATAAAGGAATAACATCCTTTCCCATCGAAGAACCTTCGTATTCATGTTGGGAAGAATGTTGTAGCAGACAATGAAGTTTGTATATCTATACTCTGGTCGAAGCTCTTTAGAGAAAACAGAGTTTCCGGTTGACAAAGTATCCGGAACACAGATTCCATTGACTACAACTCTCCAGGAGTTGGTGTTGAAGCTTTGAGTTTTTAGGTAATGGAGTCCATCAGCTCTGGCTGTCATACCTAGCACATCTCCAATCAGTTGGGGTGTGACTTTGATTTTGATATTTTTAACCAAAGTATGAAATTCTCGACGTCCATCATTGTGATCAATTAGACTTGCAGCGTTCTGATAAAACATTCGAACTGAGTGTGGACAGTACCCAGTAGTCTCAGGGAAGTTGCAAATTTGAGCAAGACCAACCTGGTCAAACAAAATTCCAAAAGCTGCAGATCGTTCCTTCATCGGTTTGACATTGACATGTCTCTCGCCAATGCATTCCCTCTTCTCAAAGTCCTTGATTCTTGCGGAGCTGATGAAGTCTTGTGGAGGAGGCTGGCTAGCAACTGGTTCCTCAATGGTAATTCCCTGAGCACTGCCTCTTTTTCTTGCACCAGTTTTTCTTTTTGTTCCAACTGGACTTGGTTCCATTGGTGCTTTCCCTTTTTCAGCTGCAGTAGGTTTTGAAGCTTCAGCAGTTGCTTTTCCTTTGGAGATAATGGGAGCAGCTCCCTCGATTTGGAGGTTATCCCAGTCGATCGATTCCGTCTCCGACTCCGTGTCGGAATCATCCTTAGTCTTCTTTGCTTTCTTAGCCTTCTTAGGCTTGGCAGTATCTTTGACATGTACCATGGCAGCAAGTAGGAAAATAATCCAAGTGATCACCATTTTGATTGCTAGTGAAAAATGTATGCTGTGAAGACCAACTCAAGAACACATGAAAAATTGTTAATTTTCAAAAATTTGAAAAATTGTACCCAAACAATCATAATCATGTAGAGAGACTAAGAATCAAATTAGTTTTGCAAAAGGACTTTTAAAAATAGATCAATTGCATGATTTTCGAAAATCCTTGTTATATGCCCTAAAACCAAAATTTTAGAAATCGAAGCCTAAAAATCCGTTAATCAGGAGAATACCTAGCATATAATCAAAACTAATCTACCCAGAGTTCTTATTTCAAAAGAAATTTGATCAAAAACCATCCACAAACAAAATTGATCCAAGAAAAACATCACGTTTGAGGAGGAATAGAGAAAAACGGTGAAAAACCGAGATTTTGATCAATAAAACTTACTTGGAGTTGAAGAACTTGAGTTTGAAAGCTTCCAAGAATGATGAAATCTAGAGAGAGAGGCTCTGGAAACTTTGGAACAAAAGATTGGAGTAAAAGAAATCAAAACCCTTTTGTTCTTTATAAAACCCTAGCCGCGATTCGGATCAGACCATGCTTGCGATCCGGATCGGCTACCCGCAGTGAGAAACTGCGTTCGGGATCCGGATCGGCAGGTCCAATCCGGATCGTCAGCCCGCAGAAGAATACCTGCGTTCGGGATCCGGATCATCTTGCCCGATCCGGATCGGCTCCAACTTTTTCTTTAGAAAATTTCAGAGAAATTCAAGAAAAACCAGAAAAAGATTGTAAGCACAAATGTGTATCAACTTTAAACAAAAATCATCGTTTCATACAACAAGAATTAGATTATGCCAAATCTATCAATAATATCCAAAAATGAAACGAGAATTTACAAGAATTAAATCCCTTAAAGTTGAACACCTTCAATCACATCTAACTTGATCTTATGAGTAATGCCTTTATCAAATCATTAATTCAGTAAAGAAAATGAAATACAAAGATCAATAGATGTTTGAAATCCCAAATATAGTAGATAATGTATCTAGACAATCTGTTGAAGAGAGTGGCTCTTTGAGCATCTTTCTTTAAAAACCCACCTTATACCAACCTTGAAATTTGACGGAGTCAAGTATTTCAACATGCATTTTACTTAATCAAAATTTGAACAACCATGCTTGGTATACATGTGGTAGCTGCACACAATACTCGGACGACCGAGGTGGTAGCTCTTTCCTCCATGTGGTGGTAGTTTTCACACTCCTCATTGGGATGTAACTCTTTCCACATCTTTTGAGCATTTTACTTTTCTTTGACTCCCCCTCAATTGGCTATCAATTATTTAAGATATAAAGTATTCAACCAAATATTGATCTCGATTTCATACTCGACTAAACAGTCAAATAAGATAATGACTATACCAAGAGATCATTGAGAGAGAGAAATTGACTTTGATCACTCAGAAGATGATTTAATTAACATAAATGTGTTGGGTCGTATATAATACGGATCTAAATAGGGGAAGAAACACCTAGAGGGGGGTGAATAGGTGTAAACGTATAAACACTCAAAAATCGTTGCGATAAAAAACCCAATGCGGAAATGAAAATAACTCGCAAGATTTTTACGTGGAAAACTCCATCACCGGAGTAAAAAACCACGGGACCGATAACACGGCAGAAATCCACTAGAATTAAAACACGTACAAGGTGATTTACCGTACACACTTACGACTCAACCTTTTCCATACGCTCCTAGAGGATCTTCTCCGCTCGCTCCAGACGCTTCTCGAATCCACGATCTGCGCCCAACGCCGAATCCACGGCGTCCAACGTCGAATCCACGACGTCCGACCGAATCCACGGTCTTCACCCAATAGCACCCTTCGAATCCACGAACGTGCCTCGCTCCGAATCCACGAGAGCGAATGAACCTTGAATCCACAAGGACACGCGAATCCACGCGCCGATTTTGGGGTAATCGTTGTTTTTTGGGGTGGTGATGATCTGCCGAATACTTAGATCAAAGATAGATCGGAAATACCATCTAAGTATTCATTAGTTTGATTCAACTCAAGATGTGAGTATGAAAACCTAGAATCAAACTAATCAATATAGATGAAGAAACATAGAGTATTCTCTAATGATTTCCTTTCTTCTCTATATGTGGATCTATAGCCGTATAAGATGATATATGAAAATGACGGCTATGTGGATTGACCCTAGAAAGAAAGACATAGGGTCTATTTATAGGTTAGAAACCCTAGGAAGGAGATAAGAATCAAAAACCTGCCATTTCTGGAATTTTACGGACGGCGATCCGGATCGTGATAACTGAGATCCGGATCGTCATAACGAAACAGCCAATTCCAGAAAAACGAAGGTTCGGGATCCGGATCATGTAACTACGATCCGGATCGTTCATACAGTTCACCAAACATCAACGTTCGGGATCCGGATTGCGAAGCAAGATCCGGATCGTTCAAGGTAGATGGTAAACTCAACGTTCGGGATCCGGATCAAGAGACTACGATCCGGATTGCGACGATGTATGAACGAACCACCTTCGGGATCCGGATAGAACAGCCTGATCTGGATCCTGAACATGTCCCAAGTCCAGTTTTTGATTTTTATGCAATGAAAGATTCTTCCAAGTGTTTCTACACTACAAGAAGTATTCGGATCACACAAATTCTTTAGTTAAACATACCTGATCCTTTTGAATTCTTCTTTCTTGAGATTGAGTTAAATGATTCAACTTTCTTCACCTTCAATCTTCAGGACTTGAAACTTTCACGAAACTACGCCAACTCAAATTCCGTAACAATCTCCCCCTTTGGCGGTTTCGTGACAAAACACAGATCCACTAAAGAAAATTCAAAAAGATATTTTTGTTGCTATCACCATACAACAAAAATTTACAATGGAGATCCAAAATACAATACATGAGTTAAACTCCTAAAACAGACTCTAGACTTAGACATCTGTACTCTCTGCAAAAAGAAATCATTCTTGACAAAAGAAATCGTTAGATACCTCAAGAATTTTGTATCATTCAAAAACCACAAACAGAGATGAAGTTTAAACTCATTTATACTTACCATGACATTTATATTCAGATATGTAAACTGATCATAGTTAAAAAAAAAAAAAAACAACATATCTTCTTTGCACGTAAAAACCAAATGTCATGAACATGTTTGTGACAAACTAATATATATATAGATATGTAATTGATCAGAGTTAAGAACCAACATATCTTCTATGCAATCAAAAACCAAGTGTCACAAACTTGTTAGTGAACATCAACTTGTTAGTTATATTACATGCCCAAATAGTTAGCAAATAGTTAGTCGAGACATGCAACAAATCACAAGATAAAAACCAAAAGTTGAAGTTGAGATCATACTTACCTTGATGTATACAAAATCTTCATCATCAAGATTTTCACAATCATTGTTCATTGTTCAAATCATTGTCCTAAACTCTCTCATTGTTCTAAACTCTCTCCCCCTTTTTGTCACAAATAAAGCCAAAAATTACAGAAGTGGAGAGAATGGTTAACAGTTTAAGTTCGAGAACTAAAAACTCAAATTAAAACTTAAAAACCTGCACAACAGTAGGATTTAAACATGTGCATAATAAACAGAAATTAGAAGGATACGGATCATTCAGACTCGTCTGAACTGATACAGCCGAGGATTTGGAAAATCTTCTTTATTCGCTTGTTCATTGCTGATTGATTTTTATTTACTTTCTTTATTTCTTCCTTTACCTCAATCAGTTCATTTGATATACGTTCTTGCTCGTTGGAGAGCCTTTGCTGTTCTTTATAGATTGAGGTAACAGAAGCATCATCATCAGAAGTTGATTGTGGTGCTTCTTGTGCCGGAGGTGCTGGTTGAGTTGGAGGAGCTGCTGCCGGTGCAGAGGTTGTTGCTTGTTGTCGTTGTTCTCGTTGCCGGTGAAGAGGTATGAAAGGTTCATCTGGCTTCGTCGAAAGAGACTTTACAATTGTCGTGTCATTGATCATTCCTAGACTGTGCAGATAGGAACTCGCATTTGTGTCAGCTTTAAATTTGCGAAGAATGCGCATGATGATCATTGGAAAAGGTAGTCTCTCTGACGGATGAGCTTGCTCCACATATCGTGCCATCCTTGACCAGATGATGTAGGGAATGTTTAAGTTAGCTCCCATTGCTGCTGCGGGGTTTCCAAGTAGATAAAGGAATATCATTCTTTCCCACCGAAGAACCTTGTGTTCATGTTTGGAATAATATTGTAACAAACAATAAGATTTAAGATGCGGTACTCAGGTCGTAGTTCTTTCGAGAAAACGGAGTTTCCTGTCGACCGAGTATCTGGAACACAGATTCCATCAACTACCACTCTCCAGGAGAAGGTGTTGAAGTTTTGATTCTTCAGGTAATGAGTGCCATCGGCTCGGGCGTCCATCCCTAGTACTTCACCAATTAGCTGAGGCGTTACTTTGATTCTGACATTCTTGACTAATGTTTGAAAA
The DNA here is from genome assembly GCA_029204045.2 of Tillandsia leiboldiana. Taxonomy (NCBI): domain Eukaryota; kingdom Viridiplantae; phylum Streptophyta; class Magnoliopsida; order Poales; family Bromeliaceae; genus Tillandsia; species Tillandsia leiboldiana. The sequence goes on along the minus strand of CM055077.1, from coordinate 10,310,889 downwards.
TCCCGACGCCCGCTTTCCTGATCAACTAGATAGCAGGCATTCTGATAGAACATCCTCACTGAGTGAAGACAATACCCAGTGGTCTCCGGGAAATCGCAAATGGGAGCAAGACCTCTCTGGTCAAACAAAGTCCCGAACGTCTGAGAACGTTGCGTTAAGGCTTTTACATCAACATGCCTTTCTCCAATGCATTCTCTGTTTTCAAAATCCTTTATTCTAGCCGAGCTGACAAAGTCTTGTGCAGGTGCTTGGTCAGCAGCTGGTTGCTCAATGGTGATTCCTCGAGCACTTCCTCTCTTGCGAGCAACACTTTTTCTTCTTGTCTTCCCAGAAGTTTCTTCCATTGGAGCTTTCCCTTTTTCAGCAGCAGTAGGCGGAGCCTTCGATGTTTCTGCAGGTGCTTTTCCCTTTGAAGCAGTCGGAACAGTCGTTGCTTCAACTTGCAGTTCATCCCAATCAATTGATTCCGTTTCAGATTCTGTATCGGAATCATCTTTAGCCTTCTTAGCCCTCTTGGGCTTGACGGTGTCTCTCGTATGAACCATAGCCGCAAGTAGAAAAACAATCCAAGTGATCACCATTGCTAATGGTTTCTTGAGAAAAGGAATCCTGAGTAGACCAACTCAAGAACACACAAAATTCTTAGTTTTCAAAAATTGGAAAAATTGTACCCAAACAATCATATTCATGTAGAGAGACTAAGAATCAAATTAGTTTTGCAAAAGGACTTTTAAAAATAGATCAATTGCATGAATTTCGAAATCCTTATTATATGCCCTAAAACCGAAATTTTAGAAATCGAAGCCTAAAAATCCGTTAATCAGGAGAAAACCTAGCATATAATCAAAACTAAACAACCCAGAGTTCTTATTTCAAAAGAATTTGATCAAAAACCATCCACAAACAAAATCGATCCAAGAATTTCGTACGTTTGAGGAGGAAAAGAGAAAAACGGTGAAAAACCGAGATTTTGATCAATAAAACTTACTTGGAACTGAAGAACTTGAGTTAGAAAGCTTCCAAGGAGGATGAAATCTAGAGAGAAGCGCTCTGGAAACTTTTGAACAAAAGATTGGAGTAAAAGAAATCAAAACCCTTTTGTTCTTTATAAAACCTAGCCGCGATCCGGATCCTCCCGAGCTTGCGATCCGGATCGGCTACCCGCAGTGAAAAAACTGCGTTCGGGATCCGGATCGGCAGGTCCAATCCGGATCGTCAGCCCGCAGGAGAAAACCTGCGTTCGGGATCCGGATCACCTTGCCCGATCCGGATCGGCCCCAACTTTTTCTTTAGAAAAAATTTCAGAGAAATTCAAGAAAAACCAGAAAAAGATTGTAAGCACAAAGGTGTATCAACTTTAAACAAAAAACATCGTTTCACACAACAAGAATTAGATTATGCCAAATCTATCAGTAATATCCAAAAATGAAACGAAAATTTACAAGAATTAAATCCCTTAAAGTTGAACACCTTCAATTACATCTAACTTGATCTTATGAGTAATGCCTTTATCAAATAATCAATTCGGTAAAGAAAATGAAATACAAAGATCAATAGATGTTTGAAATCCCAAATATGGTAGATAATATTTCTAGACAATCTGTTGAAGAGAGTGGCTCTTTGAGCATCTTTCTTTAAAATCCCACCTTATACCAACCTTGAAATTTGACAGAGTCAAGTATTTCAACATGCATTTTACTTAATCAAAAATTTGAACAACCATGCTTGGTATACATGTGGTAGCTGCACACAATACTCGGACGACCGATGGTGGTAGCTCTTTCCTCCATGTGGTGGTAGTTTTCACACTCCTCATTGGGATGTAACTCTTTCCACATCTTTTGAGCATTTTACATTATCTTTGACTCCCCCTCAATTGGCTATCAATTATTTAAGATATAAAGTATTCAACCAAAAATTGATCTCGATTTCATACTCGACTAAACAGTCAAATAAGATAATGACTATACCAAGAGATCATTGAGAGAGAAATTGACTTTGATCACTTTAGAAGATGATTTAATTAACATAAATGATCATTGCAACAGTGAAATATTATGATGGCAAAAGCATAATAAATTTCTAAATGTGTGAAAAGATGCAATTAAAGTCAATTATGATCTATGCTCAATTAATGTCCTATGTACAAACATAGATAATGAACAAAACAAAACAAATACAAAACCTATCCTAAGCAAAGGTTTCAAAAAGAAGTTTATTTCAAGGAAAGCATCCAATTGCTTTTCGCAAATGAATAAAACGTTTTTGATCCAAAGGTTTTGTTAAAATGTCAGCTAATTGATCTTCAGTTGAAATATATGAAAGTTGAAGAGTATTTGATTCAACTAGCTCTCTAAGAAAATGATATCTAAGTTCAATATGTTTTGTTCTAGAGTGCAACACAGGGTTTTTAGAAATGTTAATTGCACTTGTGTTGTCACAAAGAATTGTTACCGAAGATGCTGAAATGCGGAAGTCGCTCAATACGCTTTTCATCCAAATGAGTTGAGTTGAGCAACTTCCAGCTGAAATGTATTCCGCTTCGGCAGTCGAGAGTGCTATGCAATTCTGCTTTTTACTGTGCCATGCAACAAGGCAATGGCCAAGATAGAAGCATGCACCACTCGTGCTTTTCCGATCATCCACTGATCCTGCCCAATCGGCATCTGAGTATCCAACAATGTCCAGACTTGTTCCCATAGGATACCAAATTCCGAAATTAATTGATCCTTTGATGTACCGGATGATCCGTTTCACCGCTTTCAGGTGAACCTCCTTTGGTGCTGATTGATATCTCGCGCAAATCCCAACACTAAAGGATATATCCGGGCGACTAGCCGTGAGGTAAAGTAGACTTCCAATCATACTTCTATACAGTTTCTCGTCTACATTCTCACTATGTGATTCACTTCCAAGTCCCTTGTGGCTAGTTCCCATTGGAGTTGGAAAATCTTTACAATTTTCTAGATCAAACTTTTTGACCAACTCCATGCATACTTGGATTGACTCAAGTGAATACCTTCATCATTTTGTTTAATTTGCAATCCAAGAAAATAAGACATTCGCCCATCATGGACATCTCAAATTCGCTTTCCATGGTCTCCGCGAATTTAGAAGCATCATTATCTTTTGTTGCACCAAATACAATGTCATCGACATAGATTTGTGCTACAATGAAATTATTTTGATAATGCTTCACAAAGAGAGTCCTGTCAGCTCCCCCTCGAGTATAGCCCTTCTCCAAAAGGTGCTTTGTTAACCTTTCGTACCATGCTCGCGGTGCTTGTTTCAGACCGTAAAGAGCCTTTTTCAAACGAAAAACATGGTTAGGTTGTTTATGATCTACAAAACCTTTCGGTTGAGCTACATAAACTTCCTCATTTAAAAACCCATTTAGAAATGCGCTCTTGACGTCCATTTGAAATAATTTGATTTTAAAATGACAAGCAATAGCAAACAATATACGAATGGACTCGAGTCTAGCTACAGGGGCGAAAGTTTCGTCAAAGTCTATACCTTCTACTTGAGAGTAGCCTTGAGCAACTAGTCGTGCCTTGTTCCTGATGATAGTACCATCTTCATCTTTCTTGTTCTTGAAGATCCATTTGGTACCTATCACATTATGTTGCTTTGGAGGCTTCGTTAATTCCCAGACTTTGTTTCGCTCAAATTGATGGAGCTCTTCCTGCATTGCTTTAATCCAGTAGTCATCCTGAAGAGCTTCATCTATTGTCTTTGGTTCGATTAAAGATACGTAGCAAGCAAATCCGCAAACCAACTGCCTTCGAGTTCTAACTCCTTCTTGTGGATCTCCAATGATGTTCGATTCCGGATGATCCTTGGAGATTCGTAGCGTTTGTTGAAACGGAGTACTCGGAGGTACACGAGATGATTCCTGCACATCAGATAAACTAGAAGACCATTAGATGCATCATTAATATTGGAAGTATTATTATGAGAAGATGCACTAGCAGGAGATCATCATCTAGAGAGATATCGAGGGTAGATTTTTCAGATTCAAAATGAGAAGCTTCATCTACTTTAACATTTATAGATTCTACGATCGTCTTAGATTCAATGTTAAATACTCGATATGCTCTGCTATTCGTAGAATAACCCAAAAAGATCCCTTCATCACTTCGAGAGTCGAACTTTCCAAGATTTTCACGGTCACGTAAGATGTAACATCGACTCCCGAAGATACGAAAAACTTGTATCCGGTTTTCTACTAAACCACAGCTCATATGGTGTATTCAAGGTTCCTGGGCGCAAATACACTCTGTTAATGACATAGACAGCGGTGTTCACAGCTTCAGCCCAAAAATGTAGCGGTAATTTCCGGCTATGAAGCATCACACGCGCCATCTCTTGAACAACCCTGTTTTTGCGCTCAACAACACCATTCTGCTGAGGTGTATAGGGTGCCGAGAATTCATGTTTAATGCCATTTGAAGTACAAAAGTCAATGAATTTTGAATTTATGAATTCTCCCCCCTATCACTTCTAACACGAATGATCTTTTCATTCTTTTCAATCATAATACGATGGCAAATCTCATGAAAAGAGTCAAACGTATCAGCTTTCTCTCTCAAAAATGCTACCCAAAAAACGAGAGAAATCATCAACCAATAAAAAGATGTACCATTTACCTCCAAAGATGGTTGACGGGTCGGCCCCATTAAGTCCATGTGCAAAGTTCCAAGGGCCGTTTTGTACCAACGTGGTTCAAGTTCTTGTGTGCAGTCCTAGACTGTTTCCCTTTTGGACCAACCACACACAACGTTTTGTTTAATAAAAGCTTTGGAATCCCCTTGACCACGTCCTTGTTTGAAATTCTAGTAAGTTCCTTAAAATTTAAGTGACCTAGCCTTTCATGCCAAAGAGTTTCATTATTCAAAGCGGCTAAGTTACAATTTTCAGAAAATTTATTAGGAACAACATAACAATTGTTTTCAGATCTAACCCTTTTAGAAAGAAAACATGGTCCTTATCAGTTACAACGCATTCAACCGATGAAAAGTTAACTGAAAAAACCATTGTCGCAAAGTTGACTTATGCTTATGAGGTTAGTCTTAAGGCCATCAACAAATAAGACGTTTTTCAAAATCGGGCCATCTGGAATAGCTACCGTCCCTTTTCCAACAATTTTGGAAGATCGACCGTCTCCGAAAACAACGTGTCCTCCGGAGATTTTCTCAAGATTTTGAAAACTATTTTTGTCACCGGTCATGTGACGGGAACACCCGCTATCCAGATACCAAGACGACTATCATATGCATGCAAGGAAATATTGGAAAAAGACAAGGGAAAATTTCACCTTTGCGCACCCAAACCTTTTTGGAATGCGTCTGTAATGGTCGTGAAGTTTTGTGCCTAGGTGAAAGTCTTGTTAAAACGATTGTTGCCTGATGAAGAGTCTTGCGCTGGTGTGACTACCAAGTCTCTTTCATTTGAAAAGTTTTGCTTTGATTTCCGGAAAGGAGCCTTTTGGTAGTTGATGCAAGAGGTTTGAGATGAGCGTTCGACTCCCGTCTTGCAATATCTCTTATGTGCCCTGAACACCACAACGAAAACATACCTTAGATCTTGACGATCCCAAAGAGGATGAAGTAGGTTTGTTGTCGTTGTTTGTCTTGAATTCCGGTGTCGGAGGAGGAGATACCGACTGAGGCACAAAAACTGTCTCACTCGAACTTGGACTGTTTCCAGTTTGAGTGTATCCGAGGCCGAACTATTTGATTGACCAAGACCAAGAAGTCTATCCAACTTACTCCTTCCTGAAGAGAATCGCTGTAAGTCATTCTTGAGTTGGAAAATGGTCTTTGTCATTTCCAGGTTATCCTGTCGAGCCTCGTTGTAGAGCTTTGAAAAGTGATTCGCGTTATCCACCAGATTTGTATGTTCCTTTTCAAGTTGCTCATTGGACTCTTGAAGGGAAGCATTTCTTTTATCAGGTTTTCCCTTTCCACTTCAAGAGCGTTTGAGAGAGAAGTCGCTCTTTTTGCTTCTTCTTCGAGATCATGCATCTCCCTCTCAAACTCTTGTTTTGCTTAGCCACTTTCTTTGAGTCCCTCAAAAGTCTGTGGTAGGCTAGAGCAAAATCTTCACCTTCCGAATCATCCGATTCGTTGTCCGTTGCATTCTTTTCAACAGTGGAGTTGGACAACGACTCAGATGTACTTGCCATAAAGCACATGAAGGTGAAGATGTGGACGCGTGGAATGCCGTGGAGCTCTTTTCTTCATCACTTGAAGACGACTCATTTGACGTTGAGTTGTCATCCCAAGTGACGACTTGCATCGCCTTCTTCTTTGCCGGATACTTGTTAGGACACTCCGTTGCAATGTGGCCGTAGCCTCGACATTTGAAGCATTGCAGTTGTCCTTCTGAACTTTTCTTATCTTTGAGAAGTTCTCTGCTTTCTTGACTTGTGACTTGGAGTACCCTTGCCTTTGTTCCACTTTCCGAAGGATGGAGATTTGCTTGAATTACCCCTTCGAAAGTTGCGGCGAAAATCCTTGTCAAGAGAGCGAGCTGCTTCTCAAATTCCTCCATAGAAAGGTTCTCGTCATCGTCCGAGGAGGATGTATCCGCGTCTTCTTCCTTAGTTGTTTTCAACGCATAACCTGAAGACTTAGAAGTGGATGCTTTTCAGAAGAATTGTTAGTATTAAAAGTCATTTCATAAGTTGTAATGAACCAACTAATTCTTCTACACGTATTTCGTCCGGGTGTTTAATAGTTTCAATGGCAGTAACCTTTGGGCGAAATCGTTCAGGAAGAGTTCTTAAGATTTTTCTTACAATCTTAAATTCTGGAATCTTCTCTCCCAGATTAGCACATGAGTTTACGATGTCTTGCAATCGTGTATAGTAGTCCGTGAAAGATTCATTTTCTGCCATCAAAATAGAGTCAAACTTGCTCGTAAGCATCTGCAGTTTCTGAATCTTCACGAGGTAGTTCCCTCATGTGTAACCTGGAGAACATCCCAGATTTCTTTCGCAGTCTCACATGCCGAGACGCGAGAGAATTCAGTTTGAGATAAGGCATTAAAAATAGCATTAATTCCCTTGCCATTGTAAGAAGATAACTCAAACTCTTCCTTGGTCCATTTCGACCTAGGTTTTAAGGTGTGAACATCAGAGATAAGTCAGTTGGATTAGTCCATCCTGATTCAATTGAATGCCACACCCTTTCGTCGATGGAAGATAAAAAGGCTTTCATCCGTACTTTCCAGTACGCATAATTTGTTCCATCAAAGAAAGGGGGTCGATTGATGTTTCCACCTTCAACCATTGTTCACAACCCTATTCCCGCTCTGATACCACTTGTTGGGTCGTATATAATACGGATCTAAATAGGGGAAGAAACACCTAGAGGGGGTGTGAATAGGTGTAAACGTATAAACACTCAAAAATCGTTGCGATAAAAACCCAATGCGGAAAATAAAATAACCGCAAGATTTTTACGTGGAAAACTCCATCACCGGAGTAAAAAACCACGGGACCGATAACACGGCAGAAATCCACTAGAATTAAAACACGTACAAGGTGATTTACCGTACACACTTACGACTCAACCTTTTCCATACGCTCCTAGAGGATCTTCTCCGCTCGCTCCAGACGCTTCTCGAATCCACGATCTGCGCCCAACGCCGAATCCACGGCGTCCAACGTCGAATCCACGACGTCGACCGAATCCACGGTCTTCACCCAATAGCACCTTCGAATCCACGAACGTGCCTCGCTCCGAATCCACGAGAGCGATTGAACCTTGAATCCACAAGGACACGCGAATCCACGCGCCGATTTTTGGGGTAATCGTTGTTTTTTGGGTGGTGATGATCC
>CM055077.1:10288271-10302943 GCA_029204045.2 Tillandsia leiboldiana | reverse complement strand
AGCAGCATAAATCCACTGGGTTTTGAAATCGGTGCCCACACGACACTTAGGTTTTGAAATCCATTTTCACAATCCATAAATCCCCAGAGTTTTGAAAATGGTGCCCACACGACACCCAAGTTTGAAAACAGTTTTCGCAATCTTTTCTTTTGTTTTTCTCCTTTCTTTTTCTTAAAGCGGCCAACAGAGATGAAGGGAAAATTTAATAAATAACGAGGAACCATACCGACATCCACACCGACCCCATGAGGGTGTCAAGAACCACACAATAGTCTACAAATAGTAAATGGAATGCGAAAAAAAAAAGAAGGAGAAAGTACAGCCCGGGGTCTCCAGGGACCCAGAAGCTCCTGCCGCGGCCTCACCGTCGCCTAACTCTCCCCCCTGTAGGACCCTGTCGCAAAGTGGGAAGTCAGCGACTAAGTAATAATAACAATAAAGAATGCAGGGTAAAGAAATGCGTCCAACCGTAAACTATCCGGAGCAACCACCCTCCCAAGAGGGAAAAGATAACACGAACACCTGTAAACCTGCAATACCCGACCACGTCGGACAACTAAACCGACGGGTCGCCTGTAACCCTGCAATACCCGACCACGTCGGACAACTAAACCGACGGGTCGCCTGTACCCCTGCAATACCCGACCACGTCGGACAACTAAACCGACGAGTCACACCGCTCACACCATGGCGCATCAAACCCCACAACTACAGGGGCCCCACTACGTCACCTCGTGGGTATACACGGGTCATAGACCACTTTTCCGGAAAAGCGCACCCTTTGCGGTGGCCAAACCGCGGGTACGCGTGCTGCAGCCTCGAGCAAAGTAACCATAGTACCAAACACGAACAAAGTAACCATAGTACCAAATAAAAGAGCAAAGTAACCATAGTACCAAATATATTCAACGATAAAGTCCACAAGGGCTACCATGTTAGCACGATTAGATACTGATATTAAACAAGGTACAATCGCCGAAAACCCGACGCTAAATCCCAAAACAAAACCCACCTGTCACGTGTAGTGATCAACGCTCGACTCCTCCGCGTCCCGGCGCACTCCCCGAAACTACAAAAGAAACCCCGGGAAGAGAATCAGTACCCACCAAACACCGTCGATGAAAAAACGATTACACTATCCGGTTCCCGTCTCGGAACGGGGCCCTCGGTTCCGACGGCGGCGGCGTCGGTGGCAGTGGCGGAGGTGACCCCGCGCCGCCTCGCTGTCCGCGCGTGCGCATGGGCCCGTGCGGTGTCAGACCCGAACGGCCCCCTGTCGGCGGTGGCCCCGCGCGGGCGCTCTGCCCGCACGCGCGGGTGGCCCCGCGCGGCGCCCAGGCCGCACGCGCGGGCGGCCCCGCGCGGCGCCCAAGCCCCACGCGGGTGCCCAGCCCGCACGCTCGGGCGGCCCCGCGTGGCGATCAGGGCCCGCGCGGGCACACAACCCGCACGCGCGGGCGGCCCCGCGCGGCGCCCTATCCCCGCGCGGGTGCCCAGCCCGCCCGCGCGGGCGGCCCCGCGCGGCGCTCAGGGCCCGCGTGGGTGCTCAACCCGCACGCACGGGTGGCCCCGCGCGGCGCCCGAGCCGCACGCGCGGCGGCGCCCCCCTCCTTTCCTCCGCATGACCGGGTTCTTGCGGCGGCGGCGGTACGGCCGACCGGGATGTCCCCCACCTTCTCCCTCTTCTCCGCCTCATCCGGCCATGAAACAAAGGAAGCTACCCTAGTAAAATTAAAAACTCACCGATCTTGTGCTTCCAATCTGCCGATCCAGAAGGAGGAAGGGGAAGGATCGTCGCGCGCTCGCTTGTCGGTTTCGCGGGCCGAGCGATGGTCCTCTCTCTCCCTCTCGATCACCACCGTACGCCATCCGGTAGAGGGAAGGAGGGTTTTGGGGAAAAGGGGTTTCGCGTCCTCGCTCTGAGTTGACCTACGCACAGGACAAGAGGAGTGGAAAATAACCCCAAATCTTAAAACACTAAATAAGCCGATCGGGCGAAAAGGGAAAGTGGAATTAAAAGATTAGGTCGAACGGGTGTGAACCAGGGTCCGGTCTGCCTCGATAAACGTGTAAGTCGTCAGAACTGCTAGCTACCTTTCGAAATTTATTTCGGGAGATTCCGGAGTCGGAATCCAAAACCGATCGCGCAGCCGTTCTCCGTTTCGCGAGCTTTATTGTCTAAAAATACCCGCGAACCCCGACGGTCTGTCCAGAAGAAAAAGGAAGCTAAGCCACAATCCGGACCCCTAGGCGAGATGCGGTGCACTTAAAACAACCTATAAAAATCTGAAAAAGTATTAAACGAGCGGTTACTACACCACTCACCTCTAAAAACGAGTTTCGTCCCCGAAACTCAAAACTGTGTTGCGGTGAACAGATTGAGGTAACACTCCCTCATTTTGGACTCCGGCTCCCATGTTGCTTCTCGCTCCTCATGGTTGCTCCAAAGCACCTTCACGTAGGGGATGGTTCGATTTCGCAGCAATTTGTTTTCCCTTGCCAGGATTCTCACTGGGGTTTCCTCGACACTCAGGTCCTCCTTAAGTTCGAGAGTAGAGACGTCCAGAATATGTGATGGGTCGGGAAGGTATTTCCGGAGCATGGACACATGGAAAACATCGTGGACTCGGTCGAGGTTTGGTGGTAGGGCAAGGCGGTACGCCACCGGGCCAATGCGCTCCAAGATCTCGAACGGTCCCACAAACCGTGGGCTCAGCTTGCCCTTCAGCCCGAAACGCTTGATTCCTCTGGATGGCGAGACCCGCAAAAGCACGTGTTCTCCCACTTGGAATTCCAAGTCGCGGCGCCTCTGGTCTGCGTAGCTCTTCTGTCGACTCTGGGCGGTCAGTAAGCGCTGTTTGATGAGGCGTACCTTCTCTTCAGTTTCTTCCACCAAGTCGGGTCCCAAAAATTTTCGTTCTCCCAAGTCGTCCCAACAGATTGGGGATCGGCAGCGTCTCCCATATAAGGCTTCGTAGGGCGCCATCTGGATGCTAGCCTGGTAGTTGTTGTTGTAGGCGAATTCCACGAGGGGTAGGTAGCGTGACCAACCGACCCCCCAGTCAAGTACACAGGCGCGAAGCAGGTCCTCGAGGGTCTGTATCACTCGCTCCGACTGTCCGTCCGTCTGGGGGTGGAAGGCTGTGCTGAAATGTAGTTTGGTCCCCAGGGCCCGTTGTAGACTCTGCCAAAACTTCGAGACAACACGTGTGTCTCTATCCGAGGTGATCGATGCCGGCACTCCATAAGGTCTCACGATCTCGCTGATGTAGACCTGAGCTAATCGCTCTCGGGTCCAGGTTGTATGAATGGGCAGGAAGTGTGCTGACTTGGTTAACCGGTCCACTATGACCCAAATCGCGTCGTGCCCCTGCTGTGAACGTGGAAATCCAGTGACGAAATCCATGGTGATCTGATCCCACTTCCACTCTGGCACCGGCAAAGGCTGTAACTTTCCCGCTGGTCGCTGATGCTCTGCTTTTATCTGCTGACATACCAGGCAATGAGCTATATGTCGTGTCACATCCCCCTTCAGCTTGGGCCACCAGAAGGTCTGCTTGAGGTCCCTGTACATCTTCGTGCCCCCTGGATGCGCCGCATAAGGAGCGCGGTGTGCCTTTGCCAGAATTTCCTCCTTCAACTCCGACGAATTCGGTACGCAAAACCGCCCGCGAAACCGTATGATGCCGTCGCCCCCCACTGCAAAGTCGTTCTCCTGGTCCGGGGAGATCTTGTCTCGTACGAGCTGTAAGTACGAGTCCATCTGTTGTCCTTCCCGGATTTTCTCGAATAGCGTCGGCTTGACCACCAAAGCTAAAAGTTGTGCAACTGTGCCCGCTGGTACCACCTCCAACTTCAGTCGTGAGAATTCCGCGATCAAGGTGCTCTGCTCAGTTATCGCGCGTGCCGACGCCTCTTCCGGTTGCCCCTTTCTGCTCAAAGCGTCCGCCACCACGTTTGCCTTCCCGGGGTGGTATTGAATTGTTATATCGTAATCCTTCAATAATTCAAGCCACCGCCTCTGCCGCAAATTCAGCTCCTTTTGGGTGAACAGGTACTTAAGACTTTGGTGGTATGAAAAGACATTACAGTGGACACCAAAGAGGTAGTGTCTCCATAACTTTAGAACGAAGACCACTGCAGCCAGCTCCAAATCATGTATTGGGTAGTTCCTCTCGTAATCCTTCAGTTGCCTGGAAGCATAGGCTATTACCTTCCCTTGTTGCATTAGCACACCCCCAAGGCCGATCCTTGATGCGTCGCAGTACACTTCATAGTCTTCTCCGGGTGTTGGTAGTACAAGTATTGGTGCCCTGGTTAGCCTTCTTTTGAGTTCTTCGAAGCTCTCCTGGCATTTAGCCGTCCATAAAAACTTCTCCCCTTTCCTGGTCAACCAGTTTAAAGGGGCAGCAATTTTCGAGAAACCCTCGAGGAAGCGTCTGTAATATCCCGCCAGGCCCAGGAAACTGCGGATCTCCGTCACCGTCGTCGGCGGCTGTCAGTCGATCACCGATTCCACCTTCTTGGGGTCCACGGCTATTCCCTTCGCCGAGATCACGTGCCCTAGAAATCCCACCTCGCGTAGCCAGAAATCACACTTCTTGAGCTTAGCGAACAGCTTCTGATCCCTGAGAGTTTGGAGAATCGTTCGCAAATGGTCCTCGTGCTCCTCGTCGGTGGGTGAATAGATCAGGATGTCGTCAATGAAGACCACTACGAACCGGTCTAAGAAGGGTCTGAAGATCCGGTTCATCATATCCATGAAGACTGCGGGAGCGTTCGTAAGTCCGAACGGCATAACCGTGAACTCGTAGTGGCCATACCTGGTCTGGAAGGCGGTTTTTGGAATGTCTTCATTTCGAACCCGGAGCTGGTGGTAACCCGATTGCAGGTCAATCTTTGAGAAAACCGTCGCTCCCCGTAACTGGTCGAAGAGGTCGTCGATTCTGGGAAGGGGGTACTTGTTCTTCACCGTAACCTTATTTATCCCTCTGTAGTCGATGCAGAGACGCAGGCTTCCATCTTTCTTCCGCACGAAGAGTACCGGTGCGCCCCAGGGCGACACACTCGGTCTGATGAACCCTTTGTCCAAGAGGTCTTCAAGTTGCGCCTTAAGCTCTTTCAACTCTGCGAAGGCCATTCGGTAAGGCGCCTTCGTAACAGGCTGTGTGCCCGGTAGGAGTTCGATGGGGAACTCCACCTCTCGTTCAGGGGGCACCCCGGGCAGTTCCGTCGGGAAGACATCGAGAAAGTCCCTCACCACTGGGATGTCTGAAGGTGTAGCCGAGGGTCGGGTAACTAGATCCACCGATGCCAAGTAGGCCACACACCCACCCTCCACCAATCTTCTAGCCCGTGTCGCTGAGATGACCGCTGGGAAGGAGATGCTCTTGCACGCCAGGTACACATGTTCGGGAAAACCCTGCTCTTGTAGCCGCACCTGCCGCTTCTCACAATCAATGAGTGCTTGGTACTTTGAGAGCCAGTCCATGCCCAACACTACGTCGTACTCCTTCATGGGGATCACTACCAAATCCCAAGGGCAAGGTAGTCGCCCTAGCTTAATCGAGCAGGCGGCCACAAGGCTATTCGCCTCCAAGGACCCACCCGCAGTTTGGACCGTCATTAGACTTTGAAGGGGTATCTCCCCAAGACCATGCAAAAACACGAAGTCACGAGAAATGAAAGAGTGTGTTGCTCCGGTATCAAAAAGAGTTCTAGCGCGGGAATTTGAAACAGAAGTAATACCTGCTAGTGCGTCCTCCGGCGGGTCCGATTCTTGGCGGGTCATCGAGTAAACTCGCCCGCCAGATTGAGGCTGCCTATCCTCCACTCGCCCTGGTGCAGGGGGTCTAGACGTCGACCCCATAGGAGCTTTCCCCCGCCCTGAAAGCTGAGGCGAAGGCGTAGAAGCTGCAGAGGGTGCCGATCCCTAGGCTAAGGGGCAGTCGCGGCGGAAGTGCCCCTGTTTGCCGCATCGGAAACAATGATTACCTCTCTGGGGGCAATCTCCCACTCGATGCCCTCCCCCACATATGATACACGGCCTGTCCCCCGTCCTCGGTCCTCCTGTAGGTGCGCTCCGAGATTCTGACTGTGGTCTCCACCGCTTGGGGGGTCGGCTCCCACTAGAGAAGCCTCCCCCAAGGTACTGTTGCCGTCACTTCCTTTCCTCCTGGTGCGCCGGGCCCTCCCTCCTGGCGCGTGTAACGGCGAACCCGCGCTCCACCACCGTGGCCCTGTCGACCACTTTCTGAAAAGTGTGCAAATCGGCTGCTTGCACTACCTGGAAAATATCGCTTCGTAGGCCATCCACGAAAAGTTGCGCCTTGTGGGACTCGTCCCTTATAACGAAAGGAACGCAGTTGGCCAGTCGCACGAATTCTCGCTGATATTCCATAACTGTCTTGTTCCCCTGCTGGATGTGGTTCAAGTCATCCTCCAATTTATTCTTGACGCTGTTAGTGAAGAAGGCCCCGAACAGCTCATGTTTGAACGTCGTCCACGATGGGAGCACGGTGCCCTTTATGGGATCAGGGCGCACCGTCTTCCACCATAAGCGGGCGTTCCCCTCTAGGAAGTGGACCGCTAGGGGAACCCGCTCGCAATCCTCCATGAGCAAGTCCTCAAACAATTTTTCCATCGATCCCACCCACTTCTCGATGACCCAAGGATCGGTCGTGTCCCCTTCGAACGTGGGTGGATCGTATTTCTTAAAATCGGTCAAGTTGGCCCGCACTCGGTCCCGCTCCGTCTGCGGAACTGACCCCTCCCCCGTGGCGGCGGCGGCCACCGTGGGGGAAGGTGTCACCACGCTCTCTCCCCGGATACCCCCGCCGAGGGTTCCCCTCGCCGGTCCAGTCGTCACTGTCGCGGGTACTGCCATTGGTGCCGTAGCCTGGGTTGGCGGTACCTCGGCTGCTGCAGTAGGTGGAGGGGCCACTGCCGCCCCGGCCCCCGTCACCTGCGGTCCCGTCGCCGGCGCGCCTGGGCCCTGCGGAGGGGCCGTGGCGACCGTCACCGTCGCCTCCGGTTGCCGTTGCGTCAACTAACGCACGTGGTCCGTGAGGGTCGCCAGCTGCCCCGCCATCTCTCGCAGTTGTTGCCGCAGGAGCTGGTTCTCTGCGGCCGCCAACGCCGTCGCATCCGCCCCTGTATCCTCGGCCGATGATCTAGTACGGGCCATGTCTGTACACAACAGATAACATAAGTCAGCTCTAGACTCCGCTAACCAACAACGAACCACCTATCGAGAGAAAAGGACTTAGACAATTACCCCCCCCCCCCCCTCGATCACTCGCGTTCTACTCTCCTATACCCTATCCATTCCATTCATTTGTAGCCCAGTGAGGTATTCCTGTGGACGTCGGCACAAACTGTTGTGATTGTAAAGCAAGATTTTGCTCTGATACCATCTTAATCTGTCACGCCCCGGGGTTTCTTTCAGCGGAAACGAATCCCAAAAAGGTATGTATTTGGCGCGTAAATTTTTTTTGAAAAACCTTCTTCCCTGGTGCGTGCCCAGACCCGCCGCATACACAGAATCACTCTGCAAACGGACAGAGTCTCCCCTGTATATGCACGGCGTCGCGGCTAGTACAACATCCAAACATAGTCAACAATCCAATCACAACAGTTTCTAACATACACACAAGCACATAACAGAATAAATCTCAAGGCCGATCAGTTTGAAAGGATAAATTCACAATTGTTGAAACAGCGCCCACTCGGCGCCCAGGTTTTGAAAACCAATTTCCAAAGCAGCATAAATCCACAGGGTTTTGAAATCGGTGCCCACACGTGTTACGGAATTTGAGTTGGCGTAGTTTCGTGAAAGTCTCAAGTCTTGAAGATTGAAGGTGAA
This sequence comes from Tillandsia leiboldiana, assembly GCA_029204045.2. Lineage (NCBI taxonomy): Eukaryota > Viridiplantae > Streptophyta > Magnoliopsida > Poales > Bromeliaceae > Tillandsia > Tillandsia leiboldiana. The sequence goes on along the minus strand of CM055077.1, from coordinate 10,295,079 downwards.
GAAAGTTGGATCATTTAACTCAATCTCAAGAAAGAAGAATTCAAAAGGATCAGGTATGTTTTACTAAAGATTTTGTGTGATCCGAATACATCTTGTAGTGTAGAAACACTTGGAAGAATCTTTCATTGCATAAAAATCAAAAACTGGACTTGGGACATGTTCAGGATCCGGATTAGGTTGTTCGATCCGGATCCCGAAGGTGGTTCGTTCATACACCAGTTCAATCCGGATCGTAGCCTCTCTTGATCCGGATCCCGAACACTGAGTTTACCATCTTCCTTGAACGATCCGGATCAGGCTTCGCAATCTGGATCCCGAACGTTGATGTTTGGTGAACTGTATGAACGATCCGGATCAAGCACTTCGATCCGGATCCCGAACCTTCGTTTTTCTGGAATTGCCTGACTCGTTGCGACGATCCGGATCACAGTTAATCCGATCCGGATCGCCGTCCGTAAAATCTCCAGAAATGTTAGGTTTTTGATTTCTATCTCCTTCCTAGGGTTTCTAACCTATAAATAGACCCTATGACTCTTCTTCTAGGGGGAATCCAAAAAGAGGCCGAAAATAACAATAGCCGTCATTTTCATATATACGCCTCTAGATCCACATATAGAGAAGAAAGGAAATCATTAGAGAATACTCTATGTTTCTTCATCTATATTGATTAGTTTGATTCTAGGTTTTCATACTCACATCTTGAGTTGAATCAAACTAATGAATACTTAGATGGTATTTCCGATCTATCTTTGATCTAAGTATTCGGCGGATCATCACCACCCAAAACAACGATTTACCCCAAAAATCGGCGCGTGGATTCGCGTGTCCTTGTGGATTCAAGGTTCAAAACCGCTCTCGTGGATTCGGAGCGAGGCACGTTCGTGGATTCGAAGGGTGCTAGTGGGTGAAGACCGTGGATTCGGTCGGACGTCGTGGATTCGACGTTGGACCGCCGTGGATTCGGCGTTGGGCGCAGATCGTGGATTCGAGAAGCGTCGCGGAGCGAGCGGAGAAGATCCTCTAGGAGCGTATGGAAAAGGTTGAGTCGTAAGTGTGTACGGTAAATCACCTTGTACGTGTTTTAATTCTAGTGGATTTCTGCCGTGTTATCGGTCCCGTGGTTTTTTACTCCGGTGATGGAGTTTTCCACGTAAAAATCTTGCGTATTATTTTTATTTCCGCATTGGGTTTTATCGCAACGATTTTTTGAGTGTTTATGCGTTTACACCTATTCACCCCCCTCTAGGTGTTTTTTTTCCCCTATTTAGATCCGTATTACATATAACCCAACAAGTGGTATCAGAGAGGGAATAGGGTTGTAAACAATGGTTGAAGGTGGAAACATCAACCGACCCCCGTTCTTTCGATGGAACAAATTATGCGTACTGGAAAGTACGGATGAAAGCCTTTTTAATTTCCATCGACGAACGGGTGTGGCAATCGATTGAATTAGGATGGGCTAATCCAACTGAACTTATTGGTGATGTTCGCACCTTAAAACCTAGGTCGAAATGGACCAAGGAAGAGTTAGATTCATCTTCTTACAATGGCAAGGGAATTAATGCTATCTTTAATGCCTTATCTCAAACTGAATTCTCTCGCGTCTCGGCATGTAGACTGCGAAAGAAATCTGGGATGTTCTTCAGGTTACACATAAGGGAACTAACCTCGTGAAGATTCAGAAACTGCAAATGCTTACGAGCAAGTTTGACTCTATCTTAATGGCAGAAAATGAATCTTTCACGGACTACTATACACATTGCAAGACATCGTAAACTCATGTGCTAATCTGGGAGAGAAGATTCCAGAATTTAAGATTGTAAGAAAAATCTTAAGAACTCTTCCTGAACGATTTCGCCCAAAGGTTACTGCCATTGAACTATTAAACACCCGGACGAAATACGTGTAGAAGAATTAGTTGGTTCATTACAAACTTATGAAATGACATTTACTACTAACAATTCTTCTGGAAAGGCATCCACTTCTAAGTCTTCAGGTTATGCGTTGAAAACAACTAAGGAAGAAGACGCGGATACGTCCTCCTCAGACGATGACGAGAACCTTTCTATGGAGGAATTTGAGAAACAGCTCGCTCTCTTGACAGGAAGTTTCGCCGCAACTTTCGAAGGGGTAATTCAAGCAAATCTCCATCCTTCGGAAAGTCGAACAAAGGCAAGGTACTTCGGTTACAAGTCAAGAAAGCAAGAGAACTTCTCAAAGGATAAGAAAAGTTCAGAAGGACAACTACAATGCTTCAAATGTCGAGGCTACGGCCACATTGCAACGGAGTGTCCTAACAAGTATCCGGCAAAGAAGAAGGCGATGCAAGTCGTCACTTGGGATGACACTCAACGTCAAATGAGTCGTCTTCGAGTGATGAAGAAAAGAGCTCCACCGCATTCCACGCGTCCGTATCTTCACCCGTCATGTGCTTTATGGCAAGTACATCCGAGTCGTTGTCCAACTCCACTGTTGAAAAGAATGCAACGGACAACGAATTGGATGATTCGGAAGGTGAAGAATTTGCTCTAGCCTATCACAGATCTTTACGGGATTTAAAGAAACCGGCTAAGCAAAACAAGGGGTTGAGAGGGAGATTGCAGGATCTCGAAGAAGAAGTAAAAAGGGTAACTTCTCTCTCGACCGATCTTGAAGTGGAAAGGGATAAACTGATAAAAGAAAAAGTTTCCCTTCAAGAGTCCAATGAGCAACTCGAGAAGAACTATATAGATATGGTGAACAAAGCGAACTATTTCTTGAAGCTCTACGGCGAGGCCCGACGGGAAAAATTGGAAATGACAGAGACCATTTGCCAACTCAAGGATGACTTACAGCAATTTTCCTTAGGAAGGAGTAAGTTGGATAAACTTCTTGGTCTAGGTCAAACAAACAATTCGGCCTCGGATACAATCGAACTGAAGACAATTTTAGTTCGGTTGGGACAGTCTTGTGCCTCAGTCGGTATCTCCTCCTCCGACACCGGAAATCATGACAACCAACGACAACAAGCCTACTTCATCCTCTTCAGAATCGTCAAGCACAAAGGTATGTTTTCGTTGTAATTTGCAGGGCACATTGGAAGAAATTGCAAGATTGGAGCTCAAAGATCAAATCAACCACAATCTTGCAACTGCTACCAATAAGTTCACTCCATGGAATTCAAAGAAGGATTTCCTAAAGAAAAGGACATTGGTAGTACTTCAAACAAGACGATGACAAAAGAAAAGACCATCTTGCAAGACGTCTTCATCAAGGAAAACTTTTCAACCATTGCCAACATACTCCAAAACTCAAAAGGTTTGGGTATGCAAAGGGGAAACCCCTCCTTGTCTTTAATCGTTCTTCGATTAAAATCTTGTGTAGTTTATGTATACTACTTTCTTTTCTTCTTTTCTTTGGCCGACCCGCAACCATCTTTGGGAGGTAAATGGTACATTTTTTTATGGTTGATGTATTCTCTCAGTTTTCTTGGGTAAGCTTTTTTAAAAAGAGAAAGCTGATCGTTTGACTCTTTTCATGAAATTTGCCATCGTATTTGATTGAAAAGAATGAAAAGATCATTCGTGTTAGAAGTGATAGAGGTGGAGGAATTCATAAATTCAAAATTCATTGATTTTTGCACTTCAAATGGCATTAAACATGAATTCTCGGCACCCTATACACCTCAGCAGAATGGTGTTGTTGAGCGCAAGAACAGGGTTGTTCAAGAGATGGCGCGTGTGATGCTTCATAGCCGGAATTTACCGCTACATTTTTGGGCTGAAGCTGTGAACACCGCTGTCTATGTCATTATAGAGTTTACTTGCGCCCAGGAACTTTAAATACACCATATGAGCTGTGGTTTAGTAGAAAACCCATATCAAATATTTCGTATCTTCGGGAGTCGATGTTACATTTTACGTGACCGTGAAAATCTTGGAAAGTTCGACTCTCGAAGTGATGAAGGGATCTTTTTGGGTTATTCTACGAATAGCAGAGCATATCGAGTATTTAACATTGAATCTAAGACGATCGTAGAATCTATAAATGTTAAAGTAGATGAAGCTTTTCACTTTGAATCTGGAAAATCTACCCTCGATATCTCTCTAGATGATGATTCTCCTGCTAGTGCATCTTCTCATAATAATACTTCCAATATTAATGATGCATCTAATGGTTCTTCTAGTTTATCTGATGTGCAGGAATCATCTCATATATCTCCGAGTACTCCGTTTCAACAAACGTTACGAATCTCCAAGGATCATCCGGAATCGAATATTATTGGAGATCCACAAGAAGGAGTTAGAACTCGGAGGCAGTTGGTTTGTGGATTCGCTTGCTACGTATCTTTAATCGAACCAAAGACATAGATGAAGCTCTTCAGGATGACTACTGGATTAAAGCAATGCAGGAAGAGCTCCATCAATTTGAGCGAAACAAAGTCTGGGAATTAACGAAGCCTCCAAAGCAACACAATGTGATAGGTACCAAATGGATCTTCAAGAACAAGAAAAATGAGATGGTACTATCATCAGGAACAAGGCACGATTAGTTGCTCAAGGCTACTCTCAAGTAGAAGGTATAGACTTTGATGAAACTTTCGCCCCTGTAGCTAGACTCGAGTCCATTCGTATACTATTTGCTATTGCTTGTCATTTTAAAATCAAATTATTTCAAATGGACGTTAAGAGCGCATTTCTAAATGGGTTTTTAAATGAGGAAGTTTATGTGGCTCAACCGAAAGGTTTTGTAGATCATAAACAACCTAACCATGTTTTTCGTTTGAAAAAGGCTCTTTACGGTCTGAAACAAGCACCGCGAGCATGGTACGAAAGGTTAACAAAGCACCTTTGGAGAAGGGCTATACTCGAGGGGGAGCTGATAGGACTCTCTTTGTGAAGCATTATCAAAGCAATTTCATTGTAGCACAAATCTATGTCGATGACATTGTATTTGGCGCAACAAGAGATAATGATGCTTCTAAATTCGCGGAGACCATGGAAAGCGAATTTGAGATGTCCATGATGGGCGAATTGACTTATTTCCTTTGGATTGCAAATTAAACAAAATGATGAAGGTATTCACTTGAGTCAATCCAAGTATGCAATGGAGTTGGTCAAAAAGTTTGATCTAGAAAATTGTAAAGATTTTCCGACTCCAATGGGAACTAGCCACAAGGGACTTGGAAGTGAATCACATAGTGAGAATGTAGACGAGAAACTGTATCGAAGTATGATTGGAAGTCTACTTTACCTCACGGCTAGTCGCCCGGATATATCTTTAGTGTTGGGATTTGCGCGAGATATCAATCAGCACCAAAGGAGGTTCACCTGAAAGCGGTGAAAAGGATCATCCGGTATATCAAAGGATCAATTAATTTCGGAATTTGGTATCCTATGGGAACAAGTTTGGATATTGTTGGATACTCAGATGCCGATTGGGCAGGATCAGTGGATGATCGGAAAAGCACGAGTGGTGCATGCTTCTATCTTGGCCATTGCCTTGTTGCATGGCACAGTAAAAAGCAGAATTGCATAGCACTCTCGACTGCCGAAGCGGAATACATTTCAGCTGGAAGTTGCTCAACTCAACTCATTTGGATGAAAAGCGTATTGAGCGACTTCCGCATTTCAGCATCTTCGGTAACAATTCTTTGTGACAACACAAGTGCAATTAACATTTCTAAAAACCCTGTGTTGCACTCTAGAACAAAACATATTGAACTTAGATATCATTTTCTTAGAGAGCTAGTTGAATCAAATACTCTTCAACTTTCATATATTTCAACTGAGGATCAATTAGCTGACATTCTAACAAAACCTTTGGATCAAAAACGTTTTATTCATTTACGAAAAGCAATTGGATGCTTTCCTTGAAATAATCTTCTTTTTGAAATCTTTGCTTAGGATAGGTTTTGTATTTGTTTTTGTTTTGTTCATTATCTATGTTTGTACATAGGACATTAATTGAGCATAGATCATAATTGACTTTAATTGCATCTTTTCGCACATTTAGAAATTTATTATGCTTTTGCCATCATAATATTTCACTGTTGCAATGATCATTTATGTTAATTAAATCATCTTCTAAGTGATCAAAGTCAATTTCTCTCTCTCTATGATCTCTTGGTATAGTCATTATCTATTTGACTGCTTAGTCGAGTATGAAATCGAGATCAATTTTGGTTGAATACTTTATATCTTAAATAATTGATAGCCAATTGAGGGGGAGTCAAGAAATGTAAAATGCTCAAAAGATGTGGAAAGAGTTACATCCCAATGAGGAGTGTGAAAACTACCACCACATGGAGGAAAGAGCTACCACCTCGGTCGTCCGAGTATTGTGTGCAGCTACCACATGTATACCAAGCATGGTTGTTCAAATTTTTGATTAAGTAAAATGCATGTTGAAATACTTGACTCTGTCAAATTTCAAGGTTGGTATAAGGTGGGTTTTAAAGAAAGATGCTCAAAGAGCCACTCTCTTCAACAGATTGTCTAGATACATTATCTATTATATTTGGGATTTCAAACATCTATTGATCTTTGTATTTCATTTTCTTTACTGAATTGATGATTTGATAAAGGCATTACTCATAAGATCAAGTTAGATGTATTGAAGGTGTTCAACTTTAAGGGATTTAATTTTTGTAAATTTTCGTTTCATTTTTGGATATTATTGATAGATTTGGCATAATCTAATTCTTGTTGTATGAAACGATGATTTTTGTTTAAAGTTGATACACATTTGTGCTTACAATCTTTTTCTGGTTTTTCTTGAATTTCTCTGAAATTTTCTAAAGAAAAAGTTGGGGCCGATCCGGATCGGG